>JASUUJ010000242.1:0-1200000 GCA_030449895.1 Citrus mangshanensis
CTGGCAGGCACTTCAGTTCAGGTTGTGTTGCCTGATGAAATCTGTAGTTGAGTCGATTGTTGACTCAATAACCCATCCGCGTGAATTAAATTTGTTGGTGAAGCACATTGTGAAAATCTAGAAATTCTCCGGCCATGGTGAATCATTGCAAATTCGATAATCCTCAGGCTGCTGATCCGACATTTGCCAGAGGCGGTGGTCGCTGACCTGTCGTCGCAGGCTGCTGATTCATTGAGCACCATAGACAGGTCTTCTATAAACAGATATTCAATGACCAGATGGTACTGGTGAATATACATGAAGCATGAGCACAAGGAGCTGATTAGGGGCGGGAAGTTTTTGAGCGAAAATCATCCGACGCTCAGTTCGCGGTCAGTTCTCTTGAAAAAACTCTTTACCATAGGTCACATGGCTTAATTATGAATACAAAACTTTAAGTAAATTTGGGAAAGAATGAAAAAGTCAGTGGAGAAAGTGTAGGAAAAAGTTTCCAAGATATTAAGTGGAGAAAAGATTATGGGTTTCAATCTTTGAGAAAAGAAAAGAAGATACACTTTCCTCACTCCAAAGGTGTTGCTAAAAGTAGGGTTTTGTGTATATATTACAGAGCCTATGAAAGCTATTAATTTTTAACACTTGCTAAGATTATAGTCCGCAATATTTCAGAAAAAATAAGTGAGTTGTTTTTAAGCGATTACGTGCTTCGTGGCTTATCTTTGACGGGGATATTACCTTGAGTCGCAAATAATCTCTAGTCAATTAATATATCGCCAGGAGCATTGATAATCATATAAATCAGGATGATATTGCGAAGTTGACCAGTCATCTCTAAGTCAGAGATGATGTGCTCTAAGTCAATAAAATAACATAGTCGAGATAGTGGCAGAGTGAGTCAGACTAATCTCCAGGCAGCTATCAACTACATCACTTTTGACTTTGAAACATGATATAATGTAGGCAAACACCTTATCTTGATCTTCCCTATTTCATTCCCCAAACCATTGCTTTTAATCTTTATTTACTTTAAAAGTGTAAAACAATATCGAAACAATTAAAGTGTTAATGATCAAATTAATGAAGGCAGATGAAAACATTACATTGTACAGTTCTTTCTGAATCTAATACCAGAAATGAAATTGATAGTCTAGTACCAGCAGCACGTATGCAGGGCGGCGTAGAACAACAGCTCAATACAGCACAATTAGGCCATCAAACGGATGTGTCAGGTATCGAACCGTTAACCTGACCAGGTAATTGTATTGCCTACAAAAGATGTCCCCAAGTTCAGAAGAGTACGGGTGTCTGAAGTCCCTGACATCAACATCTGAGTAGTGCTGTTATCATCCCAGTGATGTAGCAAAAAAAGTGTAAATATCACATGACAAAAAAGAAAGAGAAGCAACAACACTTTAAGTAAAGCAAAGTGGCACAGCAAGTACACTGCATATGGGAGGTATGCATTAATACAAAGAGAATGCTATCACCATCGCAGACATGTAGGCGCTACTAAAGGTGTCTTAGATTCATATCAAAATTTAGGAAACCATCCTCTTTGTGTGGTAAATAGTGGACACAAAAGGGTGAGCAAAAACCATGACAGGAAAAACCATCGTGTACACTGTCAGATACTAACAAATCCTTGGAGCTCACTTCTTATTGAATCTGTCCCTTCTGGTCCAGTTCCACGTAACCCTTCTCATCAGTGTAACCACACTGACATGTTAGCCCTGTAGATATAACAGTGTTCTCTAAGTCCAGCCACGACTAGATGTCAACCTGCCCTCCTTTCACTCTTTGAGGGTTATTCACAAGGCCTTGTCTATTAATTTTTTCTTTCTTCTGTAATCATCTCTTATTTCTATACTGTTGCATCGTTACCTTCATGTATCCATTATTTCCTCAATATCTATGTGTGTCGGCCCCCGGAAACAGGCGTTTATGTCTAAGCAAGACTGAGATAAGCTGGGCGATATGTGAAGAATTGCTATATTGATAGCGACAGTACAACTAGTTTCGTAAATAATTTATATAATCGATATCCACAGGTTCACATTAAAAGTCACGAGTGCATGCAGAGGCGATAACGATAGGTAATTAATGATCATCATGCACTCAGGGAGGCAGAATTTTTAAAGGTTTAGGGGCCAAAATGATCTAATACTAAATATTTAAGGGGTAAAAGATTTGAAAAAATGGGTAACTGTCAAAATGTAAAAGTTATGGACTGCCAATTCATAAAAAAATCAAATTTAGACAATGAAAATTATAAAAATTTCACATTAGAGTAATTGAAAGATTTTTTTACACATAAACAGATACCTGACTGACCAACCCTGCACGTAAATAGAAGAGTAATGCAAGCATTATTTCTTAAATAGTATTTTAAATACTACTATCATTCAGTTAAGTTTCGATATGAAATATTCATCTATTAAATGGTAAAATAAAATAGTATCGTTTTATAAATAATTTTACTAATTTTACTTAATTTTACAATTTACCTTATAATTGAAGACGAGAGCTGCTTACTTCTAGTACTTGCTGAAAGAAAAAAATATTGAGGATGTTAATTAGGAGAAAAACATTAGCCACACATAAGAATTAGTTCTCTAAAATATTCTTTTAATAAGTGAAGATTAAGGTAAAGAAAGTAAAATATAAATTTCAAGTGCAGTATGTTTTTAGCCTGCTCGGAAATTTTATGACATTTTTTTAATCTTGTAGCAACTTGAGAGGAAATATATAACTTATCCTTTGGTGTGAGACAATGTCATAAAGCATATGCTTTGAGAGTAGAATCATTGAACTCATTGGTACAAGCAGTTATGAATGATGATATCTCCACCCCCTACATTTTGTGAATCCCACACTATTTTCCAAAAATAATGAGTATATAGAGTTTACACCTGCACACGTGCTTTTGTTTCAAATTCAAGAAGGAGGGTTTTGGAAAATTAATTAATTAAAATCTGGGATTATATTCACTATTTTGTGAGACTTAGATTTATTTTAGGTATGTGATTACAAATATTGTTTTCTAAGTTGAAATTGTCATTATTTTACTCCTTACTAAAGTAAAATTATCAAGATTTGCGCTAAACTGATCAATTCCTTTTTTCTAATTTATGCCAAACTCATTGTTTCTATACTACTACTTATTAAGGTGAGTTATTATATTCCAAATTAAAAATTAGCATAGTTTCTTGACAGTACAATTCTCATGTAAATTATTAGACTGTCAAATAGTTATATTATTTTATATGTTAAGAGTAGTTGAAATAATGATTAGGTTTCATTTAAAAATATTAGATTATCAAGTTACAAGAATTAAACACCTAAATTATTAGATACAATAACTCTATGTTCTCTGGGGCATGTAGGGCAATTTTATCTTTTTACACATATCAGAAATAATAAATCACTAATAATAATAATAGTAAAATAGTAAAATGAAAACTTATAGTTAAAATTTACTGATTAAAGGTGAATGTCAACAGAAACCTATAAGAGAAAAAAACTAATAGGAAAGATTTTAAATTCCTTCATAAGCTGCTAACAAACATTTTATTAATTTGTATTTTTAAGAGATATTGTGTGAACCATTGTAATTATTTTTAGAAGTGAGGTAGATTTATAAAATAGGCAGAGGTGGAAATATCCCTATCCAACAGTTGTTAACTCACCAAAAAAAAATAAATACTATCACCTTCAATATTGTATTTATCGTGCCAAGAAATTGCTTTTGTAGTTAACCAATGATTATTTGTATGTGAATCAAGTTGCCTTACCTGATTGGAGAGAAGAAATAAAACATGTCCAACAAGATCCAGTAACCATCTATAGCATTATGGTTTTCATTGTCGAACGCCAGCCTTCCATCCACTTTAGGAAAGTGAACGATATGGAAAAAGACTTCATATGCACATCAGAAGCAGCGATGTTCTGGAGAGGTGTTTTCTTGGTGAGTTTTCTCGTTTACAAGGTTTGGAAGAGAGTGATTGTTTAAGAGAAGGGTGGGATTTCTTACCTTTTAACTGCCTTTGCATAAGTGAAGACGATTTTCCACCCTTCGTTATCAGTGCATTTCACAGCAGCAGCAACTTGTAGACAACTCTGTTAAAGCTCTACGCATTGAATATACTTTGCCTCTACCAGCGCCTGTGGCAAGATGAAGAGGCTATATTTCCTTCATTATTAACTTTGTTGCTGCAGTAGATTGTCAGGCATTAAGTATTCCTCTCAAAGCCTTATGCAGGCATCCCAGGTGTGCATTGCGTAAAGTTGAAGTAGGAGCCATCCCTCGCTTGATCCGTTTATGGTCCGAGTTTTTTTAAGTCCAGTAACATTTTGGCATTTTCTATAGAAAATAACAACAAAACACAAATTGTCAAAGAAGGAATTATTAGAAACGCTCTCAAATTGTAAGTCCTACGACTGTCATTTATATAAAATGTGATTTTGCATACAATATTACATTGATGACTAAATTTGTCAAGTTGTAGTCCATAGAAAGTCTAGCCCATAACTATTCCACGATGCGTAGTCTACTTAGTGAGTTTGCTTCTTGCACTGAAAGCGAAAGGCATGGTTGAAGTCCAAGAGAATACATTCTAATTAGAGGGTTGAGTGAGAGTGTGCAGGTATCTAAAGTGTAAAACAAATATTTATTGAATGTATTGACGGAAACTTGTCACGACATAAAATGGTCTTTAAAACAGAGGCACTCAAATACATACGGATTTATATAATAACAACCATGCATATAAATGCTGGAACAGAGGAAGGTAGTGGGCTAAATGAGTGAGGGTGAAACACTTGAAGTTAAGATTATTTGACTAAAGAGAGAGCATTTATTTTAATTTGGGTCCTTTTTGTTATGCTTTCGACTTCACTACTATAATTGCCGACATGGCCATGTATTTATAGGCTGTGCCAACTGACGACGAACACCACTAGGATCACTCATTTTGCTAACCTATTTTTCGACCACGCTTGACTTTAATTTATACCACATTTTTTTTGTATTAAACTATTTAGTATTCGAAGACTACATGGCTCAAGTATTCGAATTAGGGTGAGGGCGGCAAAGTTCTCGTATTAATTGTTCCCAAAATCCTCAATTGACTTTAAAGATAAACATACCATGGTTGATGTACGTGCTTGTTGGTTATCTACACATTTTAAACAGCCATGTAAAAGCTTATTTTTAACCATATTCTACAGTTGCCCACTTGATTTTACAATTCAAGAGAGCTAACTTTAGATTTTAACTTAAAACTTTCTGAAACTAATTCTTCTTATATTACCAATTAACTTTCAACAATAATATATATGTGTGTGTGTGTATATATAAAAATTAATTGTAGTTTTATTGTTAGGATAAGCCGCATTATATCTCTAAATAAATATTTGATTACTCTTTTATAATAAAATTTCTCACATGACGAGTTCATTAAAGAGTGGGGCTATTGACACTCTAAATACCTAAACACTCCATTATTTAATAACCCCATTAAATATTTAAAAATATTATAAAATTCTTTTAACACCTCCTTAGATACAAAAATACCCTTAATTAAAAGTTATTAGTGTAAACTCATTCTTTAATTTTATTTATTTTATTATTATGAAACTCCATTTCAACAAGGATTTCTTAAATTAAAAAAATAACAGTTTCTTCTCTCCGATTAGTAATAAATTATTTTCTTTATATTTATTTTGGGCATAAGAACTTGAGTAATAAACAAGTTTCAAGAGTTGTTCTTCATTATAGTCTGAAATTTCAGAGGTTTCAATCTTAATTTGCTGCTTGTCTTCACCTTCCCTTAGCAACTTTTACTGTCTAAACTCTTAAGCAACATGAAAATTAATTTTAGATGAAGGAAATCTTGAAACATGAGATGTCAATACCCATTTTTGCACAAATGAATTAGTTGCATTTGGAAATTACTTTTCAATGGCATTCATTAGAGCTAATTTATTTTGATGAGATGGACATAGACCATGGCTGGGATTGGATTTAGGGGAGTGTATGGTGGGATAGGGTCATTAATGAAGTTGGGCTATGCCCAGCTACTTGGGAATTTGTTTAGATGGTGGTGGTATGAGATTGCTGACACTCATTGGCTGGGTATTTGTAAAATCCTACACTCCATGTGGCCACCACTAGAATTTAAAATTATTATACGAAAATATGTTGTATAAAGAATTTTTAAGGAAAATTATTTAATTTTTAGTGAGGTTTAATTAAAATTGTCCTATTATATAATTTTAATAAGTTAAAATCATAAAATAATTAAAGGGATTTTAAGAGGTATTTGAAGTGGTGCCAATAGTCACTCTTATTAAAAAAATTAATAATAATAATAATAATTGTGGTTTTACCTTCATCTTCGCAAAATACAGCTGCGTGTAAAGCCGTTCTTCCCATTGGTCCATGGTCAGCTGGGGATTTGCAAGTCGATAAAATGTCTTTCATGACATCTTTGTATCCTCTCTCACAGCCGAGTACAAGGAGTCTCGCCGGCTTTATTGGCATCATACGGTACCCTGGGATCCTCTTTGGTCAACAGCTTCACCATCAACTTGGTTATGCCGGACAGCCTCGTGCAAGGCCGTGTCTTTGGATTCATTCGTCACCGCCAGCAGCATCATCCTTGCAGCTTCAACACATTTCTCTGGATCGTTCTGGTAGGCCTTTTGCATTCATCAATTAGATCCCTTCGCTTTATATCAGCATGCCCGTGCCTGGCGGCGATGTGCAGCAAGTTTCCCCTTTGGTATGGCTTTCCACAGCGATCAGACACATGTCTGAATCTTTCACAAAATTTCTTCGTTCTCTGCAGATTTCTGTTAAGACCGATCTTCCAGAAGCTGTTAAGCTTTGTTCCGAGGTCAGGCTGTGATGTGAATATGGAGGTTGTGTTCTCCTTGGGTGTCAATGTTTGATCCAAGGGGTCGTTGCGTGCCTAATTGATCATATGACCTTCTACTGCAGCCTTGTAAAGAGAATCCATCAACTCAGAAATTCTTTTCTCGATCCTGATTCCTGCCCGGAGTGTCATCATCATCTGATTCCTGCCTCCTCGATGTTGCATGTTTCCAAAAGTTCAATATTTATGGTGTTGTAGTCCCCGTAGTTCAGTTCTTATACGCTTGAAAATGCCACTTAACCTATTGGGTTTATTGTAGTGTTTAAATTGACTGTTGAATTGAACATCTCAGCAGAACTATATCTCAAGTCTTAAATATTACCTTCATTTTGGGGAAAATTCTATCTTCAAATCCACATGGGTTTTTTTTTTTGAGGGTATTACGGGAATTGTGAGGCAGCAATCCCCGCCAAGAGCCGCACGATAAATGTGACTTTTCAGAGGAGTAAAGCGCAATGTCATCAAATCTACATTGTTATACACGCTTTAATTCTATCTTCTTGGGTTTGACTTGTTTTTTATTTTTAAGGACTCGAGATATACAAGTTTTTCTTTTTAGAACAATGATCTAACTGGCCGGACTTTTTCTTTTAAGAATCATTGGAGTTTGAGAAGATAAACAGGCTGAGAGAAATAAATTTAAACTTCCGTTATTTTGAATTTCAGCAATTATATTTGTCAAAAGAAATGTTCCAAAATTTTGACAGAAGGTCTGAAACGTTTGCAGTGTTTTAAATTAAGGTTTGAAGAATATATATATATATATATATATATATATATAGCTTGTTTAAGCCTTTTATTGTTTTACTACTCTTACTAGTACAACAATAGAGGAGAGATTTTAGAGCACATCAGTAATACCACACTCAATTAGTGCTTGTACGTAACATGTGTAATTGTTTAAAAACAAGCATCATGTAGTTGTATTTGATTTAACTACAAATGCTATAAATGTATTATTTGGATATAATATTTTTTATGTATTCTAAAATTTCCCATAATATTTTATAGCAGTTCCTGATAACAAAACCATGCCCTACGCTCTATATATTGAATTAATTCTGATCTTGTGTGTCATTCACGGAAGTACAAAATATCATGAATGATTAGTACATAGTTTGATGATATATCAAACTTTTATTCACTACTTTGAAGACTGAACTTCGAAGAGGAAGCATGCATCATGAATTGAATGACTGAATAATAAAGGTATCTAATAAATCCTAGACTTTGGTCCTGAATTTGATTAGACCATTTAACCACTTGGAATACTGGAGCATATTGATGTAAGATGGTTGCATATGATGAGCACTTTTAGGTGCATTGAGCTACATATACTCCATTTAGGCGTATATCATACACCATTTACTGCTGACGAGATGAATCAAGCGCAAAATGGCTGCCCATGGTAACAAAAATTTTACTTCTTTTGTAGATTTTTTTTACTTTTAAGTTATTTTTATTTTCTATTATTTTCAGGATTTTATCTATTTTTCTAGATGACGGATTTGGGTGTCGTTTGTTTTGTTATTCCTATTTAGCTTAGGAGAATTTTATTAGAAAATAATATTTAAGGTTTGCTTATTTTTGTCAATTCGCAATATTTAGGGTTAATATAAAGGGATCTAAAATCCGAGTTTTGATCATTGAGACTTTTTTAACAAAATTTTATTATTAAGAAACCTGGTTCTCTTATCTACCAATTTTATGTTTCTGCATTGTCGATTGGTATTAGAGCAAGTCTGCTTGTCACCATGGAACAAGCATCTGTGAAGAACAATCTTAAGATTATAATCATGAGGGATACCTCAGGGATATAATTATGAGGTAGTTCCTCAAAGTGCCAACAGCTAGGTAGTGCCTTAATACTCAGGACTGCGAGACGAGATGCCTGCGCACATGGATGAGACCCTAGCAACCAATTTGGAGGAGGATGAACATGTAGATTACGAAGAAAAGGCGGAAGGAATTCAGATTACAAGATTAATGTAGATCTTCCAAAATTCTATGGTAGGATGCATATTGTATAATTTTTAAACTAGATAACAGAAGTAGAGAATTTCTTGGAGCATATGGAGATTTTCAAGAGAAATTGGGTTAAGCTAGCGGCATTTAAGTTGAAGGTTGCGACATCCACATGGTGGCAAAACATGCAGAATCGAAGAAGTTATTGGAAAGCCAATGATCAGACTGTGGCTGATTGCAGAGGATGATGGAAGAGTATTTATTGTCAGCATATTACAAGCAATAGTTGTATTTAAAATATCAGAACTGCCAACTAGCAAATCACAGGTGTCAATGACTACACAAGATAATTTTACCGTCTATATGCGAGAAATAATATGATCGAGCTAGAATTTAAACTAGACTCTCCTATATATAAACTTTAAAGTTTCTGACGTGGACCAAGCATTTTTAACTTTTATTGACTATTTGATTGATCCAGTCCATTAAACCAAATATATATGACTTGGACCAAACATTTAAGAATAAAGTATCCTAATATTTTGATAAGTCATTAATCAATTAACTTGCTTCGGATCTCTGTAGTTATATAATAACAATAAATTAGTAATAATGGAATGTTGAAACTTTCAAACCTCAGTTTGAATTCAGTAGTGTTGACTCACAATTTTGCATAGAAATTTATGAGGTCCAAGTCTACCCCAAGAAGAGCAGATGGGGGAATAGAAATTAGTTAGGAGCATTTGATGAAATGAAATTTCCCTTCTTGTCATTTAGGTCAAGTCTACACCAAGTTTTCTTTTCCTTCTTATCTTTAATAGTTGACAATGAAATTTTCTCAACCTCATTATCTTTGCTATCTTCAATATTATGGGATAAATTTGAAGCATTTGAATTGATTTCTACATTGTTTGGTGTGACACATTTGTTTATTATAGAAAAAATAATAAATAATTATACAAATTACATAGTTATAATATTATGTAACAAAATTAACTTAAAAGCAACCTAAATACTAAAATTAGCTCCTATTAATAAAAAAATTAACTTAAAAGCGACCTAAATACTAAAATTAGCTCTATTAATAAAAATAATCATACAAATTACATAATTATGAATATTATGCAACAAATTAACATAAAGCAACCTAAATCTAAATTAAGCTCCTATTAATAAAAAATAATCATAAAAATTACATAATTACAAATATTATGTAACAAATTAACTTAAAAGCTACCTAAACACTAAATTCAGCTCCGATTAATAAAAAATTATCATTATATCATACAAAATTACATAAGCATAAATATTAAGTAACTAAGTTAAAAGCAACCTAAAATCTAATTTCAGCTCCCATTAATTAAAAATAATCATACACCCATAGCATCCAAAGAAAAACATTAAGCATATATATAACAGCTAATAATAATAATGTCAATTTCATCATTTTTTTAAAAAACAGCCAAAAAAAGATAATATCTCGTGGCTGTGATGGCGGGTTGGCGCTGATAAGATGACAAAACAGTGGAGTGAGACTAGCTATGATGGCTGACGCAATGGTGAAAAATAAAATACACACAAAATATTAGAGTAAGCAATGGTATATTTCATCTTTACCGAAACTCAACAATATCATGAGCCTTATCATATACATACATACGTATATACTTTATTTTATTTTTATCACCACTGCTTACAAATCAACGAATGCCTAGTCCATGCTAGCTCACATAACCTTGACTATATGCAAAACTACAATTGTCCAAAGGGCTTTTATAGTTGGTTTTCGTTTGAATAATCTGAGTATCAAATTCCAAAGGGTAAATCGCTCCCATCGGAATCGAAAAAATCACCGATTCAGTTCGGTCTTTTCAATTCTGGTTCAGTATTTTTTCTCAGGGAAAACCGAAAAATCGGTTCGGATTTGAACGAATATTTCGATTCAGTTTTCGATTCTTAATTCAAAAACCGAACCGAAAATCCTGATAAAATATTTATACATATACATTTGTATGTATGTATGTATGTATGTATCATTAACTCAAATCATGTAGCTCCAAATCAAAGCCCTCACACTCGCACAAATGAAATCACGAATCGTAGCCACCAAATTCAAAGTCCTCAAAAATCACCTTCTCCAGGTAAAAGGTCGATCCACAAGCCCAATTACTCATTTGTTCCATTCCTTCACACTTCGTACAGAGCAAACAATGCAAGCAAATCTTCCTCTAAGCAAATCTATTTCAAGTTCCACCATCAACAACCTAGGCAGCAAAGAGAAGAAAAAAGTTTAGCCAGAATATGGAAGACGATGGAGCACACTACCGGCGCGCGCCTCCGCAGTCGTGACTACCATTGTGCTCTCCGTTTTACGCGTTGCTTCATGACTTCATCATCCACTTTTCTTTGCATTTTTTTATAAGTTTTGTATTGACTTGTTGAACTCTAGTGTTGTGAATATTTGTTTTGGGTTATTTTTTACTTGTAACAAAAATCATGAAAGGATAATGAAATCTGAAAGAGATAAGATTATTGTAGTGATTATTTTATTTTATTTTATTTTTAATAAGGTTCAGAACTGAAGATCGAATAAGAACCGAATCCGTCGATTTTGATTCGGTATTATCTTTTATTCAGTTTTTTAGTTTTTTTTTTTAAAATGGGCACTGAACCAATCCACAAGCTTCGGTTCATACCGAAACCGATCCAAACCGACTAGATACCCACCCCTATCTAGGATCCATATCATTGGGTAAAATGGTAAAAGTAAAACTCGGTTATCATTAAATCGTAAATTAAGTACAATGAATATTAAAACGTCCAATGCTCTAATTATGCTCCAATTATTCTTATTATTAAATGAAGAAAAGTTCTATGATGCCATAATTAATATAAATTTTATAAATTATACATATAATTAGTAAATACAAAATAAGACAAGTAAATCAATATAAGAGTGGTAAGGGATCACCTGTAGATGTCTCACTAGAAGAGGAATTGGTAATATTTAATAAGATAAATCGAGTTAGTATAGAAGTTGCATGGTGGATATTCCCGCCCATTTGGGATTGTGTTTGAGAGACTTAAAAGTGATTTTAAAAAATTAAAAGTAAATTTTTCATATTTAATAAATTTTTAAAAAAATCACTTTTGGTAAAACCACCTCATCTTATAGTAAATTTTGAGAATTACTTTTATACTTAATATAATTATATAAGTAGAACATCTATAAATTAATAGACCTGGGACCATATAAAATCTATTAATTGAAAAATATATTAAATAATCGATAAATTTATTAATTTATAGAGTTATTTACAATTTAGTTAACATACATCTAACAAGTAAACATTGAATGTATTTTACCAATATTGAATATGAATTAAACTATACATTCAATTAACCAAAATAATAAATACATACATTGTACATGTCTACTTAATTAGATAACATTCATGTTACATTAACTTAATTAAATGTAGTAAATGAATTAGATTAAAAATTATTTAATTCATGCTATACTCAATGTATTTAACTAATCATTTAGTCAAGAAAATAAATAATTTTACTTATTTATGTGCTTAATTAAATAGTATTCATATTAATTAACTTAATTAAATGTGTTCAATGAATTTGATTAAAAATAATCTTTATGTAAAATCCCGTTGAAGAAGAAGCTAAGGATAATACAATAGCTTTGAGCACTTACATGCAAAGGCAGTGTTTGCTGCAGGTGGGAGTAAGGAGTGTGGATTATAAAACCGGTTGTTTAAATAGAGAGGGATTGGGAGAATCGCTCCGTGCACTCATTTTTTGGAGTGGGGGGGTGAGTGGGAATCCTCCCCACCTCTCCCTTTTCTACCATTTGTTTTAATTTAATTTAATAAAATAAAATAATTTATAATTATATTTATTTAAATAATATTATTTTATTTAACTAAAAAATAATTTACATTGATTATAAGTTAAAATTACTTAAAAATAGTATTATTATATTAATAGAGAATTAATAAATATATGCTATCTTTATTTAATAATATAATATTATTATATTTATTTTAAAAATACTAGTACTATAGTTATTTAATATTAATAATTAATAATAATAAATAGTTTATTCTAAGAAAATATTAATTTTGTACTAAATAATATTATATTAATAAATTTAATATAATTATATAAAATAAAATAATGTTTCATTTATATTTACCATTCTTTTTATTAAATTTACTATAACTATATTTAATAAATATTTAAATAATATTATTATATTTAACTAAATAATAATTGGGTTTGATTCTAAGTTTAATTTACTTAAAAATAATATTATTATATTAATAGAAATTAATAATATTACTATATACAATCTTTATTTGAAAATATAATATTATTATATTTATTTAAAAATAATAGTATTATATTTATTTAATATTAATAATTAATACTAATAAATTCTTTTCTAAGAAAATATTAATTTCATACTATGTTAATAGTAAAATATTTCATTTATATTGCCCTTATCAACAATTTTTAATTTATATAATTAAAATTAAAAAAAATTGTGATGTTCATAATTAAGAATATTAATAATTATTATAAATTTACAAATATAATAAAATAAATTTTTATTCATTAAATATATTTTTTATTAACTTTGTAATTAAAAACTATAATTCTTTACATAAGGATAAAATTGTAATTTGAAATTATTTACTCGTCCAAACAAGTAAATACGCATTGGATTCGATTCAAAATTTTCCATTTCGGTCTGAGTAAATAAGCTTACTACCATCTCACTCCCACGTCCTGGGATGCGGCTCGAAATCGATCCAAAAGTAAATATAAAAGTATCAACAATACTTCTCAATTTCTTATTACAATTCGAGAAGTCAACCTCTCTAGATACAATAAGAAAAATAAAACATAAGATCCATGGATAGCAGGGGTGGGGTGGGGTGGGGTTGGGGGGTGTCTACCTCATTCTTCACCCCATAAAAATTTAGCCTCGATTCCCCAATCCCGATAAATTTTGTGGGGTGAGGATGGGGAATCATATATGGGGAATGATTTCCCCCATCTCTTCCTCTTCCCCGTTTATTTATTTTATAATGGATATAGATAAGCGATTTGATAAATTAAAAATTAGAGATTGAAATAAAATCGTTACCATATATAAAATATTTAAATTATTTTAAAAAATCTCCAAAAGTTTGAAATAATATCTTGAAATAATATCAAATCTAAAAAATACTTAAAAGAGTAGTACCTTGAGATGGAAAAGAAAACATAATAATACTTTAGGGTTGAATAAGAATTACAATGTAGGATTTTCTTTTAGTCATAGCCTATTTATATTAGATAAGAATAAAAAAATTATTAACTAACATTGTAGTTGATAAAACAAAAATTATTGAACAAAAATTAAAAAATTATTTATAATGGGGATTGGGGTGGGAGTCTGGCGAAACCAAACTTCACCTCATTAAGAATTTGAGGATTATTTTTTCCCCATTGCTCACTCAATTCCCTAAAAATTATTTAAAATTCACCGAATTTGGAATGAGACTCCGTGAGGCTCTAAATCGGTGGAGGATTTGTCATCCCTAATAAGATCTAACTAACAAACAACATTAGAGTCATATTTTATATAATTATAATATCACAGTCAACTATATTTATAATTTTAGCATATT
Source organism: Citrus mangshanensis (assembly GCA_030449895.1). NCBI lineage: Eukaryota > Viridiplantae > Streptophyta > Magnoliopsida > Sapindales > Rutaceae > Citrus > Citrus mangshanensis. The sequence continues at coordinate 14,591 of JASUUJ010000242.1, forward strand.
ATTAATTTATGATTTGAATGGGACCATAGAATTATATAAGATTTTTTAAGAAAAGTATTATCTCATTATTTTATAGAAATTAGCTTTTAGCACCTAATGAAATTATTTGTATATGAATCAATTGCCTTACCTGATTGGGAGAAAAATAAAACATGTCCAACAAGATCGTATCTATAGCATTATGGTTTTCATTGTCAGACACGCCGCCAGCTTATCCACTTTAGGGTGACATATGAAAGACTTCATATAAGAATCAGAAGCAGCATGTTCTAGGAGAGGTGTTTTTCCTTGGTGATTTTTCTCGTTTACAAGGTTTCCAAGAGTGATTGTTTAAGAGAAATTGGACCGCCTTTCTACTTTCGCTATACGGCAAAAGTGAAAAACATTCCACCCTTCGTTATCAGTAATTTCACAGCAACTTGGACAACTCTGTATAAGCTCTAGCATTGAATATACTTTGCCTCTACCAGCTGCAAGATGAAGAGCTATATTTCCTTCATTATTAACTTTGTAGGCTGCAGATTTATCAGCATTAAGTAATTCCTGCAAAACCTTATAGCATCCCAGGTGTGCAGCCAAGTGAAGTGGGAGCCATCCTCGCTGATCCGGTTTGCTGGTCAGAGTTTTTGAAGTCCAGTAACATTTTTGTCATTTCTATAGAAAATAACAACAAAACACAAATTGTCAAAGAAGGAATTATTAGAAACGCTCTCAAATTGTGTAAGTCCTACGACTGTCATTTTATAAAAATGTAATTTTGCATACAATATTACATTGATGACTAAATTTGTCAAGTTGTAGTCCATAGAAAGTCTAGCCCATAACTATTCCACGATGCGTAGTCTACTTAGTGAGTTTGCTTCTTGCACTGAAAGCGAAAGGCGCATGGTTGAAGTCCAAGAGAATACATTCTAATTAGAGGGTTGAGTGAGAGTGTTTAGTATCTAAAAGTGTAAAACAAATATTTATTGAATGTATTGACGGAAACTTGTCACGACATAAAATGGTCTTTAAAACAGAGGCACTCAAATACATACGGATTTATATAATAACAACCATGCATGTTATAAATGCTGGAACAGAGGGAAGGTAGTGGGCTAGAATGAGTGAGGTGGAAACACTTGAAGTTAAGATTATTTGACTAAAGAGAGAGCATTTATTTTAATTTGGGTCCTTTTTGTTATGCTTTCGACTTCACTACTATAATTGCCGACATGGCCATGTATTTATAGGCTGTGCCGACCGAAACGAACACACTAGGATCACTCATTTTGCTAACCTATTTTCGACCACGCGATTTACTTGACTTTAATTTATACCACACATTTTTTTGGTGTATTAAAGCTATTTAGTATTCAAAAGACTACATTGAATGCATGTCAGGATTTTAGGGTAGAAGGCGCCAAAGTTCTCACGTGGTATTTAGCAGTGCGTTAGACCGAATTGAGGTGGTTAAGATAGAGCAATGGCGTCTTAGTTGATGTACGTCTTTGTTGGTTATCCACACATTTTAAGCCACCAACATGTATAGCTTGACTTATATTTTTAACCATATTCTCTGATTTGCCCACTTGATTTTTACAATTCAAGTGAGCTAACTTTAGATTTTAACTTAAAACTTTCTGGAAACTAATTTCAGCATATTATTAATTTATGATTTGAATGGGACCATAGAATTATATAAGATTTTTTAAGAAAAGTATTATCTCATTATTTTATAGAAATTATTAATTAAGTCCATTGGCCCAAGTTGGGACTGTGAAAATTTATTATATAATAGAAATTATTCATTTATCAAGTATTAATTTATAGAGGCCCTATACCCCTCATATATATTATAAAAATTCAAAATTATCCTTATTAAATAGGAAATAAAATTATTAACTTCAAAGAAATTGCTACAGTTACCAATTATATTGAGATAAAAAAAATTAATAGCACAATATATTTATTTTAGTTAACAATTATTATACATATAATGAAAAATATTTTGTGCACATATTTATAAATACGTCAATAAATTTTATTCAACATTATGTGAAACTCAATCTTTTATATTTTTACAGCAGTTTAACAGTAAGATTTTCCAAACACATACGATTGCTTTTAAAACTCATGACACACTTTCAAAACCAAATTTTATCAAATGTTTAACTGATTCTCTTCACAGCTAATTGTTTCAATAGCACAGCTAACAATAATTATTTTAAAAGCTACAGAATTACCAAATTGGCTCTAAATTGGTGTCTTAAAATTGTAACAAAAGAAACACTTGTTAAAATAGTATAAAACTTGTAAATCAATATTGTTCAACTTTCATTGAACAAAAAATACTTTATTCATTTAATTTAATTAAATAAAGAAAAAATCACTTATCAATTGAAATAAAAAATCTATTAAAAACAATTAGAATAGTTTTATTGAATTGATGTTTAACCATAAATTCTATATTTATTCCAGGATATTCATAATTTATTTTATTTTATTTTATTCTATCATAATATTATTTAGTACATAGGTTAATTAAGTGAAATTTAACCTTAAATTCATTGGTTAAAAATAGCTTCCGTAGTAGTTATTTTACCAATACCGTTCATACACTAAATTCCTATAATTAGAAAATCTGACAATCCAATAAGTAGTGTTTAATTCTTTTTCAATACCATAATTTATTTCAACTCGACCTTCGATATTGCATGAGACTAATGTAGCATTCAACTTCTTTAGTATGTGAACAACAATTTCTTGTATTGTAGTCTTTTCACTGTAAGCTAATGAGGCTATGTATCTTGAATTGTAGGAGGAAAACAAAGAGGGCTTGCGAGGAGAAATAGAATAAAAATATTGTGCCTTTTATTGTAATAACCAACTCGTCAATCAGTAATTAACCACTAGGTTTTTCTTTGCAAACGTGATAAGAAAGATAGCTTAAAAGACGTTTCTCAAGTATCAATTCTTTCAACTAATAATAATCTTGTCAAGCAGTAACCATTGGGGTCTTGTTTGGTTGCTTAGTTGGTAAAATGTTGAAAATTCGTCTTAAAAATTTGTTCAAGGTAGGTAAGATGTTGACAATTTGTATTAAATTTCTAGATGGCATGATTACTAAATTTTGAACTTATTATTGTTTCGGATTAAGTTGGTAATACAATCAATTAATATATATATATATATAAAATTAAATTTGATATAATTACAATTTATATCATGATTTTTTAAGATAAATACACACGCATCATAACATTATTTATTTGTTATATGCATGTTATCTTTTATGTATTATAAAATATTTGCAAAACAAGATATTATAGCCTCAATTTGTGTTTGGAGTGCTGGATTCTGGCACAAAAAATCGACAGTACTTTTCCTAATAAGGTTTTGAAAAGAATGGAGAACTCTACACAGTCGACGTTGTTCAATATCTCCGAACTCAAATTGAGCTCCTCCTCCGGCCATCCGAGTATGCCAGTGATCGGCCTGGGCTGTTCAGTTGACAAATCAGACATAGACGCATTGAAGCTGGTGGTCCTGGAAGCCATCGAGCTGGGTTACAGACATTTTGACACGGCTGCAATTTACGGAACAGAAAAGGCTCTAGGAGAAGCAATAGCTGAAGCACTTCGACTTGGTCTTGTCAGTTCTCGGGAACAACTCTTCATTACTTCCAAGCTCTGGTGCCAGGACGCCCATCGTGACCACGTTATCCCAGCTCTAAAGAAGTCTCTTAGTGCTCTTCAAATAGAATATTTAGACCTCTATCTCATTCACTGGCCCATCAGCTCTAAGCCGGTAGAGATGGGATTTGCACCTGTACCTAAAGAGGACCTTTTACCTATGGACTAAAAGGGTGTGTGGGAAGCCATGGAAGATTCTCAAACGCTTGGCCTCACTAAGTCCATTGGTCTCAGCAACTTCTCCTGCAAGAAGATTGAGGCCATACTCACCTTCGCTATCATCCCTCCGTCAATCAATCAAATAGAGATGCATCCTCTGTGGCAGCAGAAGAAGCTCAGAGTATAATTGTCAAGGGTATAATTGTCAATGCCTACTCTCCTTTGGGAGCATTAGGGAGAATGTGGGGCAGCAATCAAGTCCTGGAGAATGAAATGTTAAAGCAGATTGCAAAAGCTCATGGCAAGACCGTGGCTCAGGTTTCTCTACGATGGATAGTTGAGCAAGGAGCCACTGTTGTTGTTAGAAGCCTCAATAAGGAGAGAATGAAGCAGAACATGGGGATTTTTGACTGGGAATTACTTGATGACGATTATAAAAAGATTAATCAGATCCGCAGCGTAGATTGATACCTAGTGATTTCTGGGTATCTCCTCAGGGACCATTCCAGACCCCTGAGGAGCTATGGGATGACTGATGATCAATAGTTTTAAAACTTTCGTGTGCGATCAAATATTGGAACAGAAGTTAGGTGCCATAGTTCTTAAGCATTGCACGGCTTTGCACAGTAGATGGCTTCATAAGTTTCGTGTATATAAGCGTATTCTCAAGCGAATATTAGTTTTTTTTTTTTTAAATTGACTTTGATGGAACGAGAGGGGAAACTTTATTGAAATAAAAAGACAAGAAAACAGCTCAATAAGCAAACACTAGATTGTAACGTAGAATTTCTGATGCACTGGAGAGTTCCTCCTTTGAAGAGGTGGAAACTGTGTTAAATCCACGACTAAACTGTAATTGGTATTTAATGCACCTTGATGGACAAAGAGAAATTATTCACGTGCATGGCGTCTTGGAGAATGGTGAAGAATAATCTGGTCCCGACAAGCTCTTTGCTTCTTACCTTCATGGCTTGACAAAGGTGAGTGTGATTGTTGATTTCTGATAAGGTTATTGTCTTGTCTCTACTTCTTTGCACAATATCTTCTTTTCTTGATTTTGTAATTATGGATCTCCTCAAGCGTGGTAGACAAAGGTGATTTGTGGGGTTGTTGAGTCGGATTAGGACTTCTACTCATATCAGATGAATTTTTAATAATTTTATATCATGTATTTTAATGATAGTGTATGGATAAAATTTCATTTTTTATTTTTATTTATTAACCATTAATCACTACTTAAATTTTTACTTAGGACTAATTCAGATTATAAGAGAATTTCAATCCTGTTGAGTCTTTGAAAGATTGTTACGTTTTTCTGACTTTGACAACTGGAGACTGACCCTATCATCAACTTGAGATTCGTCCAAGGTTGCCGTTATACGGGGTTTCGGATTGTAGTTTTTTTCACTGCAAGCTAGCTCATGAGGCTATATATCTTGTATTGTGGGAGGGCTTGTGAGGAGAAATAAAAGGGAATACCCAGCCTTTTTTTTTTTTGGGTAATAAACAAATTGTCAAGCAGTAACCCACTTGGATTTTGTTCACAAACATGAGAAGAAAGTTAGCTTAAAAGACATAATTCAAGTATTACTTAGTCAATTCAACTTAGTCTTTCAATTTATCTCACCCAAGTATCTATTTAAACTCTTTTATTTGATTGATTCATTTATTATACCAAGTAGAAATTATTAGGTAACGAATCAAAGTGCAGGAGTCCTTATTAGAAAAGCACTTACATATTTAAACTCTTTTATTGACTAAGCATGTTATACCGAGTATTGATCACTTGGACCAACTTTTTTTTTTTTAATGAATCTAAATTAGGAATGTAATTTATTAATTAAATCACACCATAGGAAGTTCAATATTTTGATATGTCATTAATCAATGTGCTTGCTTTTTGTTCTCTTTGGTAATTAAAATAACAACAACAACAATAGAATGTTGAAATTTCAAACCAATGGTGTAATAGTTAATTAGAATAAATATGCATACGTCACAAAGTGTAATAGCAAATCTGTACGAAAAAATATCCGAGTGTCCGTGGCAAATAAGGGCTCCTTATCTCATATCAGTATGCTTAAAATAAAACTTCTTCAGTAATCTTTACAATATAGAGATTTCTATCAACCAGCCTCTCTTCTTTATACTAAACGAACTTTTGCCCTCTTAAATATATGCTTGGATAAATGCTAAACGAACTTCATTAGTCATTTATCAACTTCTTTATACTATACGAACTTCAGTGATCTTTACTAGAACTGCTAATCCATTTACTTTTATATTTCTCTCTTCCGCGACTCTCTAGCTCTAATTTGCCGCATTTTGATGAAGGACATAAATAGTTATTTCATATGTAACCTCGTTAGGTTATGTGTCTTGTATTGTAATTAAGAAGACAACAACAGAGGGTCAACCAATAAAGAGAAGTTGTGCTATAGTATTATTTCAAAAACTAAATACGAAAACAAGTGGTAGTGTCGTTAAGGTGTTTAAAACCTTACCAATATAAATAATTAAGGAGTAAGGATCGATCACTATCTAGTTATATTTATTATTAACTCTAAAGCAAGATTTGAAATAAAATAATAGTAGTAATAATAAGAGTAATAATAATATAAATTAATCTAACTAAAGAAAATGCCAATTATAAATAAAAGAGGGTTTATGAATTTTTAACTAAATAGTAAGTAAAAAAATTAAAACTACGAACAAGAATTTAATAAAAACTCTAATTAAAGGAGAAAAAATAATAATGATGAAAACTTTGGTTAAAGGATCATTCAGCGCACCGCGCATAATATATCAATTCTATTATCAATTTATATTGAAATCAACCGTAGTAGGCAATGATAAGCTTTGTTAGTCTCAATCTTTCATAGTGTGTTGTTAGGCAAAAACAAGCTCTTCACCTAATCTCTAACCATTAAATAATTTAAAACAAGCTCTTTAAATTTAAGATAATGGAAACATTAAACAAAGAAAGATATTAGGTTGATCTAGGCAATAAACACACAAGCTCGGATTATTTAACCTAGGTTATGTTCTTCAATTGAAATCACTAATTCCAACCAGCTACTAATGATTAAAATATCAAGACAATTACGGATCAAGAATTTTAATCTAACAATAAAATTTATTCTAGTCCTATCTAATTGGCCACTCAAATAAAACAAGAATAAACCATGAACATTAATTATAGAAAAACATAAACATTCTCAATTAAATAAATTGAGTGATAGAATTTAAATTTAATTGCATAGCATGTTTAGGGTTTTGAATTCACCCTCAACCAAATAAAAATCTAGCCTAACATAATTGAATTGGGAATAAGAGAATTGATAAAACCAGTCATCGATATTAATTCAAGTGGTTGCCTTTGCTTCAATTTAATTCCTTCCGGCGTCTCCCTTGTTTTTTCCTTCTTGCGGCTGCAATCTCAAATTCTCTTGCTGCTGATTCTCTCTGCCTGAATTGCGTCGGCACTCCTCCCTTTATTCAAAAGCAAAACTCCCTTTTATATTCCTTGGCCACCGAATCCTATTGTGATTCTAATAACTAAACTAAGTTTTACAAGCTAAAGCCCTAAGCTTGCCACGTAATTGAAAACAATAAAAGCCAAAAGCTATTGATTTCCTTCCTTTATTCTACTTTGACTTTCCATTCAAAGGCTTAATTAAAAGCTTTGTTTTATGTGCTGCCCATTTTAGCTTTAACCTTCTTCTTTGTTTGCACGAACATGGAGAATTCAATTTATTGGCTTCGGTTTCTTCAAACAGAATTTCTTGCACATCTCCATAATTAATTACTTCCACAAATTGATTTGATCTTCAATGTTGTCCAATTGTTATTATTTACGTACTTTTCATCCATAATCTCCAATTAATTTCCTATGCAATAAAATAATTCAATTAATTAAAAATAACAAATAAAAATAACTAGCAATTATATAATTAAGGGTAAAATATGTATATATAAATTATGCTCATCAACAAGGGTTTGAGAATGAGTTCATTTGTGTAAATTATGTTATTAAATTTTGGGTAGTGATATTAGATCCTCTCAATATATTTTACTAATCTCCAATAATCACTTTTATGCTAATGACCATTTTGTTCTTATATGAAGTTACTAAAAAAGATAAATACCTTTTAAATACACCTATTTGCATATATAACCCTTACTAATCAACAATGCTACTTTAATATAAAACAGTTACAGAAAATTCTTACAAAAAAGTAATTTGGCGCCGTTTTACTTGCATTTCAACCTGTTTAAGAGGGAATAAATATGGATTTTAATTTCGACAAACAAAAACAAACTCTGCATTTTAATCAAACGTCACCACATTATAACCCCTTTTGTTAGTTTAAAAAAAGGGAAATTTATTATCACTGTTTATTTTGCGTTTTAAAAATGCACACTTTTTTTTTTACGCCCCAAAGTTTATTTTTTGTTGCATTCGTCCACTTCTGTCTAATTTCTGTTAGTGAATTTAACGAAATGTTAACGAAATGACCTTTTAACCCTTCAAAATTATAATTTAACCCAAAATAAATAAAAATTAGAGATAAATTGAATGAATTTAATTTTTTTCAAAGGTGGATGCTAGAAATTAGAGGAAAATAGTGTTTGTTGCTTGCTAAATTTAAGAAATTTATATTTATTTTTTTGAAACCTCTAAAAAAATAAATACAAATTTTCTAAATTTAGCAAGCAATAAACATTATTTTTCTCCAAAAAAATAAATACAAATTTTCTAAATTTAGTAACAAATAAACACTATTTTCCTCCAATTTCTAGCATCCACCTTTGAAAAAAATTAAATCCATCCAATTTATCTCTAATTTCTATTTATTTTGGGTTAAATTGTAATTTTGAGGGGTAAAAAGGTCATTCCGTTAAATTCACTAACGGAAATTAAACGGAAGTGGACGAATGCAACAAAAAGTAAACTTCAGGTGGCGCGCTGCAAAAAAAAAAGTGTTTGTGTATTTTTGAAAAAGACAAAACAAACAGGTGGACGGTTGTAAATTTCCCTAAAAACAATTCTTCATACACTCAATTTAATTTATTACAGATTAACATTACTTCAGTAATCAATAAAATGTGGTTTAGTTGATCACAGGAAGTCCAAATATTAAATGAGTTTATTTTTTAATAATTTCTCAGCCAAAAAAAAAAAGAAAAGAAAAATGAAAAAGCTTTAATATGTGCATATTTTTAAGTTTTATAGGGTAGCATGCCAAAAAAAGTATAAAAATTGTAATAAGATAAACTAGGGATTAGATGGGGCATATTGAGAGAGGAAAACTATTTTTAATTTTTTAGTGGGGTTATTTGAGAAGTGAAGCTAGTGAGATATATTGAGGAGTCAAATGTCACCACTCTAAATTTTTAACTTACCCGTCTTCTAGACTACTTGGCCCTGGGCTTTGAAAGTTGGCCCAACTTTCTTTTTAATAAATTTAATTTATTTAAATAAACATTTTACAAATATCAAATTATTTGATAAATTTTGATAGTTATAATTATAAATATCGCCAACTTTAAACTTTTTTTCATAGCAATGCAATTTGTACAATACCAAATACGTCTTTAAAGGGGAAAAATTAAAAAATATATATCAATTATGAAATTAGAGTATATGATATGTATCATCCTTTCAAATTCAACCATTTTATAAAGTATTTTTCAATTAAAAATTTGATAGAGGTGTATATATTCCCTACTAATATGAATGGAGTAGGTATCATTCTAATCTTTGTGAGAGTAGGAATTATAATTATGCTATAATAGACTTGATCTAAAGTGGTTCCAATAAATTTCTTTATATATATAAATTTCTAATTATAATATTTATATATATACACATAGGCAACATTTAAAGAAAATAGAAACATTCATACATATCAAGGTCGAAATTAAAAAAAAAATCCAAAATCCCAAGTGTTGAAATACAATCAATGGGTCCAACAACTTGTCTAGAATCCATAACATTGGGTGTAAAACTATGATGTCATTAAATAATAAATTAGGTACAATAATATTACATTTACAATATGTGTTCTAATTATTCTTATTATTGTAATAGCTTGTAAGGGCTAGTTTAGTACTACTGTAACTTTTAAAATAATTGTTGTTAGCTATACTGTAAAATAATCAACTGTAAAGAGATTTAGTTAAACATTTGGTAAAATTTGTTCTTAAAAATGATATGAGTTTTAAAAGCAGTCGTATATATTTAGTAAATATTATTGTTAAACTGCGTTAAGAATATAAATGATTGAATTAGACATAATGTTGGACAAAATTTATTAACTCATTTATAAATATGCATACAAAATATTTTTAATTGTGTTTATATGATAATTGATAACTAGAATAAATATTTTATAATTATGAATTTTTTTATTTTGTTAGCTCAATATAATTGGTAATAATAATAATAATAAAATAATAATCATCATCATCATCTCTTTAAAGTTGATAATTTTATTTCCTAATTAATAAGGATAATTTTGAATTTTATAATATATATGGGAATATATAAGGAATTGTAATAAAGCATAAAAGTGATTCTTAAAATCATATTTGAAAAGTTATTCCTTCCATAAAGCGGTCATTGAAAGTTCAATATTTTAATGATAGTTCTATTATATAACTGTCATTAAATTTTGATTGTACATTTAATGACAATTATGTAATAGAACCATTATTAAAAGTATTTGATGATGGTTATTTAATATAATGGTCATTGTATGTTTAATCCTTTAGAACTTTTAATTTAATGACAGTCGTTGAATACAAATAGTAAAAATGGCTGTTATTGATACATTTTATGATTGTTTTTAATAAGTCATTGTGTATCATTTGCCTTAAAAAAAAAACGATACAAAGAAAAAGGAAATACTTGCAATATCCCTAAGCACACAACACTCTTTCTCTTCTTCTTCAATCTTCACGCACTCTCTTTCTCCTCTTTGCACAATCTTGTTCTCTTTTTCTTCATAACCTTGCCTAAGCAAAAGCCCACGCTGCCACCTTGTTCGTTCACTGTCAGCTGCTGTCGTCTTGGTAGAGATGCCTCTATGTTCGTTTTTTGTTGGCTTCGTTGCAGACAAAGGTCTTGGGTCTTCACCCCAGAGAAACTGATGCTCCAGTTGTGCTTTTTAGTATGCAGGGGTTACAATTTTAAATCTTCTATCTCAGTTTGGAGAAAGAGAAAGTGTTTCCATACATTCAAAGTGTTTTTATTCATGCATTTATCCTTTTTTGAATTTATATTCTAACCAACTTTTATTTACGTTGGGTATTGATAATTTGTTTCCCAAATTATGGGTTAAACAATCATGCTCTTTCACCCTTAAATAAATTGACTACTTGACAAATCACATCTAGAATGGTGGTACAGAAGTAGTAAAGGTAAGTGGGGAAAATTGTTAAGATCTTTTGTTGGGGAAAGATCAGTTTTTTTAAATTTTTTATAAAATCTTTTTAAGATCACTCTCATATAATATATAAGAATTTGTTATCTAGAAATCGTACCTTAAAAATCCGATTTGGATTTTTTTGCTGAAGTGATTTAGGCTCAGATCGTCACCACCGCGCGTTAGATCACGTTCCGTCACCACCACGCTTGTTAGATCATGTCGAATAATCTTTGGAGTTATGACTCAGGTTTGATCTGCACTTGACATGTGGGCGCCTTTATCACTACTAAAGCAACTAGCACGAGAAAATTTTTCTCTCAACAATAGGGAAAAAAATATTTTTCTCTGATCTGTATAAAGTGGCTGCTCTATCTTTTCTTTAGAGAAAATAAGCTTTTTATATCTCTCTTTAGTGAAAACTCTGGGCTCCAAATAATAAAAAACAAAACAAAACTCACGTTACTTGCTTTTTCTATAGGGGACCCACCTTGTAAAATAACATAAGGTCTCTTACTAATTAAATGGAGCATCTTTAAATGATATATTTAGATTGAAAATAACTAGTTATCTTCTTATTAATCAGGTGTGGTAGCGATCAATTAAATTGCTGGGGATCATTTGTAACATCTGATAGTGTACAATAATTAGTAATTAAGCTAGCACAATTATTTAATTCCAAATCTACTCCACTAAAAGATTGGAAGTGACTTCCATAATTGTATGCTCGAATAATAGTCGTCCTAAGCCACATTGATTTCTTTCTTTGCGACAATCCCCGTCGTTAATTAAATTGATATCTCTGTCCGATCAATTTAATAACATCTTATTCCTTGATACTTCCCGGTTTCTCTAATGATCATTTTCAACATACTAAATATGTTGACACACTGCTTGAAGAATTCATGATCAGTCACCTATCGAGATGTGTTGTCATATTGTTAATCTATAACTCAATACTTAAATGCTCCCACCAAGATACCGGGTAATCTAGACTACAAGTATGTGTCATGCCCATTGGTAACTCAAATGGAATAACAATTACAATCATAAAATCATAATTAACTCAAGATTAAGATTACAGTAAAATCAATGCCTATGAGGTTTAATAAGTCTGACAGTTATTACAAAGTTAATTAAATCTCATATGTGATCCTGTTCAATGTAATCGTACTACATTAATAAATTCATACATGATTAAGACAAATCATTCAATAAATTTATTACAGTCTATACCTAAATAAAGTGCCCAACTTTATTTATCAACTGCGAACTAAATTTATTTAATCATAAGATAACTTGTATTTATATCTTATGTGAATCCACATGGTGATCACATAAATACATATAATATGATTAAATGGACTTTAATAAAAATATTAATGCAATTAAGATATTTGAATAAAATACCTCATTAATTTTATTAATCAGAAAAAATATTTATTACAATTAAATAAACACATATGCTTTTAAAGAGCATATTTTCCCAACAATCTCCCACTAGCTCTTAAAGCATATCTGGCATATTGCACATGCTCTAGGGCTCTAAGTGTAGGTTATAAAGGTTTCCCACTAATGGCCATTGTAATAAGATCTGCTATTTAGCATCTAATGCCATTTGGGGTACTGTCATTTAACCTTTCTATACTATTCCCTTATAAGATGATACTTCATTTCAATGTGTTTTTGTTTCTTGTGGTTCCTTAGATTGAGCTACCGCACCACTATTATCGCAAAATAGTTTAAGGGGTGCGATTCTGGTCCACTAAAGATCTTGTAGGAACTTGCGGAGCCATCGGCTTCTTTTGCAACTTCGGATGCAGCCACATATTAAGCTTCAGTTGTGGAGTCTGCGATACAAGATTGTTTCACACTCCTTCAACTAATAGCTCCACTTCCCAATGTAAACACATAGCCGGAAGTTGATTTTCTGGAATCCTTATCTGACATAAAGTCAGAATCAGTATAACCCACTGGAATGAGTTCATCACCAGAATACACATGCATATAATTTTTAGTTCTTTTCAGATACTTTATAATATGCTTTGCATTCGATTTGAGGTCCATGATTAAATTGATATACTGTAAACCATCTATCTTTGCAAAACAAACGTCGGCCTAGTGCAAAGCATGGCATACATGAGACTTCCACGAGAACACATGGGGACTCGTCTCAAATTCTCTCTATCTCTTCAAATGTTTTAGGTGATTGATTCTTAGATAATGTAATTCCATGTCTGAATGGTAATAAACTAGTCTTGAAATTTTCCATACTAAATCTAGCCAATATCTTATCAATATAGACCGCTTGAGACAAGGTTAAAGTTTATTTCTTCCGGTCTCGTAGTAACTTGATACCAAGAATATAACTTACCTCTCCCATGTCTTTCATATCAAATTATTTTGCTAACCAACTCTTTATTGTAGTCAATACTCATATATTGTTTCTAATTAGGAGAATATCGTCTACATAAAGAATTAGGAAGGTTACAGATTTTTCTTGAATTTTCTTGTACACACATGGTTCATCAATGTTATGAATGAATCCAAGCGATTTAATCTCTTGATCAAATCTGATGTTCCATTATCGGGATGCTTGCTTTAATCCATAAATGGATTTCTGCAACTTACATACCATGTGTTCTTGGCCTTTTGTACGAATCCATCTGGTTGCTGCATGTAAATGTCTTGATGCCGTTTAAGAAAGGCTATCTTGACATCCATTTGCCAAATTTCATAATCTAGCATTGCGGCTGATGGAAGCGAATCGATGGATTTAAGCATAGCAACCACGAGAAAAGGTTTCCTCATGTAGATTCCTTCTTTACGAGTAAACCCTTTGGCTACTAATCTTGCTTTAAATGTTTTCACCCTTAGTCTACTCATCTTTTTCTCTGTAGATTCACTTACACCCTATGGTTTTACCCCATTTGGTGCCTCTGCAAGTTCAAGACTTCATTGGAATACATAGATTCCATTTCTTGATTCATGGCCTTTTTCCAAAATTCAACATCTCTGTCTATTAGAGCTTCGTTGTAACAAGTGGGATCTTGTACATGTTCATACGAGATAGCCTTATAGGTTTCTCCCAGCATGTATCTCGCAGGTAACCTAGTTACCCTCCAGCTATAATGAGGTTAAAAGTGATGGTAGTTCGGGATAGTCTGTCTTTGATCAATTTTGGTTATTCTTTTTTTTACTACATAGCAATTGGTGTTGAAAGTGAGCATCAACTTTGATCTCTTTTATTTCTCTAGTTTTACCTTACTCTTGGTTATAAATCATTATATAGTCTTCTAAAAAATAAAGAATATGTAAATACATTCCTATCTTGAGGACTATAATTGAGACTTTCCTATATTCCATTAAGATACCTTAAACATACAAGCTTCAACACAAATCCATCTTCTCTTACCTCGAGTTCTTAGCGAAATACTAGTAAACTCTAAATACGAATGTGTCTCAGGCCATGTTTGTGACTTTTCATAATTTCTTAGAGTAGTAGACACACAGATAAATGAAACTAAGTTCAATAAACTTTGTAGTTTTAAATACTAGTATCGGAATCAAAAGGTAAATGATAAACCACTTAGTATATATCTTGTTTTATCCAAAAGAGTCTTGTTTCTCCATTTAATTTCACTATTGTATCATAGTGTTCATTGACAATCAAATAGTGCTTGAATTCTCCATAGAGATATTCTTTGTTTGATCATATCGAAGTTCTTTTATGTTCTGTAATTGCTGTCTTATCCACGTACTCTTTTGAATTTCAAAAGCAATGGAATCCGCATTTAGACAAACATAAATAAAATGAATATTCATCAACAAGATTGATAGAAGTTACTCATAACCTCTTGTAACATATGGCCGATTAGTATACATTTGTATGCGCTAAATCATCAAATACAATATTATGCTTTTAGCTCTAAACGAGCATCCTCGTCATATTACTTTTCTAAATAAGATTTATAGAGTTACAATGATCAATCTTCATAGGCCAACAAGTCTATCATTAATCATTTTCTTAAAATCTTATTATAGTTTATATGACTTAAGTATAAATATCAGAGGTGATTTTGGTTTGAAGAAACATTTCTTTTCTTAGATAAATACATATACTCTTTATCATTATATCTTGCTTAGAATAGATCAATGGACTTATATGATATAAATTGTCTTTATAAATAACCAAAATAAATAATAAACAGAGGATCAAAAAATAATAGTGTACTCCTGTTTATTAAAACAAGCCACCGAAATTAAATTCCTCTAATATTTGGAAAAATAAAGATAAATATCAAAACTTTAAGTATTGTAAAATTGATCTATCCTTTCAATTGATATAAACTAGCATGTCCTCAATTTGCTTCAATAAATCTCTTGGTTTCCTGAATACTAAATAAATGATTTACAAATAAGATTAGTTATCTCAGATTTAATTATTGTATGAATCTATATAAATCTGAACTAATTAGGAAGCTTAAAGATTTCCTATACCTGATTTTAATAATCTTTGGACAATCTTTCTTGAACCCCACATTTGTAACACTTGCCTTTTGGCTTGCCACTTCTTTTAGTGGACAGTTTGCCGATCCCAACTCTTGCTTGCTCATTTTTGTCTTTCGACTTAAGTCTTGAAGAAAATCCTTTTCAGGAAGTTTTCTGCTATGATAAAATTCTTTTATAGCATGTAATTCGTGCATTAATTAAATTAAGGTCATATCTTTATTGTTTAAGATATAGCTGACCTTAAACTCTTTGAATGTATCAGGTAAAGATTCAATCATCATGTTAATCTTTGATTTATCATTGATTTGAACACCATGAATCTCTACCTCATTCAAATAGTCCATCATTTTGAGGACATGATCACGAACTCTTGTGTCCTCTTCCATCTTAGTATCCATAATACGTTTTAATGCTACTTCTTTGGCAAAATGGGTATTTTGCTCAAACATCTGATGAAGACTAGCCATTATTTCAGTGGTTGTTTCCATGCTCCGATGTTTCTTATGCAGTTCCACAGAAATCGAAGCCAATATATAGCGCTTAGCCATTTTGTTAGCTTCGCACCATTTCTCATAAGGCTCCCTCTGATTTCTATAATCGTATAACGATGGTTCAGGAGGGTAAGGCTGGGTCAACACATATTTGCAGCCTTTAGCAGTGAGAATATTAAAAAAATTGCGTTTCCAATCTAAATAATTTTCGCCAGTGAGTTCATTTTTAACAAGGATAATTAATAATGGGTTGATGGAAGACATTTTCTGAAAAAAAAAATAAACATGCATAAATATTTTGAAACAATATTCACAATAAATAACAAAAATGTAAAAAATCATAAATACATTTTAATTTATTGTGACGATAATATAGTACCGCTTTGACAATCTATCTATTGGGGAAGTCATGTCACACTTACTAGACCCAATTATTCATTGGATTATTTACTTTCATGTAGAGACATGATAAATAATTATACTTATCCCTTTGGGCTTAAATTTATTAACAGAGCTTCATTGGGAAGGTTAATAACAAATTTTAGTTGAGTGTGTAACCATTGTTTCAATCTATATATTTTTCATATCAATAGTCACCGTTAACAATCGATTGAAAAATATTTCAATTTTATCTTTGAAGTTCATCAAATAAAATATCTAATATATATACCCTCAGGGAGCATCAATGAAGTCGAGGTATATATATAATTTTATTATTGAACTAACAATGGAGCCCATGAGAAAAATTATCTTGAATTTTCCCTCTCCCACTCAATATTTTAAAATTAATTTTTCCTTTTTAAAACATACATATTGTTAATTGCATGCTTCCTATCATATTATCTAGATGATATCAAATATTATTAAGTACATGCAAATTTCAAACAATATAATGAAATTCATTATTAATGAATGACATGTATCATTATGCATAGAGTGGCACTACTATTCTATATGACATGTTATCGGGTATGTTATCATCCAAAACATGTAGAAAACAATTAAATAATCTTAATTCATGGCTTTCCTAATAATGAAAAAAAACATAAACCCTAAGCCTAATCTTCATTGGGCTTCTTGTCAATGTCCATCTTTCATAAGCTTGTCTTTGTTAATGGACTAGGGGAAATTGAGCTTTTAAATTTATAATTGATCCAATTTTAATTTTTAAAGAAAATAAATAAATAATTAAAAAAATTTACTAAAATAAAACTTTTGGACCAAAAATAAATTTAATATATTCAATTTTATCTATGCATTTTAATCCATTAATTGAAATTGGGCAAAAGCTAGGATTCATTAAAATGTTTTGAACTTAAATGCAAACAATTGAAACTTATCAAAGAGAAAACCTATGGAACTATAGGGATCGTAATGATAAAAACCATTAAAACTCTAAATCCATCTTTTTCTCTCCCAGCCGCCATCACCACAAAGCGCAACCACTGTTCACGCATCTCCGTCGATTTGACCATCACACCACGCCGGAAGCCACAAGCGACACCCTCCGGAAGCGTCAAGCTTGACCTCGTACGCTTTTGCTGCCTCGCAGCGTGCTTACTCTGGCGTTGCTTCCACATGCGGCGCCTTGCTAGCCACGCTGCGCCTGTGTTTTGTTGCATTGTCAAATTCGACTTTGATCTGCCATCTGTGATTGATTTACAAATTTCAGGCCAATTTTGGCTTACGAAATTCTATAACAGTAAAATAAATCAAGAGGGAAATATGGTGATAAAAAACTATCCCTCTTGTTACAGATCCAAAGAAAAAATACAACGGAAAATCTAACCATGAATTAAGACAAATCAAAACATGCTTTATTCATATATTAAACAAATAATGTATATCTTAATAAATTGTGCCACTCTAATACATAAATTTCAAGAATGATTTCATACAATATTCTTATATATTAATATGAGATGGCTCTGATACCAATTGTTGGGGAAAAATCAATTTTTTTAAATTTTTTATAAAATATTTTTAAGATCGCTCTCATATAATATATAAGAATTTGTAATCTAGAAATCGTACCTTAAAAATCTGATTTGGATTTTTCCGCTGAAGTGATTTAGGCTCCCAAATCACGATCCGTCACCACCACGCTTGTTAGATCACGAACTTGATTAAATGGACTTTAATAAAAATATTAATGCAATTAAGATATTTGAATAAAATACCTCATTAATTTTATTAATCAGAAAAAATATTTATTACAATTAAATAAACACATATGCTTTTAAAGAGCATATTTTCCCAACACTTTGAATGTTATACTATAATAGATATGGTAATTTCTATTCTAAATTGTGAATAAGTGCATCTATTTTGTTCTTTAAGTTAAGTAATTTGGTAAATAGAAAACATATTAAGTTCATATATTTGGCTAATTATGTATATCTGAAGGCCTTAGACTTGTGATTTTGCAATTTTTATAGTTTCATTTGATTGTATCCCCTAGATTAAAGTTAAAATCAATGACCCATTATTCATATTTTCCCATTTAATGTGTGTTTGAGAAATAAAACATGGATGGATCCAATACTTCGTTTTTGGTAGTTTGGCAACATTACTTTAGATTATCTTGATGAAGATGGTCTAGCTAGCTAGTTGTGCCTTAGGGGGCATTAAACGGGTAGGTAGGTGATTATTAGTTTTATATCCCTACCAAATTCTATCATTGGGTGCAAAAAATCTACTATTGATTGCTATCATCTTTGCTTTGCTATAAAAAACAGCACTTGGAAGTTTGAAGTCTTTTTTTAATAGCTTGACAAAAAAAAATTTCATGATTGTTGTCATGTTGTTGTTTGCTACTAAAAACAACTGGACTTTCAAGTGTTGTTTTTAATAGTTAGATAGCACTCAAAATTTTTTTGGATCTTTTGCCCATCTTCATTTGATGTTAAAAACAACACAATTACAGTTGCTAGACAGCACCCAAAAATTTTTCTTAGTACTGTCATGCTATTAGAAACAACACCTAGAAGTACTAGGTATTGTTTTTAATAGCTAAACCCAAAAAAAATTTTGGTCTTTGTTATTAAAAATAGCACCTAGAAGTTCCCATGCTTTTTTAATAGCTAGACAACACCCAAAGAATTTTTTTAGGTTCTATCATGCTACCGTTTGATGTTAAAAACAACACCTGAAACTTTTAGATGCTATCTTAACACAATTATGTGTTGTTTTAACATAATTACAATAGTTAGACAACACCCAAAAAAATTTTTAGGTGTTGCCATGCTGTTGTTTGCTGTTTGAGAGTTTTAGGTTTTATTTTAACATAATTAAGTAGGTAGACAACACCTAGAAAATTCCAGGTGCTGTCTTTTTCTTTTTTGTTTATTTGTTTTCTTATTTGCTCTTATGTCCAAACTAATTCCCTTTTATTTTTTCTTGGTAATAAAAAGGTTTAGTTTTTTCACTAGAACGTCCAAGCACATTTAGCTACAAGGTAGTAATTGAAACTTCAGGCCTCAATTTATTATTGTTGAATCTACAATGGATAAGTCTTATATTTCATTGGATAGAAGATCAGAAGAATATAGAGTTAGTGCTAAGAGCTTTTTTAATTATGTTGTCCGTCACACTACAAATCTGGATCATTTACGTTGCCCTTGCTCAAAGTGTGGGAATGTGAAGTACCAAACTCCTTTAGAGAAGTACCAAACTCCTTTAGAGATAAAAACTCACTTGATTATCTTTGGAATTTATCAAAGTTATACAAATTGGCACTACTAGAAAAATGGGTTTTGTTGACACCAATTTAGTGTCAGTAATTACTTTTTCTAACACTTATTAATTGTGTCAGTGATTTTTGTTTCAATAATTCATGTCATTATAATATCACCAAAATAATGACACTATGGTCACCACAAGAAAATAGAGTATTGGCTACAAATTCTATTGCAACAAAACTTACTTTATTGCTAAAATTCATATCTTGCAACAAAAATTAGTCTTTATCGCTATAGCTAAACAGATTTTGTTCTTCTTAATGATGTGGAATAGGCAAGAAAATTAGAATATATGGCAACAAAATATTTTCTTGCCCTACGCTATGTTTGGTAACAAAAGTGTTCTTGTTGCCTAACAAGCTTAATGAAGGCAGAATATGTTTCGTTGCTCAAGTTTTTCCACAACAAACACTTGAATCAGTTGCAACAAATGAAATATTGCAAAAAGTTGTGATTAGTGAGAAAATTTGTTCTGTGCTCTCAGAGTTTTTGCAGATTAATTTTGTTGCGCAAAGGTTAACAAAAATATTAAATTTTCCAATATTGCTAATAAGCGATTGTTGCACTAAAGTTCCATATGATGTTCAATAACTATTATGTGGCACCATTATAGCCTCACGTTTCACTATAATTAGTATAGTATTTCTTGTTTGGCAACCATATTACTCTTTTGACACATCTTGATAAATTGTTAAATTATTTTAATTATGATTCCAAATTTAATTTTTAGGTAATAAGGTTTATAATAATATTTTATACAAAATTTAAAATGATGACATTAAATCTAAGAAAAAGCGATGGTTTACTTGTTTAAAAAGATATCAATGATAATAACATATAAAAATTACGATTAGTAATAATATTGATCATAATAATGAATTGAAGTATGAATAATGATCATAGTAGTGTTTTATTGTACTATCATTTATTACAAGCAAGAGGAAATTAAATGAATGAAGAATCATTACTAATTACATCAATTTTATTAGACAACTAATTACATCAATTTAAAATAAATTACTTAGTGGGTGTGTGTATTATAAGTTGGTAAATTGGATTAATTTAATTTTTCTAGTAAGTATAATTTATTAGAGGATCAAAAAGGTCTTCAATAAATTATTATTGGAAAATACTGAAATTAATATTAAAAAAATCAATTAACAACTTGAAAGTGTATTATTGAATATTGATTCAACACAACACTTAACTAGCTATATATGAAGGTTGGGGAGATTTCTATAAATTAAAAAATAAAAAAATAACATGTAAGCTAAAATTAATAAATGAAAATATAAAGATAATATAAAAGCAAACATGACTTTGTGGGAGGCTTTTTATTTCCGCGCCCTTTATTTAATAAACCGCGCGTTAACCGAAGTAAAGTTTCCATCTCCAATTTTTTCTTAATTAAAATATTGCTTCTAGAATATTTCCACTTTACTCTCGCTTGTTTCTTTTGCCCAGCCATGGAGTTATTCTCTCTGCCCAAGCTTTAAGCCCTTTGAAGAGTTGTACTTGGAAGGCACCACTCAAGACAACAATTTCTTCAAGTAAATTTAGTATTATTTTACATATTGGCCTGCTGAGTTTGATTTTGTTTAGTGGGTTTTGCTTTAACTATTTATTAAGTGGGTCTTTGCTTTAATTATTTATTAAGTGGGTCTTTGTTTCAATTTTTAATTTGTTAAATTAAAGTTAATGGATTATTTTGATGTCTATTTGTCGTTAATTCATCTAAAGAATTATTATATACTGCAATAATAAAATAATACTTGAGGATTATATTCTTTCTCAAACTTCTGTTAATAGTTTTTTTAATTTTTAACTCTATTTCACAGGTGAGTTAATTGTTTGGGAGTTTCGCCTTTGCTGAGAACAAAAACTTGAAGAAAGAATTGAATTCTAATTATTACCTTCAGCTTTCAGGTACAATTCATTTTTTTTAAAGAATTGTCCACATTATTGTGTAAAATTATTTTGTTTTTGTTTTGTTTTTGTTCCCTACATATATTAATTTATAGTATCTAGCAGTGAACAATGGATAGGAGTTGGATGCATTTGCGAAATAAATTATGTAAAGAATACTTAGATGGTATCAAGTCTTTTATGAAGGTTGCTGAGCAATGGGCAAATGAGAATAATCTTGTTCGTTGTCCATGTAAAGAATGTCAAAATGCATTCTTCAAGTCGTTGCATATTGTCAAAGCCCACTTAAAAAGATATGGCATTGCAGCAAGCTATACAAAATGGGTTTTTCATGGTGAAGAACGAGTTTGTGGACAATAGTCAAATGAATGTAGGATCTATACCCAGTAATAGGAGTGCCTTTACATTTGACAATGAAGAGGATGATGATGAAATGTATAATTTAATTCATGATATGTGGGAGCCAATGTCAATGGATGCAGTCACTTCGGAGACAAATATTGAAGAGAATGTTGACATGATACACGATGATACTAGAGAATTTAGAATAGGTGCAGGATTGTTAGAAAAGGCTGGAAAAAGTTTATTTCCTGGTTCTAAGTTATCTGCTTTGAGTTTTATTGTCAAGCTAATGCATATAAAAGTTCTTAATAAATTGAGCAACAAAGCAATAGATATGATTCTCCAATTGTTAAAAGAGGCATTCCCAGAAGGCACAACACTACCAAGTACTACTTATAATGCAAAAAAAAATGTTGAAGGACTTGGGCTTAGGGTATGAAGTCATACATGCATGTAGTATGACTGTGCTTTATTTTGGAAAGAATATGAGGCATTAGAGAAGTGTCCATACTGTGGTGAACCGAGGTACAAGTTTGAAGACAGTAAAAAGAAAGTACCACAGAAAGTGTTACGTTATTTCCCTTTAAAACCAAGATTACAAAGATTATTTATATCTAGGCATACAGCACGGGATATGAGGTGGCATCAAGAGAAGAGAGTTGTTGAGGAAGGTATTTTAAGACATCCTGCTGATGGGGAAGCATGGAAAGAATTTGATAGGTTATATCCTTGGTTTGCACAAGAGCCTCGTAATGTCAGGATGGGTCTTGCAACAGATGGCTTCAATCCTTTTGGTAACATGCATAATTCTTATAGTATGTGGCCAATCATACTTGTGCCATATAATTTACCACCATGGAAATGTATGAAAGATCCATTCATGATGATGTCGCTACTCATCCCAGGACCAAAAGCACCAGGTAGGGATATTGATGTTTACATAAGGCCGTTAATAGATGAATTAAAAGAGTTGTGGAATCATGGTGTTGAAACCTTTGATGCATCCACTAGACAAACTTTTCATATGCATGCTGCATTGATGTGGACTATTAATGATTTTCCTGCATATGGAAATTTATCTGGTTGGAGCACTAAAGGTTATAAAGCTTGCCCAGTTTGTAATGTAGAAACATCTTCACGAAAGTTGAATAGTAAGATATGCTACATGGGTCATCGTCGATATTTGCCACATGGTCATTCATGGAGAGCTAGTAGAGAACATGATGGTGATTTTGAATTTGATCCAGCACCTAAGGAGTATTTAGGAGATGACATTCTAAGGCAATTGGAGAAGATAAATGAAGCTAGGCTTGGAAAAAATGAAAATAACAAAGATAGAAAGCAAAAACATAGTGCAAGTGATTTAAATTGGACAAAGAAGAGCATATTTTTTTAGTTGGAATATTGGTCCAAGTTGAAAATAAGACATATTTTGGATGTTATGCATATTGAAAAAAATATATGTGATAGTTTAGTTGGAACTTTGTTGAATATTGAGGGTAAAACTAAAGATACTGTTAAAGCAAGGCTTGACTTGGAGGACTTGAAGATAAAGAAAGAGTTGTATCTAAAACAAGAAGGAAACAAACTTTTAAAACCTCATGCTTCATATATGCTGACTTTAAATGAAAAAAGAGAATTTTGTCAATTTCTTAAGTTAGTGAAGTTTCCAGATGGGTATGCTGCAAATATATCTAATTGTGTCAGCATCAAGGATGCAAAAGTATCAGGTTTGAAAAGCCATGACTGTCATGTTTTGTTACAACAAATCCTTCCAATTGGAATACGTCCATATTTACGGAAAGATATTTGCTCAGCCATTATTGAACTTTGTAACTTTTTCAGACAGTTGTGTGCAAAAACACTATATAAAAGTGAGTTGGATAAATTAGAGGAGGGGATTGTATTGATACTTTGCAAGCTTGAGCGAATTTTCCCACCTGCATTCTTTGACATAATGGTGCATTTAGCTGTGCACTTACCACGTGAAGCAAAATATGCCGGTCCTGTTGCATTAAGATAGATGTACCCGATTGAAAGGTAATCACATTATTTGATTATAATATTTTTTATTATATTTACATTACATTCACAAGTCACTTTTTTTAATTTAATCATTTGTTGTCGAACAGGGCTTTAGGTCGGTATAAGAGCTATGTAAAGAATAAAGCTCGACCTGAAGGATCAATTGCCGAGGCCTATATCATAAATGAATCGCTGTCTTTTTGTTCATTATATTTAGATTCTATTGAAACCAAATTTAACCGTGTTGAGCGAAATGATGATGGTGGAGAAAGAGTTGGAGGACTTTCAGTCTTCTCTCAGAATGTTCAACCTTTTGGTAAAGCTCAGATTGAGTTATCACAACAAGAGATTGACATTGCACATTGGTATGTTTTGAACAACTATGATGAAGTCCAAGAATACCTAGAGTAAGCATAAAATATATTAGTCATTTTATTTAATTTATATAAATATATTTATATATAACATATCATAATATATCTGTTGAAATTATAGTGAGCATAAACGGTTATTACAAAGAGAAAGTGGTGCTAATTTAAATAAAAGACAGCAATTACTTTTTCCTAAGTGGCTTGCAGCACATGTAAGTAATTCTAGCTGTCAAATTAATTAGTTATTCTTTTAACTTTATTATAACAAGCTTATAATAAATTAGTTTATGTTTTATAGATGAGACAATTACGGGATGAGGGATCTTCAACAATAAATGATGAACTGTATGCTTTAGCTTGTGGACCAGATGTTAGAGTTTTTAGTTATTCTGGTTGTATTATGAATGGAGTGCGATTTCTTGTCACAAGTCGAGCTGAGCATCGTACTACTCAAAATAATGGAGTAATGGTGCCAGGGGAGCATGACAATGAAGAAATTGACTTTTATGGTGCACTCAGTAATGTTATAGAATTAATATATCCTCTTGGTTGTCGAGTAGTTCTAGTTAAGTGTGATTGGTTTGACACTAATCTTAAGAAAAAAAGAATTAATCGTGATTTCCACCTTACTTCTATCAATATAACTCGAACTTGGTATAAAGAATATCCTTTTGTGCTGGTTATTCAAGCACAACAAGTTTCTTATACCGATGATCCAAAGTTAGGAGTGGGCTGGAAGGTTGTAGAAAAGGTGTAGCATAGGGGTTTGTGGGATGTTCAAGAGAAAGAAAGGTTAAATGAAGATGAAAATGGAAGGTGGAGTGCAAATGAGCAAGTGTATCAGCAGAATGAGTCATCTGACTTTGTTCTCTTTGTACAACTTGAACGTCCTAATGCACAATTGTATAATAGAAATGATGTTGCTCCGTAATTAATTTCATCAAATGTGTATGTTGAAAAGGCAAGAGATCATGATGCAAATGATTTCAAACTTGTTGAAGAGGAAGATGAAGATGAAACAATGGAGGAATATTTCTTCGGCAGTGAAGAAAGAGTTAAATAAGAATTATGATGATAGTGATATTGACTTTTAATCACATGTGTAATGCTTTATTACCAGCTTCAAGTGTAAGCATTCATGTTTTCTTTGTTGTATTTTATATATATATATAGTGTAAGCTTTCTTATATTATTATTTAATATGAAATTAATTTATTGGTTTACTAACTTTTATATTCTAACTCTTATATCTTTCTTTCATGCAGCTAAGTATTCTTAAGGGATTCTTGAGCAATCAAACTGACTTGTCTTTTCACTCCTTCATGCACGGTTGTCTTTTAGCTTACTTTTATCTTTTTTGTTTTGTTCATATTATACTCTCTTGTTTATTTTTAGTTAGTTCTTGTTTAAAAATGTGAATTAATGGTTAAAATTTTGATAAGTGCGTATAAGATATTGTGAAGAATACAAGTGGTTATTATTAATTGAATATGAAAATTTTATTCAAATATCTTTCATGTTATAATTTCTTTGACAAAATTATAGATATCTTGATTTATTTTTATGTTGATTATTAATAAACTCTAATGTATATTTTTAATAATTACTAGATGGCTCCTGGACATAGAGTTACCAAACGTGTAAGAGCAGAAACTGTTGTCGCATCTACAATTCCCCAATCTCAACCTATTATGCCCAGCCAAGAGTTTGTGCAAGGTGCTGTTACAACTCTAGAATTTGGTATTTAAAGAGTTTAATTGGTAGATTTTTTTTTAAAATATAACATACAATATGTTATTTCTTATACTAATACATGTTATATATATATATAATAGATATTCAACCAATAAAGAAAAGAACGTGTGGCCCCTCACGTGGGAAAAAAACAGATGACATTGTGCAATTATCTGGAAAGATAAAACTACATATCTCTCCCGAGACTAATAGGCCAGTAGGTCATAAGTACTCTTCCATGTTGTCAAGTGAGTGTGGATATTTGGTTAGAAGGTTTGCACCTCTTCAACATGAGAAATGGAGCAAGATTCCAGAATCAGAGAAGCAGGTTTTGTTTGATCGACTATTAGTAAGTACTTATGATTATTAATATTCTTCATCTGTCATTTTTTTAAATTATAAACTGAGATATCTTTTTTTCCTAAATTCAGTCAAAGTTTGAGATTAATTTGAACTTACCACATGTTCGTCGATGTGTGAATAACATTATGGGTGGGAGATATCAGGATATGAGACATTGGATGTATGATCATTACTTGGATTATCCATCCTTTGAAGAGGCACTTAAGCATTCATATCCAGGCATATGTCCAGATGATTGGGCTTGGCTTTGTCATAACATTTGCAATTCCGCAAGTTTCCAAGTCCAATGATATTTATATTATGAACTTTAAATTGTCCAACTAGTTGTCAATATGCTTGTACATGTATCTTATTTTCTACTGTTATATTTTTTTAATGTAGACTCAATCTACTAAAAACAAAGCTAATCATTGCTAAGCTCCCATATGTCCATTGTGGGGGATCAAGACCTTTTGTTAATTATCTTGAGGATGACATGGTTGATGGTGAAATAGAATTATTTCGCGTCACTCATTTCAGCAAGACAAAAGGTTGGGTGAATGAGGTGGCACACTTAAACCATGTAAGATGCTTTATTGGAAATAAAATTTTTAATTTTATTATTTCTTATCACCTACATATTGTTGATGAAAGTTTACTCATTGAGTTTTTTTTTTCTTAATTTTTCTTTCATGCTCTAATTAACTTTATTATTGAAATATCAAATAATTAGATTTATAAGTATAACAGCAAGTTTCTTTTTTTTTCAATTTATACCTTAATACAAATTAATTCCATGACCAATGGATTAAATTTCAACTATTTAATTAATAAAATTCTTTTTTTCTTCCTTCATTTGCTAACGAAGCTTTATGTATAGGACCAAATGGTAGAGATACAACAACAGCAACAAATCGATCCTTAAGAAGCAAAAACACTAACTCAAAGGGAAATATGCATTGAAGTACTTGGAAAGAAATCAGGCTATTTTCGAGGACTTGGCAACGGACCACACCCAACTTCAAACCATGGTGTTGATACTTCTGAGGCTGACAGATTGCATGGTACTATATCTTCACAATAAAGTAGATTGGATTCACAAGATGTTGAGCTTCAAGAGCAAAAGAAGACTATTGATCATTTGGAGCCCATATTGTCCCAATTTGAGGGTATGATGCAGCAATTTTTTTCTTCTCAAGGATCCGCTTTTCGCTTTACAGATTCAGCTACTCAATGATTACTCATTTCAATGATGTCCTTAGAGTATCTTTTTGGTTACTGCTGGTGCATGTCATATCTTTAAGTATTTGGAGTTTGGAGCAGTTGTAATTAGAGATCGTTTATAATTTTTGCTCATTACATTTTTGGGATAGATGACAATCCACTTTTGTATTTGACCATCATATGTGATCCTTAAAATCAGTTTTGTATATATATATAGCTTGGATATTGAATGGGCCTTTAACTTTTAAATTAGTTCAATGACATTAATGATTTTTTTGTTAGATTTCTCAACATATATTTCTAGTTTATTATTGTCATGGTGGGGGAAAAAATTGGTATCTTTCCCAACGAACTTGGTTTGCTTCCTTTTATACCATGATATTATTAAAAAAAAAAATTGTAGTATTTTTTAATGACAAAATTGATTTGTTTCTAAAAATATTTAAATATTTATTACAAATTTGTAAAATATTCAACATAAAGAAACAAAGTAGTTTCGTTGCCTAAAATGATCTTAGCTAACAAACACCTTTGTTGGTACACGTTTTTTTTATCAAATGTACTTTATATCTTAGCAACAAATTAGTTTTGTAGTAAATAACTATATAGAAACAAAATAATTTTGTTGTGTAAAACTGTTTAGTGCAACAAAAATGTTTGTTGCCAAATTATTCTCTAAACAAGTTGAAGACTCCTTCACAACGAATCTGTTTTGTTGCGAAAGGAAGTTTGAGGCGATAAATGTTTTGATATGTTGTTAAACATAGAGGGCGACAGTGCTAGGCCGACGACCGGGCCGACAAGCTTGTTTTTGTAGCAATAACCTATGGCAACAAAATTGGCACTTTAGGCAACAAAATCTTTTTGTTGCAAAAAGCCATTTCTGTTGTGGTGGGTGTTAGTATTTCATGATAATATATACATGTCAGTAATTCGTATCACATAGTATCAGCAAAATAATGACACTATAATGTTCGTATTTAATGATACAAATTAGTGTTAGTGATTCATGTGACTATAGTATTTAGTGATATTATGCTGATTTTGGTTAATAATATATTTTTATTTGCACCTAAGCCATCGGCAACATCCACAAATTGGTTTAGCCTTTCAAATCCCTTGTAGGTTTCAAGAATTTCCTTCATGACTATAGTTGTGTGATTGTGCATTGATTGATTGAAGAGGTTATTTATTTTTTCATCTTTGGCAGCGACTGCGAATCCATCCATTCCATTATGTGCCTTCATAAATGGTACCGACCCTTCCAATAAAGCATCTTTCACACAGGACCTGTCGGAAGATGTCATGCATAAATATGAGTATTATTTAATTGAGCGCATGTATTATATTATAACCTCCAGAAATACAATTAATGTGAGTACAAGGAAATTAGAAAACAAATTACCAAGAATCCATGTTAACTTTGTCCTGAATTATGAGCAGAGTGGGAGCAAGAGAAACTCCCTCTTCATTTGGAACAAAATATTTGGACACTGGTGCCAAGCCATATAATCTTTGGACACTTCTATCTTTTTTCGAGACAAGACTACATGTGAGAAAAGAGTAACTGGCTAGGAGGTTCAGCAAGCTGTCGAGTATTATTGGGGCTTTTTTGTTATTTGTGGGCAGCTGAGAGGCAATCTCTAAAGAAGAGAGTTAAGTTGGGCTTGCTTTCGCCATTATCTCCAACACACCAAGCTCAATGGCAGATTTAATGGTCATTGGAAGTATTGTGCCGGAAGCGAGTTCCATGGCCAACAAGAAATCTTGCTCATCCCTTGCTGGTTTCATCATGACTTGGTGATCATCTTGGAGTGAACTCATCTCTTTAGGTTAATTAGGATATAAGGGAGAAACTAACAAAACGACAAGGGGTGCCATGTGGATGCTGAAGAGTAGTGCTCAGTTTTTGGAACACTAAAGCTTTATATAATATGTATGCGTGTGTGTGGAAATAGCCTATTATTAATTAATATTCCATTTTTTTGACATATGTCCAAGCATATCTCAAAGAGTTAATGTGGGAGGGCTATCTCAGCTATTAAAGAAATTTCGATCGAGCATCACCAAACCTATCAAACAGAAATCAACACATGTTCAAATTATGTAGTTTACATGCTTGAAAGGCATCAGTGGTAGCAAAATAAGGTAAGATAACAAATCTTCAATAATGTTCCAATTAAATAAGTTATCACTCTATGGAATTAACAACATTGATGTAAGATGGTTGTGTACGGTGAGTTGGGTACATTCCGGAAGTTATAACTTGACTGCAGATGTCTGATTGGGTGTATAATGTGTATATGTCACATACATTGAGACATGGGCTGTTGCCCAGCCATCGCCAAAAAAAAAAAAAAAAAAAAAAGGTCAGTAATTAAGGTAAACATTATTTTTCTTTGTAACCGCATCATTCGCGGGATCAATAAATTAAACGTGAGAAATTATTGCTCTCCCATTTTGACCCTTCCAGATATTGGTGCGCACGAGAAACGTGACTATATAGAATATTAACTAATTAATATCATGCTACTTTTATCAATGTTCGTATGTATATAAATTTGGTGCTTTTCACGTGTTGTTGCAATTTTTTTTTATTATTATTATGGGGCAGTCTGGTATGGCATTGGGGTGGGGGTGGATGAGGAATTTTCGCCTCCATTTCTCACCCTATTTCTCAATAAATTTAGTAGGGTGGGAATGAGGAATCCTCATAATGATTTTTCCATCCCCACCACAATCCCCATTTATTTATTTTATAGTAAAGATAAATACTTGATTTCAATAAATTAAAAATTAAAGACTTAAATAAAATCATTATCATATTATAAAGTATTTAAATTATTTTAAAAAAATCTCCAAATGTTTGAAATAATATCTTTAAATGATATCAAAATTAAA
Organism: Citrus mangshanensis; assembly: GCA_030449895.1. Taxonomy (NCBI): domain Eukaryota; kingdom Viridiplantae; phylum Streptophyta; class Magnoliopsida; order Sapindales; family Rutaceae; genus Citrus; species Citrus mangshanensis. The sequence goes on from JASUUJ010000242.1 coordinate 45,462, forward strand.
AAATATTTGAAGAGAATAGTATCTTAATAGAGAAGAAAATATAACAATGTTTTAGGTTGAATAAAAATTATATTGTATGGTTTTTTTTAGTTATAACATATTTATGTCAAGTAAAAATAAAAAGAAAATTTATAATTAACATTGTAATTGATGAAACAAAAATTATTAAATAAAAAATTAAAAAATATTTATATATAATGGGGATTGGGGTGGGGGTGGGGGTGGGGTGAGGAATACAAAACAAAACCCCACCTCATTAAAAATTTGAAGATTATTTTTCGTCTATTCCCTACCCAATTCTAAAAAATTATTCAAAATTCATCCCATTTGAGGTGGAGCCCCATGAGACTCCAAATCCATGGAGAATTTTGCCATCCCTAGCCCAGGTAGGCTCACTGGTTGTCACGAGGTTTGCTTAAAAAATATAAATAAAAAGAAGTCTAATCGTCACTGGACTGTTATGAAGAATAAAAAAATTTGAAAACCCAAAATGAGGCACCTGCCCGTTTCATCCTGTAATGGCTTTAGTTCGCGCAGGTATCAACGTCTTATAAATAGGCAGAGGTGTGTTCTTGTACAGCACTGAACTAGCTAGTTAATATTGTTGCTCAAAAATTAAGAGAGAGAGAGAGGAAAAGAAGAAAAAAAGGAAAAAAGAATGGATCTACTTGTTCTTGTGATCCTTTTTTGTCTTGTCTTCCCATCTTTCTGTTGCACAAGTGCCAAATTTCCACCTGGCCCTCCTGGTCTCCCCATAATTGGCAACCTGCACCAGTTCGATACCAAAAGCTTGCATTTTATTTATGGAAAATTTCTAAACAATATGGTCCCGTCTTTTCCCTGCGTCTTGGTTTTAGACCGGCCATAGTAATTTCCTTAGCAAAATTGGCTAAAGGGCCTTCAAAACTCACGATCTTCAATTTGCCGGGAGGCCAGTTCTGCTTGGCTCGCAAATGTATCCTACAATTACTTGTGTTGATGCCAAAATTCGGATGAGTCGGTTAAATCTCAGATCCCTGCATTAGCATTAAATTTGTTTAGTGGGAAGCCGCTGATTAGTTAGCACCATGAGCAGATTTTCTGTGAGCAGATGTTCCATGAGCAAACAATTCATGAGCAGATAACCTGTGAGCCTGTGAGCACAGCCAACAGTCAGGAGGCGCCGAAAGTTTTTCCGGCGAGAACCCTCCGATGCTCAAGTCAGCGATTTGGGTCTTACTTGGAAAAATCAATACCATAGTTCATGTGGCTCAATTATGATTGCTTTAAACAAAAAGCTTTTAAGTAAATTTAAAGGAAAATAATTGAGAATAATTAATCTTAAAGAAATCATAAGCGAAAGAGAAATTTCCCAGTGGTAGAGAGAGAAAAAGATCCAATGGGTTCAGTCACCCAGAGAGAGAGAGAGAGAAAAGAATCGAATCCCCTTTCCTTCCTCTTCCCAGGTTTTTATAGGAAATTATAGCGGTTTTTATCCTCTCCCCTAGAATTCTCAAGAAAACTACTAATTTTCAGGCCACTAAGAATATGGTCCCTAATATTTCGGAGAAAATATTTTGACTGAGTCGTGCTTCCTGGTAACCTCCTGGTCGAGGTGATATGCTCGAAGTGACCAATAACATCCTAGTCGAGGTGATGTGCTCGAGGTCACCACATATTATTCTGGTCGAGGTGACCAATAACATCCTGGTCGAGATGATCTGCTCGAGGTGACCAATAACCTCCTGGTCGAGGTGATGTGCTCGAGGTCACCACATATTACTCTAGTCAAGGTGACCAATGATATCCTGGTAGAGGTGATGTGCTCGAGGTCACCACATATTATTCGAGGTGACCAACATCCTGGTCGAGATGATCTGCTTGAGGTGACCAATAACCTCCTGGTCGAGGTGATGTGCTCGAGGTCACTATATATTACTCTGGTCGAGGTGACCAATAATATCCTGGTCGAGGTGATGTGCTCGAGGTCACCACATATTATTCGGTGACCAATAACATCCTCGAGGTGACCAATAACATCCCTGGTGATGTGCTCGAGGTCACCAAACAACATCCTGGTCGAGGTGATTTGCTCAACCATTTGCTCACTTTTACTTTGAGGAGAGCACGATAATGTATGAGCAAACACCTTTATGTTGGTCACCCTATTTCATTCCCTAAACAACTTGGCTGTCACTTTTGCCCCTCATTACAATGAGTGGAGAGACATGAGGAAAAGATTTGTCACCTCTTTGTTAACTCTAATAGAATCGAGCAATTCCGTCGAGTTCGAAAGGATAAGATTTTCCGCATGGTTGAAAAAATATCAAAATTAGGAGATGCTGCCGATGAAGATGCTTCATCCAAAGCGCCTATCAACGTAAGCGAGATAGCAATGACTTGTGTACGTAACATTATTTTTAGAGTCACTTTTAGGAAGAGGTTTGAAGTTGACGGCACAGCAGCTGTCAATAGATTGGATTTTCTTCTTGCGGAAACTCAGCTCTTGTCTGGGACCATTTTTTTCTCGGATTGCTCTTACTCTTTCATCGGTAATTGCCTCGATGGACTCACAGGAATGCATCGTCGTCTCCAAAAGCATTTCAAAGATTGTGATCAATATTATTAACAACTCACCGATGACCATTTGGATCCAAAGCGACCGAAAGATGCTGGTCTGCAAGGGGACTTAATCGACGATTTACTTAGTCTTACTAAAGCCGGTTATCTAACATTGGATGCTGTCAAAGCAGCGATCATGGTACGTACATAATCTATTCCTTTCACTAAAAATTAATTTTATTTCTCAGCCTGCTGTTCCCATTGACGTACATGGCCTAGTGGTTTGCTTTTCAAGAATACCTGGCCACCCAGTTCGATTCATCAATTTTGGTTTGCCATCCCTCCTATAATGCACTTGCTTAAATGTATGTGCTTTAATTTGCATTTATGCAGGAAATATTTATAGGTACCACGGACACGAGTAAAGTCACTACTGCAATGGCTATGACCCTCCTAATGAAGAATCCTGAAGCAATGAAGAAGGCTCAAGAAGAAGTTCGAAGTGTGGTTAAAGATAAAGGGTTTGTAGATGAAGATGATATTCCAAGATTAGAGTACTTAATGCTGTAATCAAAGAGACAATGAGGATTCAACCAGCGGCTCAATTCATCCCAAAGGCAACAATAGAAAGCTGCGTTATCGATGGTTATCACATACCAGCCAAGACAATGGTTTTAGTTAACGTGTGGGCAATAGGAAGGGACCTCGAGTTTGGGATAAGCCGGACAAATTTATTCCTGAGAGATTTGTGGGCTCTAACATTGATATGGGAGGACAAAACTTTGAATTTATACCATTTGGTTCCGGCAGAAGAATTTGTCCAGGGATACACATGGCAGCGCCCAGTGTGCAGCTTGCACTAGCCAATCTTCTTTACAAATTTGATTGAAAAATGCCGCAGGGTATGAAGATTAATGACTTGGATTTTGAGGCTACACCCGGCCTTACCCAGCGCAAGAAGAAGCCTCTCAAGCTTGTGGCTACCAAATTTATATGATGGTTTAGTCACTTGTGCTGTGATTTAAATAAATTTGCATCCAAACACTTTTATTTATGGTTATTGTTTGTTCGAGGATCATATTACATGATTGTGAGGAGTGCTTTACTACTTAATTTCTTATTTCTTTTTATTCTTTTAAATCTTAATAAAATTTTGGCTCTAGTTGAATCATTCATATGTAAAATAAAATTTAGCGCGAGTGGAATCATTCATTTAGAGAAAATTATATGAAAGATTATCTTATTGGAATTTAAAATACAACTTCTTCCTTCGTGCAGGATATCGATATTTGTATATATGTGAAGAATTAGTTTATAGGAATTCATGACTTCCTCTTTTATTTTAATGAACTTTGAAAATAAGCTAGCGTCTCAAAACCGTTTCCTCTATTTAAAACTCTTGGTTGAGTAGCTTTTATGCTATAGACTTGATTCATACTTAAAATCTAATTCAAAAGTTGAGGGTGGTCTCAAGTTTATACAAAATAATAATTACTTTCAGTCTAATATATATTTTCTACAGAAATGGACGCGTAGGAGAGAACATTGTAGGAGTTCAACGCCTTGGCAACAAGAGCTGGATTTTGTAAATATTCGAATTTTGCAAAATGATTTAGGCGTTACGAGCACGGGTCATTTAACGATTTGCATTTGAAAATAAAAAAGAACGATGACTAGTCTGTCCTTATTTTGTTTGTATTCACTTTGTATCTTCTCATGTATCCATAATTTCTTCCTACTCCTTGCAAGCAAACATGCTCATTTTGTTCCTCGGACAAGCCAGGAGAGGGGGAAAAAGAATAAGTAGAGGGTCCTAACTCTTGTTCCTCCATATTTGTTGTAATTTGATTTCTTTTATTTATAACATATGCTTCAAAATTAGTTATTGTTCGCCCAAATCTAATTTCGATGCTAGTAATTTTAGTCAACAAAATTATATCTCCTTTGTAGAGGAGCAGCATCTACCAATTAGCAGGGGTAGCTTTAAATATAAGTGAATAAGGCGGTCACCTAAGATCCCATATTTTTTAAAGGCCTCATTTTTTTGAGTATTTTCTTAAAAATTTTTTAATTAGTGAAGATCTTTTTTAAAAAAATTATTTATTGTAGAAAAGCCTACACCACTAGACATCTTTATAATCAATAACTATACTACAATTAAGATTTTTTTTTTAGAAAATCAATTCATGGTAACCTTAATGTTAAAGAGATATAACTAATAATATTATTTAATCATTAATTCATTCATTATTAGTCTTTCCAAGAAAAAATTAAATTCTTTACCTTTTAGTTACCCAAAAAAAATCTTGATTATTTAGCATTGAAATCTTTGACTTTTAATATTCCTTTTAATTTCTAATAAAACCTTATAATATAAAAAATCAATATTTACTCCTTTCTTTTCAAAAAAAATTATTACATTCATTAGTTCATTTAAAAAAGAAAACTTAATTTCTTGAAATGCAAAGTTTATATCAATTATCTGATGATCAATTCATCATCTCAACTTTTTATATGCAACTATTATAAAATATTCTATTTAAAAATAATATTATTCTTATTATTTGTTTGTTTATTTTTTTAATAATTCTAATGAAAGTAAAAAAATATATTTTCTTGACTATTTTTTGGGTTTTTTTTGAAGTTTTTAAAATCTATCTCTGGTAAAAAAATTTAAGAATTAAAGATAAAATGAATTCACAATAGAGTGATTTAAAATATACTCTTAAGGTAAAGATGTCCGTTGGCGGACCTGCAAAGAAGACCCACACGACCGGCATCCAGCCTTTGTACAGTTGCTTTGAGGGCCCAAGTACATTGTGTCGAACTGTCGATGAACAAGTCCAATCTCATTTTTTCTTACGAAACATTTGCATTCAAAGGGTAAACCTTCAAGATAATTGGTTAAAAATAACTTCAACAATTAATACAACAAATTCTATTTATGGTTATTGCTTGTTCGAGGATCATAATATGTAATTTTGAGGGGTGCCTTACTGCTTAATTTCGTAACGTTCATTATGTTTTGTTCGATTGCTATTTCTTTTTATTCGTTTTTATCTCTTAATAAAATTTTGGTCCCAGTGGAATCATTCATATATAAAATAAAATTTAGCCCAAGTAGAATCATTCATTTAGAGAAAATTATATGAAAGATTAGCTTACTGAAATTTAAAATACAACTTCTTCCTTCGTGCAGGATACCGATATTTATATGTGAAGTAATTATTAGTTTATTGAAGTCATGACTTCCTCTTTTATTTTAATGAACTTTGAAAATAATTTAAATGACTCGCTCCGAATCTCAGAGCGAGTCTGTCTAATTGCATCTAATTGAATTGATGAAAATCTAATTTATAATGATTATACTGAAAGTTCCATAGAGCCTCCCTTATAAATATAATATTTTCAAACCTAAAAATTTAGTGAACAAAAACTCATAAAAATAATTTGAAATACAACCAACACTCCCAAAATAATTCAAAATACAATCAACTTCATCAATCAATCTTCTTAACCAATATACCAAATATTACCCAAATGTCCAATGCCAAAAATATATATACATTTCTTATCTTTTATCACCGAAATATAAAAAATAAAAATAAAAATTATACAATCCAAAATATCTTAACAATAACACCAATGACTCCTAGCACCATCACGTGGCCGAAATTTAAAATAACTACATTTGTTGGGTCGGTTGGTATGCCTGTAACCTCTTGATGGGGGAAAAAATATAATAAAATGGGTTGAATATAACAATCAAAGAATTCACAGGGTGGATAATAGTTTTTAAAATAAAATTACAATAAAATAGTAGTAACTTTTCAATATACCATTTTCATCAAGCTATAAGTATGAACATGGTTATATTATACAAACTTTAAATCAAAGATAGTTATATTATACAAACTTTAAATCAAAGATAGTTATATTATACAAACTTTAAATCAAAGATAGTTATATTATACAAACTTTAAATCAAAAGATTGCCATTAAAAGAAAATGTGATAGTATATACGTAATACTCATGGAAATCATAACAAAATATAACATGTAATACTCGATTATGAAACCATCACTAAACAAGTACTCAAAGGAATAATTTTTTCATACCTGGAGCTCATACGAGCAATGCAATGATATACCATTTAGATACTTTCATACCCGGAGCTACCACAGGTACAACAATGTGCCATCTCATATATCTTATATATCTCATCATATCTTTGCATGCATAAACTAGCCCCTAAAAAATAAAAGCGCCCAAGCGCACACGACCTAAAGCCTCTTTGTGTACTTAGACGGGTCTTAAAGGCCTTTATCTCATCTATATCTTAGTAATTGTATCTTTGTTATCATTATACGGCATGATAAGCCCCCAAAAGGCAAAACACTCAAAGATGACATGGCCCAAAGCTTTTATGTGCATTCAGATGGCCCCAAAGTGCTTTTATCTAATATGTATTATTGTAATTGGAGGGGAAAGTTGCTGTCTAATGATTTTGCAAACAATTTTTATACACCTATACATAAACATTTTAATCATACTTTAAACTTTTATTTCCTTTTCATTAACATACTTTAAATCTAGTTTCTTTTCTTTAAAATACTATCATGCATTACTCAAAATTGATAGGGAAACAAATAATCGTACACATTTTAATAATATATCAATACTTACATAAACCCACTTCTAGAAAATCAGTAAATCAAGGCATTAAAAATTTATTTTGCAAATATGGTTTACTATACTTTGAAATTATAATAAACTATAAAAATTAGATTTTGTATATTCCACTCATAGTGACAATGATCAAACTCGGCTATCATCCACGTCTGCGAGTTGGTTCTTGCTTGTAATTCCTCCTAAATCAAGGAAATGACATAACTACTTTCCGTAATTGTGAATTAGAACTAAACTTATGCAATATAGCCCGAAACAAACATCTATCCATAATATGCAACTCTCAAGTTCATAAGATTACCAAAATGCCCTCGCATTCGTAAATTACTAAAATACCCTAAAATCATAAATTATCGAATTACCCTCAGAACTGTAATTATCAGCCTATCCTTAATTTTAAAAATTAATAAAATATCCACAAGGTCAGAAATTACAAAATTACCCTTGAAGTATGAAATTACCTAAATGCCCCTAACGGTCAACTGTAACTGAGTCAACTGACGATGATAAGGAAGGTTGGGTTAGATACTTCATACCACACTGAGTTCAACGGTGGTGGCGGTGAGCTCTAATACGAAGCGGTGGCACCGGATCAAGCTCCCACAACCATGAAACTCCAACAGTTGATTGGCGGCAAATCAATGATTTCTTGTGGCTATGGATGATCGGAGATTGAAGAGAGTGACCTAAGGAACAAAACTCAGCCGGTGGCGTAACTGGAAACCAACTAAATCGATAGTGATTGTGGCTATTTTACGGCAGAAACTCGCAGCTTCGTTCTGGCTTTTCGGTCGTTTTCCGGTGGTAATGATGGCAGCGAAACGACCAGTGGCTCAAGAAATTCTAATTGGTACCTTCTGTTGCCAGTGAGGTGGCCACTGTTGTGCAAATTTTATTGAACTCACAAGTGCACGAATCTATTGTAGAATAGATTAATAGTGACGACTGTCGATCCCACGAGGAGGTGGATTTTAATTATATGTAGAATTAATTTTGTACGAGGGTGGTTGGATTTATGGTGAAAGTGACTTAGATTATCCTAAAATTGGAATTGAAATGGCGAGAATAAATTGAAGAGAAATCTATTAAAATGACGTACTTGGGTATTTGGATCCGTATCAACATGCACCATGGGCTAAATATTCCTTATTAATGCCAAGTAAATCATGAGGGGGGTTTCCACACCTCATGAACCACGCTCTAATCAATATGGTGCTAAGGACTTATCGTGGCAAATAATAATAACCTTGTACTAGGGAGCCCGTGAAACCATGGCGGTATCTAGACAAGATTATTATTATTTGTCGACGAGAAGTCAAAACATCCACAAAAACTAGAGGGGAAGAAAAAATAAATTTACTAAATAAAGCCCATGACACATGTTGAGACTTCACCTTCAACCCAAGCTTGAAAGAAAATTAGTTACTCATAATTGAACTAAGGGCAAAATGGGAATTTATTAAAATACATAGAAAATATAAGATGGAGAAGGAATTACAGAAAATAGAGCCCAAAAATGGATTCAGAGATGCCAAATAAGGGGGGAGAGGTCCTATTTTTATACATACATTGAGTAAATCATGGCCATTGGATTAAAAACAGTTTGGACCTCTCAGGATTGCGCCACGTCATCAGTCAATAGTACGCGGTTTGACCACGCAATTTGAACAGTGACACGGTTTGACCACGCGGTTTGAACAATCAATCGGTTTGAACAGTGATGCGGTTTGGTTGAAAATAATCATGTGTATATGCATGTACCGTACGCGCGATTTTTGGTCCACTGATATGCTGTCACGTCATCGATCAACAGTACATAAGAATTTTAGTCCAATAGAATCGTGACACCTCATCAGTCAATGCCACATCATCGGTCAATGCCACATCATCATTCCGTCTGTGTGAACAGTGTCGTGAACAGTAATATGAACAGTATCGTACATGTGAACAGTGTCATTTTTCTTTTTATACTCCTCCTAAGGTTTTCGATTGTCCTGAGTTCAAAAGTGATGTCTGTTTTACCGTCTGATCTCTCGTTCATTGTGAAATGACCATGACACCCCTAAAATGTATAAAATACTTAATTAAAATAAAATGGTTATTATCATTTTACTACATTTTCTAACACTCAACAGCCACAAACAAAATGGTGGTTGGGTCGGTTTTGCATGTTCGGTTGGGCTCGAATTGATATAGTTCGATTGTCAGTTCTCTCTCTCTCTCCCCCCACCCCCTCCCTTCTCTTTCTCTTTTTCTCAATTTATAGTAACAAGCACCCCCCTTTTTATAAGTTTAACATAAATTAAGCTAATGGCGAATTCAAGTGTTGTAATAATAACTGCAACATAGGTCATCAGATCGTGTTCGTTTTGTCTCGATTTTGTTCCATGACAAGTTTAATATAATCCAAACATGACCCAATAATAAACGTGTCAAATTTAATAATCCATACTCATTAATAAGTTATTTGTGTCAAGTTTTCAAGTCACGTCAAATTTCGCCAGTGATTAATTGTAATAAGTCCAACAATTTAAAAAAAATGGTTATTATCATTTTACTACATTTTCTAACACTCAACAGCCACAAGCAAAATGGTGGTTGGGTCGGTTTTGCATGTTCGGTTGGGCTCGAAGTGATATAGTTCGATTGTCCGGTCTCTCTCTCTCCCCACCCCTCCCTTCTCTTTCTCTTTTCTCAATTTATAGTAACAAGCACCCCCCTTTTTATAAGTTTAACATAAATTAAGCTAATGGCGAATTCAAGTGTTGTAATAATAACTGCAACATAGGTCATCAGATCGTGTTCGTTTTGTCTCGATTTTGTTCCATGACAAGTTTAATATAATCCAAACATGACCCAATAATAAACGTGTCAAATTTAATAATCCATACTCATTAATAAGTTATTTGTGTCAAGTTTTCAAGTCACGTCAAATTTTGCCGATTAATTGTAATAAGTCCAACGATTTAAAAAATGGTTATTATCATTTTACTTAAAATTGTCAAATATCAAATGATTACAACAAGTATTGTCTCCTATCATTTTCCTACTATATCATTATAAAAATATCATTTTATTACTTTTCCATTATAACCGTTAGTCGACCAGTTAGTTGATTGACAAAATATCAATTTCACCCTTTATGATTAAAAAAAATTACTTGAAACTTATTTAAAAAATAAATTTGTAATATATTTATTAAAATGGATATAAAATACCAACATAATTCTTTTTGCTGGAATTATAAAAATGAAGCTTATTTACAAAATAAATTTGTCTTATTATTATTTTTAATGAAGCTTATTTTTTTTAATCATGAAGGGTAAAATTGGTATTTTGTTAGTCAACTAACTGGTCAATTAACGAGTAAACTAACGGTTGTAACGGAAAAGTAGTAAAATGATATTTTTATAAAGATATAGTAAGAAAATGATAGGAGACAATACTTGTTGTAGTCATTTGATATTTGACAATTTTTGAAGTAGTAAAATGATAATAACCCTAGAAAAAATTATGTTAAAGGGAGAACTAGTACACTTAATAAAAAATAATAATAAAGTACATATGTTACAATAATCTAGCATTTCAAAACCCTTTTCTTTATTTAAATCCTTTGTTGAGTAGCTTCTATATTATAGACCTCATTTATACTTGAAATTTGTCTCAAAAGCTGATAGTTGTCTCTCAAGTTTATATAGACTAATAATTATTTTCAGTCTAATATTCTTTACAAAGATGAAGGCTTAGGAGGTTCAAGTTCAAATTTCCTTATGAATTTGAGGCAAGAAATAATAAATAAAAATTATTGTTTTTGGGTTTCTCAATTAATCAGCACTTGAATTAATTCCTCATTTGTTAGTGTTGACGTAGATTTCTGGTCAACTTAGAAAATTAATTTACACGAGGGCGATATAACACAAAGACACAAAGAATTAACGTGGTTCGGCCTTTGGCCTATGTCCACGGGCAGAGAAAGACAAATATTTTATTAAGATCGCATTTACAACTTCACTCCCTCTCTCTCTTTTCTATTTTTTTTTCCGATCCCTTATACTATGAGAGACATATGCTTTTATAGCCTTCTATCGATAAAGTTCTTTTCTAACTTGAACTCTATTTAACTCTCCTCTATCCTCAAGGATTTTAATTACAAAATATTTTACATTTTCATAAGTTGTATCTGAGTCAAACTCTACTTAATTTGCTTCTGGGCCAAGCAATGTCCTTCTATTGTCTTTCAACGATAGCTCTTCTACTTGAACTTGACTTTTCTAGTGCGATCCATAATCTAGAATTGGGTTAAGGGTTGTCTGAAACTATGACTTCTGCCATTCTCTACTCCTGCTCCCCATTCCTGGGGAGCCTAATTCTTGCTTTATGTTCCTGGGGGAATATGATTTTTACTTCCCATTCGTGGGGAGCATGGCTTCTGGGGCTCATCCTTGAGGGTATAATTCATGCCCCCATTCTTGGGGAGCATACTTTCTAGTGCTCATTCTTAAGGTAGAATTCCTGCTCCCCATTCTTGGGAGAGCACACTTTCTGAGACCTCATTTTTGGAGATGGAATCCTTGTTCCCCTTCTTGAGGGAGCACACTTTCTGGGGCCTCATTCCTGGGGGTAGAATCCTTGCTCCCCATTCTTAGGGGAGCATATTTTCTAGAACCCTCGTTCTTGGGGTAGAATCCCTACTCCCCATTCTTGGGGGAGCATATTTTCTGGGGCCCCATTCCTGAGGGTATAATCCATTCTCCCCATTCTTAAGGGAGCATATTTTTTGGGGCCCCGTTCTTGGGGTAGAATCCCTACTCCCCATTCTTGGGGAGCACACATTTTGAGGTCCCATTCATAGGAGTAAAATCCTTACTCCCCATTCTTGGGGGAGCATATTTTCTGGGCCCCATTCCTGAGATAGAATCCCTACTCCCCATTCTTGGAGAGCACACTTTCTGGGGCCCATTCCTAAGGGTAGAAGTCCTGCTCCCTATTCTTGGGGAAACATATTTTCTGGGGCCTTATTCCTAGGGGTAGAATCTCTGCTCCCCATTCTTGGGAGCACACTTGTGGAGGCCCCATTCCTGGGATAAATTCCCTGCTCCTCATTTTAGGGGAGCATATTTTCTAGGGCCCATTCGTGGAGGTGGAATCTCTGCTCCTCATTCTTGGGGGGGTATATTTTCTAGGGACAACACTGTTAGCCTAAAGGGCTACACATAATGTAATTTTGATGATAACAAACATGTGTATTAAGTGATTTAATGAATATTGTATTTCACATCTTCACTAGTTTTTGAAGGGTAATATTTATGCAAGTGAAATCAAGCTCAATGCATTCAACGGACAACAGCGAAATCAAGAATAAAGTTTAGAGCTCAACGGACAAATTATTGCGATAAATTCTTGTAAATCCGGTATGATTTAATTGATACATGATTTAGCATTTGAGAAGCTCAATAGATTTATTTAAATAATTACTTTTCATAAACTAAAAGATTTAATTTTTATAAGGTAAAGTATTTTGTGGATTTGAGTAATTTGGACTTAAATGAAAAGTTTTGCAATCTTTAATTTTACTAAGTATTATGTTGAATTTTGGAGTTGGACCTTTTTGCAAACATTTGAATATTTTGGGTCATACTATAATTTATGAATATTTTGGACTAACGTAAAAGGTTTTGAGAACTTTGAAAAATATGGATATTATGTTAACATTTTGAAAAATGACCTCTTTGAAAAATAATAATATATTTGGGGTCATATCATAATTTCAGAAAGTTTTGAAATAGCAATTATTATTTAAAAATTCTAAAATTAGACTTATTTGTAAAGTTTTATAACATTTTGGACCATGGTATAATTATAGAAAGTTTGGGCAAAAGTGTAATTTTAGTGAACAGTGTTACTATAGCAAAATTCAAAAATAACGGTAAAATCACTGTTACAAGCGACTAGCCGGAAAAATCAAGCAGCTAACCGCTTGATTGTGGGAATTTGCCTATAACGGCTAGTTTTCGGGCTTTAACTAGCAAAACTCAACTCCAACTTCATTTTAAGAACTAAAGCAAGCATAAATAAGATCATATAACATATATTGAGCTTCCAAATCGCAAATCATCGTTGATTGAATCATTATTGTGCTCTTATTTGCATATCCACTCTTAAAGAGAGTTTTTGTTGTAATTTTCATTTCTTATCAAATTGTGAGTGTATAATTATGAAACACTTAAGAGATTGAGGAGATAATCACTTGATTGTAAAGGTTTATTGACACCCAAGTCAATTGTAAGAACTCGCCTTGGAGGCTTGGATAGTGAAATCTTCGAGCTTGGTTAGCTTGGAGGCGTGGACGTAAGCGGGGATTGCCGAACCACGTAAAAATCCGTGTGTTTGTTTTCTTCTTCTCTTACTCTTTTATTATTATGCTTGCTTGAATTTATTTTTTTATATTCCATTAAGGCGTTAGATTGATTTGTTGTGCGAATTGTAGTGCATAAGTTTTAAAATCCCAATTCACCCCCTTGCATTTCAAACACTTTGTGCTTTATTGACTACTTTATATTTTCTAAAACAATGCTCCCTCTTAGCTTCCGTTTCACCCGAAGCATAAGAGCTCAAGTTGTTTCTCTCTTTTCTCATTTCTATATAAACCATCCTTTGCACATTTGCTCACCTCGTGGAGTTTCAACCCTTTGGTTTTTACTTTACTTACTCAGTGTCTCTTCTCTTCTCTTCTCCCTATTTTTAATAATTTCAATGTCTTCTGATTCTGAAAACAACTCTAACCACTTTACAATGAGTACCTTGAAGATGATGATGATTACTGCCACTTATCCTCTGACCAAATACCCATTATCGTAAATTTTGCTCCTGCGTCATTTGTTCATAATGGCCAACCAAGCTTCCAACTCGATTGGTCTATTGATCAGGTGGGAATGTAATTTCTGATAAATCCATTCCATCTCTTATAGCCAAGTATGAAATTCCAAGTTCAATCGAGCTTAGGAAGTCTCAAATTGGTGAATTCGCCAGCCAACCCCCTTCTAGGGCCGTTGCCTTTTATCTTGATTTTTTTCGCTATGGTGTTAGGTTACCGTTGCACCCCTTCTTAAGATATATGCTGATCTACTTGAACTGTGCCTTGGCACGGCTTTGCCTCAGCGTCTGGTGTGCCATGATTGGCATGTACATCTTATGGAAATTGAGGGGTTTTTAGATCCAACATTTAGTCAATTTCAGAGAATTTACCAACTAATGAGTCTTTCTAGTGATAAAAATTCCCCCCTCAAGGGTTGGTATTATGTCTGTGCTTGGGCTATATCTTCCCCTTTACTCGCCCAGGGCAAATCTAATGATGGTTCCTGGAAAGATTCTTGGTTTTTCGCCCTTAGCGATTGGGAGTTAGGAAATTCTCTTGATATGTGTCCCGAATATCGAGTTCAAACCCATTTTTCTACTCTAGGTAGCTTTATAAGAATTGCTACAAGATGTATTTTTCTTCATTAGCGTATTCACTTTTTCGTTGTCTTATTTTTTTTTTAAGTGTCATGGGGCTGCACCTCCATTGATCCTGCTAAACAACATCAAATCGATGGAGTTTTTAAAGACCCTATAAACTTGCGGTCATGAAAATATCTTTCTCAATCAGGCTTTCTAACCGCCTTTGGTTTTATCTCACCTACCTCCATAAATATTCCATCTCTAAGTGAGTTTTATTGAAGCATAATAATTTTTATGCTACTAGGAGGTTGTAATATTTTGTTTTTCTTGTTTTTTCCATCTTATGTTAGTGATGGCTCCTGGGGATGACGCCGCACGGAAAAAGAATAAGATAGATAAATATCTAGCTTTAAAAATTAGTAGGAAACTTAGGGATAAGCCAGTCTTCAAGCCTGTGGATCATCCTCTCAACAAACTGCAACTGTTCAAGGGTTGCACCAGACTCCTCAAACTGCATCAGGGTTGCAGCCATAAACTTTGTTTCCATCTTGTACTTGTGAAAATTAATTTTCTCAGTCTGTTGGTTTTCATTCTACATCTGTTTCCACAAATGCATCTGCTAAAGGGCTGCACCAAGCATCTGCAATTGCTCCAGGATTGCAGCAAGAAATTTTATTTCCAACTTTCACTCATGAGGGTTCGTATCCTGCAGGCTCTAGCTTTGCATCTGCTTCTACCCATGCTCATATGTCTACACCTCTTTCAGCATGCCCAAGCCAAGGAACTCCACCATTGTTTGATGGTTCACAGAACTTCACTTGGGATGATCCTTCTCAAGCATATCTGAGTTCTTTTACTTAATCTTGGCCTCAATATGTTTCTGCTGATAATGTGAGACAAGTGGAGAACTCTGATCCTATTAAAGCCATGTTTCCTAACGTTTATCACGTTATAGAGAGAAGTGCTTTGCTTGAATCGGGCCAAGCTTCTAGAAAAAAGGATTGATGAGCTGGAGAAGTGTCTTAGTGAAGAGAAAGTTCTTATGGCTCAATCAAAGTTGGAGTTCAATGCTGCAAAGGAAGAATTAGCTCGGGCCCATTACCAAGTTCAAGAGATGTCCAACTCCCTTGACCAATTGAACCTCCAAATTCCAAGTACAAGGCATTAGCCATTAAAGAGTTCAAAACTTTTGCGACTTTGAGAACATCCTTGATATAAAATTTCTAAAAGGCGGTGCCAATGTTAAGGCCATGATTGAGAGCTGTTACCCTCTATTTGATTGCCGCTTTATAGAAGACTGTTGATCTTTATTATCAATTATGTCTGGGATGTTACCTCTTTTATTATCTCCTCAATTTCCAGTTGTCTTTCTTCTTTTCTCTTGCTCTTGCAATGAGGATGTTCTAGTAATAAAGTTGTAAATCGAGCATGTTCTAGCTGTCTTTATTAATGTATTCGCTTTCAGTGTCCTACTGCTCCTTGCCCTTACTCGCTTTTGTGGGTTTTTTAAAGAGTAATAGAAAAATTTTTACTTTTCCTTATTTTCTTTTTCCCCAAAAAGTCTGTTGATTTTTCATGTTGCTGGAGTATAATTTCTGAAGAACAAACCTGTTGTTCCTTACTTTTGAGGGCATAATTTCTATCCCCAAAAATTCTTTTTACTTTTCTTGCTTTTCCTTTTCTGTGAGGCAAAGATATTTATTAATTTTTCTACTGCTCCCTCTCTTGGGAGCATGATTTCTGTTTCTTGGAGAGCATAAGTTCTGCTCCCCACTCACTCTTGGGAGCATGCTTTTTACTCTTAGGGGAGCATGACCTTTCTCCTTTTATGGACATCTTTATTGATTCCTTGCATATTCTGCACCACTGTTGTCTTCTTTCAAATAAAAGAAAATTGGAAACAGTAACATAAAATTCTAGACTAAGCTCATAATCTGCTTTATTATTAAACTGTCATGAACGAGAACTGGTAATAACTCTCTATAATCATAAGAAGAAAAGAATTTTCCTAATGGCTTAAAAAAACCTTATTAACTGCCTAAACTTTAAGAAAAGAAAACCGACCAATGTCGCTTTATTACTGATAGTAAATCCTCAAATGTTCTGCATTCCAAGGATGTGGAAGCACAACTCCATTCATGTCTCCAAGCCTGTAAGTCACTGGCCTGATAATTTCTACCACTCTGCTGGGACCTTCCCAATTTAGTCCTAGCACACCGGCATTTTGTTCTTTTGTGCTCTGAAATATCTTTCTGAGAACTAAGTCACCAACTCGAAAGCTTCTTGGCTTCACATTTGAATTAAAATACCGAGCTTCTATTTGTTTGTGTGCTGCTGCTCTAAGTTGGGCTTGCTCCATCTTTTCTTCCACCAAGTCTAGGCTAAGGTTTAATTGTTCCAAGTTCTGCTTGGGTTGAAAATATTGCACCTTGAAGGAGGGCATGCCAATCTCTGCAGTGACTACTGTTTTTGCCCCAAATGCAATAGAGTATGGGGTTTCACTTGTTGTTGTGGTGTGTGTGGTTCTATAAGTCCACAGTATGAATGGTAATTCATTTGCTCAAACCCCTTTATGCTTTTCCAACTTGATCTTTAAGTGATACTTAATTATTTTGTTGACAGTTTCACCTATCAATTTGCTTGAGGATGAGCTGGTAAAAAGAAAAAAATTTTTAATCCTAAGCCTTCACATAACCCCTGAAACGGGGATTATCAAACTGTTTCATGTTATTCATCACAGTGGCATGAGGAATGCCAAATCAACATATGATAGACTTCCATATGAACCTAGTAGTTTTTTGCTCTGTGATTTGCGTTAAGGGTTCTGCTTCTGCCCACTTTGTGAAATAATCCACAACCACGACTGCAAATTTTGTTTGCCTCCAGTAGGCATTGGACCGATGATGTCTACCCCCACTGAGCAAATGGCCACATACTAGAAATTGAAGTGAGCTATTCTGAGGGTTGACATGGGATGTTGGAAAATCTTTGACACTTGTCACACCGTTGCATAAATTTCTGAGCATCTTCTTTCATGGTAGGCCAAAAGTATCCTTGGCGAATGGCTTTATAGGCCAATAACCTTGCACCCGAATGGTTGCCACAAATCCCTTCATGGATTTCTGTCATCATATAGTTTGCTTCCTCAGACGTTAGGCATCTCAAGTAAGGTATCAAATATTCTCTCTTGTATAGCACATCCCCCAAAATCACGTATCGTGCTTACCTTAACTGATCTTCCCTGCTTCATCCTTATTATCAGGTATTTTTTTGTCTTTTAGGTAACTAATGATATAATCCATCTAACTCCCAATTGTATTCACAAGATTATTCTCTTTGTTCTCCTTGTGATTAATACTCAGAATTTTGCAATAACTCAACAGGGATTACTCCGTTTAATCCTGCATTTGTGGCTGATGCCAGCCTTGCAAGGGCATCGACTTTGTTGTTTTCCTCTCTTAAAACTTGAGTGATAGTGTATTCTACAAAATCCATTAATAGTTATCTGACCTTTTGTAAATACACTAACAGCATACTTCCATTTGCTTGGTACTCAGATATAACTTGATTCACAATCAATTATGAATTATTAAAAATTTACAGTTTCTCTGCCCCCATTTCTTTTGCTAACCTAAGACCAGCAAGTAAGGCCTCGTAGTCTAATTCATTATTGGAGGCCTTGAACCCAAACCTAAGGGCAAACCTTATCTCTGTATGCTCTTGGGAGATTAAAATCAATCCTGCGCCACTCCCATGTTGGTTTGACGATCCATCCACATACAATCTCCAGGTTGGTATTATTGCTTCACTAATCCTAGACTCATTGAACTGGTTACCAGTAACTTCAGTTATAAAGTCTACGGTCGCCTGCCCTTTAATTGTTGTTCTAGGTCTATACCTAATATCATGCTCTCCTAGCTCTACAGCCCACTATACTAACCTTCCTGACACTTCTGGCCGTTGCATTATCTGCCTCAAGGGTTGGTTTTGAGTACCACTATGGTGTGAGCCTGAAAGTAAGGCCTTAGTTTCCTGACGGATACTACTAGTGCTAAAGCCATTTTTTCTATAGTTGGATACCTTATCTCGGCATCTAACAGAGCATGACTCACACAATAAACTGGCTTTTGTACCTTATTCTCTTCTCTTATCAATACTAAACTGACTGCCGAGTCTGAAACGGCCAGGTATAAGTAAAGATCTTCTCCCAATATTGGCTTAGAGAGAATTTGAAGACTTCCCAGATAACTTTTCAATTCCTGGAAGGCTTTCTCGCATTCCTCTATCCATAACATTTCCTTCCTCCATTTGAGGGTCTTGAAGAATGGTAGACATTTATCTGTCGCTAGTGAAATAAATTGATTCAAGGCCGCAACTCTTCTTGTTAACCTTTGAACTTCTCTAATTGATTTTGGAGAATTTATATTTAGAAGGGCTTGAATTTTTTCTGGGTTGGCTTCTATTCCTCGCTGGCTTACCATGAGACTCCAAATGCACATTTGCTTGGGTTTAACTTCATGTTGTACTGCTTCAAAATCTTGAACGCTTCATCTAAGTCTGTGATATGATTTTCCATTCTATTGCTTTTGACAAGCATATCATCTACGTAGACCTTCATATTTCTTCCAATCTGGCTATGAAACATTTTATTGACCAACCTCTAATAGGTTGCTCCTGTATTTTTTAATCTAAATGGCATAACGTTATAGCAGTACATGCCCTTATTCATGATGAAAGATGTATTTTCCATATCTGGTGGGTACATCTGAATTTGGTTATACCTAGAATATGCATCCATAAAAGTAAGCAGCTCATGCCCTGCAATAACATCAACCAATTAATCAATTCTAAGTAAAGGAAAACTATCTTTGGGACATGTTTTATTTAAGTTAGTGAAGTCTATACAGATCATCCACTTTCTATTTGGATTTTTAACCATCACTACATTAGCCAACCAGTTTGGATAGTAGGCCACTCTAATAAAGTCTGCTTTTAGGAGTTTTTCGACCTCATCTTCTATTGCTTTGTATATTTCTGGATTGAAGGATCTCTTCTTTTCGTATGACTAGATCTACATTTAACCACTATCACTGGTTTATACTGCATGTCTTCATGGGACCATGCAAATACATCAGACTGGTAGCTGAGAAAATCTTCTAGTTATTTTCGTATTTTTAGGGTTAATGATGACCCAATATGAACTGTCTTGCTTTGATCATCGTGCTGTACTTAGATGGTGTCTAGGTCTTCTATTGGTGATCCTCTTTGTTCGTTTCTCTCCTCTCTATAATCAAGCGTGACTTAAAGACATTCTCGTTTGTCCATTTTGCCTTTTAAAGCTGTGGTGTAACATTTTTTAGATTCTTCTTGATCTGCCCTTAGGATTCCAATCCCAATTTCTGTAGGAAATTTTATCATTAAGTGGTAAGTTGAGGTTATTGCCCGAAAAAAATTGAAGGTTGGTCTACCTAAGATAACATTGTAGACCGAAGGGTGCTCCACTACTAAGAAGCCTACCATCTTGGTAGCTTGGTAAGGTGGTTCTCCAATAGTGACCGGTAGATCTATACTGCCCAAAGGAATTAAGCACTCTCCACCAAAGCTCATCAATGGAGTACGAATTTGCTTCAATTTTTCCCTTTCTATATTCATCTTGTCAAATGCTGCTGCATATAAAATATATGTTGAACTCCTGTTGTCCAGTAAAACTCTTAAGACTTTTCTATTTGTTAGAGTTATCAAAACAACTAGAGTATTATCGTGTGGTTGATGTATCCCTCTAGCCTCTTCTTCTGTGAAAGTGATGGTGTTATGTTCCATCTTAGTCTCTTTTGGGGGTTTACCCACTAAGTTTACCAATAAAGCCCTTGGTGCTGCTCTAACCTCATGTGCGTGAGCTTTTCGTGCCCTGTTGGAGCCCCCTCCTCTTGCAAGTCCATCAAATATAGTTCTTATAGGGGCTTCACCTGCAACCTCTTGGTTTTTTATATGTTCGGGTGCTACTACAACAATATTTTATGGCACATCAGCCAAGGCTTCATTTTGAATATCTCTACACTCTTTCCTTTTTACAAAGTCTTTCAAATACCCTCACTGTATTAAGGACTCTATTTCTTCTTTAAGATCAAAGCAGTCGTTAGTATTATGGCTATGATCTTTATGATACCTACAGTTTTTCCTTATGTCTCTTCGATTTGGTACGGTCCTGATTTCTTTGGGCTTCCGCAACAAATCTAAGTCTCTTATCTGCATGAGCACTGCTCTACGCTGGCGTGTACCCAGTACCGCTTGGACTCGGTCCCCGTCTCCTCGGTCTATTTCTTTTGTCTCGATTTTCAACCTTCTGAGTCTGCTCCTCTCTTTTCATTGGTCAACTCGTCGGCATTCGAGTATTTTTTAGCTCTCGATAGCAATTCGGTAAAGGTCCTTAGTGCATTCTTAGCCAGTGAGTAATGTAATCTTCCTAGTCATAGGCCTGCCATTATTGCCGTTAATGCCACTACATCTATACAATTTTCTACTCTTACTGCCTCTTTATTAAAATGAACAATATAGTCCTTCAATGACTTATTTTTCCCTTGCTTCACTGATAACAAATGAGTTGGGGGAAGCTCATGATCTTTTGCTCTCACAAATTGACCAATAAACATCTGACTAAGCTAGGTAAATGAAGAGATAGACCCAGACTTCAGCTTTCTATACCACTTACGTGCTGCTCCTGTAAGCGCTAAGGAGAAAGCCTTGCACATGGCTGCTCCTGTCGCCCCCTGCAACTCCATCCACGACTTGAAGATCTCTAGATGCTCAGTTGGATCTCCTTCACCTCCATATAACTTGATTTGAGGCATCTTAAATTTTGCTAGCAATGGGGCCTCCAGTAAATCTTTGGTGAACGATGGTTCTACCTCCTCTAAAAGTGGTTCTGCATGACTTTTCTCCATCGCATCCACCCGTTTCTTAAGCTTTTTCAATTCTACTTCAAGACTTGCAGACCCAGTACTAGCACTAGAGCCCTTTAACTCATGCTTTTTATATTGATGTTTTGAATTTAACTTGTGGTGCAGATCCTGCTTGGTCTCTAACACATGTCGGAGGTCCCTTGGCTGATCAGTATGACATGCATGAGTCTCAGCTCTTCTGGGTAATCTGGTAGGGTTGCTTTTCTGACGAACCCGTTGTGAGCCATTAGTGTTATCTTGTATAGTATCTTGCATGCATAATGCAGCCCTTCTTCCTCCCGTGGAGGCGAATTTGGGCTTGTTCTATGTTATTGGTTCTTTATATACTGGAGAACATTGGCCATATTCTATGTTAGATCAGCCACTCGCTCCGCGAGTGGTGGATGTGACCCAATATTCTACGCTGCCTTCTTGGTGGACTAGGAACTAAGGGCAACCTGCTATTGCGGCTACGACTACACTGACTCATGATTACCAAGGGTTTGATGTGATCTTAATAATAGTGTTTTATATCGTCCCCACAGATGGTGCCAAACTGTTGACAAAAATTTATATTCAACTTAGAAAATTAATTTACACGAGGGCGATATAACAGAAAGACACAAAGAATTAACGTGGTTCGGCCTTTGGCCTACGTCCACGAGCAAAGAAAAATGAATATTTTATTAAGATCGCACTTACAACTTGACTCCCTTTCTCTCTTTTCTATTTTTTTTTCCGATTCCTTATACTATGAAAGACCTCTGCTTTTATAGCCTTCTATAGATAAGGTCATTTTCTAACTTGAACTCTATCCAACTCTTCTCTATCCTTTAGGATTTTAATTACAAATATTTCTATCTTTTCATAAGTTGTATTTGAGTCAAACTCTACTTAATTTGCTTCTGAGCCAAGCAATGCCCTTCTATTATCTTCAACGATAGCTCCTCTACTTGGACTTGACTTTTCTAGTGCGATCCATAATCTAGAACTAGGTTAAGGCCTGTCTGAAACCATGACTTCTGCCATTCTCCACTCCTACTCCCCATTCTTGGGGAGCCTAATTCTTGCTCCATGTTCCTGAAAGAACATGATTCCTACTTCTTATTCTTGGGGAGCATGGCTTCTGGGGCTCATCCTTGAGGATATAATTCCTGCTCCCATTTTAGGAGAGCATATTTTCTGGTGCCCATTCTTAAGGTAGAATTCATGCTCCCCATTCTTGGGGGAGCACACTTTCTGAGGCCTCATTCCTAGAGATGAAATCCTTATTCCTCTTCTTTGGGGAGCACACTTTCTGGTGCCCCATTCCTGGGGGTAAAATCCCTGCTCCCCATTCTTGGGGGAGCATATTTCCTGGGGGCCCCATTCCTAGGGTAAATCCTTACTCCCCATTCTTGGGGGAGTATATTTTCGAGGGCTTATTCTTGGGGGTAGAATCATTGCTCCTCACTCTTATGGGAGCACACTTTCTGAGGCCCCACTCCTGGGGGTAAAATCCTTGTTCCCTATTCTTGGAGGAGCATATTTTGTGGAGCCCCGTTCCTGGGGTAGAATTCTTACTCCCCATTCTTGAGGAGCACACTTTCTGAGGCCCATTCCTGGAAGTGGAATCTCTACTCTTCATTCTTGGGGAGCATATTTTTTGGGACCCTATTCCTAGGGGTAAAATCCCTGCTTCCCATTCTTGGGGGTAGAATCCTTACTCCCCCGGTCCCCATTCTTAGGGGAGCATATTTTCTAAAGCCTCATTCCTGGGAGTAGAATCCTTGCTCCCCATTCTTGGGGGAGCACACTTGCTGGGGCCCCATTCCTAGGGTAGAATCTCTACTCCCCATTCTAGGAGAGTACATTTTCTGGGTGTCTATTCTTGGAGGTGGAATCTCTACTCCCCATTCTTGGGGGAGCATATTTTTTGGGGGCAACACATTGCGCTTTATTGACTACTTTATATTTTTTACAACAGATAGTTATTGAAGAACTACTACCATGCAATACCAAAATCCGGAAAGGTCATTTTGGTAGAACGTATAGTGCTAGAATCCCATGAGACTGATATTTTAAGCAAGAACATTTCAAGACTTGACGTACATATCTCCAATCTTATTACCTGGAGCAAAGGAGAGAACATTGGAGGAGTTCAAGGCCTTGGCAACAAGAGTTGGATTTGTAGATATTAAAGTTATATGCCATGCCTATTGCTATTGGGTTATTGAATTTCACGAAGCGATCAAAGTATTATGAGCGCTGGTCATTCCACGGTTTGAATTTAAAATAAAATGAAAAGAGGACTTGTCTGTCCATATTTTGTTTGTATTCACTTTATACCTTCTCATGTGTTTCTTCCTAGGGCTTGCAAGCAATGTGCTCATTTTATTCCTTGGACAAGCTAGAAGAGGTTTTAAAAAAAAAAAAGGATTGTAATTCTTCTCCGTATCTATTGTAATTTGATTTCTTTTATTAATCTTAAAATAAGTTATTATACCCCCAAATCTAATTTCAATACTAGTAATTTCTGTCAACATAATGTATTCTCCTACATCGAGGAGTAGCATCCACCAATTAAGAGTACGATAATTATAACTTTTTTTTATATATAAAGGCAAAAACTTTACGGCTCAACCCTCTCGCAAATATTGGTGGCTTGAGAATTGTGTCGCCATTCATCAAGTTATAACATCTGTGACCCACATATATTCTATCAAAAGATTATTTTGTGCCCACCACCAAGTCTAAGGTTGCAAGCTCCCAAGGATGTGGTCGGGTTGGTTGCAGTGCAATTATAGCCTCTACCAAAACCCGAGTTCGATTCTTAGGGGTGATAAAGGAGGTAAAAAAAATTATTTGGGTTTGCCCACCGCTCCTTACCTTTTTTTTAAAAAAAAAAGTCTAAGGTTGCAAAGCTAATGTGAAATGCACACAAATTGATTCAGAATTTTATTGGAATTAAATGAGCTTGACTTAGGATACGATGCCTCTTCATGCTATTCCATTAGTTTTAAAAGTAATGGAGGATTATGTAAGCACCTACATTTATTTTAAGGGTTAATTTTGAATTATTTTCTTTGTGAATTGATTATCTTCAAATAGTCTCTCTTATTTTTTAAAATCTCAATTTACTTCTTATTTTTATTTAGAAGACCCAAAAGAAATTAATCAATTGATCCTCATTTTTCTCTTACTTTTTAAGGCAATTTGAAATTTTTAAAAATAACAGAAGATAATTAATTCATAAGGGCTAATCTGAAATTTGCCCTTAAAATAAAGATGGCCCTTGGGCCGAACCGCAGAAGATGACCCACACGGCCGTTGTCTAGCCTTTGGATAGTTGCTCTCAAATAAAGATGTCCGTTGGCCCGAATCGCAAAAGAAGACCCACACGGCCCATGTCTAGCCTTTGGACAGTAGCTTTGAGGGCCCAAGTACATTGCCTTCCCGTTCATCGAACTGTCGATGAACAAATCCAATTTCATTTTTCTCATTATGCTTTCAAAGTGTAAAACTTCAAGATAACTGGTTAAAAATAACTTCAGCAATACATCAAATTCTAACTTGAAATTCTGATAAACCCATAAACAGTGACGGAAGCTAGAAGCTTTGGTTGAAGGGGCCACGTACTTCAAAAGATGAAAATAAGTTAATCTATTCATTTTTCAATAAGTTTATTCGTATTATATGAAAGTATCTAATCAAATAAGGTCTAGATACATACTGAAAAATCTTATGGATGAATAAAAATTATGTATTATTGACTTTTGAAAAAACGAAACAAGATATTTATTTGTCCTTTAGGTGTAATTTAGCTGGTTATAGAAATGTATTGTGTTAACTAACGGTACATCACTAATTTAACTCTCGGTGTCCACTAACTTTTGTATGACAATAAAAATTAGAGAAAGAGAGCCTCTTCAATATCTCATTTTTCTTCAATTCTCAATTAATTTGAGAAATGAAAGAGTTGAGAGCTGCAGATTTAGAGGGTATTGAGAGTTTTAACCTCTTGGTTTAGTGAGTGAAAAATTGGGTGTATTGAGATTTTGAATAGTGAGTTATAATACTTTAATATTTGTAATCTCCATTTCACTAATAAGGTTTTATACTTCTATGTTCGCCTTGGAGGTAGGCTAAAAGTCAAACCACTTAAATTCCAGTATTCTTGTGTGATTGTTATTTCTCAATTTTACTTTAATTGTAAGTTTGCTTCACCCAATCAATTTACTATCACATTGTACCTCCTATCACTTGAATTTAAGTTATAATATGAACAACTATTGGTGTTCAAACCATAAAAATAATTATAATAATAAAATATTAGTTGAAA
Organism: Citrus mangshanensis; assembly: GCA_030449895.1. Lineage (NCBI taxonomy): Eukaryota > Viridiplantae > Streptophyta > Magnoliopsida > Sapindales > Rutaceae > Citrus > Citrus mangshanensis. The sequence continues at coordinate 71,389 of JASUUJ010000242.1, forward strand.
AGTTAAAGAAAGAAACTGTTGGAGAATTTGAAGAATAAAACACTAATTTTATAAGAAAAAAACTCAAGAATATTATAAGAACAATTCACACACTCTCACAAATAACTTTTAAAAGATATTTTGCTTCTTATGCTTTCTTCTCCTTACACTTGATACATACAACACAAATAACAAGGGTATTTATAATACCCAAAACTTAATTATAACTACGCACATAAACTAAACAAATTTAATCACAACCATTCTTTTATTCTCAACCATCACACTATTATAAACCTAACTCATTTCATTTCACTTACTTCAACAACTACACCAATCACACCTACCTTACCTACCACAAGAAATTTCTATGAAGTGGGCTTGGATTTCTTCAAATTGGATCAAGTTTATGATCCAACAGAAACTAGATATTATGCTAACATTTACGTACTTTTCCTTTTTCAAAAGTTTTACGGGTGACAGGGTACCTCCCCGTCTCCTAATACTTCTGCCCCTGCCGATAGAAACAGTCGAATCCATCTGCTGATCAATGCTCGAATTTGTTTGAATTCGACCTCTGAAATTGCTTGAGGGTGATGCAGCATTCAACTTGTTTAAAATGTCACCAACAATTTCTTCTACAAGTTTAGATTCAGGCCTTTCCAAATTGCGAAGAGTAAAACAAAAGTGAGTTAGAAGTGAAAGCAAATATAACAAGATTAAAATGTTCCTTTGGACTCTGTCCTGTCGTATATCTGTTTCGGTTAAAATCTACTTATGTACTGTTTAAAAAAATAGAACTAATTGAGTTTCAAGTTGTTAAGACTAGGCGGAGTATTTACGGAATGAAAAATAACTAAAGCGAAATAGTATGAATTACCTGATCATAGATGAATCCCATCCGCATAGGTCGGATGCTTCCATCAAAGCCCCCCTCCATCTTTCCAACTTTTCTTTCGCACGCTTGGAATGCTGTTTGTGATTAATGAAAGCATCCTCGAAACTCCCCGTCTGGCACCGTACGTCCGACGGACGTACGTGGTAGAAAATCGGGATAACGATTTGACCGTTCACTTTCTTGCACTCGATAATCTTTACAAGCTCATCTAAACAACTTTCGGAAGAAGCATAATTCTTTGAAAAGATTATTATCGAAATCCTTGATCCTTCGATTGCTTCGAACAGTGATGCCATAATCTCGTGTCCTTTGTTAAGATCATCGTAAGTGAAGCTCTTGATTTTATTTCGGCGCAACGCGTGGTGGAGATGACTGGTAAAGTTATCGCCGGTATCCTCCCTTCTGAAATTGAGGAAGACATCGTATGATGACGACGACGATGATAATGAAGACATAGACAAAAAATGGGGATGCAAACTTAGAGCTGTGTGTATACAAATGGCTAAGCTATAGATCTTTCAAGTTAAATGAATGAAATATGTATATAGTAGTCTTGAATCTTTATGGACCTTGCGCAAATCAAATAGAAGCTTGTGAGTTATATGGAGAATATATTAACAAAGCATAGATAGAATGAAATTAAAATTAAGAATATGAAAAAGATTGTGCATCAGCAGCATTGCCAATATGAAATGAAAAGAAGTTCTAGTTAGTACAATGTAAGAAAAGCATGCAAGTAAAACATAAATGAAACTGATTTGATTTGTCGGATTTGAATCCAATTGCTAGCTGATTGAGTGTTCGTACTTGAGTTTAAAGTGTAGGATCTTTAGTAGAATACAACTCTTATTCCAAAATGAAAAATGATTTTTATTTCAGAAAAGAACAAGTTATATTCCAATTTGAATCAGTTTAGACAAACACTCAATATATATATAGAAAAGTTAATTTGACTCGAACTGAAACTCCACTTTAAAAAAAGATACGGCTTAAAATTCTAATCCAAATCGAATTTGTAATCTTTGCAACTATTCTCATTTTTTTACAAGCTTTTTCGGTAATTATTTCATCAACCGATATCAATTCGTTTGGCAATTCAATTTAAGTTTCTGGGTTTGGTTACGAGTTATGATAATATTGCTGATATATTTAGCCCATGAATTTCTATGTTAGCCAATTTTTGTAAGTTTTGCTGCATCCTTTTTTTGTAATTAACCAATTCTCATCAAGTTTCTGGGTTTGTGGCGGATGCTTTAGTTAAGTTTGCACTTTGTCTTTACTAGTTTTTTTTGGATTAATTGAAGATTTTTTTGTAGGAACTATGTTGTTATCTTGAGTTTTTTAGATTCTGATTTAAAGAAAATTTTTTTAAAAAATTTAAATAAAGAGGGCTGATCTAATGTGCACCTCGTGCAGCTTCTGATGTGTGATGCGAGATGGGATGAGTATGATATTATTGGCGAAACTATCGAGCGCACAATACGTCCACGAATAATATTCTTACTCACGTCCTATCGCACACCATAAGATGCGCGACGGCGCACATCAAATCATAATTCATTTAAACAACTTTTTAATCAATTTTTATAATATATTTTTTAAATTATGCATATTAAAACGAAATTAAAATTTTATTTAATTTTTTAATGCACACTGTTATTGAAATTTTACTTAAATTTGAATCTTATAATAATAAACAAATTTTTTTTTTGGTTACCATTCAAAAACGAATTTAGTTTTTTTTTTTTTCAATTTGTCATAATATCTTAATATAAAGTTAAAAATATAGATTATATGTTCTATTGAAAATATCAATTAATTTTAGACTTGTAAAATCTCAAAAGCTCAATCTTGAAGGAGTATTATCAATTCAAGTCATATTACATTACATTATATATAACATATAGTAATGCTTGAGTTACCACTCAAAATAAAAAAGTTAAAACATATAAAATATTAAGTAAATAATAATAAGTGACAAATCATAGATTTAGAGCCAGTTCGGTAATACTTTAGTTTTTAAAATAATTTTTGTTCTGTGATATAAATATAATCAGCTGTGAAGAAAATCAGTTAAACATTTGATAAAATTTATTTTTAAAAATAGTTGTATTTATTAAATAAATCTTATTATTAATTTCTGTAAGAATGTAAATAATTAAATCAGATATAATGTTGATAAATTTTATTTAAACATTTATAAACATATATTTAAAATATTTTTTTATTGTGTACATATAACAATTGACAACTAAAATAAAATATTTTATATTATTATTTTTTTTTATCTCATTATAATTGATAATAAGAATTTTAAGTTAATGATTTTATTACCTAATTAATAAAAATAATTTTAGGTTTGTAATATGTATAAGGACGTATATGAATTATATTAAACATAAAATTAATTTTTAAAATTAAATTTTAAAAAGTTGCCCCTACTCTCTTTTTCAAAATATACTATAAAATAAAGTGATTTTCCGAAAAATAATTTTTTAAAAAATTTATTAAATAATAAAATTAATTTTTAACTTTTTAAAATTACATTTTAAGTGTTCGTATCTCAAATGATCTGCATCACCTATAACCAATTCCCTCATTTAAACCAAAAACTCCATGGTTCAAATTTTGGTTCAAAATTATTTCTATGCCCCGCCAATTTGTGCTGCCTACGCCGGAGAGTCTGCAACCCCCGCCAACGCTACAAGGTTTTTATTTACTTTTTTTTTTTGGGTTAAACTCGTTGTTCTAACTTAATTTATTTTTATTTAAAATTCGTGCTTAATATTTTGATTAGTGCGAAAAATTTCCCCAACCAACCAAACCCTACGTGACTCTTCTAGGTTTAGTTGATGAATTATCCAAAAAGTTAGAATTTTGTTATTTGATTCTGAATATGGATATAGTTTTTCAACATAGAGCAGTACAGCTTGGAAGAAATAACTTGCCTTCTCTTTGTTTTCGAATGTTGGATTGCCTACCGAACTCATTTATCCTTACATCAAATTGTCTTTTTTTTTTTTTTTTTTTTAATTCTACTGTGCAGGAATCCCTTAGTTGCTGTGCTGTCTAATTGTGCTCTTGATTCTTCGTTTGTATTTAATCCTGTAATGGGCTCCAGCCTAATACAACAGATCTCTTTGCTCCGCTTGTGCTTGTGGCGGAGTAAGTCTATATCAGTAAGAAAAACAATATATGACTATACTTGCATGTTCTTCATACAAGATACCCATGTCAACCTTTTGACCGGAGATTAATTGAATGGAAGAAATACGGATGGGATAGTTTGTATTGGGAGTTTGTTTCTGTATTAGTAAATACTAGTACTCTCTTATGTAGAGAATTGAATTTTGTTTTCTATATACGGAGAAATTAAACTGGCTGTTTGTTTCTTTTCTCCAGTCATTGCCAGTGCTTTAGCTGCTTCCCCTAAAGCAGGTAATGATTCTTTCCTTTGTACTTGCCATCAATGTTTTTCGTAGATGATATTGTTGTTATTCACATATTTATGAACAACTCATTTTAAGTTATTATCTCTGACAAAAAGTGATGTCTTACATGCATCTATATCAAAATGATACGTGAGTGGGTATGCATCCCAACTTGATAGTTTGTGGAGTTTTCTCTACTTCCAATAACATTGGGGGAAATTTTAAAGACCCCTTAAAATTAGTGAAGCACATGACAGTCTAGGAGATTATCGTTGATCCTCGAACAGAACAGTGTTTTCACACATCTCCCAAAAAAAAAGCCCAAAAAAAAAAACTAAAATTACGGAGTGCACTTAAATCATCCCTAGGTTGGGAAGAGATACTTTAGTGTTCTTAGAATATCCTAGGCTTTTGAGCCTTCTTTAAAAGTGATAACATTATTAATGAAATAAGGGGAATACTTTTCACTAAAGCTATTTATTATGGTTAACCTTAACTGACATAGTTGATGCTAAAAGAAGCTCATCTATTTTTGAGGGTTAGCTACCATACACTTCAAGCTTCGATTTCTTTGTTAGATATTTCAAGTTAAGTTTTTAGCTCCTCTGCTAGATTTTTTAAAAATTTTATTTAACGTTACAGATTTGTATAACAATTAATACCCCCCTCGTTTTAGAGTTAGGTTCTTTTGCAGGATTTGTACATTTTTTTGTTTGGTCTGAGTGCATTAAGTTGAGAAGTTAGAATTAGATTATGTATTTCTCAGTCTATTTCTCTTCTAGTTTTTGTCCCCTTTTTTTCTCACTCTTAACTGATAAGGAGAGAAGCATAGGGAGAGAACCTAGAATCAGATTTATGCATTTCTGTCTTTATGTGTCATGTATATTCTATTTTATTGACACTTCTAAATAGTGGCCAATTCTGCTAATTAGGCTAGTAATCACACCATATCCCAGGAAAAGATGATATCCTCCCGAAAATCTTCGAAGATCCTTTTAGTTTTTTTTTTTTCCCCCTTCGAATTTCCCAAATAGTAGCCATTATGGAACGTTTACATGGAACTTCAGCTTTTGTTTTTGACAAAAGCATGAAATCCCCTGAAAGCCAAGAATTGGAAGATTAGCTGCTTCGAGTAATCTACACCATAACTCAAACAATGATTCTAAAATGTCAAAAAAAAAAAAAATTCTCTTGCACATGGCTCATTAAAAAGGAGACAAGCACATGTTAGCTGCCTGAAGTAATCTAGAGTCTACATTTTAATGCTAGAAGGTTGATTTCTTCTACATATACTCTTTAGTGGAGATAATAGGGTTTTAGTAAATTAAAGGAATTTGGTTACCTTTGTAATTTTATTGGTCTTAGGTAGAATATTGAATTGAACTAAAGCAAAAAATTTTTGACAAAGTGAACAGAAGTCTCAAGGGCCAAGAAAAACTAACCTAGCTCCCTTGGCTTCCATTGTTATTGCTGCTTATCTCTGTGTGAAACTTTATGAGACAAGGTTCACTTTCTTTCATTTGCTGATGTACATTGAAGTTAAGTTATCTGTTTAGTTTTACTTTCGCATAAGTGGTTGGATAACATTAGGCCATTGGTTGTTTTGCTTACTTCTGTTTTTACGTGCTAATCACACTCTTTAGTTGAAAGTTTTTGTTCCTATAAGCCCATACAGCATGATACTAAAAACCTATCAATCAATCACCTTAACTGCAGATTCTGAAACTGTGCAGAAGAGAGAAAGACTTTTGGGAATATTGGATGAGGTACTTTAGTAAGTACCCAGTTCCTATTTGCTTTTATCTGTTACATGGGAATTTAGACTTTTGGATGATGCTATAGTCATTCATTCATCCTCTTTTTCTCAAAAGAAAAAAAAAAATTAGGACCTCAAATTGTTAATACTGAAATGTTCAGAGTTATTGTGCATGTGCTGTCTCATTGTCTCTGAAGAAACTGCTTGTGCACAAGTGATGGCCGCACATTAGAACTGGACTTTTTTCTAGTGTCTTCTGTTGATTACAAATTATACTATTTTCCCCTTTTCCTGTTAATATCAGATGCTGTAGCTACATGGTTGAAGATCGTGCATTTTTCTCATTGCAGGTTAACAATCAGTTGCTTAACACTTTGTCTGTTGAATGCAAAAGCTTCAGTCATGCTCATCAGCTGTCCTCTTATAATGACTTGCCAAAGAAAATAATGGGAGATCTAAATCAGTGTTCTTCTGTTAAGAGCATGGACTTTCATCCAGTTCAGCAAACACTGCTCTTTGGTAAGCTCTTGCTGCTTATAGCATCTGTTTCTGTTTCTTGGGGTTTCTGTTCTTGAAGGTTAGATATTTGGTGATTCAAGTTTTACCTGAGATGTCTTCATTTTTTTTCCCTCCAATTCTAGTGGTAACAAGCTGTGGCGGCATCACAATGTGGTAGTTGTGTGGCAAGAAGAGGCTTTTAGATAGAGAACTAGAGCTTTGGGATCCAACTGGTCATTCTTTTGAATTATTGGTGAGGGCTCATGTTTGCCAGAATATTAGTGGGACTATGTATACTGTAATATTTTGGATTACTGGAATTATAATCAATTTTCAATTAATGCAACAGGGCTCTTTTTTCAAGGATTATAGTGCATCGGTAAACTGTGTGATTTGGAGTGGTTCTGGTGCTTTTTTCGTTATGTTCCATTTGGATTTATGTAAGCTTATTTTGTTGTAGGACATTTTAGATTGAAATACTCATTCAAAAAAAGTATGCTTAATTTATCCAAAGGCTAATTACTTCTTGAAGAGAACATTGACTCTGCTCTTTGTGATAAAGTGCTTTCCTTTTCTTGTCCCCCCCCCCAAAAAAGAAGGTTTGCTGACATACTTTGCATTGGAAGTTATTCAGATATATTAACTGCCTTGTTTGTGGTGGCTACTTATCCAATCATAAAAGTCTTGCAGACACACACACAACAGAATCCCTAGTGGAATTTTGAATTATAGAAAACTATCATGAAAAACTTTCAATGTGTGTCCCACCATGTCTGAAAGAGATTATTAGCATACTGAAAGAAGCTCTACTGTCCTTTTCTTTTGTATAGCGATGATGATAGGATTTTGCATCATTGGATTACTAGAATTTTGTAGTATGTCAGTAATTTTTACATTGTTGCCATGGAAATCTATCATCCGGGAGTTTTATTCAGATGTGTCAGGAATTGAGATAAGCACAACGTGTGTTGGTAACTAAATTTTCTTGTGAAGTACATTTCCTTTCTATTATCAGTGGGCTTTGGTCATTACATCGTTTCTTGTGTTATCCCTTTTGTCCTTTTCTTTTTTGTTTGTGTGTCTTCTGCGGATGGCAAACAGCCATAACAACCTCATTTTTCCAAGAGATGAAATGTTTGCTAGAGGGGCCTCCTATTATTTTTCCACCTCTGCATATCATTGCGTGGGGGTGGTGTAAGATAGAACTTAGAAGCTTGAGTTTTCTAATAAAAATTGATTTAGTAGGCTGATTAATGGGTAGATATACTAATTAGTAATAGGTTCATCCTCACTTCTTTCATTTGTTTGGTGAAACTCAAGTAGTATTTTTCTTTTGTTCTTTGATTTTTTTTTTATCTTTATTTTCTTCAAGTACTTTTACAAAATGAAAAAAGAAGAATAATGATAATAATAAAAAATTAAAAAGGTAAAATATTATTATTTTTCTATTTGTAGTTATTATTATTTTTCTATTTGTAGTTTTTAATTAATTTCTATATTTATTTTTTAAAATAAATTTTTTAAATATGAAAAGGTAAAATTTAATCCGTTCAAAAAAATTAATCATATAGGCACAAAATAAAAATATTTTAAAGTATTAAGGAGCATATTATAAATATTTATGTGTTTTTAAAAAATTTAGACCCATGAAAATTGATCTACTTAAGTTTCACTTTTTTTGGTTAATTAACTGTTAGAAAAATGAGCAAATACTACTTTATCCTTTTAGCCATTAAAAATAACAAAATAATAAATTTTGAGGGATAACTTTATATTTTTAATAGTAATAAGGACAATTTAAAAATTGTCACTTCACAAGTAAGCTGAAATTGTCTCTACCGAGGATCTTTTGGAATGTTGAAATTATAAAGTTAATACAAACACAATCGATTTCTTTCCCCGTATTAAACAAACTTCAAATACCAACTCAAGCCTCTTTTTATAACTATATAGAGGGCTTAAATCATAAATTAAACTTGTAATCTTAAAAGAATAGAAATAACAACCACATTGCACATAAAAAGGAACCAAACTAAATCTCTTCATCAATTAAGGGATTCGAGTTCAAATACAATTCTTTCGATTATGACAAACATTTATCTTCCTGGGTTACTTTAAGCATCAAAATACGAACATTCAGGTCAAAATTCATCTCGTTTTTCCTTTAATCGTATATTGAATATCAGATGGGAGGAAAAAAAAAAATTCTAATTCCCTCTACACGGGGTAGAAACTATCCGGAGGTCAGAAACTATCAGACCTGTTATGTAACCCAATCTACTCAGCTATATCCTCCACAATTATCCAGCAACACTTTTGATGCACCATCAGTGCTACTTTCGATAGCCATTGCCAGAGTGCCGGACAAAATTCTATTATCATTTTTCATATAAGTTTCTGTTTGCTCAGACATGCTTCTTCTCCAAATTAGCTGCAGCCAACCGTTGTCGCTTTCTCCAAGCTGGAACTTTACCAGGGAATGCCCACCTCAAAAATCTCTCCCATGAATAGCAGCCCAAGAACATGAGACCAGCCCATATCAATAGCTTGTCCCTCAATCCTGAAGGCAAAGGCACCAACTTCAACCAGTCATTCAAGCTCCTGAGTAAATCGGATGTAATGACTGTGAAGAAACCAACAGCACCCATGAGGGCGTACAGAAATGGTTTGTTCTCAGAAATGCTCTGGTTAAAAGGGTGGCCCATGTAGTTAACAGCAAAGGTGGCCACCTGGATCATCATGTTGACCATGTATGAAACCGTGTTCACCAGGTTGGGATGAAAATCTGCATCCGGCTCAATGCATTCATCTGGCATGTATTTCTCTGCCTCTTTCACAGATGATATTAGGAAAAACAAATGAATGGCAAACTGTCCCATAAGTGAGAGGAATACATATGAGCAGAAAATATTGGGATGGGGCCGTGCAGCTGACAGGGAGGGAAGAGGACGGGCATGTGAGATAAACAAGAAAAAGGCTGCGGTAAAAACACCGCTGATTGTAGCCTGGACATCACCAAGCTTCACACCATCCAAATACATAACACTCAACACGTATGCTGTAGCGAGACAGTTAAGGCCGAGAATTTTGAACATCTGAAGGGTGGTCACTAGGGTACTACGACCCTGACGAATTATGTCAGTAGTGGGAGCAACCGATGCGTGCTTCGCTGTGAATGGTGATGCCATAGAGGCATCTCCAAGCTTGACAATGGGAGCAGAACGACCATCGCCCTCCTCGTTCAACTCCTCCATCATCTTCTTCAGCTTCTCTCGTTGCATCTCAGCAGCTGTCAAATGGCGGTTACCAGCTGTGCGGCTGTTAGCTTCTAATCTAGCAGAAGCTTTTCCCTTTGAAGTGCCTTCACTATTCAGACTCATAGCTTTGCTAGCTGCTTCTGAAGCAGACTTAGATTTCTTTGACTTGACTGATTTTGTATTTTCGTCTTTAGAAGCTTCTGATGAAGAGTTTCCACTCTGAGTTGGAGGCACAGCATTCAACAGTGCAACTCCCACATGGGCCTGAATAAAAAAGTATAGAATGTCAAGTACTGCCCCCTCTGATTGTTGCAAGACAAAAAGACACCAAACACAGTTGTCCAACTATCATGCTTATAAACAACATATAATGATTTAACAGTGCTGTGTATAGGAAACAGGGAAAGCTTATAAAAACGAACCACGCAGATTGCACACTGTGCAACTCTTAAAATTTATACTATTGATATACAACATGTGACAGTTTGACCATAAATTTCAGCAGAACCAACAACAGAGAGCTTCCTCCTGCAAGAATATTTCTTCTATCCATTCTTCTTTATAATATGAAGGTAAATAATTTTGATATATTATTGATTGGACTGCAACATGAAGGTAAATAATTCATACATCATTGATTGATCTGGGGTCAAAAACCAACTAAGGCTGAATTTAGCATGCATCCGGAAGATTTGGTAGAAAAGAAGATGCAATCAGCCTAACTAACTTTAACAGCTATAGCTTAATGATAGGCCAAGAGAGCAGGCAACTCTAAGTATCCACTTGCTATGGTATACCTACTGAGCAATGGGCTCAAAACTAATTGGAAATGAAGAGTTATATAATACAACGATGGTTAAAAATCTAGTTGGCAATGATGTGGTAACATAACGTTAAGAAGCAAAATATATGTGGGTGCACATTTGTCTTTGATTCAGTAAAATCCATAATTCATGAAGCTTCAAAAGCATAGATCAATGATAGTAAAATGCTTGGATCACTAATAAATTCAAATAAAATTGACATAAAAATACATATCTTCAACTCCAGCATTACCTGCTTAAGAGCTCCAACATCATTAGTACCATCCCCACACATCAATGTCATCCTTCCTACTGCTTTAAAAGTGGTCAAGATCAGTTCCTTCTGCTCAGGTGCAACTCTTGCAAAAACCTGTATGATCAATAGGATACACATTATACAGAAAAAAGGTATCATCAAAAACACATTCAAGTTTACACTATTATTTAAGAACCTTCACATAAGGAATGACTCGTAGAACAGCTGAAGTCTGTTGTAACATTTCGAAGCAGTCACCTCCAATACAGAGATCGTGAGCATCTGTGAGACCTTCAACCTCTTTCTCACTGAAATCAAATATGTTCCTCTTTCCTCAGTTCACAAAGTATGAAAACATACATCTTAATTGCATTTTAAAAGCCAAGGCTACATAGAAAGGTCAGAGTTTGGTATTGCATCACAAAAAAATAAGAACATCAAAACGATACGTAAAGGCATATAGAATCTAATATACGAGAATATGGCAAGGCTTCCATTTGTAAACAAGTTCATAAGCACTAGAACCTAGTAAAAATGAAGGTATCTCCACTATAGCCCAGTAAAGGTAAATGAAAGAAACAGTCAAGTCTTCACCTATATTGAATCTTTTCTGTCTCATCAGGTGACACCCATTCATACACTTTGCCATTCTTTACAGGACAAAGAATTAATACCGGCTTTGTAACAATATGCACTTGGCTGGCAACATAGCAAGCAGTCAAAGCTTGGTCACCAGTGATCATCGCCTAACATTAGAAAATGACAATCAGATGGTAATTTCAATTTATAATATCCACAGATCAAAAGTATACAACAAAATAAGCACAACAATAATTAAAAGTAGACAAAGCGATGCAAACATATAACTCATTTTAGTTCTGTATTGTACATAATAATAATGAAGGAAGATACTTGAGAACATGTTACCAAGTCATGAGAAGAATTCTTCAGTTCAGACAAAATTTTTGCTGAATCCGTCCTAATAGGGCAGTTAAATACCTGAAATTTTGTACTATCAGAGTTAGGGATTACATATTTATGTAAACATAATTATCCAAGACTAAGTTAAAAAAGAAGACCATTCAAGCAAAACAAAATAAACTGCACGAAATGAAAGTGTTTGTCGATTACCGCAAAACCAGCAAAAGTAAGGCCATTCTCCACTTCATCTCTGTGCAAGCTTCTTGCATCACTAACCTTAACATATTTGACATGCAAAGAAAAATGATTTAAGCTATAAATAATTTAATAAATTGAAAAAGCACATGCTGAATGTTTGCCGTTTCTGGTATACAGATACAATGAAAAAATGCCCATGTAAATTCTGATGAATGGTAGTCAACTAGACTAAACTGCAAACTCAAGCAAGCCTCTCATAAAGGTAAGAGTCTCGGGAGACAGCCGTTTGGCCTATTTTGAGCCCCACTGGACAAATGAGTTCAGAAAGGGTCCAGTCATACCATTATTCTAGCCCCCCAAATGAATAAAGATCATTTTTCTTTATCACATTTCACGTGAAAATAATCCCTAAAGTCCATTGTTATTTCGGTTTGAAGAAGGTGTCACTCAATGCCTACCATAATTTTTTTCTTTTTTTTTGGCAGGAAACTGAGACTTCTCTAGAATATTAGAAGGGAATAAATATAACAAAAGTGAACCAGAGGTTCACAAGCTATAATCTCCTACAGTGTAGGACACCAAAAACTGTACAAAAGTTTGAAAAAAGAAGCCCTTGAAACCTGAGACACAGGAATAAAAATCAAAACCGACAAAATTAACCCAAACTGCATCCCAATCAATTTGAATGAAAAAGAATGAGAAACCTTGAAAATCCTAGGATGTTGAAGCCCAAATAGAAGAAAAGAATTGAATCCTGCCCCAATACTTATCATAAAAAAGTAGCTTTAAAAAGTGTGCAAAATACATTGTTTGAATTAACCGTATATGTAAAACTACATAATAACTCATCAAAGACAGTCCCAAATCATCACACGATAACAAGCACAGATGAATACCTCAAAGGGTTCTCAGTAAAAAGAAGGCAATCTTTTAAAAGAAGAATGTGATGATGCTACGAAAATTAAAACTAAAGCACACTTACTGTCATGTCTGGAAGGGACTTAAAAGCAAGGGCTAAAACACGAGAGCCCTGATGTGTATATTTCTTGTAGGTTTCAATATAGGATGATGGCAAGTCTGTGAGTCTATCCTGGATGGTTTCGGGAGCACCCTGAAAAGAGTTGAAAGAATTACTTAATAGAGTCAAATTGCAGAGCCCCAACTAAGAGAAAGTCTGCCTCTATTCAATGTCTCTTCTTTTTGAAAAATCTCTTACTTTCTCTTGCATAACAGCAAAGGAGGAAGATAGATATCTTTGTGTGTGCCATGTGCCATAAACAGGGCACGAATGTCAGAAAACAATTCAAATACAAAACGACCAATTAACAGAGTACTCCTGTAAATACTGACAAAGTACATGGCCATACACCTTTATTTATTAAAGAATTCATCACATTCATATCCATATAATCTTTGAAACGCAATATCTACATGATTCCATAACTCTGAAGGATGACATCTACACAAATTTGAGCATACCTACCACAACCTGTCAGTAATAAGCGAGTATTGGAAACAACGTTAAAAGCTGGTGCTTGGTGAAGTACTTGCATATCTCCCCTTACAATCAATTCGTGTGTCCTCTAGTTTAGGGCATTTAGGCGCAAAATAAATTGCATTTCAAATAATTAGCAAAAACTCGTCACTAAATTCCCTCCCATAATTTTGACCTTCAACTACATCCAATGCTTTTTTCCCCCTAACAAGATAACTATGATTTCAGGAAAGTGAGAGAGCATACACTTATGAAATTGTTTATATTGAAAATAACATACTTGATAAAGCACTCGTGCTCATATCTCTATTAAGGAATCTAGCTCATTCTGTATAGACTAGCTAATTATTCAACATGATTTAGTAAAACGACATCAAACGGACCTATATCAGATTTATAACAATGCAATGCGGGACTTACAAACCTTCACAAAAGCAAAAAACTCCTCCTGAACGCGAACAACAACTGACATTCGTTTCAAGTGTGATGCAAAATGGTGTCTCTGAACAATCTGGACGGCATTACCCCCTCCCCTGTAATTAATATAAAATAACCACTGGCAGTCAGACTGAAAGGCAGACAGAACAAACATCACTTTAACACGGCAGTTCGACTAAAAGGATACAGAAGCATTCAATTATAGCTCTAACATATGAGAAAAATATATGTCAATCTTATGTATATTTTGTTTACCATATAAGGCTAGGCTTTTAGTAAATACCAATATGATAAGTATCTGGGGAAGGGACATTACTAACTTATCCCATTGTTGCAAGAGAAGAGACTGTCAATAGTAATTTAGCACCCAAAAAATACACAAAAAAGCCCGAAATGTACATATCTGGATATCCTATCTAGTTGGATGTTTCCAGGAAATAATGAAGGGTTGGACTATTGGCACCCCTCCAAAATCCATTTAAAACCCTTTCTTCAATTATAATAAAATTAATGCCAAATATACTCTTATTTTTAAATAAACACATTCAGTTTCTTGTTCCTAAAATTAGACAACAGTCTTATTGCCTCAGCCTCCACACAAGCCATTTCTATGGGTGATAAACTTCTTAATACAAATCAATGAATTAAATTGAATATCTTTAAGATAATGGTGTAAAAAGTTTTAATATGAGCACAAAATTCAAAACCATAAAATTTGTCAAACTGGGTTTCGTTCATAATCAATAGACTGTGTTAGTTAATAAAGGATAAAAATACAGAGAATTTAAGAAAAAATTGCTTGTGTGAGTTTGATGAGAGAGAAAATAAAAGAGTTTCAAGATAGATGAAGAGATGTGAGATATATTAGAGTATTTGTCCTCAAATGTAATTGCAATAGAAGCAGGGTATCAAGAGGATTTGGACGGGTGCCAATAGTCCGACTCATAATGAACTAATTACCCAACAACTACTCCAAGGGAGAGCCTAGTTGGTCGTGAAGCATTAGGTCCAGGGATCCAATCTCCCTCCCAACCATCCTTGCGGAGGGAGATTAGTTTAATTTGTGTTCATGCATGAAGCGAGATGGCATGGTGACTGTGGCAACTGAAAAAAAAAATTGAAAAATAAGATAGAAATCATCCACCAAAAGCCTCGCTTACAATGAGAGGTGACCTGAGGTGATACTGTCCCACCAAATGACCTCTCTGGCCTCTCAACAGCTTTTCACCACATTAAACGATCTCTTTTGCACCTCCACAGATTTCCACCTCATTAAATGGTGTCTTTGCCACACTCAGCCCCTTTCCAAATAAAATCTCACATATGCTTCTCCAATTTTATAACACTAACAGGATTGGAGTATGTTAACTTTTCAGAGAACATGATTCTTCCAAACCCTCAAATGTTTTCTCTACCTTGCCAATAACCAGCTTCCAAAATAAGAAGTGTAGTGCACTTTCACTAAGAACGCATGCCCAAGTAATTTATCAGCCCACAGCCCACTTCACAACCACTTCTATTAGCTAAGCTTTCTAGCCTACTCTCAAGCGTTTCCAAAGGAATTACGCATAGTCCATGTGAATTGAACCCATCCCCAGAACAAATTTAAGCCTTAAACCAACTAGCATCCAATTAAGAAAGAAAGAAACGAAAATCAGCTCAGAAATCAATTAGACAAACAATGCGTATTCAAAAAAGCATTCTAACTTACCTTTTTGGCATGGCCTTCTCATCTGATTTATAACTCCAATCTATTCCCTTAAGGGCAGCCTTCTCAAGAGGATCACCAACCTACAAGCAATCACAGCATGTGCCAGAATAGATCACAGTTAGGACAAGAATTTTCAACCTCAAGATCACAATACATTATTATTAGTGCACAATAATCAGCAAGAGTCCTAGCAAGTGGCACCACAAAGCCAATTTCAAAGTGTTACACTACACACGTCACTGGAGTCCATGTACAATATGACAAAACTCATTTCACTTCACAGAGCAGGAAGCTCAATTTTTAACATTCCAGAAAGGAAACAAAAAGCTGCACAGCTAAAAGTTCAATTCTAGTCTAGTATGCCTCACTGTCAAATTTTAGGCAGGCATTGTAATGGGACCATTCTGAACCAATGGCAAACATTTTCACAGGAGGCATCCTAAGACAGCAAGATATAAAAACAGTCCTTTGCAGTACACAGAGTATGAAAAAGAAAACAGAAGACAGATGTGACTGAAATTGGAGGAAACAGATAACTCTCTTATAAGGGAAAAGCACAAGCCTAACAGTGAAAAGGAGAAAATGTTCACCTTTCTGGCCATCTAATAGAAAGCCCATCCATTTCATGAATAGGAATGTGAAAAGAAAGCTAGGAGTAAAACTTTCAGAGTCAGAACAGCTAAACTTCAAATAAACAAACCTATTAAATTCCCTGTAATCTTTCCTATAGAAATTCCCAAGCATGATAGGTATTGAAATGCTGTAGCAAATAAAAAAATCACAAGATAATGTTCCTTCCAGGGGCTTACGGGGCACTTTACACCACATTTTGAGTAAGCCAATGAGGCCACTTGCTCACAGCTTTGCAGCTAATAGAGTCCTCTTGGTATATGGACTACAGCCGCACAAGCTTATGCTTCAAGAAGATACAAGCAAGATTCTTTTAAAAAAAAATAAAAAATAACTAACAAAAAGCTTCTCTTGCTTCAATCATGTGGCAAGCATACCCTTTAAAAGTAATAAAATATCTACACCTAATATATCCATCGTTCTTTGAGGAAGGGACTGTGGGGGAAGTAAAATACCAGCTTATTGTCTACAAACACTAGCGCATGACAAGAAGCCAGAATCTCCTGAGTGCGGACAGGAACTTTAGTCATATCATCTTCTAACTCTGCATTGGACAACCCAACAACCCCACGAAATTCCTAGAGAGCACAATGATTCAGGATTATGTTCAATGAATGGTGGTATTAGCTAATTATTGAGCAGCAGATATACGTCTTGATATGGGCATACCATGTCATCTGATGTAAGTGTACCAGTTTTGTCAAAACAACACATGTCAACCTGCAGGGTGGAATGAAACAGATGTCAATGAATATACTCAACATAAAAAGTTTCAAGTCCTTGAAAACTACTAGAAAGACCAAAGTTTTGTTTATATAGCAATCAGTTCTAGATAAAGTCTCTAAGTAGCATGGTTTATAGCTCTAATTCTTATGGGCGACCATTATATTCTACTAAGGATTGGAGTAAAGGAGTAGATGAAATATCAACTCTTCTTCCTTTACAGTTATGTATCATTACAGAAACTGTAGAGTCAAGAAGCTTGATTCTTCAGGTGATTTCTGTTTTCTTATTGCAATTGGCCAGTTCTTATAATTTGGAAGGCTAAGGTTCATCCCAAGGTTCAATAGTTCTCAAAATTTGGTGGTTAGTTTTAAGGGCTAAATTCAACTGTGTTTATATGAGCGAACACTGGTTTGCTTTCTAGGTTTGTTAGTTAGGTGCAGAAGTCAGCCAGAGATTACGACCACTTATGTTCAGGGTTCAGGTGCTTTAAGGGCATAGGTTGGAAATTTTCGAGGAGCCAGAATGCTTAAGTGATCTTGTGTTTTATTAATTATTGAAAATCATCTTACTTCTGGTGGAGGTGGAAAAATCTTTGTTATTATGGTGGTGTTGCATCTTGGCAGGCATGAAAGGAATAAAGGGGTCTTCAAAGATGTTTCGAATGAGGGGACTGATTCCTCGTGGGATAAGAGTCCTTTAGGCTTCTTGTGGGCCACACATACCAATCCTATTTCAATTTACTTCTTTGTTTTTTTTTTTAAATCTTTTTCGTAAGATTAGAGAGCAACTTAATAGTAATTTTCTTGACCTTCCGGTACTCCTTTTATTTATGTGCTTTCAGTGTACTGCTGGTTGCAAGCACCAACTTGCATTAGAAGTTTCATCTCTAAGTTCATTATTGCTAGCTGTCCAAAGAAAAATATTATCCTATGCATCGACTTCATTTTAAAGAGTAATGAGGTCACCTATTAGTCTTTTCAGTGTCAGCATTCTAAAACAAATCTTGAGACATTCAAAATTGCAAACAGAAGTTTCTAAAAGCACAGACCCACATAAGAAGCTATAAAATATAAAATATAAAAATCATTATAAAAATTGAAAGGAAGAAACAATGACCACCAACCAATTCAATCCTGGATAGCCAATGCCTTCTTATTGTAGAATATCAGAAAAGCATCACTCAACGATATAAGATGCATTATATCAAAATTGATAATCAAGCTAGTTCATTCACCTTTCCAGCAAATGGAATTCGGAAGGGCTCTGTACAAAATATCCCACGACGTGCCAGCGCAATCAGGGATGTATTAACAGCTATCGATAGTTCCATTGGCAGCTCAGGGGGGATCACAGATGTAATAATAAGAGAACAGCTTAAGAACAGCTTATACTTGCTCCTTGTGGGATCCTCCATCCCCTATATCACAACAATCCTCATTATTTTCATTTTTTTTTTATAGGAAACAGAGAAACTTTTGTATATTATTAGAAAGGAACAAATATTACAAAAGTGAACCAGAGGTCCACAAACTAAAATCTTCCCTACAGTGAACAACACCAAAATCTATACAAAACTTTGAAAAAGAAACCTTGCAACCCGAGACCCAGGAATAAGAATTCAACCCAACAAAATTAACCTAAATCCTCATTATCATATTAACACCACATACAGCATAAAATTTCAGAGTGGCCTCAATGAAAATATTAGATTACCTTCTTAAGTACGTAACCAGCAGCTATTACTGCAAATACAACTAAAAATAAAATGAATAATCCGCTTCCCAGCTGTTCGCAGTAACCTATAACATGTAAAATGAATTAGAAAGAATGTTCAATACACACAGAAATAAATAACAATAACATAGCAATTACAAGTAAAAGATCAATTATCAATTACCCTCTCAGTTGAAAACAATATTGTCCTCATCAGTTTCCCTGACTTGTTTCAAATCCAGTGCGCAGCACAACAGCCAAGCAGCCACCATCAGGTGTTTTCAGAGGAAAGGTCTGACCACAATAAGAGAATTATAAACATGAATTAACTAAAACCTGAGCAGTTCGGCAACTAAAAGGCCATTCAAATACTGACACTGAAAATTACCTTGTCAGGAGTGTGCTGCAATATCTTTGTCCCACCAAATAAAACGTGGCTTTTATCTCTTCTAGCAGATAATTTTTCCCCAGTTTCCCTACCCATGATAGAAACCTGAAAAGAATTTATTTTAAAAAACACACTTATTAAAGTTGGAAAATCATGAAATTTATCAACCCCTCCCTAACCAAATAACCGTTCCAGATTTTATAAGAGAACTAATTTCTTAAAAATAGAAATATACGTCCAGCAAACATTTATATGTTGAAATATATATGTTTATCTGAAATACATATGTACATCCAAAATTATGACAAAAGACTAAGACATAGCATAAGAACAAATTGTTGCTCAAATAAAAGTGAAAGATTATCCAAGAAAATGTTAAGCTGTTCTAAATTATTGTTCAGAACCTCAAAAAAGGGCAAAAAAAAAAAAGTGGATTAACCAGATACACATGACATCCCAATTTTTATTAGCACCCAGTCATTGTCTGCACCAGGTAGGTGCAACCCCCAAAAAAAAAAAAAAAGGCAATATATCCGCATAACATGTCATGTGAGTGCTGTAAAAAGAAAAAGAAAACAACCTTCCATTGGGGAGTAGACTCGCCTGTGAGAATGGCTTCATTCACAATAGCACTTCCAGCTAATATAAGCATATCAGCTGGCACAGACTTGTCTTCACCTGTCTGACCAGAAGATCGCCCAATGGAGACAACATCCCCAGGCACCAGATCGGTGCCTGCAAGCTTCACCCACCTATAATTCATATTGTTGAAAATATTAATCTACAGATGCATACACACTTTTAGCAGCAATGGAATTAACAGTGAAAGAACATACTTCCCACAACGATGCACCATTATGGTCTGATTATCAACTCTAACACGTCTTATCTCAGTTAGAGTCTTCAACCGACTTTTTGCCATTGTTGACTCAAACATGAACAGCATGAAGAGAGTGAACAAGCTGTAATACCAATATTCATCCAAACACCAGAGACCAACACAGAAGACCTACATCAAGTAAATTTGCAGAATAAAGAAAATGCAGGACTGTATAAGCAATTTTGAATAATGGAAAGCGTAAAAACAAAAATGATACACAAGAGTCAGAAACAAAACCTGAAATACAAAAAATGGCTCCATGCAGTTCTCCTTCATTAATTTCTGGAATGTAGGCTGTGGATATTCAAATCTACCCGACCAAAAAGCATCAACATTATTAAGGTTAGAAGCCAATTAATTTTCCAAGGCCATTCTACCTGTATTGTCAGAACCAAAAAAAAAAAAGAATGAAAGAGTAGAAAATTTTCAGACAGTGACTCACACATTTCGTCCCCATTTTTCAGTTGCCACAGCAATTTTAGCTTCAGTGGAATGGCCCGTACATTTGAGATAATACCCAAATGTTTCTTTAGTAGGATAGGGAAGTTTGCAAAAGGTCCCTTTCTCTCTGGAATAAATGAAGTGTTGCTTTCTAAAATCAAAACAAATCTCATCCTCATCCACTGGGGTTGAAGAGACTGCTGACTGTCCGAGTGAAATAAATTTTTAGCAAGAAGAAATAGAATAAAAATAAAAGAGAGGAGGAAAAAGGCAGTACGAAATCTCACAATTGAATAAGCAAAGTGGTCAATAATAAAAGCTGCCCGTTGAAAGAAAGAAAGGACCTTTCTAGGAGAGACATGATCAAACATATAACTACTTAAAAGAAAAAAATTTACCTTCATCTCGCATTCAGTTTCCTAACTATAACCAAACATGAATAGTTGTGGACAATGCAACACACGCACGTTCTGGGTGCCTATATGTGTATTCTCATGTATAAATGGAAGAAAACAGAATCAAGACCTTGTTACGAGTGAGCATTTGTGCCTGTGCAAATGTATGAATAGAAGCTAGTTTCTCAAGAAAGAAAAGGAAAGAAGGTGTTCTCTGTATAAGGACAGAGCCGACACCATTATTAGAAATAATTGGCCCATTGCATGTAAACCTACAAAATAATTAGCATGGTGCACGAGTTCAGTTATTCCTATAAAGATTCTCATAAGTTTCATATGCTTAGATGGGGGATGTGTGTTTGGGGGGTGGGGGAGGGAAAAAGTTAAAAAAGACATCCCTCTCCAGCCAACTCCCACACCTGAACAGAATCCGTTAAATGGAAAAACTGATACTAGAATTCAAAATGAATAATGGACTAACTTGTTTCCAAAATTGCAGGGCACAACTTCTTTAGAGCCACAGAATTTCACTGGAGTTATTTTGCATGCATCAGCAAGGTGAATATCATTAATCTGCACATCCAGAGAATCAACTTAAAATAATAAGTTGTGCAATACATTTACACCAAATACACTAATCGGTACTTGTTCATAGAGTCTTGAGCAGAGCAAATACCTTACTATAGTGGGCAAAGCATTTAAAATCAACAGACCAAGCCGTGAAAAGCCACACCAGAATATGAAAGGCAACAAGCCCACCAAGAACAATGGTAGCATCCCCAAAATCAATGCTAGGAACAATAGCAATCAACCACCCAGAATATAGAATCGCAAAAGGCCAAACATCCAAGCGCCAAACCCAATGCTTCTTCCGCAGCAAATCAACTCTGTCAACCACCTTTCCTCCCACATGAAAACTCAACATCTCAACCTCCGTCCAATGTGCCTATGTTACACTGATCCGAAACCAGTAAAAGATCTGTATTAAGTCTTAATTCACATTCCTATCCAAAAATTTGCTAACTCATACAACCTTTAAAGACGAAATGACCCATGAATAGTTGACTAATAGAACAAAATTCATCTTTACTAAAATACCATGCTTTATTCTACTTAAGATATTAAACTCATTAATTAGCACAGTTTATAACTAGCAAAAAAAAAAGAAATAACGAAAATTTCGTAAATAAGCTCATTTTCTAACAAAATTTTGTTTCTTTTGAATTTTAAACCAAAAAGTAAACTAAAAATTTCTCTTTAACCCCTAAATTGCGACAATTTCATATCAATTTTTTAACCTACGCACAGATCAAGAGCACGAATCCAAAGCGAAATCGCCCAAAAACGAAAATTTGAAAATTCTGATAAGCCTTTTAAGAAATCATGAATCGAAATTGTACCTAGAGGTAACGGCGTTACGAGAATAAAACGGCCAAGGCAAGGTGACAGAGAGACAAGAAGGTTCTGCCGTTTTCGGTTTAAGAGCTAATGTGTAAACTCAGATTAGGGATTTAACCATTTAAAGAAAATTTCGGCACAGATGATCGGCAATTGCTTTTATATTCAAATATTTTTTGGGTCGGGTCAGATCTGTTTGGCTCCGAAGGAATCTGATATTTTTAAGAACTTTGGTTTTGCTTTTTACTTTCGATAGATTTGAAATTGATTTTTTAAAAAAGCAGAATTGCTGAATTCAATTTTAATGTTCGGTAAATTCTATTAAAAATTGTTTTTGATAAAGTTTAATATTTTACATAGTTTTATATATATTCTCTTAAACTAAGAAATAAAATCGCGTTTTGCGCAACTTTAAAAAAATAATTTAGTCTTATCATTTTTTCTTATTTTGCCCTTGATAAAATAATAAAAAATATAAATTAATTTTTTTTAATAAAAATACTTGGGTTGCCTACAACATATTTTCTAATTAATTTTTCTTGTGAATACGTTGAATAATCCTAAGGGTTATACCCTTTTTCATTGTACTTTTAACGGTTTTTCTTCAACAAATTTGGATGTATTCATTGAAAAAGAAAATTAAAAATTAGATAATAGCTAATAAGATTAGTAAAGTCAAACTGTCGATCAATTCTTATGATAAAACAATAACTAAAAAAATATATAGTTATAGTTTTCTTAATTATATTTAACTTATTATTCTGTTAGAACTTTTATATTTTTTTTTCCAACAACATCTGCAATATCATAAAAAATTAACAAAAACAAGTTAAAACATAAGGATCAATAATTTCTAATATATACTTAAAGATCAACAAACATTAATAATTAAAATAAATATCTGAGAGGATTGTGTTATTAAGTGTAAAATAATTGGGAAAAAAATTAGAGAAAATAACGGGAGAATGAATTTTTTATACAACCTTTTCATCAATAAAAATCATGTCCACACTAATAATTTCTCCATTCTACTTGGTATTAACAAACTCTCACATCCTACAAAGCCTAACCCTTATCATCCAATTATCTCAATCATTGTTCAACTAATGAAGAAAAGAGTACTTCAAGAAGCATACAATATTAAAATTCAAATAAGTCAAATAATAAAAACACAAGAATCTTTCTAAAGAGGATGTTGATTAAATAATTAAAAAAACTAAACATAAAAAATCTTAAATACTTAGTGTTTAGAGAGTTTGACAAAGCCACAATGCACTAAACAAAAAGGTTGCATAATTAAATATGAGATTATGACATTAAAGTTAGGCCCTGATGGTGACATTGTTGAGGGAAGATGATGAACCTTCCTTCCTATATTAATTAGTTGATGTATTTTAAGACATGAAAGTTTAATTGTTGGAATAGTAAAAGAAATGAATGTTTCAAGACTTAATTAATTATTATTAATGATTACATATTGTTGAATTTATTTAAATAGAAAGAGGAAGAGACATGTACAACAACGTGAGTGCTGTAATAGTTTTAATTTCTCAAATTGCTGGCATAATAAAATAAATAAATGTTTCAAGGCTTATAATTAATTATTATTAATGGTCACATATTGTTTAATTTAAATAGAAAGAGGAAGAAACATGTACAACAACGTAAGTGCTGAAATAGTTTTAATTTCTCAACCAAAACTTTTGTAATTATTTTCTTTTTTAATCTTTTGTAATGTCATTATTTTTAAATCTTAGCCAATAAATTAGATAACAGAGAATATAAAAGATGAGGAATAGTGATGTCACATCAGTTCTTTTAGTCTCATCTTTATATAGATATATAGATAGACAGATAAATATTATATAATTTAAAATTATCCTTATTCAAATAATTAAGAAAACATTAATTTTAGATAAATTATTGTTGTAATTATTACCTTCTACATTGAGATACAAAATAAAAGAAATAAAGTTAATTAATTATAAATATTTTTTTAGTTACAAATTATTATTCCAAGACAATAAAAAATGTTATATGTGTACACATTTATAAATGTGCAAATAAATTTTATTAACAATATATATATATATATATTAATTATTTATATTTTTACAGCAATTCAACTTATATCTATTTCAATTATTTGTATTCTTACAGTAATTGAACAATAATATTTACCAATTATATATAATTGATTCTAAAATTCACTATACCTTTAAAAAATATATATTTTATTAAATATTTAACCAATACTCTTTACAACTGATTATAACAATAGTTAAATATACTGATATAAGTGCCCATTTTATGCTTTTTTCTCAAATATACTTTGAAAATTTGTTATTTCTTGAGTGGGCCCAACTTTTTTCATTGTGGTGCAGTTGTGCCCTTTAAAAATTAAAATACTTTAAACACCTATATTTTAATGAAATTTAATAATGATACATTACTCTTATGTTAATTACCTAATAATACAACTCTTGACACCCATTCAACATACAATTATAATGATGTCATAAACCCTAGTTTTCATCAAGCAAATGTCAAAAATACTCATCTCGTGAACCAAGCTAAATAAAATTGGCCTTTTGTAGTTGGATGAAAATGTCTAAAGTTCTCGTCAAGTTAGGGAAACAAGTAGCCTAAAATGTCTAAAATACATCGTTAAGTTTTTTCAACTGTAAAAACACACAAGCCCTAGTCAAACAAGGATGATTCAACTAATTTATTTTATTTTATTTTTGGAACTTTCAATTTTTTGTAAATATTTAAGAAAATATTGATAATATCAAGACTCATATGTTCCAATGTGCTATGCCAATGTTTGTATTTTTTGAATTTTATGATGTTAGTGTTCGCTTTCTCTTGACATTGTTATTATGTGAAACCTTTCACAATAAGAAAAGCAATCCAAAACATCTGATCTTGCGAGAGAGCACACATTTCTGTAGTAAAAATTATACAACTACCCTTTAAAGATCACTGCGGAATCCACATTCTCAATGAAATACCTCACAAATGACCCTCATATTGGCAAAATAGCCAAACCAACTGTAAAACCCTAGACTACATCAGTGCATTACTGACTGCATTTTCCAGCATATTTTATCATTCTTACCCATGGAAGATGTCATAAGAACCAGTATGTTATCAAAAAGATGGCTCTCCATTTTGGTGTGATTCTTGTCTTAAACTTCTATTACTGCCCTTGCAGACGTGTCGATGAATCTCTCTTCTTTGTCGACAAATTGCTAAGACTTTACTCTAGCCCCAATGTTGAAAAACTCCTTATTAATTTTAAATATAACTACTTTTTCAATTTTCAAGTTGGTGAATGGATAGATTTTTCCATGAGACACAATGTTCGGGAGCTTACTCTAGATTTTGCTGGGGGTACTATTGAATATCCTCTTGAAGATGTGTACTAAATGCCTTAATCTGTGTATTACAATTTGTTAGTAAGAATGTTGTATGGTACTATGCAATTTTAAGCTAAGTGGGCGTGTTTCTTAAACTTCACTTACGACTTTATAATTTAGATACACTGAATTAAGTAAGGAAAACATTAGAAAAATTTTATTAGGCAGCCCCACCCATGCTTGAAATCTTGAAATTGCATAACTGTAAGGGGAATGGCCAGCTTCTTGTTAGTTTTTCAAGTTTGAAAGAATTAGTGGTCGATGGTTTTGGGGGAAGATCTGGATCCTTAACTAAGATTTTAGGTTTTAATATTTGTTTATTAATGTTGTGTGGCTATATGGAAATAAGAAGTATTATGCTGATTAACATTTTAGCTCTAGTAGAAGCTGGTTTCGTTATGCAAACTGATAGTAAAGATGCAGACCGTTATTACAACAATAAGTGTAACTTGTTATAGATCTTCTTGAAAATCTTGGACATGTTCGAAAACTTACTATTGGTACTTGGTGCCTTCAGGCAGGTTTTCTGACTTTGACCACCATCATCATCCTTTGTTTACTTGATTTTTGTACTTTTTTGTGATTATTTTTACTGTTGACTCTAAGAAAATACTTGGAAAATTAACTAATAGTTGAGATGTTATTGAAAAATAAAAGCAGTTTATCATTGACCTTAAGAATGGGCTTGGGTATACTTTACATTTTTTTGGATTCCAATGGTGAAAAAGAAGAAAAATGCTAAGTGGCTAGAAGCACAAGAGAAAGTGGAGAGAGTTTCTCACCCACTACCTCTCGCCCTTTTAGACAAAAAAAAATTAAAAAATAAATAAAAAATTATAAAGATATGCTAAGAAATGAAAATAGAATTTAAGACTCTATCAACTTATCCATTCTCACCTACTCCCCTCCATCGTTGTCATTTTCTTCTCTCTCTTGAATAGTACCACCGTATACGATGATACAAGCACCGACAACACGATCTTGGCCAAATGTATTATTTCACAATCTCTCTCTCACTCACGCACTCGTATATAGTTTCCCATCATGGAATTGCTAAATTACTATTACAGTCCTGTCAAATTAGAAATTGATTCCATCATATACTTGAATAAATACATGTAGTTTTTGCTATATCGATACGCTTCCAAGAATATAAAAAGCAATCATATTTTTATCTTTTTATAAATCTTATCTTTTTATCTTTTTATAAATCTTTACTATCACATTTTTTTTTACATTTGTTCTTTGATTCAAATACACGCTACATGATTTTATGTTGAAAATATTTGGCCTTGTTTGTAAGTATTTTGATTTGGTCTTGTCTAATTTATGTTTTGGCTCATTTAGAATTTTTTAAAATTTAAATTGCTAGAAACTTAATAGATTAAATTTTTGTTGGACATAAATTTTATAAAAATTTATATTAACTTATTCTTAATGCAAATGTTAATTATTTTGTAGAAATGGATAATTTGGAAAATAAACGTGCAATCGAAGATGTAGAACAAGAAAAATATGAGCCAACTCTTGGGATGTTATTTGATAGTCATGAGAAAATGTTTGTATTTTACAAAGCTTATGGTAAATAAGAAGGGTTTCATTTGAAAAGACTAATTAGTAAGAAAAATGAATGATGAAATTGTAAAATACAAGACATTTGCATGTAGCCGTAGCGGCAAGATCCGTCGAAGCGGAAACCTATTCTAAAAATTGGTTGTGATACTAGAATTGGATGTTGTCGAAATAAAGATGGAAAATGAGTTCTCCAAATTTTAAATCTTCAACACAATTACAGATTAAGACCGAACAAAACTAGGCATTTCTCTTATACCCATAAAGTTAGTGCAAATGCGAAAAAAAACATATTGAAATGAATGATTATGCAAGAATTAATATTTCCCAGAATTTTAATTCTATTATTGTTAAAGCTGGTTGGCATGAATATGTCTCATTCTTAGAAAAAGATTATAGAATTTTTGTTAATAAAGTAAGGCAATTATTGCTTGGAAAAAGAGATGATATGGCAATTCTAAGGTACTTCCACAAAAAGCAAGCTAAATGCAAGGATATTTTTTTAAGGGAAATTATCATTCATATACCCTATATTTGTTTTGTTATCAAAATTACTACAACACTTTGAGGGTGTATCAATCGTCCACCCTTAGTTGACAAAATGTATCAGCCGACCACTAAACCGTTAGTTGCCGTTTGAAAGTTAACGGAGTTACAGTGAATTGACGATTTTACCCTTGAAAATTATCACTTGTATACCCTTAAATTCTCTTTTTATCACTTGTATCATATGAAAAGACTAAATTACCCTTCCGACGTCATCATACTTAAATGGTAACTAACGGTTTGGTGGTCAGCTGATATATTTTGTCAACTTCGGGTGGACGATTGATACACCCTCAAAGTGTTGTAGTATTTTTTATAATGGAGTAAACTAAGGGTATACAAATGAGAATTTCCCTTTTTTTAAAACTTTGATTTGAATAAGCATGATTGATTAAAGAATGTATTTTGGGCATATCCGAGGAGTAGGGCAGTTTACTAATATTTTAGAGATGTCATCACATTTGACACCACACATCTTATTGGTGTGTAATTTCTAATGCTATGGGTGTTAATGTGCTAAGATACTTCCACAAAAAGCAAGCTAAATGCAAGGATATTTTTTTAAAACTTTGATTTGAATAAGCATGATTGATTAAAGAATGTATTTTGGGCAGATCCGAGGAGTAGGCAGTTTACTAATATTTTAGAGATGTCATCACATTTGACACCACACATCTTATTGGTGTGTAATTTCTAATGCTATGGGTGTTAATGTGCTAGTGTACATAACAAGTAAAATACTGATGAATATTCAGATTTGCTACAGCAACCTTAACAGTGTAGTTGTTCTAATTAAAATAAGATAATTTATAAAACTAATAAACTAATTAAAATAAAAATGCAATAAATAAAGCGCAATAAAGAAAATTATCACGTTAAACATAAGAATGTAACTAATGAGATGGAATAGAGTTGTTGAGTGAATAAACTCACTTAATGACATTGACTATTTTTCAATTACAGTACCGTTACTACAACATCTACTACAGCACTGGGCAGAATCCCTCATACATCCTCAGTTGTTCCCTTTTAGATATTTTATATCTAATGCAACCTAACAGTGACTATTGTTAAACTCACTTGTTATTTCTTTGCGATATATCCTTTGGGTGAGGGCTCTCTCTTTTTCTATGCAAGCGTGCTCTTTTTATGACTCAAAATTAAGGCAACCGAAAGTATATGTCGCATATCCTCCATTTTTTTGGAAACTCTAGATCGCAATCTTTTAGTTGATGCGCGCGCAATCCAGTTTGTCATTGTTCCAAGATTGCTATAGCAATAATGCTACAACAACTTCATTGTTTCTTACTTGTTTCAATTCTTCTGTAACCAAGTTCTTTCATTGTCTTTACAAGTCTGTTGCGGCAGCATTCCTTCCTTAAAACTTGAGCTTTCGGTCACCTATAAGTATGCATATAATCTAAGTATAAATTATTCCAAAACAACTCAATTTATTAAAAAAAATAGACTAAAATGGATGTTAATGCAAAATGTATCTAAAGTGTAATCAAAACATGTCTTTTACTCTTTAAGTAATTTTGATTTAAATATAAAAGTATCATGATAACTCTCATTTCATGGAGTTATCACTTACCAACAAGTATGACATGCCATTCGCTCCCTTTGGCGGAGTTAATCATCATGGCCAGTCTATTTTATTAGGATGTATATTGATTTCATACGAGGATACATTGATATTTACATGGTTATTGGAGGCGTGATTATCATGCATATCCGAAAAAGGCAATTCAGAATATTTTTCCTATAACTAGGCATCGATAGTGTTCATGGCATATAATGAAGAAGGTGCTTGAAAAGTTAAGGACTTTTAAAGAACGTGAAAGTAGTATTTCTTTGTTGATTTTTGTTGTATATAATTTACTGAGCCCTGCTGTGTTCGAGAAAGCTTAACATAACATGACAATGACATATGATTTATGTGATAATGATTGATTAAATGATTTATATGATGAGAGGTATTGTTGGGTTCCATGCTATTTGAAAAATATTTTTTAGGTAGGAATGTCAACAACTTAGTGAAGTGAAAGTATAAATGCATTTTTTGATGGGTTGGTTAACTCAGAAACAAATTTAGTGCAGTTTATGAAGTAATGTGAAAATCTTTGAGAAGGAAAACTAAATTAGAATAACAAGCAAATGCCAAGTGTTTCAGCAAAAGGATTCCATGTGTAACAAGATATAAAACAGAAAAGTTGAAGAGGTGTAAATCATTTCTAAGTTTAAAGAATTCCAACATTAATTAACTACACTGATGTATTATGATATATTAGATCTTGTGGGATCAGTATATGAAATCAGTGAATCATAAAGGCAATGTTAGAAATGAAGTTTTGAGATTGTTTTTTAAGAAACTGAATGTGAAGTTAGTTGTTTTTGTTCAAAGTTTTAGTTTAAGGGGAGAGATGCTTTTGCAGTGTTGATTCGTAACAATGCTGAATTACTTCCAAAGAAGAACATTTTATTCATGTGTAGGAAAGATGTAAGGAGATGCTATAGTACAGTGAAAGTTAATTATGGTGTACATAATTTATTCATTCAGCAGGAGACATATGATAAAATGTGTACTACTTTCACTGAGGTTATAGATATAACTGCTGATGAAGAAAGTAGTTACAAATTTTTATTGGATTGGGTTCAAAAAGCAATGAAAGATATACTCAAGCAAATTCATTGTGAAAGTATAGAAAAAATTGTTACTAGTGAAGTAAGTTGTGGTAGTAATAATGTTAAACATGTAATCAATGATGCAGTGGTGGTATGTTATAAAGGCCATTCTCCTTATCTGAGGAAACAATTTTCAATTAGTAAGAAACCTGCCAAAAAGAACAAGATTGCACAAAAAAACAAGACTTGTTCAAATATGAATATATGTTTTCTAATTTCATTTCGTTTTCATTTAATTGTCTGTCATAATTTCACAGGATTTATAAGAAAATGTTACATCATCTTATGAAGTGCCTAACGAAATCTCCACACAGCAGTGTAACATAGCCATGGTAAGTTTATTAAAAAGAAAAGATATATAGCTAAGTATATTGTTGAGTGTATGTACACATTACATAAATTAAATATTATTAATGCACATCTCAACCAATACGAGACTTTAGGCTATTACAATGTAAGAATTAAATTCACGAGGAAATTTTATTGTACAATTTTTAATATGGATTTTACATAAATCTTTTTATTTTACTTACATACCTATATACTCATCCCAAGTTAGTGGAAATAATATTTATTAGTCATTTCCTTATAATTGGCATATAGTAAGGTATCGTCTTAAAATCACAATTTCTTAATGTATACTTATATTTTTAAATTTCAAAAACATAATATGATTTTTTTTTTGTGTACGATAGAAACAAGTCCCAATATATGTTTTGCAGTCACATTATTCTTCTCCTTCGATGACCTATAAAGGATTTAAAAATGCGAATTTCCAATAATTACTATATCAACAATGTAATGAAGATAACAATTGTTGTGATTAATACTTGACTTGTACTCTGTCTAGATTTTTCTCCGTCATTTCGATTAGTTTGGCTTAAAATGACAAATTGTAGTAATCAATAAATAATATATGACTATTATGTTTTCAATGAGATCAATCTTGCACTATTGTTTTTTTTTTAATAATTTTTGTTAGTCTGTTTTTTTTTATAATTTTCTATATCATTCTTTTGATAATTTTTAATGGCATAAATCATTGTGTACTACTTAAGCATTAAGGTTGTTTTAATTCTTCCAGTATTAAAACAACAATATGAATCTAAGTTCAAACTCAATAAAGTGAAACAATTCAAAAACTTATATTTCGAAGGAAAATGCTATTATAAATGGCTACAAGTCTTATCTTAGTAAATAGTACAAATTGAAACAGCTCAAAAATAATACTTAAATATAAAGCATAGTACAATAATCACAAGTATTCTAATGAAATCATATCTTGGTGTTTGTCTCCTTCAAAATTCATCGTCAAACAATCACCTATGTACTTCACATTCTTGCATGTTCTCAAGTTCTTTACAAAACATTTGAATTTAACAGATAAACACGTAATCTGCAATGCCAACTTCCTAACTTCCTCCACTAATAAATCAATTTTTTATTCGCTATATTTACGATCGTCTGCCCATTGAAAGTTCTTGTATCCTTTACATTTTCAAAATTTACGAATTGAATTCTTTGTTGTACATGATGTTAACAACTCCATTTGATCACTACATCCATTATATATTTGCAGTGAGTTTAAATTTCACTTGTGCTATATGACATTGTCATAATAGACTACTTAAACTGCTAAAAAAAAAAAAACAGTGCATTAAAACACAAAGCTCTATGTAACAACTCAAACAAAACATGTTCCACTTTATTTTTCATCAAAACCAAGCACAAAAAAAATTGAAATGCTTCTATTATGACAGAAAAATAAAAATAAAAATAGAATTTAAGATCATGACAGTCTAAGTGAAGCTAGAAAGAAAATAAGACGAGTTAGCATCGACATGCATATACTACACTAAGGTTCAGAAACATCAAACATGTAATATGTTGATATGATAATATAGATTCCACAAGTAGTAAAAGTGTATTGTTCAACAACAACAAGGCCATAAATAATTTTGAACTTGTGTGGCAGCTAATATCTTAATTGTGTACTCTAAACCCTTACCTTTATTACAAAAAAAAAAAAGTAATGCTCTTCCTAGTTATATTTGTTTGTCCACCAAATTCAAAAAACCCAAAATGTCATTAAGCTTATTATAAAATACATACTTGTACTAGATTGTACTAAAATAAATCAACAATCACTTCCTATCAAAAAATAAATAATAAAAAAAAATCACACTATAGAACCTATCACTAAAATACCCCTAGAGGGGAATAGGGCTAGGCGGAGCGAAAAGAGTTTTCCGTGAGATGGAAAATGAAAACTATTAGCCCCACATAAAGTTTGTGAACATGATTTATGTTTTGTCTTTCGTTTTCTTTTTGTTTGTTTCGAGAAATATATCGATCAATTCCGACTCTTTCTTTTTCTATTGGAAAATGAAAACTATTAGTCCCACATAAAGTTTGTGAACATGATTTATGTTTTGTCTTTCGTTTCCTTTTTGTTTGTTTCGAGAAATATATCGATCAATTCCGACCCTTTCTTTTTCTATTGATTCTTTTCGATCGAGATGTATGGATCCTCTGAACTGAAATCTTTATGGTTAAATAATCTCTTTCTAGTTGCTCTGGAACAATTAGGAGATTCTCTAGAAGAAATACGGGGTTCTGCTTTTGGCGGCAACATGCTATGGGGTGGTGGTCCTATGGATGGGTTTAAATCAATACTTTCTAAGACGAAAGATTTGAATATCAATCAAATTTTGGATCGCTTCCAAGTTCTGGAAAAATTCATCAAATTATACACAAGCATTTTTCATTGCAAAACATCATTAAATGTAAGAACAAAAATCCATGAATAGCTACTATCAAATGAAGATTAGTATTGTATCCAACACCTCTATCTCAATAACCATCAAATTTAGTTATTATTAAAGCATTGTTTAACCTAAGCAAAACTACACCAGTACTAGTTTTAGAAAGTAATTTATGCATATGCCATATTTCCTTTACAAAATTTTTTCTAAAACCTAGTAACGTCTTTATATAGAACTTCTCCAATAGACTAAGCATGCATGTGACTCTTGTTATATTATTCTCAAAAACTGAAATTCAACACCACTAAGTAAATGAGTTTGTTTTTAAGTAGATTAATAGATTGACTTGATGGTAAGTAGGTAAATACTCCTCCAAAAGAAGAGACAAGAACAAAAGTAATGCCAAAAATATCTAATAATAATACCATTATATAATGCAAGAAAAAAAATATCACAATAGAGAGTTGAATGCAAGAAACATACACTACCCAGCCCAATGGCTGGGTAAGTGTTTTCTCACTTCATGTTCTGGTAGGTTCTGTGCATATATCTTAAGCCCATTAATGAAAAGCAATTATTTTGAATTTGGTTTGTAAAATTATTTTTATCAACAATAATATAATCAAAAGAAAACTATAATAAGCTCATGTCATGAATAATGTAAAGCCACAAAACCAATTTAACCAGAGAGTTTAACTGCTCCTCTACGAGATTCTCTGTCCATTCAATTGTATTTGTGTGATAAACAAGAAATTCATAAAAGGTATTAAGATAAAGAATGACACAAATTTGTTAATTGTTCTAGAGCGAAAAATTAGAACCAATAAACAGCTAACAAAAAGAAATCTAGGGAAATAAAGATATCATATCATAGTCAATTAGCACATTAAGATCGTTTATGACATTTTTCTCCAATATATTGACATCACTAAAGGTTCTATGATTTTATCCACGACTATGTAATTATTTACAAAATTATTTACAATGTTCTCAAGTTTTTTTCATAGATGTTTGAAGGAAGAAGTCACGAGAGTAGCAAATGTATTTTAATAAACTTGGGCACCTCAATCATACATGCATTAACAAACTAGAGCAACAACAAAGCAATCTATAACAAGCTATAACATGGTAATACCAAAACAATCTCCAAAAAGGTAGTGGACTCAAGCAAAAACATAGAATGGTATCAATTCTCATCAGAACTTTTACCAAATTGTGATCTCATAATGGATAAATACATGGACATCAGATTTCAACTAACCCATACTCGACTTTTGTTTTCATTTTCTCTTCATTTTAACTTGAACCTTGAAAGCTAAACCCTAAGTAGATACACACTAAGTTCAGGACCTCTACTGCAATTAGGATTCATCATGTAAAAGGCCTCAGAATCTTTAGACCCAACAACCCTCTCAAACCTAGGAAATCAATCCATAATTCTAGCCAAGGCCTCAAAAAACAAGCAATTCCATGATGGGAAACTATGTACAAGTCCATAAGTGAGAGAGGGATCGTGAAATAATACCTTTAGAGATGACCATGTCGTCGTCAGCAGCGGTACTGTTCAAGAGAGGGAAGAAAATGGCGAAGAAAGAGGGGAGTGGTTAAGAGTGGATAAGCTAATAGAGTATTAAATTCTGTTTTTGATTTCTTAGTCATTTCTCTATTAATTTTTATTAATTTTTTCTAAAAGGACATGAGATAGTGGGGATGCTGTCGTTTCTCTCCTCTTTATCTCGCCCTTCTAACTACATAGTAGGATTCGAAAAAGAATATCAATCAGAATATAATAAGAGAATTATCAAATTTTTATTAATTTGTCAATGCTTCGTTCAGTTTGTTTTCCTATCATTTATTATTTATTTTAGATTCAAAAGAAGGATTTTCAAGAAAGCAGTTATGGTGTACTTAGCATCGAAATGTGCTTCTCTTTGCCTTAAGATTATAGAGATCACTGCATATGGACCAAGATTAGTCAGGTTTGGATTATTTTGTTCACTTGTGGAGTTTCTACTCAAGACTGTAAGGATGCTAGAGAAAATGGTTATTATGCATAAAGTGATATCATGATTGGATCTGATTATCAGTTGGAAATACCAGGAGCTAAGGGATCTTCAAGAAGGAAGTATATTCCTTTCAAGTTATCCAAGAGACTTACTGAAAGTTGTGGTTATAGCTAAAAGATATTTTAATTAATTAGAAGTCGTAACTTTAGTGTCTGTTTAGTATGACTCATCTAATCAATATAAATGCTCTTTTAATTCTATAAGTTCTTTTTAAATTTTTTGTTATTATTTTTTTAATAAGTTTTGAAGATTAAATAAGTTATTTTATCTCTACTAGCAAAACTCAAATTTTAAATTTTTAAGAGTAGAAGTTGAAAAGTTGTTTTAACTTATTAAAATATTTAAAATATTCTTTAATTATTTGACAATTTTATTTCATTACTTTTATAACATAACTTTAAAATTTTGTCTATTAGTATAATTTTATAATTTTTAGTAAAATCTCTCATTGACAAGTAAATAATTAAAATTTTTTATGAAAATTCTACTTGTAAAATCTTTATTTAAATAAGCTCTATTAAAAAAAGTATATCAACTGGATATATTCTTCCATCGCGTCTCAATGTTTTAGTCGGTTTTATTCTTTTTTTTTCCTTTTGATTTTTCATTGTATCCAAACATTTAGAAAATTACTAATAAATTAAAAGTATGAAGGCTGTTCGAAATGTTGCGGAATACAGCTTCGATAAAGGCTATATATGGCAACTAAGCTCCAAGAGCAAGAAGTCATTAATTTTTTTTACATTTCAGTAGTGCAAAATATAGAAAGAAGAATTTGGGCAAGGGTTGAATCTTTTTATTTTTTATTTTTTAATAATTCATTTCATTAATTTTAAAGAAATATGAAAAGCACATCTTTAATAACTTATTATATTATTAAAAATGAAATTCTTCTTTTTTTTGTTTTAAAAACTCGGCCAATAACTTTTTCTAGTTTAATACAACATATCAGATAATTCATTTAAATTCTTTAGTATAAATTATTTTGAATTCTTTAATATAATTGAAAAAGTTTACAATTTTAAAAGGTTAATTTTTACCCTAGTCCCTGATATTTGTAAAAAAAAATTAAGAGACCACAAGTTTTTATTATCCATAATTTAGTTCCTTTCAAATTCAAATTGTTTTTACAATTAGTGTAAATATATCCAAAAAATAAGTTAGATGTCTGAAAATCAATTGCTTAATAAAAATTTTTTATTTTTTTAATTTAAATTTTTTTTAATAAGCTCTGCTTCATAATTATAATCCTATCATTTTTAATTTTTGAAAAATGTTATTGTAAAACGAAAAAAGTCTTGAAAGTGAAGAGATCATAAAATGATGTGAGAAATATTATGTTAATGTTGCAAATAATTTTTATTAATGAAAAGCATTTTGAAAGTGGGGGATACCATCATATTGAGGAGATAATGAACAAAGGTGATAGATAATGTGACAAAGATGATAGATAATGTGAAAATTAGTAGTTTTGTAGTCTGGAATCTTAAAGTGCGGAAAAAGTCCGGGAAAGCTTTAAAACCACGGGATTTTCAAGGCTTACAACTTGAAACGTTTCAACCGCACAGTTTATGCGTTTTTTCAGACGTTCCCGCACTTTAAACATCTGGATTTGAACATTTCTAATGTGAAAATAACCCAAGTATTGAGTTCATAAATCTATTGTAATTATTAAATAGATGATTAGACTTTTAACTCGGTGAAAAAATATAATGAGCAAGAGTAAAATTAACTTATTAGTTAAAAATGATTAACTCAACTAGAAACTTGAATGAAATATTTATATTTGAAAGAAATTAAGTGATGCATTTTAGGCATTTATGGTCTTTTGAGTTTCTTTTTATGAATAACAAGACTTAAATAGTTAAATTATAAACACCATTTTTAAACAATATAACAAAAGATATTTGATGGGTTTTCATTAATTGGAAACTAAAGGCATACCGGTCAACCTGTTCAATTAACAGAATATTCCAAGTCTCTAACAGAATATTATAACGGAGTGGGCAACAGTCCCAATTTCGATTTATAAATGGGGGTAATCCGCAATTATCAATTTTAATGGGAACTATGTTGAATATCTTATATGAAAATTTTAAAATTTTACTCAGTAAACCCACTAAAATACTTAATATATACTTTCTAAATCCAATTTTTATAATAATAGTGATTTTACTCATTAAACCTAAAGATGGCCAATGGGCCGGGCGGCACGTGGCACGGCACGGGCACGTGTCCGGCACGCATGAGGCACGAGCACGGCACGCACGCGTGGGCTTAAATTTGGCACGCAGCCTTAAAGCGATAAGAGATGCAAAGACGCGAAAAAGACGTAATAAGACGGTTCATTAGCGCGCCAAGACGTGGCCAAAATATATCTAAGTAAATTTTTTTAACAAAAAGTAAATATAAAATGTTATGAAATTAAAGTACAATATCTTGAAATTAAATGTTTTAATATATTTTTTAGCATAGACTTTTAAAAATTAATTTAAATCATTAAATCTTAGTTTAAATAAATATTCTAATCTTTTATGTTTATAATTTATTAAATGAATAAGTAAATATCATGATTTTAATAAATAAAATTATAAATATCACAATTTTATTTATGATATTTATTAAATGAATAATGTTATTTAATTTTATTTATGATATTTATTTAATTATTTATTTACGTTTATAATTTATTAAATGAATAAGTAAATAACTAAATATCATGATTTTAATAAATAAGATTATAAATATCATAAATTTATATATTATAAATAAAAAATAATTTTTTTTACAAAATTAATAATAAAATATTTTTCATATTAATATTAAATCATAACTTAATTAATATTTAATAGAGATATGTTTCATTTGTGAATGAAATATTTTTCATTTTATACACAAGAAAAATGTTAATTGCTCTCTTAATAAAAATTAATATGATTATGATTTTGAATATTATTATTATTATTATTATTATTATTATGTTGGTGGGCGTAAAAAACGCGACGTGACGCGCTGAATAAAGACGCAAAAAAAAAAAAAAAGAGAGACAAAAAAAAATGTGGGCGACGGCCGCCCACGAGCCCTGTGGGCCGACAATTGGGCCGTGCCACGCCCATTTAATTAAACCCATAATATTCATTTATAAACTCATTAGATTGGAAATTAATTATTAATTGGAAATTTAATAATCAATTTTGAGTGAATGGCCCTCGTTCTAGGACAAATGAATCAAAACATTCTAAATGGAGAAAATAGTTGTCATCATGAAATTATATTATATTGGTGAGAAAAATCTTGTATAATGGTATAACGTGGTGACCCGCCTGCATAATAGGAAGAATATTATATATATTTCTAACGAATACTATGAAATTGTTTAGTTTAAAAATTGTAGCCAATCCCTCTCTTAAACTGCAAGCATTCAAGTACACACGGAAAATTTATGCAATGAGACGAAAAGTCAAAGAACAGCCAACTTTGTTCATGATTCAAACAAAGGGAAAATTTGCCAACATTGTCTATCAATTTCGAATGGAAAAGGAAAAAAAATAAAAATCAAATATAAAAAAAATCATACTTGTTCATGATTGTCAATATTATTTTGTTCCTCCATAAAATCAATAACAACTAATTTTGTTACTCTGAATTAAATCACATGTGCTTATTTAACAAAATATATGGCTTGAGAGAAGAATCACATCTCTTGATTGATTAGAGTTTAATGAAAATTTGATTAGGATTCTATAAAACTATGTTGAATATAAAGATAGGTTTAAAGAGTAAAAATTCAGTTTTTTTTAAAATTATATTCTAGTGTCCATAACTGTAATTTAATTTAGCGGTATTTTAATGATAAAAAATTATTTTTAAAAATGAGTTTATTGAGTAAATTAATGGGTTCAAATAGCCCCACCTACCAGCCAAAACTACCCCTTATTGCCGCCGATATATTCATCAATACAAGGTAAATTTATGGATATGGACAAATTTTTGGCTTAAATTACAAGACTTGCCCAATTCAACGTACCTGTACATCAAGGCTTCATTTCCAGCTGAAATGGAGCGGGCACTTCTAAAGCAATGTGGTCTTTGCTCAAGTAAGAGGATCATTGAGATTTAGCGCATTTATAACTGGGTTCTAGGAAGGAGTTTATTTCCAAAGATCGGTTCTCTGCTCCTGGAAGCCATGTGGGTTATGCAGAAAGTCAAGGGTCATTGATTTTCAACTAAATCTTCGTGGGACGATTTTGAGAAGAAATTACACTGCTTCAGATTCTGGTTGGTTGTTATTTCAAGAGATGTTGCATTTTTTTTTTTTAATATGGAGTCTCAATTCTCAAAGGGCAACGTGGAATATGCCCAAGTCAAAAGTTGTTGTCTTGTTGATTTTCAACTAAATGGCTGTGGGATAGTTTTTTTTTTTTTTTTCAGTACAAAATTTTAATAAAGAGCACAAATCTTTAGACATAGAGTGGTGGTAACGAGTGTCGAATTAACTGGAATTGCTATAAATTGAAAATTTTAATTTAGATCTAAATTAATATTAATCCTAAATTAGTTGTGCAAAATTGAGTTTTCTAAATTAATATTAATCCTAAATTAGTTGTGCAAAATTGAGTTTTAAGGGAAATTAAACTAATTGAACTGAGAAAATAATTACAAGGGAGAATTCAATAAGACAAATGTTTCAAAACCCACCACTATCTAATAAGTAATTATCTAATTATTATTAATTCTCAATTTTAGAGTAATAACTCGAAATAAATTTATGTTGTTTCATAAATATAAAAATTAAGGTCAAGCAATCAAATCAAACATAGGTTCTTTTTCATTTTAAGGTAGGATTTCTAAGCATTATATGTATCATATTACAAACAAAGAATTAAAGTCTCCTAAGCATTCTATACATCCAATTAGTTGAAAAATAGATAATCAAAGAGAATCACATTAATCATTATTTTATCAAGCTTACATTTAATCAACTAATCTCTTAACTATCAAGAATACATGATATTAAAGATAAAACACAATTATTTAATCAATCACATGAAATAAGAACTATATAATCATCAAAGAACATATGTACAAATTTAATTAGTTAAAAAGTCAATTATTTCAATGAATATGGTTTCATCTTTAAACTCAGTTTAAGAAATTAGCAAGATATGCTTGAATAAAGAGTAACAAAATAAATAAAACAACCATAAAAAGTTTTCAAGGACTGTTGCTGCTCCTCTTCTTCTCTATTATCTGTTGTGATCTAGCTTGTGTGTCTTCTTAGCCTTATATAATGCTCGTTAACTAGGAATGGCAATGGGGAGGGGATCGACATCCCCGTACCCATTCTCGATATACTACATACATTTTTGTCCCTCCCCGTCTTTATCAAATTGCTTGAGAGGAGGGACGAATTAATAATAAAGGATCTTGAGGGTTTTCAATCCTTCAATAACTAATACGTTTTTAATTTTTGAACTTAATTTAATCATATTAAAATAAAATATAGATAAAAGCAAAATTTGACAATATATCTTACATTAATATTAATCTATTATAAATGTCACATTATAAAATATAAATCATCAACATAATTATCTTCATCAATCTTCATAATCTTATAATAAAAAAAAAAGAAATTACTTATATATCAATAATGAAATAAATGAAATGGATATAGATACTTGAATTAACATTTTTAGTAAAAGCATTTACATCTTGCATCTCTATTCCTCCCATATGTGGATTGTGAGTTTGTGGGGTTGTGGGCTTCAGGATGTGGTTAAATCTAAATTGCATTAAAAAATTTATATTAACTAATATTTATATTATCTGAATAAATATTTTAATATTTGTTATGTATACTAATATTTAATATTTTAGAATCTAAATTTTATTATTTATTTATTAATAATTTTAGAAAAATAAAATAAAAGTTAAAAATTAAAATAAAAAATGAGAAAATGAAAAGGGAAAAGAGATTTCACCTCATCCAAAAAAATTAAATAAAAAATCATGCTCGCACTTGTCATTAAAAATTAAATGAAAAATCATCCTCGCGCTTGACATTTCCAAATAAAAATATGAGTATGAAATCATCTCCGCACTGTTCCCGAATGGGGAAAATCTCCAAAAACCCCGTGCCCATATGATTTCTACCATCACTACCGTTAACCAAATCCTTAATGGATTTTAGGACATGTCTATGGTACAGATTCTGTAACAAGCATCTCCCGTCATCCCACCATCAATTGTCTATTGTTTAGTTTCTAACTCCACATCCAACCACATCCAACGGCTGATGCTGCAGTCTGTAGCTTACAGATTCTGTAAGCTAGTCAAGTCCTGGATTTTAACTACATCACTTGGAGATCAAGTCACCGGCTCTAGTAAAGCCAAAGCAATCAATTAGCTTCCTTTTTAAATTCAATGCCACATCACCATTAACCTTTTTTCCCGCTTTTAATTGCGGAGCTGGCTACGGTACAAATTCTGTACCTTACAGACCAGGTTAGGCAGCTCCCCAAGGGTGCCATTTGCTTGCTTTGTTTCCACATGCGGGGACACGTGGAGTACATGGAGTGGGGGATGTATGTTGCAGAATGTGTAACATAGACTTCTCCTTTAATTGCTCGGTAAGTGCTCACCGATTGTAGAATTGAAATTCCTTCTAAATGCAAATTAATCTTGGGTTCATATGTTGTTGACTTCAGCTAAATCAGGCCTCTAATAATTCTTCAGTGCTTTCCCAAATTGTTGTTTTTATGCGCTCTTCATCCATTATCTTT
This sequence comes from Citrus mangshanensis, assembly GCA_030449895.1. Lineage (NCBI taxonomy): Eukaryota > Viridiplantae > Streptophyta > Magnoliopsida > Sapindales > Rutaceae > Citrus > Citrus mangshanensis. The sequence continues at coordinate 113,442 of JASUUJ010000242.1, forward strand.
AATTAATTCCCTATTTAATAGAATTTCAATAAACTAAAAATAATTAATAAATATATAATTAAAGGGGTGCGTGTATATATATACACACACAGTGGTTGAGAATCTGGTTGATTGTTATTTCAAGGTATGTTTGCATTCCTTATCACAAATATATATATATATATATATATATATATATATTGTTTACATTACTACATCCCTTTTATGCGCAGTCAAAAAGTGCAATTGCATTGAAGGGTCAAAGGGAACTGCTGGGCTGCCCCGCAAAACATGGTGTGTGTGTGTGACAAGATTGAACCTTTCTTAAATGCTATAAACAACAGATAAAATACTAAGTAATAATATCATTATAAATTTTTGTATAAATTTATGTGAGATGATAAAAATAATTGAATTAAATATCTTTTGACCCACATTATTTATTTTTATTTTTTGTATTTTCATTCAACCAATGCATTAATATCAAATCAGTTTATATAAGATAAAGTTGTATAAGAATTTGTGATTGTATTATCACTCATAAAATGTCAACGCCTGTCTATGGATTGTTATATGTTTGGCTAGTATTAACAACAGTGCCATAATGCTTGTAGTCAATTGCTGCCGACAAACATGCGGTTACATTGCAATGCGTGGATGCCAAATACCCCTTACATTATTAGACTGCAAAAAATGGAATTTTTTTATTAATATTGTTAAATATTTATTATGATAGCTTACTCATAAATTTATGAAATACAAGTGTGCAACTCAAGAGGGGGGTGAATTGGTATTTTAAAAAATTATCTTAACAAAACCACACAACAATCCAATGTAATGCCTTAATAAATTCGAAAACAATAAATTCAATAAGAGCACAATAACAAATGAGTAAGAGAGAAGAGAAACAAACACATGAATTTTTACGTGGTTCGGAAATCCCCGCCTATGTCCACGCTTCCAAGCGATCCAAGCTTGAAGATTTCACTATCCAAACCTTCCAAGGCTTCAAATGTTTACAATTGACTTTAAGGTGTCAATGAACCTTTACAACAAAGAGATTATCTCCCAATCTCTTCACTCAATTATCTCACACACTCAAACACTCACAATTAAGATGATGAATTGAAGATTACAATAAAAAATCTCTTAAAGAGTAGATATACAAATTGAAGAACAAAAGATAATTCAAGGTTTTATGATTTGCGAAATGAGAGCTCAATAAATGTTGTGTGCTTTTTTATTTTGCTTGCTAGAGAGCTTGAAAATAAATTGGATTTGAGTTTATATAGTTTGAGTTCAAAAACTAGCCGTTATGCACATTTTGGTGATAACCGGCTTACAGTTTATGGACATCCGATTAGCCGCTTAATGTTACCGTTACAGCCAAAATTTAAATTTTTAAATATCTGGTATGCCGCTTGTGAAATTCGGATAGCCGTTTATGTTCCAGAAGCTTACTGCCCAAATACGGTCTACCGTTTGTCAGGATTCGGATAGCCGATTGCTACAGTAAATACTACAGTAAACTATTTTCTAAAATTATCGTTTAACCCCAAAACTTTATATAACTGTATTATGACCTAAAATGTAATGAATCTTTGCAAATAAGTCCAATTTCGGAATTTCTAAATATTACTTTATTAATCCCAAAATTTTCTGAAATTATGATATGAACCAAAATATGTGAAATTATAGAATAGCCCAAAATATTTAAATATTTTCAAATAGGTCCAAATCTGAAATTCAAAACAATATTTATTGAAGTCAAAGATTGTAAAATTCTTTCATTTTAGTCCACAAATTGAAAAACAACTTAACTCCATAAAATCATTTTCTTATTAGAAAAGCACAATACATAAATATTTGTTTAATCAACACATGTGGTTTATTATCATCAAAATCAATATCTATAGCCATATAGGCTAACAATTTATTTCTTAATTTCTAAGGTCCACCTAATTTAAAATAACAATGGATATTTTAAATTTTTATCTTAAATTTAATTTTAAATAGGACAAAACTACTTTGCAACCGTTGTACCAAACCCCAAATTTGGTATTTTCTTTAAAAGTTCCTATTGTTTTCGTAAATANTAAAAACTATTAATTTTAAAAATTTTATGTAATAAGCCCCAATTAAAATATAATAATTTCAAATTTTTAAAAAACTTATTTAGTGTTTTCTTTAGCAATCACTATTATTTTCTATAAATAATAAAAACCATATGTTTTAATAATTTTATGCAAATAGCCCCAATTAAAATATAATAATTTTCAAATTCTAAAAAATTTATTCTCTCTATCTCTTTTTCAAATCAGTTTGTCCTACCTCAAATCTTAATTTATTCCTTATCAAACATATAATTCTTCTAAAATATAAAAAAATAAGAGTCTTCTAACTACATAAATTAGATTAATTTCTTAAGCACAAAACCTCAAAAACATAATACTTGCATTTTCTCAAGAGGATATATATTAGGTTTATGTCTTTTTCTTTACCATTGTAATAAAGAAAGAGTTATATGTTACTTTCTAAAACAATATCTAATCAATTAGGGCCTACTGAATGCGATTAAAGATGGTGGGATGGGTTTACTTTACTAAAATTTAATCTCAATAAGGTATTTGGCATGAATAAGTAAACTACAAATAATATAACTTAGGCTACCAAATTATCATGTGATAATGATTTGTTTTCCCTAAGGAGACCCTAAAATGAGTTTTTTAGACTAAATTTTTGTCTTATGATGACAACAAAAAATAAAAATGTTACGTTAGAAGCCTAAAAAGTTAGTTAATTTTAATTTTTTTTAAAGGTATTCTCCCATAATCTATTAATTCATTCTTTACAATTTTAAATTTAAGTTTCATTCTTTATAATTTTAAATTTAAGTAATAGAATAAATATTATACAATGCATTTGTTTTTCACATTAAATAAATAATTGATCAGCTTTGTACGTGTAATAAGGTATAAATAATTTTACATAATTTTAAATTTACATATAGAAATTTATTATTTTGAAAATATTATTTATAAACTCCATAATGAAATTTAAACAACTATCCAAGTATTTATTTAATATTTATTTATTTTTCATTTTGTTATTGTCAAAAATTTTATAAAACCTTATCCAATTTACACTAAAAACAAGATAATAATATCTCCTAACTATTTTTATACTCTATTTTAATGTTATATACTTTCTTAATATTATGGATAATTAATTATAGAAGTAGACATGGAAATAATAGTAATAATTAGAGAATTATAAAATATTGATGTACTTGTCGAATAAATTAAGGGGGTTGTCTTTTTAAAGTTCATAGGCTTTGTTGTATTTAAGAGGTTGTGGCTCTCATGTATGCGCAACTAAATCATACATTATAATCACCCAATATCAATAATAAAAAATGCTCTCAAAATTCCCTATATCTTCCTTATTCGTATTATTTAATAACTTAGCCAATAAATAAAAATATTTACTAAAATAAATAAAATAAAAAAGTAAGATAAAAAAAATGAAAGCCTAAATATGAATCACGGGTTGCATGAGAAGTAGAGATTAGGATAACCATTGATGGGGTGGACGGTAAAATAATAATAATATTATTATTTCTGACATTTTAGAAAATTAGAGGGACTTCAATGCTAATTATCTAAGTAAATACACCCTGATGTTGCTTTTACTTTTGCAATTCTTTCGTTGGATCTAACGGTCAGGTTACAAAAAGATAAAAAATGGTGGTACCATACCAGTGAGGCAACTTAACTGGACCCTTTTAAATAATATATTATTTATTAAGTAATTATTTTATTAATTAATTTATAAATATATTATTATTTATATATTTTTTAAAATAAAAAATCTAGAATGCACCACTCAATAACTTTATACACCATGTTGTACAGTCAAGAATAAAGATGGTGGGACAATGGCGGGGAGTATGAAGTGAAGCAAAATGAATAACGCTAATAAAACGCTCTCTTGTCTTCTTTGTAACATTAGAAAACAGAAAGCACCAAACAAATTTCTGCATTTTCATTTTCACACACATTTATAAGAAAAACAAAAGAGTAAAAATGGTAGCAAGCTGTCACGGGATGATAACTTTGCACAGCAAGATCCCATGCAGCACTTGAGCGACCTTAGCGCGCGAGTCGCCAAATAAGCCTTGATTACTCCCTAAACAAGCCAAGCACACACATTTGTAGAAAATGTTAAGGGAAGCAAGAGTGGGATGGTCAAGTATGATTGTATTACACACTTTAAATAATTACAAGCGTGTTTGTACAAGAGAGCTTGTGTTCTAGTGTGCTAGGTGTGTTGTGTGGGTGTGTTGGTGGTGATGAGAATGATGGGTGCTCACCCCTATTTATAGGGAGTGGAATGCTTAATTCTAGAGAACTCTACTACAAGTGGCAAAATACTTAGGGACCCAAGTGGTGAGTCCTAGAATGTTCTAGTGAATGAGCAATATGTAGAGAGTTCTAGATCTCGGGCCGGGCTTGTGTTGGTAAGTATACCACGGCTAGTTAGTTGTCTTGGTGGCCCATTTCTAAGTTAACCTCACTTCTAAGTGTATCCACCTTGAGTGCTAAGCGAGCCCGCGTGCGCAAATTAACCTCCGATCGTAGAGTTTTGATCGGCCGGTGACAATCCTCCCCCACCTATGTTCGCGGCGTCCTCGTCACGTTGTTGTGCTTGTAGAGCTGCACATGTTCCGCGAATTGCCATAGGTCGTCTTCGCGCTACCATGTTACTTCACTCTCGGGGAGGTTCTTCCATTTCACCAAGTACTCGTTGTAAGCCGGTATGCCCCGTCTTCGGATTACTCGATCCGCAAGAATGTACTCCACGTCCTTGTCAAATGCAGTGATAATGGCGGTTGGGGCACATCTTGACTTGCCTCGGCTTGGATCTCCCGCATCTCCGTGGTATGGCTTGAGCAAGCTCACGTGAAAGACCGGGTGTGTCTTTGAGTCTTGGTGGAAGTTGGAGTTGGTAGGAGACTTTGCCCAAGCATCGAACCACTTCGAAAGGCCCCTCATATCACCTCACTAACCCTTTGTGGACTTTCCGCAACGTCTTGAACTGTTGGGGTACGAGCTTCACCATCACTTGGTCGCCTTCCTTTCATTCTCTATGTGGCTTTGTTGAGATACGCTCGCGTGATATCCACTTCTTCATGCCATTCGCGAGCGCGTTTGTAGGCCGTTGGACTTTTTCCTTCATAGGTCGAGGCTATGGCATTGGGCGTCATCGGCTGAAATCCCATGATGATCTCGAATGGACTCTTGCCCGTAGCCTCGCTCCATTGTAGGTTGTATGAGAATTAGGCAACGTCCAACAACTTGGCCCAATCTCGCTGGTGAGCGCTCACATAATGCTTAAGATACATCTCGAGTAGTCTGTTGATGCGCTCAGTTTGTCCGTCCGTTTGCGAATGGAAGCTTGTTGAGAACTTGAGATCGGTTCCCAACATCTTGAAGAACTCCATCCAAAAGCGTCCAGTGAAGCCTGGATCCCCGTCACTCATGATGCTCTTCGGAACTCCCCAAAGCTTGATGATGTGCTTGACGAATAGGCAAGCAACCTCATCTGCTTTGCAATCAATCGGGGTGGCGATGAAAGTCACGTACTTGCTATAGCAGTCGACTACCACCATGATGCTTTCGCACCCCTCGGACTTGGCTAAGGCCGAGATAAAGTCCATCGTGACACTCTCCCATGGTCTTGATGCTATTGGTAAAGGCTCCAATAATTCCGCCGGAAGTTGGCGATCCGCCTTGTCTTCTTGGCACAGGAGACATGTCCGCACGTAGGCCTCGATGTCATCTCTCATGTGTGGCCAAAAATAGGAGGCTTGGACAAGTGTGATCGTACGCTCTACTCCGGGGTGGCCAACCCACTTCGAGTCATGGCACTCTTTGATCACCTCTCGCCGCAAATTTCCCCACCTTGGCACAAATAGTCGGTCTCCCTTGGTGAGGAGGATGCCTTCCTCTTACCAAAATCGCCTCGTCTTTCCTTCAAGCACCTTTCCCAACAAGGTGCTATTGGTATTGGTAAAGGCTCCAATAGTCCCGCCGGAAGTTAGCGACCCGCCTTGTCTTGTTGGCACACGAGACATGTCCACACGTAGGCCTTGATGTCATCTCTCATGCGTGGCCAAAAGTAGGAGGCTTGGATGAGTGCGGTCGTGCGCTCTACTCCGGGGTGGCTAGCCTACTTCGAGTCATGGCACTCCTTGATCACCTCTCGCCGCAAATTTCCCCACCTGGGCACAAATAGTCGGTCTCCCTTGGTGAGGAGGATGCCTTCCTCTTGCCAAAATCGTCTCGTCTTTCCTTCAAGCACATTTCCCAACAAGTCTTTCACTAACGGATCTTGTTGAAGGCCTTCCTTGATACGTATGACGAGATCGGACTTTGGCTGGCTCATGCTAAGTGTAGCCAACTCCTCTTTGCGACTTAGAGCATCCGCAACGACGTTGGCTTTTCCGGGCTTGTACTCGAGCCTATAATCAAATTCCGCAAGAAAGTCTTGCCACCTAGCTTGCTTGGGGCTCAACTTCTTTTGTGTTTGGAAGTAGCTCGTGGCTACGTTGTCCGTCAAGATCACGAAGTGTGAGCCAAGCAAGTAGTGTCGCCATACACATAGGCAATGGACAATGGATGTCATCTCCTTCTCTTGCACGGTGTAGTGGCGTTCCGTGTCGTTAAGTTTCCGGCTCTCGAACGCTATAGGGTGGCCTTTTTGGATGAGTACTCCTCCTATGGCAAAATTGGAGGCATTCGTTTGAACCTCAAATGGCTTTGTATGGTCTAAAAGTGCGAGGACGGTCTATTCGAAGATAGCCTTCTTCAACTCTCCAAAAGCGCGTTGGCATTCCTTGCACCAATGCCATGTGCGGTTCTTTTTTAACAGCTCGGTCAAGGGTGCCGCTTTAGCCGAATACCCTTTGATGAAGCGGCGGTAATAGTTCACTAACTCGAGAAAAGGCCGGAGTTCGGGTACATTGGTGGGCAGTTGCCATTCAAGTATAGCCTTTACTTTCGAGTCCTCCATCATAAGTTTCCCGTCCGCTATCTTGTGGACAAGAAACTCCACCTCTCGTTGGGCAAATGAGCACTTCTCTACCTTGAGGTAGAGTTCGTTGTTGCGTAGTACATGGAGAACTTGCCGTAAGTGTTGGGCATGTTCCTCGAGAGTGGTGCTGTACACCATAATGTCGTCCAAGTACACCATAATAAAGCGGTCGAGAAATGGTTGGAGGACTTTGTTCATGAGAGTGCAAAATGTCGCTGGTGCATTGGTGAGACCAAACGACATAACAAGAAATTCAAAAGAGCCATACCTAGTCACGCACGCCGTCTTTTGTTCGTCACCTTTGGCGATGCGTACTTGGTAGTACCTGCAAGGTCGAAGTACCGCTGCCAAGTTAATCGAACAACTCCGCGATCAAAGGGATTGGATACTTGTTCTTGATTGTAATCTTGTTGAGCGCCCGATAGTCGATGCACATGCGTAGTATCCTTCTTCTTTTAAAAGAGCACCGGTGCACCGAACGGAGCCTTGGATGGGCGGATGTAGCCCGCATCAAGCAAGTCCTTAAGTTGCATGCGCAACTCTTCTAATTCGGGTGGCCCCATGCGGTAAGGCGCTAAGGCTAGTGGCTTTGCGCCTTGCTCTAACTCAATCTCATGTTCCACCTCTCGACTCGGAGGAAGCTTCTTCGGGAGCTTCGGAGGCATGACGTCCTTGAATTCGTCGAGGACGGCTTGGATGAGCGGAGGGACTTGGGTTGGCAAGTCTTCTCGATCTTCTTCATTATTCACCTCCCGGATAGAGACCAAGAAGCTGGGGTCCTTCTGAAAAGCTTTCTTGAATTGCATGGTAGAGAGCGCCTTGTCCGCGGTCTTCAAGCGCTCGGCTGGAACCATGCACGCCATACTCCCGTCAAGGATGCTTAGGGAGTTTGTGGCCGACAGTGGAAAAGCATAGACTTGGTCGAAGAACTCCATGCCGAGGACCATCTTGAAATCGTCCATGGGCACGATCAAGAAGTCGAGCTTTCCGCTCCATGTTCCAAGAGTAACGCGCACTCCTTGTGCAGTGCCCACAATGGGCTTGGCGGGTGAGTTTACCGCCTTCATTGTGCCTCCATCCTTCGTCACCTTTAGGCCTAGGCACTTAGTCTCTTCTTTCGAGATGAAGTTGTGTGTGGCTTCGATGTCGAGCAATGCCCGAACAGCTTGGCCATTGACTGTGGCACTCACATACATGAGTCATTTCCTCGTGGCTATGGGCAGATGGCTTTCGAGCGCGCCAAGGCGTTTGAGGGAACCCACTCTAGGTTGGGGTTCTTCCGGTGTCGATGGAGAATCGCCTTGAGCCGAGCAAGCGACTTTTTCTCCTGGACACATGCACCCAATGAGGCCAAATGAAACATGGGCTTCGAGGCTTAGGCGACTGCTGTTTTTCTGTCTTGCTTTGCCCGCTCTTGGCGCTTGGAAGCTTTCTGTTCCCATTCCTTGAGTTTGCGGCCCTTTCCCTTCCGGCCCTCTCCCCCACTTTTGTCGTGGCTAAGCGTCTTGTCTTTGGACTGGGTGAAGTAATCAGAGAGTGATTCCGCAATGGCAATGGCGTCGTCGAGAGTTTGCACGCCACGCCTATCAAGCTCCGTCTTGGCCCAATCTTTAAGGTCGTCTTGAAAGTAGAAGAGAGAGTCCTTATCGGACATGTCAGAAATCTCAAGCATAAGGGTGATGAAGTCATTGATGTAATCGCGGACGCTACCCGTTTGCTTGAGCCGATGTAATCGTGCTCATGCTTCCTTCTCCGCATTGCTTCGGGCAAAATGCTTGCGGAGTTCTTGCTGAAATTCGGCCCATGTGCTGATGGCGCAAATGCCCTTGCCCATCTCACCGTGTTTCCGCTGCCACCATAGTTGCGCGGCGCCTCAGAGGAATGTAGGCGCAGTGCCTACCTTTGATGCCTCATCACAGACACTCATGGCATCGAAATATTACTCTAGCCCAAAGAGGAAGTTATCCACCACAACAGCGTTGCGCGCCCCATCATAAGTATCGGGCTTGGGCTCGTCAATGCGGCGCGCATCACTCGAGCTTGCGGGAACCGCAACCGGGCTAGGCGTGAGTGTGCGCTTGTGCCAAGCCCAATCCGAGCGGACTTCATTGACCTCTGCACGGATTGCACGCAACTCATTTTGTACAAAGCTACGCAAATTGAGCAGCTCGTCATGGAACGCTCGAAACTCCCCTCGGAGAGAGTCGGCTTGGTCTTGCATGAGGGCTTTGGTGGCTACTGTGAATTCGCCATACTCACTCTCAAAGCCATCGACTCGCTCCTCTAATGTATCAAGGGTGTTTTGGACAGCGGCCATTGACGTTTCGAGCGTGGCAACACGAGGTTTCAATGCATCCATAGAAGGGGCTTTGGACTTACCTCGGGACTTTGGCTGTCCGCCTCCTCCCTCCTCGCGGCCACGAGCGTTCTCCGGTACCTCTGCACCAAGTGCGCCCTCTTGCAATGTGCTGGAAGGATTGGCCATCGTCTATGAGCTAGTTTACGTGTGGGTGCAAACCGTAGCTCTGATATCACTTGTCACGGGATGATAACTTTGCGCAGCAAGATCCCGTGCGGCACTTGAGCGACCTTAGCGTGCGAGTCGCCAAGTAAGCCTTGATTACTCCCTAAACAAGCCAAGCACACACACTTGTAGAAAATGTTAAGGGAAGCAAGAGTGGGATGGTCAAGTATGATTGTATTACACACTTTGAATAATTACAAGGGTGTTTGTACAAGAGAGCTTGTGTTCTAGTGTGCTAGGTGTGTTGTGTGGGTGTGTTGGTGGTGGTGAGAATGATGGGTGCTCACCCCTATTTATAGAGGGTGGAATGCTTAATTCTAGAGAACTCAACTACAAGTGGCAAAATACTTAGGAACCCAAGTGGTGAGTCCTAAAATATTCTAGTGAATGAGCAATATGTAGAGAGTTTTAGATCTCGGGCTGAGCTTGTGTTGCTAAGCGCACCACGGCTAGTTAGTTGTCTTGGTGGCCCATTTCTAAGTTAACCCCACTTCTAAGTGTATCCGCCTTGAGTGCTAAGCGAGCCCGCGTGCGCAAATTAACCTCCAATCGTAGAGTTTTGAGCGGCCGGTGACAAAGCGGACCCTTGGCTTGTCTTTAACTTGAAAGAATCACTCTGTTTCTCCTTTTCTTTTCCTCGTGAATTTTATCTTATTGTTCCAGCTCTGCCGAAGCCAGGGATGGAGCCAGCATGGGACGAGGTGGGGCACAGGCCCCAGCTGGCTTTTAAATTTTTTTTTATAATTATGCTTAAAAATTGTATTTTATTTGTTATTTATGAAAAATGCCCCAACTGAATTATAAAATTTGAAATCGACTCCAATAATTTTAAAATATTTCATACTATCCCCAGTTTAAATTTTTAATTATAAATAATTTAATTAGTTATTAACATTTCTTGAAACTTGATTAAAGACACAAGAACAAATATTAAAATAAAAAACAATCATAATAAAATGTTAGTATAATGGTTAATGGACTGGTATTTAATCTTTTTTATTTTTTATTCAAGTAAAATCAATTATTTAGTCTTTCAATACTGAACCATAAGTTGTAAGTCTACCTAATTCTAATTTTTAATTTTCTAATTAATCTTTGGTCTAGTTTTAAAATTTATAATTTTATCATGCATTTCATATTTATTCTTTGTGTTGCAATATATGAATATTTTTGTTATTATTAAAAGATTTTAAGAGCAAATTAAGTAATAGCCTAGTCTTGTATATTGAAAAATATATTTTTGCTTATATTGATAATGCATTATTTTCAACTCATCAAATCCCATTGAGGAGTTTTCACGGAGAACTATTGTAATAAATAAATTTATTATCAATGAATATTATAGTTGTAATGTTATATATTACTATCTAAATTTTTAGAAATGTTTTATACTGTATATATGGTTTCAATTAGATGCATACAGACACACGCTATAAGGAGTACAATTATACATGTCGCAAGTTCTCATTTGGAGTTTATGGGGCCCACAATACAATTTCTCAAAAGGGAACTTATCACATGAGCAATCGCGCATTTGAGTCATGTTTGATTTCAAATGTGCCCCAGCTCGATCAAAATCCTGGCTACGTCCCTGGCCGAAGCAATCATGCATTTCCTGTAATTTCATCTTTTCTTTTTTGAGAAAAAAAAAAATTTTTGATCAGTTACTGGCAAGAAACACAACTGAAAGTCTTTTCAACACCATTCAATTTCTCTGCCCAATTATCCATTTGCTTAAGAGTGAAGCACAGGCTTTTGAAGTTGAGGAACCCAGACTGGCAGCTAAAACAAGTATGTGTTCATGAAATTTAATATCTTTTGTTTTAGTTTATTTTGGTTTCTGAGGCGAATGCAACATGTTTCTGCTATAAGATTGATTGACAAGATGAGTTATTTATTCTGAAGAAAGGCAATTGGCCATGTTTTAGTCAATATTTTTAAATAATTAAGGGTATGTTTGGAATTGAGATCTTGTGCTTTTAATCCGTAATCCATAGCTTTTGTGAAATGAAATCACTTGATGTCAGCATCAATGAGATGGTGGTTGGTAAAAGTATTAGCCGTCCAGTAAAAGTGATGGGTTTAACAGATACTACTATGTTTCCAAAATGATTATTTCATCATTTTGGAAACATAGCAGTATTATAGTTTCTTTTGGATTTTGGATGGCTTGCACTGTTTGAATTCATATTATTTTTCTATTTACGTTTGATTCTCAACCAAATGTTTGTTTTTTTTTCTGTTGCATTTATCAAGTGTGCTTATTTAGAATTGGAGTTACAGGGTTGAAAAATGGCATAAATGTTTGGAAAACTAATGAAAAGGATCCATCGAAAGTACAGCAACTATAACAATAGGACAACCAAGTTTTTTATACATTTTCCAAGTGATGTCTTTCATTTTAGTTTCAGGTTTATTTTTGAAACTTAGGAAATGTAATGCTTAGTGTGAGAATATTAATGAAAATTTTAACTTCATTTGGAGCAAAAGAAAATATTAAATTTCGATGTGTTTCTGGTCCACATATGTTATTTGCAGTTGGCTAAATGCTATCACCCTTACTTTTCTGTTTTTTTGAAGCATGATTTGATTTCTATAACTTCAGGTTTGGTTCTATCACCTGTAGCTTGTGGTGAATAAGTTAGTTAAATTTTCAGAGGCTTCCACGGGGATGGAAAGAGAAATTTCATCTCCGCCTTCTTATTATACCACTACATGGAAATATGATGTCTTCTTGAGTTTCAGAGGAAAAGACACTCGCAAAAACTTCACTAGTCATTTGTATGCTGCTTTGGATAAAAAAGGAATATTCACTTTTAAGATAATCACAGACTAGAAAGAGGAAAGATAATATGGCCAGAAATCTCTAAAGCAATTGAAGAATCAAGATTTTCGGTCATCGTTTTTTCAGAGCACTATGCTTCGTCAAAGTGGTGCCTGGATGAACTTGCCAAGATTCTGCAATGCATGAAAGTGATGGGTCAGTCAGTTTTGCCAATTTTCTACAATGACAGTCCATCTGAGGTGAGAAACCAGACTGGAAGTTTTCAGAAAGCTTTTGCTGAACATGAAAAGAATTTCAGTGATGACATGGAGAGGGTGCGAAACTGGAGGGTTGCCTTGACAGAAATTGCAAATCTCTCCGGATGGCATTTACAGGATAGGTAACAGTAATGATCCTTTTTCCATTCTGTTACTTGATTATTAACAATGTGAACCACAGAACCAGTGATGGTGTTTACTGAAAAAACTAAGAATCGATAATACATGTCTAGAGCAGGCAGTGGATGATAAAATTAAGAGTCAGTTAGGTTAAATGGAGATTGGAGAGTAAAGTGTGGGCACAAAAGCTTATGAAGCTGTTACCATTGGTTTTTTTTTTTTCCTTTATTCTTCTTTTTGGTGGTTCAGTTTCACAGTGACAGTTTTTCTAAAATAAAACTGTAAAAATTAATGGATTTCTTTGTTGGCTTTTCTCCCTTTTTTATCCCATTAAGAACTGAAAGGTTTTCTAACATATAGATCCTAAGAAAGAAGATGAATATTAGTTGGATTAGTAGTTCATTTCAATTTATTTTGGTAATATTAATTTGTTAATATTTACTTGATGTCCGGTTCTGTGACAATAAATTATATATAGTATATTTGGCTTAAATTCCATTACCCATGTTTACCCCATATTGACTTGCCTTGTATCTCATACTTTTTCTCATCACAGGGAAGAATCTGAAGTTATTCAAGATATTGTTAATGAGATATCAAGTAAAGTGAGTCATACACTATTAAGTGCAAGTGAGCAGCTTGTTGGAATGGACTATCGCTTGGAGCAAATAAATTTGATGTTAGGTACGGGTTTGGATGAAGCTCGCATTCTGGGGATTTGTGGTATGGGTGGAATAGGAAAGACAACACTTGCTAGATTTGTTTTTGACAATATCTCTTATCAGTTTGATGGTAGTTGCTTTCTTGCCAATGTTAGAGAAGTTTCTCAGACACGAGGTCTTGTTGCTCTACAAGAACAGCTTGTTTCTGAAATTTTGCTGGATAAAAATGTAAAGATATGGGATATTCATAAAGGATGTCATATGATACGTAGCAAATTACGTCATAAAAGGGTTCTTCTCGTAATTGATGATGTAGATGAATTTGACCAATTACAAGCATTAGCTGGACAGCGTGATTGGTTTGGTTTGGGGAGTAGAATCATTATTACCACTAGAGATCGACATTTGCTCATCAGATGTGAAGTGGAAGACATATATATGGTTGAGAAATGGAATTATAACGGAGCTCTTCATCTCTTTTCTTGGAAAGCTTTTAGAAAAGGTCATCCTACAGATGGTTATTTTGACCTCATACTATGCTGATGGCCTTCCATTGGCCCTTGAAATTCTGGGATCCTTTTTGTTTGGTAGGAGTAAAGCTGAGTGGAAAGATGCATTGGATAGACTGAAGTATGTTCCTGACCAAAAAATTTTTGAAATACTCAAAATAAGTTATGATGGACTACAGGAAACAGAGAAGAAAATATTTCTGGATATTGCTTGTTTCTTTAAAGGAAAGGACAAAGATCAAGTAAGAGAATTATTAGACAGTTGTGACTTTTACCCAGAAATTGGGATAAGTGTTCTTATTGATAAATGTATCATAACTCTTTCAAACAACATACTTTGTATGCATGATGAAACAAGAATACTGATGAATTAATAATTCTTGTTCATACTTTCTCATTAACTTTGACAGAATATATACACTTAGAAAGCTAATTAAAAAGGAAACTAAATAAAGAATCTCTAAATTATGTAAACTAATCCTACAATATCTCCCTAATATATGCTTTCTTGTTATGACTAAATCAAATAATAAAGGAAAAGATACACCCAAATATTTACAATTAATTGACTAAATCTCCAACATTCCCCCTCAAGCTTAGGAATAGATATTTTGCATTCCAAGCTTGCTGAGAAGCCTTTCATGAGTTGGTTTGGGTAGACTTTTGGTGAGGATATCTGCTTCTTGTGCATGAGTAGAGATGTAGCATAAATCGATACCTCCTCCTTTGATTTCGTTCTTGATAAAACTTCGATCAATTCGACATGTTTCATTCGATCATGTTGGACTGGATTGTTCACGATCTTGATGGCGATTTGTCACTATACAACTTAGTGGGAGAGCAAACTGTGATTTGCAAGTCCTGCATCAATCTTTCCAGCCATATAACCTCACACATTCCTTGTGCAATAGCTCGAAATTCAGCTTCGGCACTACTCCTTGCCACAACTGTTTGTTTCTTACTCCTCCATGTAACCAAGTTACCCCACAACTTGGTGCAATATCCTGAAGTTGACTTGCAATCTTCACTTCCAGCCCAGTCTGCATCAACATATCCTTCGATACTCCTGCTCTCAGATTTTAGAAACATTAGTCCTCTTCCTGGAGTTCCTTTGAGATACCTCAAAATATGATTTACAGCCTCTAGATGTCTCTGAGTAGGTGAATGCATGTGTTGGCTCACCACACTCACAGCATATGCAATATCAGGCCGTGTGAGAGATAAGTAAATCAGTCTACCAACCAGGCGTTGGTATCTTCCTACATCCACTGAAGGCTCATTATCTTTAATCTTGCTTTTCCAATTCTTCTCAAGTGGAGTTCCTATTGGTTTGCACCCCAACTTCCCTGTTTCTTCTAGTAAGTTAAGAGTGTATTTTCTCTGAGAAATGAAAATACCCTCTTTACTTCTAGCCACCTCCATACCAAGGAAATATTTTAGAGGTCCTAGGTTCAAGTTTGCTTTGGTTGGGTTGTTTATTATGGACAAACACTGTGCAACCAAATATTTTTGGGGACAACGAGTTGAAAAAATTTATATTTGGAAAATGATCAAGAATGACACTCAAAGGAGTTCTGAATTGAAGTGTTTTTGAGGGTAGACGATTAATTAAATATGTGGATGTGAGAATTGCCTCACCCCAATAGGAATTTGGAATAGAACTAGTGAACATTATTGATCGAGCAACTTCCAACAAATGTCGATTCTTTCTTTCGGCAACCCCATTTTGTTTTGGTGTGTTAACACAAGAACTTTGATGGTGTATCCCATTATTCCCCAAATATTGGTTAAATTCATTTGAGAAATACTCCCTTCCATTATCTGTTCTAAGGACATTTATATTGGATTGAAAAACATTTTGGACAAATTTGTGGAACTGTTGAAACCAGTAAAATGCCTCGGATTTATCTTTCATCAAGTACACCCAACACACCCTAGTATGGTCATCTATGAAAGTGACAAACCATTGAGTTCTAGTTAAATTGATTGTTCTGGATGGACCCCATACATCACTATGAATCAACTGAAAAGGTCTTGAGGGTTTGTATATATGTGGCGGATAATTGACTCTAGATTGTTTAGAAAGGACACAATGTTCGCATTGAAACGAAAAATTTTCTTTATTGACGAAAAGATTTGGATACAAAACTTTCATATAAGAAAAGCTAGGATGCCCTAAGCGTTGATGCCATAACATAATTTCAGAGTTGGAAACAACTGACATGGACATTTTATTTTGTGACTTAACTCTACTGGAATCCCCAACTCCCGAGAAGTAGTATAGGCCATCTTTTTTATCAGCAATGCCAATCATCTTCCCCGAAGAACGATCCTGAAATTCACAGTGAGAGGAGAAAAAAGTCACAACACAATTCATATCTTTTGTTAACTTACTAACTGACAAAAGATTATATGTCAATTTGGGCACATATAAAACTGATTTCAATATCATATTCGGTAAGCAAACCGTGCCCTTCCCAACTGCAGGTGACATTTTTCCATCCGCAACCCACACATTTATCTTGCTATTGCACTTGTCATAATCCTCAAGGACATTCATTGACCTATATGGTCGAGGCCCCGTATCTACAATCCAATAGCTGACCTTGACAGAAAGTTTGACTTATTTTACCTGTTTGTGCCATAGAGGAATCTTTGAGTTTTGACTCTCGAATCCCGTTGACACCTTAGTTTGATTGAGAAGTAGAATCTCCAATTGCTCTGTTGAGAAGTTAAATCCAAAGAACGTTGCTTGAATCGATTCCACTATATTGGTGATTTGGTTTGCTTGCGTTGCTTCTTTCCAATCGTGTGGCTTGCCATGTAAGTCCCAACAAGTTTCACGAGTGTGATAGGCTTCTTACAATAATCACACGATCTTGTCTCTCGAGATACACGACCATCATCTTGTTTGTTTGCTACAAGAGCCGAGCCTCGTGCTTCTAAGGAAGGAGTATCTTGGCCGAAGGATTCATCATCACACGCTTCCTACTTTCTTCTCTCCTTACCTCGAAACGATTCTCGAAGGGTTGGAAAAGGCTTCATCCCGAGCGCTTCCACGTTCATCCAAATCCGGATTCAATCCAAAAATCAAAAGCACGCTCTTTCTCAAGCATTTTCTTATATTTTCTGCATCGCAGTACAAGACCATCCCATCTCATAAAAAGATCAATTTCTGCCACAACTCCATTAAGGAATTGTAATATTCATGGACCGTGAGACTTCCTTGTGTTGCGAATCTTTGATCGAATCTCAAAACATTGAGATGTGTTTTCAAGATCGAATAAATTTCTTGGACCGCCTCCCAAATCTCCTTTGTCTTGTAAAATGAGATAAGTTCGTCAATACTTGGCTCCATAGAATTAATGAGCCAAGCCATGACAATCGAATTTTCTTCCCAAGTGCTATAAGTTGGTGTGTCCAAAGGAGGTGTTATTGCCCCTGTCAAGTAGCCAACCTTCCTCTACCCCGATGACAAGAATAACGGATTGAAACCATTCTCAAAATTCAGTCCGTTAAGCTTGTGTAATTTGCAGAGAGTGGCTGTCAAAAGACGGTGTAGATGAGGATCCGGTTATGGATCCTGCAGATGCTTGATCTGTAGTGGAAGACATCTCGAGGTCATATTTAGCGCTTCTCAAAAAACTGACTAGTAACCTAGCTCTGATACCATGAAACAAGAATACTGATGAATTAATAATTCTTGTTCATACTTTCTCATTAACTTTGACAGAATATATACACTTAGAAAGCTAATTAAAAAGGAAACTAAATAAAGAATCTCTAAATTATGTAAACTAATCCTACAATATCTCCCTAATATATGCTTTCTTGTTATGACTAAATCAAATAATAAAGGAAAAGATACACCCAAATATTTACAATTAATTGACTAAATCTCCAACACATGATTTGATACAAGATATGGGTAGGGAAATTGTTCGCCAACAGAGCCCAGGAAACCCAGGTCAACGCAGTAGGCTGTGGCTTTGGATGAATATTTCTCAAGTGCTCACAAAAAATGAGGTATGTAGTTTTGAAGAAAGCATAAACTGAAGAAATTATCATGCTAATTTAACAAGCCATACATATAAAGTAATTTGACAAAGAGATGAAAAATCATCTCATATGTCTGTTCTATTTGTATCAGGGAACAGAAGCTGTTGAAGGTATCATATGCCTTCAACCGTCCAAGGGGGTAAAACTGAATCCTAAATCCTTTTCAAGGATGAAAAATCTGAGATTACTCAAAATCCATGATGTATGTCTGCTCCACGGAATAGAATATCTTCCAGATGAGTTGCGGCTTCTGAAATGGCATGGCTACCCTTTAAGATCTCTGCCATCAAATTTCCAACCCGAGAGACTTTTCAAACTTAACATCTGTTATAGCCTTGTTGAACAACTTTGGCAAGGAGTACAGGTATGACTAATTCGTGAACATATGCATGCACACAGATATATTTCTTAAAAATACTTGCCTAAATTTTCTATTGTTAATTAACTTTTGTTGGATTTTTTCCTTTTATTATAACAGAATATGAGGCATCTGAAATTTATCAAACTCAGTCACTCGGTACACTTAACAAAGACCCCAGACTTCACAGGGGTTCCAAATCTTGAGAGACTCGTTCTTGATGGTTGTACGAATTTATCTTTTGTTCACCCATCCATTGGACTTCTTAAAAGGCTAAAAGTGTTGAATATGAAAGAATGCATACGAATTAAGAGCTTTCCTGCTGAAATTGAATGGGCATCTCTTGAAGTTCTAATTCTTTCTGGTTGCTTAAAGCTCAGTAATGTGCGACAGATTGTGCAGAATGCAAAGCGTTTATTGCAGCTTCATTTAGATCAAACTTCTATAGAAGAAGTACCCCCATCAATCAAATTTCTCAGTAGGCTTACTGTGTTAACTTTGAGAGACTGCAAAAAACTCGTTAGTCTTCCCAGCAGTATTTCTGATTTAAGGTCTCTTAAAGTCCTTGATCTAAATGGCTGCTCAAAACTTGAAGAAGTGCCAGAGAACTTGGGGCATATAGCAAGTTTGGAGAACATTGATTTATGTGGAACAGCTATACGCAGACCACCGTCCACTATTGTTCTATTGGAGAACCTTAAAGAATTATCTTTTCATGGATGCAAAGGACAACGAAAGTCCTGGAGTTCACTAATCTGGCTCCCATTTCACCCAAGAGCAAATCGAGATTCCTTGGGCTTCTTCATACCTTCTTTGTCAGGTTTACACTGTTTAAGTAGATTGGATCTAGGTGACTGCAATCTCCAGGAAGGGGCTATCCCCAATGATCTTGGCAGCTTATCTGCATTGACAAACTTAACACTGAGCAGGAACAATTTTTTCAGCTTACCTGCAAGCATCAATCAACTCTCTAGGCTGGAAACTCTTAACATAGACTACTGCAATAGGCTTAAAGCTTTGCCAGAACTTCCAGCAAGTATAGATGGATTATTTGCTTACAATTGTACATCATTGATCAAATTATGCAGTCCATCAAATATAACCAGGTTGACACCAAGGATGTTTTATTTAAGTAACTGCTTCAAACTGACAGGGAATATGGCCATTATCTTTTTCAAAAGTTTGCTTCAATCGCTGCTCAAAAGCCAACTCCGGGTATCTCTCTTTCTCTCTCTCCTTTTCTCCCGCATTGCTGCTAAAAACCAACTAAATCACCTTTATTCTGTAGGGACTTAAAAGTGCAGTTACATCCTCGGAGTTCGATATTGTTATTCCTGGATCCCAAGTTCCAGAATGGTTCACTTATCAGAGTATAGAGCAATCAATAACAATAATCCCACCAACATATTGTTTTAATTCATTCATGGGGCTGGCATTTTGTACTGCTTTTTCTATCCACCGGCACAGTAGTTTCCTCAGTCATGTTTCGGCTCCATCTAATACTTTATATCTTGAGTTAGTTTTGGAAATTAATGGTTGGCACAGACATTCTGTTTCCATTTCCTTTGATGTGAACTCTTTGGCTCAGTTCAATCACCTCTGGTTGTGCTACGTGTCAAAAAGTTACTTCGCCGCACCTGAATATCCTAATCTCATTAAGGCCTCATTTGCCGCAAGAGACCACAGATACATGAAGTTGAAGGTTAAAGCATTTGGGCTTCGTTTCGTATTTGATCAAGATGTTGAAGAATTCATCCGATCATCTAGTGAGTTTATCTCTGAGGATTTGGCTTCTGACAGATTATCTGTAAAACCTGTAATCAAGCGAAGCAGCGATTACGATTTGCCTTATGAGCAGCCGCACCCAAAACGAGTCAGGTGACACAATTTGTGTCCAAATGCTCAAACGCATGGACAAATACTTCCAGGATTCAACTCTCTTCTCCAGGTAATATTCCTGTTTCTGCTTTTGGCCACTACTACTTTGTTACTCGGCTTTCTTTTTGCAGAAAAGAGACTTAGTACTTTTAGCGCAAGTTATGAAAATGTTTTTATATATCATATATGTGTTTTCATTCTAATATGAATCCAACAAGTTTTATAAGTTAGCAAATACCCAAAACTCACATTTAAAAATAACAGAACTTAAAAATATGAATTTTATGAAAATTTAAACCTTTTGGTTTACATCTACTTATTTTATTAACATAACTCATGGTAATTTTTAGAAATTGCTAAATTATCAAATCTCTGACTTCACCAACATAGTTGTTGTCGCAAATGATAACAGTTGTTTTATCTTTGGCTCATCTATTTACCTTTCTATTAGTACTCTACTTGGTTGAGGCTGTCATCAGATTCGAGGGACGTGGTTTTGAGTTCAAGCAAAGTGGGGCTAGATTCGCGTACTCAAAGGACATGTTTGATTAAACAATGTTCAAGGGCTGAGTAGTTTCTAAGTTGAACGAGTATTTAACCTTCCAACATGGGGATTTTGTTCAGCCAGCAGCTTAGAGTTGTGTAAGTGGGCAAAATGAATGATGAAGCAGGAACTAGTGGAAGCTGTTTATCTTATACTGAGGATCAGGCACAGGCAAACAAGTCAGTTGATCACATGGTTGAGCTTCTCTATAAGTACATCAAAGAATCAATTGATCCTCGCTTCTCTTAGCTTAGCTGCTTGATCAGTTCATTCTTGAGGGCTTTCTGTGCTTTGACTCAAGTTGTGATATTGGTCATTGTACAAGATAATTTATGTAGTTTTATTATTTGGGCTCCTGAATTTTCAAGTTTTATTAAATAGAGGTATAAGTTTTCCTGATTTAATAAACGAGCCCTTAACTCCTAACAAGTAACCCCTAAAATTAAGTATCAAATGATGTTAAAGTTTGTACAAGCCGTTTTATATTTTTATTTGGCTCACATCACGATGAAGTCGTTGTAGGATGGTGGTGAGCAATCACGCCCGTCACTTGGGTCTTTCCTTTCTTTTATTATTTTTTTAACTCTTGAAAGATTAGTTTTAATATCTATAGTTCATATTGTCATCGGTGAAGCATGGTAATAAGCTATAGCTAGTAGAATTTGATACGATCCACTAACCCGAAAAAAGTTGACAAGATTTAGTAACTTGATACGAATACGAATATATTACTAAATGGATCGCTGGTTTATAATTTTGGCAAATTTACTTGTAGACTTTTTGATAAATAACCTGTTTATGACACTATTAATTATATTATTTCGACTTATATTCTAGAGTGTGCTTGCTGCTTAGTTTCTTAAAAAGTACTAGGACCACCATGCTAGAGCCTGCCATGCGGTAAATTGTAGAGGCAGGGAAAACGCAGGGGTTTCTTGCTCTCCAAGATCACAAGTGTTACTAACTTACTATCATAGGGACCAAGCAAATATACCAAAATAACCATACCTAATGAAGATAAACCAATGAATAATTGCTAGGTGTCCGAATTTACTGAAATAATCCTTAAGCACACTCCAACATAAAGCTCTTGGGTTTTCTAAAAAGGGTAATCTTTTTATCCTTAAAAAAAAAAAACTTTTCATGTTTAACCTCATGAGCCACGCTATTAAAAAACTTTAAGGTTTCAACAACCTTGAAGCTACTGAACTGTTACCTAAAATCTTACTTGAGTGTTAGAATGCATTCGTTGGCCAATGCCGGCTCCTCGTCTAACCTCAATTCCTCTATTTTGCAGGTTTTCGAAGAGTTCAAAAGCTTTTATGTTTCATCTCTGCTCTACGTATGTTCGAACCTTCTTCTATAACCAAAATTCGCCTACCTATCCTCCTCTTGTGAGAGCACACCTCAAAACCAAGACAGATACACTCTCTTAAAACAAACCTATTTTTTTTAATCGAGTCCACTCAAAATTCTGGCAAAACAGATTCAATTAAAGGTATAAGAACGGATCAAAAAAAAAAAATTAAAGGTATAAGAAAAATTATGGATGTACTTGTGTGTACTTGTCATACATAGCATAACTTCACTTTTGCCCACATAATATTCTTTGTCGGCCATAGGATTTAACCTTGGGTACCACATAATATTCACGGGAATATATTTAACTTGGGGTGCAATGTCACTAGAAATGAAAAAAAAAAAATTTAGTTTCACTCACTTCATTCACCAGCTCAAATACAGAGTGATATGCTACTGTTAGCCTCAAAATTATCCTCATAAACCCATTTTTAAATAAATGATTAAATCCTATTGGAAAACTTAAAAGATTCTTTGATTACTATTAAGATCTAAACACTTCCATAAATAGCCCTATAATTTTTTTTTCCACTGATACATTATGATCGGAATTATACTCATATTTATAATAAAAAATTTATCAGGATCACTCCTGATAAGTCTAATAACACAACTTAAATTTATAATCCCACATAATACAATATTAGAGAAATATTGGCTTTATATATATATATATATATATTAGTAAAAAAGAAATTTTATTTTTTATTCTCCACATAATACTGGGGGAAATATCGGCTTTATTCATATTAATGAAAAAAAAAATTATTATTACCCAATTTAATTGAGAAAGAATAAAGTGCCAACAATAATTAAGACGCTTAACGGCTTAAGTTATGCCCTCAAAGAGAGGATAAAATATGTTTGAGAGCCCCTATATAATAACTTAACAAGGACGAAGGGACACACAGTGTCACCCGAGCTTGCGTGGTTGCTTACTTCCAAAGTTTAGCGCTAATTTATGTCACGTCCAACAATACGCGCGTGTTACACCTCCATCCGACAATTCACTTACGCCAATCAGCACGCCATCAACACGCGTGCCCCGCAACCTAACGACACTCTCGCAAAGGTGCGGGTGCTCTCCACGCGCGGCCACCTCACTGAAGCTCTCTCAGTTTTCTTCAACACGCCGCCGCAGTTCCTCCACTCCACACAAATCTACGCCACTCTTTTCCATGCGTGTGCGCTTCATGGGAACATCAAACAAGCCATGCAGTTACACGAACACATGATCAACAATTTCCCAAATGAACCGCAAGACCTCTTTGTAACTAATCATCTCATTAATATGTACGCCAAATTCGGCTATTTAGATGATGCACGCCATCTGTTCGATGAAATGCCTAAGAGAAATGTTGTTTCTTGGACTGCACTCATTTCAGGGTATGCCCAACATGGGAATGCTGAGGAGTGTTTTCGACTCTTTTGTAGCTTGTTGCAATACTTTTATCCGAATGAGTTTAGTTTGGCGAGTGTGCTTATTTCGTGTGATTATTTGCATGGCAAGCTAGTGCATGCACTTGCATTGAAATTTTCCTTGGATGCTCACGTTTACGTTGCGAATGCTCTAATTAATATGTGTAGTAAGAGTTGTGCTGATGAGGCTTGGAAGGTGTTTGAGAATATGGAGTTCAGGAATGTGATTTCTTGGAATTCGATGATAGCTGCTTTTAGGGCGTGTAAACTTGAGGCTCAAGCTATCGAGCTTTTTGCCAAAATGAAGAATGAGGGTATTGGATTTGATCGTGCTACACTTCTTAGTGTTTTGACTTCCTTGAGTGGAAGCCGTGAGCTTGATGTTGATCTTGGTCTCAGGTTTTGTTTTCAGTTGCATTGTTTGAGTGTCAAAACTGGGTTTATCTCGGGAATTAAAGTGATCTCTGCTTTGGTGAAAGCTTATTCAGATCTTGGAGGAGATATTGATGATTGTTACAAGCTATTTTTAGAGACAGGTAATTCTCGGGATGTTGTTTTATGGACTGGGATGATAACAGCATTTGCTGAATGTGAACCAGAAGAAGCTCTCTTCCTCTTCCGTCAGTTGCAACGAGAGGGTATGGCTCCAGACTGGTGTACTTTTTCAATTGTATTAAAGGCTTGTGCAGGCCTCGTGACTGAGCGACATGCGTCGGCAGTTCATTCACTGGTAGCTAAATATGGGTTTGAGGATGACACAGTGATTGCTAATGCTTTGATTCATGCTTATGCAAGGTGTGGATCTATTAGTTTGTCCAAGCAAGTTTTTGATAAAATGATGTATCATGATTTGGTTTCTTGGAACTCTATTCTCAAGGCTTATGCATTGCATGGACAAGCTAAAGAAGCCTTACAACTATTTTCAAACATGAATGTCCAGCCAGATTCTGCTACTTTTGTTTCTCTGCTCTCGGCTTGCAGCCATGCTGGTCTGGTGCAAGAAGGAAACAAAATCTTTCATTCTATGCTTGAGAATCATGGTGTTGTTCCTCAACTGGATCATTATGCATGCATGGTTGACCTTCTTGGTCGAGTTGGGCGCATTCTTGAGGCTGAGAAGCTTATACGTGAAATGCCAATGGAGCCTGATTCTGTGATTTGGAGTGCCCTGCTTGGGTCATGTAGAAAGCATGGTGAGACTCGGGTAGCTGAGTTAGCAGCAACTAAACTAAAGCAGTTAGAGCCTGGAGATTCATTAGGTTTCGTACAAACGTCAAACATATATTGTTTGAGTGGAAGTTTCAATAAAGCCAGGCTAATTAGAAAAGAAATGAAGGGATCTAGAGTGAGAAAGGAACCTGGTTTAAGCTGGATTGAGATTGGGAATCGGGTTCACGAATTTGCCTCCGGAGGCAAACGTCATCCACAAAGAGAGGCCATATTTAAAAAACTTGAAGAACTGATAGGGCAGTTAAAGGAGATGGGCTATGTGCCAGAGACAAGCTTGGCCTTGCATGATATAGAAGAGGAGCACAAAGAGGAACAGTTGTACCATCATAGTGAGAAGTTGGCTTTGGTGTTTGCCATAATGAATCAAGGCAGTTTGTGTCGTGAAAGGAGTGTAATAAGAATTATGAAGAATATTCGTATTTGCGTTGACTGCCATAACTTCATGAAGTTGGCATCGGATCTGCTTGGAAAGGAAATTGTTGTGAGAGACTCAAACCGCTTCCACCATTTCAAAGACGGAATATGCTCTTGCAATGACTACTGGTGAAAAACTAGCATTACTGAGAAAACATCAACCTGATTCGCACTTTGTTTTTGCTCTCGGGTTAATCATTACCCTTGTGTGGGAATGATATTATATCTTGCTGTCAAGTTTTCAGGAATTAACTCAATTTATCTACAGGAATTTTAAGTGGAAAAGCCATCATGATCTAGTTTATCTTAAAGTATATTGTCAGTTTTTCACGTTGAGAAATAGCAGAGTTGGTGCCTACTTGTTCCTGGAGTTGATTCTTAACATCCGTAGCATTCCTGAAGCAATTTGGATTTGGGCTCAAGTCAAGTGTCATTGAGAGTTAGCGGATTTCATGGCTGGGTTCTTGGAAGGTGTTTACTTCCAAAGAATGGTTTTGCTTCTAAAAGCAATGTGGATTGTGCCGAAGTCAGGGGTCACTGACTTTCAACTAAATCTTCATGGGATGATTTTCAGAAGAAATTACGCTGAAAAAGTGGGGCTAGATTTGTGTACTACAAATACATGCTGTTGAGGGCCTAGGTTAGTCTAAGTTGAAAGATTATTTGACATTGCAAGTTTGAACTTGGAAATTTTGTTCAGCTTTGAACTTGGAAATTTTGTTCAGCCAGCACTCAGCAGCTTGGAGTTGAGTAAGTGAGAAAAAGGACTGATGAAGCAGGAACAAGTGGAAGCTGTTTATCTTATACTAAGGACCAGGCGGAGGCAAGCAAGTCAATTAATCCCATGGTTGAGCTTTAAGATATGAATACATCCAAGAATCAATTGATCCTCTCTTCTCTTAGTTTGGGTGCTTCATCAGTTCATTCTGAGGGCTTTGAGTGCTTTGAGTGCTTCTCGGCAACGATGACCTGGTAGCAAAGAAATATATATATTGAGCCAATAACAATATTTATTGAAATAAAAGAAAGCATAGAATATTTGTAATTTGACTCAAGTTGTGAAATTGGTTACTGTTTAAGATAATTCGTGTAGTTTTAATATTTGGGCTCCTGAATTTTCAGTTCTGTTAAGTAAGTGGAGAGTTCCTCATTTAATAAACAAACACTCTTAACTCCTAACAACCACCTCAAAAACTAAATATCAACACGAAATGCTGATGAGTGGTCCACTGCTGCAGATTTAAAACAATGTTATATTATATATTTAGACCGCCTGCCAACAAAGTCGTTGTAGTATAGTGGTGAGTATTCCCGCCTGTCACGCGGGCGACCCGGGTTCGATCCCCGGCAACGGCGTTTTCTCCCCCAATTACTATTATACTAAATTTATTCAAAGTCTTGGAAAATTAGTTTTAACATCTCTAGTTCATATTCTAATTTGTGAAGCATGGAAAGTTGGAAACTAGATTTCATAAAATTTAACATGATCCACAAACCCTATACAAATAAATCAGTTTAAGTTGTTAAAATAGATCATCTTCGTGTCAGTTCGATTAATAACTGTGGCGAATTCAAGTTTTCAATTTCTGGCACGATTAAGTATTAAATCAATTACATTAAATCGACTTACATTTTAGTGAATGTGTGTGTTACAATGGTCATATTTTACAATTGCGTTAATTTATATTTTAAACAACATGGATTAGAGTTTGAGAAGGTATCAGTATAAATTTTCTACAAAATGTAATTAAAATATGTTAAAAATATGATTGTTTATGAAAAAAATAATATTTTGTCAAATTAGTTAATTAGTGAATCAATTATGACATGAAAATAAATGAGTTGGGTTAAAATTTGAGATTCTTGACACAATTAATTAATTGCTAGATTTAGATCACCTCAAAATTAACATAACATGATGATTCACCAATTCGAAGCTGCAATTTCATTGGTGATTGCTAATGAATCAGTAGCGAGAGTCAAGTGAACTAATGAACCTAAAAGAAAATTTGTGACAAAGAGAAATAAATCCAACTCTTGAAATAAAATTTTGAACTAATTTTGTATTGTCGCTGTGACATATTCACTTATTCCAATTGGAAATATTAGAATTTATTTACTATAATTTAATGTTCCTTTCATGATTTATCAATA
This sequence comes from Citrus mangshanensis, assembly GCA_030449895.1. Taxonomy (NCBI): domain Eukaryota; kingdom Viridiplantae; phylum Streptophyta; class Magnoliopsida; order Sapindales; family Rutaceae; genus Citrus; species Citrus mangshanensis. Next base: position 140,788 of record JASUUJ010000242.1, read on the forward strand.
ATTATAAAGCATTTGAACTTTAAGAAAACTGTGAGAAATTAAGAGCAAACTAGATATTTTATCTTCAAGGCCCTCTTGGTAATGAGGTTGAAACTCAATAATATGTTTATTTTATAAATTTTAACAAAAATAGTATATAGTAATTTTTGTAAAAATAGTTTATTTAATATTTTTTTCTATTTTGATAACAAGCAGTGAATTGCTTTCTATAAGCAGTTTATTAAATAAGTGACACCACCCTTCTAAAGTTTTTATTACAACCTCAAAAATTTAAACAAAAAGATGATTATATCTTATTTTTATATAAGTCTTAATAAATAAATTATTAGATATTATATTACTGTCATAATTATATTACTCTATTAATTTGCACGATTATATAAGGAAGCATGCATAAGATGATCTTCATTTTGATAACATTAAAATAATCCTAATTCAATCTTTGATGAAGGAATATAATGAGACAATGATATTGAAGAAAATATCAAAATACTAATGGCTCTAAATCACAAGAAATCAAAATTTTAGTGGAATTTTATTATAACAAGTTAAATATATGAATATAATACATATTACTTTTATTTTATTTGAATTATATATTAGTATGAATTTTTACTACTTTTATGTAGCAGATTATAAAGTTTATCAAATTTATTTAACTAAGTTTTTTTTTCTCAACTTTATGTAATTTTAAATGTTTTAAAAACAAAAAAGGCATGTCTAAACAATTTATTAAAAATACTATAAAAAATAAAAAAAAGGCAATTTGAACTTATGTTTATTTTAGTTATTATACAATAAAAACAAAGAGTTCGTGATAAAATTTACCAAATGCATTAACTTTACTTTTCATACTCACAGCAACTGTGAAAGTTCAGTTTATTAAACACCAAGTTGTTTTTTTTTATCAGCAGCTTATTTCATCCATCTAGTAAAAACAACTTATTTTATCGGTCATTGCAATCTCAAACTGGCCCTAAGTCCTAATTTAAGTCTTAAGTGATGTGACATTCATCTATTGTATGATGGTTAAGTAATTTTATAAGTTATGAAACCCACAATTCATTGAATGAATAATATATAGTATTAATACTCAAATATTGGGATCCTTAATATTATTGGAGAAACTAAAAAGCAAAAGAAGATATTAATCAAATGTAAATTAGATGGTTATTGATGAATTAGACAAAATCAGACAGATAGAAATCATGTTTGTGATTTGATTAAATCGTTTTTGTGATTTGATTAAGGAGGAAAAGTGTGTTGAATTTAAAATTTAAACTCGGTTAATTATTTAGATTTCTTTATTCAATTTTTGATTGTTAGTGGGGAGATAAATTGGGATTTTTAATATTATTCCTTTTTCAAAAGGTAATAATCATCCAATCATCAAATAAATATAGTTTTTCAACTTTTAATTATAATGAATTTAAAAAAAAATAATTATAATGACATTTGAAAGAGCAAATTTTCAATCTTATAGTTTTCATTAGTTATAAATAATTCCAACATTGATCCATCACACTGCACACCCCCCACATTGCACTGCCCATCTGCCCCAGCCCCCAGCCCCTGCCTCACTGGCTCCACGACGGAGTGACTGCGTCATTATTTATTTATGAAACCATTATTTAAAAAAATAAGGGGATAAAAAAGATATACGTAATCAAACGATTTTTATTTTTTTAATTTCCTTTCAACCCCCTTTTTTTTTTTTTTAATTTTGAAAAATCAAAAGCCAACGGAGAGGGCCAACGAGCAACAGCAAATTGACTAGGAAGGAAGCTGTTAACTTAGCGAATATCTGTCTTCATTAAAAAAAAAAAAAGAAGAAATTATTGGAATAAAACAATTAATAAAATAAACAGAAAAAAATAAAAATTCTCTTCACAGAGGAAGAAGAGAAGAAGAAGAGAGCTGGAAGAAACGAACAAAGAGCAGCTTCTTCTCTAATTTTGTCCTCAAAGTTTTTCGATTTAATTTCTCTTTGTCATTATCTTTTTTAAGCCTAATTTTGATTTTAATCAAAATGTCTCTCAATATGAAAACCTTCACGCAAGCCCTAGCCAAAACCGCTGCAGTGATCGGGAAAACCGTAGAAACAACTGTACAGGAGGTAACCGGGCCAAAGGCGCTGCAGGATTACGAGCTCCTCGACCAGATCGGCTCGGCCGGTCCTGGCCTCGCTTGGAAATTGTACTCGGCGAGGGCGCGTGACGCGACGCGCCAGCAGGCGCAGTATCCGATGGTGTGCGTGTGGGTGCTGGACAAGCGGGCGCTGTCGGAGGCGAGGGCGCGTGCGGGATTGACGAAGGCGGCGGAGGACGCGTTTTTGGATCTCGTGCGTGCGGACGCTGGGAAGCTGGTGAGGCTGCGGCATCCTGGGATTGTACACGTGGTGCAGGCGATGGACGAGAATAAGAATGCGATGGCGATGGTGACGGAGCCGCTGTTTGCGTCGGTGGCGAATGTGTTGGGGAATTTTGAAAATGTATCTAAAGTACCTAAGGAGCTCAAGGGATTGGTACTGTGTCGTTTGTTTTGTTTTGTGCTGCTTCATTTTTTTATGATTAGTTGGAGTTTTTGAAAGTGTTTGATTTGCAGGAAATGAGTTTGTTAGAGATGAAGCATGGTCTATTACAGATCGCAGAGTCTTTGGAATTTCTTCATAGCAATGCACGTCTTATTCATCGGGCTATATCACCTGAGGTTATTGCTTTACCTTATGCATATTTTCTACATTTGGCCTTAAATTATAGAAGTAGGAACTATCTTCTGGTGTTGATTGTAAATTTATAAGCTATCCTGTATTTGCATTCTATGTTGTTTGTTCAACTTATACTTTGTTTACTGTAGAACAACAATAAGAATGGTTGGAAATGATGACAGTAATGGGTTGTGATGATGACTGCTGTAGTAAACAATGAGAGGTGGTTGCAACGACAGTGTTGATCGTATTAATGTAGATGCGGTTTTAGTGTTGTTGTGGATTAGAGATTGTTAGTAATGCTGTAGTCGTCATGGCAGTTATGACGATAATGGCAATAACAGTGACCATAGCGAAGTGGTTGCTGTGATGGCGCTAGGAGTAATTGTGGTAGGCATATTGTTGCTACTGATGAGAGTCATGACTCTGGTGTTCTTTCCAAATGTTGTGATAATTTTAATGTTGAGATGTCCATTAGCACTCAGAGGAGTTTAAATTCCTCATACCATTTCATTTATATGGCTAATAGGTTAACCTTGTTCGACATTTCTGCATACTAGGTTAAATTACCATCTTACATACTGAAAATTACCATTGATAGAAACTCTTTCCAATTTCTACATCTATTCAGGTCAGGAAGATGCTTAAATGGTTTGCAGGATGATTTTTTTCATTGATATGAATGTCTTTCCTTTTTGTTTTGTTTAGCTTTTTTTATTTTTTCGCTTCTCTGGTCTGCTTACTGAATGGAGGTTTTTGTCTGGTTTTGTGGCTCTACGTGTAGTTCAAGTCATTAAATTTGAAATGATTATAGTCTAGACTTCAAGTGGCTATGGTGTTGGTCCTTGTAATTTGAGTTCCTAGAGATGCAGGTTATCCTTATCTGATGATAAATTTTATCTTTCGCAGAATATCCTAATTACTTCCAATGGAGCTTGGAAGCTTGGTGGGTTTGGTTTTGCAATCTCAACAGATCAAGCCATAAGCGATTCTTCTAATGTCCTGGCCTTTCATTATGCTGTGAGTGATTTCAGTTAGATTAAGAATAAAAGCATTGTTCTTGATTATTATGTAAAAAATTGTTTCTCTGAGTTTAGTTCTTCCGTGTAGGTTGTCATTAGTTGTCTGGTTAGCACTTCTTCTTCTTATTATTATTATTTTTGACCTTTTATGTAACTATAAGTTATCCAATTCGATTGTTACTTCCTGCTTACTGTTTTTGAGTCTATAAATTCCTACTTCCTCGCCCTCTGCTTTAGCTGCAAGTATAATGATATTTCTTCTGTGTACTTCCTCTACGCAATGTTAATCACGTTCTATTACACATTCTACTTTAACGAGCCATATGATGGCTTGTGTGAAACATGAATGGTATTTGTTTGAGGTTTCATTCTGTTCAGGTTATTGGATTCCATTACATAGATGCAAATAAGTATAGTTTTTATAATGAAGCATGTTTATCTCCTGTTCCTAATTTATTGAATTGCACAGGAATATGATGTTGAGGATTCTATGCTGCCTCTTCAGCCATCATTGAATTATACTGCACCTGAACTTGTTCGCAGCAAGACAAATTCATTTGGATGCTCTTCTGATATATTCAGTTTTGGATGCGTTGCCTACCACTTGATTGCTCGCAAGCCTTTGTTTGATTGCAACAACAATGTCAAGATGGTACTTTCTGATTTCTATGTTTCATATTATGCACATACGAGTGCACTCTCTCATTTTGACATATATCATGACATAATCTGAGATTTATAGATTAATTCACTTTAAATGGCTGAAGTAACATCTGATGGGTGTCTTTCATTAGGTGCATGAATTAGGGGGCCAAAAAAAAAAACAAAGAATATGCTTTGCCCATCACCGATTGCTCTCTCTCAATTTTTTTTTTTAAATTGCCAAAATAATGTCAATGTTATATAGTATATACTTTCAGTGTCTTTTTTCTTTCTTAAAAAAAAAAAGGATGTTACTCTTTTTATCAGCATTTTGATCTTTCTTTTTCATATTTGGACAATTCCTTATGTATATATTAATGGAATCATTTATTTAACATCAACTTTAAAGAGTCTCTTAGTTTGGCTGTTTGTCACCATTAAATCACTGTATTTTTAATTTGAGGTGGTCTTTCTGAACATGTTTTGATTGTCAATATCTAATTCCTGTTCCTTTTATTTGGTTCTTTCCTTGTTTTCCTGCAGTACATGAATACCTTGACTTATTTATCCAGTGATGCTTTCTCGTCCATTCCATCAGATTTAGTTCCTGACTTGCAAAAGATGCTTTCAGCAAATGAATCATTCAGACCCACAGCAATGGATTTTACAGGTAAAATGTGAGCTTTTCACCCAATATCTTTTTCTCCAAGTATTTTATTTAATTAGATTGAGGATTGAATAAATGTCATCTGAACTTAAAGAATTCTCAATACGTGGACAATAAATGAGAAAAGGTATCAAATAGCATGGGGTAAAAGAAGGCACAATCATATGGTAAGGAAGTGTCAAGGATCACTTTGCGTTAGATTATGGATGGAATACCAATAATTCAGGACTAGCGGCCTCCTTTTTTTTTGTAAATATATGGAGGCTATTGGCTTAAGCTAGTGGTTATTATCTGTATGCTATATCGTTTTGTGTCGTTTCTTATATATTGATTCATTCCTATCTAAAAAAGATTATTATTTTTTTCTTGGCAGGTTCTCGATTTTCCGTGATGATACTGGTTGCGTGCTCTTCGCTTCCTCGACCACATGCTTGTATGCATTCATGTTTTAGCTTGACTGACACAAGCCTATGGACAACTTTTCCTGGGCACTTTGATTGAGTAAAGTTGAAAAAAGAAAAAAGGATTTTGAAGGAAATGGTGTTCTGGATAACAGATTTTGTGTTTTTGCAGGAAAGAGATAATATGCAGAAATCTGAATTCTTGAAAGCATTATCAGATATGTGGAAAGATTTTGACTCTCGTGTACTGCGATACAAGGTTTTGAGCCCCATTGTGTTACAATTTTCTTGATTTCTATAATAATATCCTCCGTTTGTAGATTCTTTTTGAACAATTAAATATGGCTATGTCCTTCTGGATTCTATGAAATCAGAAAATAGTTGACAAGTTCGATCTGTTTTCCTTCTTTTGGTTTTACTAGTTTCTCTTTGTTTTTCTTGACTTGATACGATTACAGTTATGAACTCTGGTTATGCATTTTAAAATGGAGTCTGGCATGTTATTAATGATACTGTACTTGGCATTAAGCATTAAGCTGACTCTGGCTTGCAAGCTAATTGGAAATTTAGGATTTTCTATTTTATCACTTAGAATAGATGAGCACTCTCACTGAGCTATGTTTTGATGCAGGTGCTACCACCACTCTGTGAGGAACTTCGGAATTCTGTGATGCAGCCAATGATTCTTCCCATGGTTTTCACAATAGCGGAGTCTCAGGTGTTAGTTTTTTCATTGTGGTGAATCAATTAGCAATTTGCATAACTATGTTGTAATCTTTTTATCATTGTCAATTATATTTTAAATCCTTGCTTGGCAGTTAACTAGGCATGTTGAGTGGTTGATGCTGATCTCCTTAGACTGGTTGTTCAAGGATGATGGCTTGATTTAGTCCATGTTGTTTATGTCTCATTTGTTCCACTTTTTGGCATTCTCGATTCTTCCTTTTCTACTGCAACAACTTCTCTTCCCAACCCCAAAAAAAGAGAAGAAAAAGAATATAATATGTATATATGAGGCCAGTGGCAGGTCTAATTAAAACATCACTCCTTCCAAATGTTACATTTTAGTTAAAGACATGTATTGTCAAAGCTGTTGTTTGGATGGTTCTGGTGAGGGCGTTTCCATGAGGAGTGTTTAGGAAGTGTAGGGTTTTACTATAGTTATTTTCTGTGTGTTGAGTGCCTTTTTTTCCCCCTAGTTTTGAGAGTGGAGTACTTGAGGATGGAAGAAATGGATGCTCTTTTGGCATTACATTTGTAAATTTGGATGGGAAACTCTTGACCGCCGACGCTTCTTAATTGAGGTGGCTAAGTTGGCACCCCTTTTATTAGTCTAGTATTCTGTTGGTTATGCATCAAATTGAACTGTTGGGGTAGTACATCAAGGGAGTAGGAAGGGCATATTATCAAGGTCCTTCCTTTGTGTTATTATGTTTTCCATATGAGGTGGGGCACCTTAGATTCTGAATGCACAGAGCAGCCCTCAATGGCTCGCACTGGGATTCTTGTTGAGTTCATTCTATTGGCTTGCTGCTTTAATGAGTTTATTTCCTTCTGCAAGTTGTGTTTTTCTTGTGTATATTTTGTTTGCATTTTTTTTTTTTTGAAACTTTTAATAGTATTGCTTGTTGGAAAGAAAGAGTTGTCTAATTTTTTTGGAAAGTGAATTCCTGTAATGGATGCAGTTTCTTGTTGGCTTTGCTATATTAGCTGCTTTGGAAGCATTTTCTACCCATGTGTTTACCGATTTCAGTTAAGAATTGTTTCTCTGCATAATGCTAGAATATAACTTTCCTTGTGTGTCGTTCTTACTGTCTGCAATGTTTTGTTTTTCTTTCCGGTTTGCTTTTGTATATCTAGGTTTGAATTGCTGCCTTGCACTTACATCTTTAAAAGTAAATTATATAGAATTTTGCTGCTCTGTTTCTTTGTTCAATATGAAGTAGATCTCATCAAATTGATGAGTTTGCATGTGTTTATGGATCTAGTTCATCTTTTGTGTCTGTCATTACCATGCATTAATGACTTTACTTTGGATAGGGAACTGATAACTGTCAATTTATTGTAGGACAAAATTGATTTCGAGCTAGTTACATTGCCAGCTCTTTTCCCTGTCTTAAGTACCGCTTCTGGCGAAACACTGTTGTTACTTGTGAAGCATGCAGACCTTATTATCAACAAGGTAACAGACTGTCCTTGCTACAAAATATATGTTGTGAATGGGGGGATGAGACCAAAACTATTTGTAGATGTGTTGTTTTGGCATTTTTGTGGGAATTATGGTTGGGAAGAAATAAATCTATTTTTGTTTTGATAGAGAAGAAAGCATTGGCGGCCTATGGGGATATCTTTTTTCTTTTTTGTGCCTCCTTTTTGGTCTTCGGTTTTAAAGAATTTTCAAGATTCATCCTTTTTCTTTATAAATTTAAATGGTGAAGGGGCTTTGAGATAATTTAGTATTGGTTTAGCGAATTGTTGGAGATGCTGATCCACAACTAGGATTTTGGGATGTTCTTTTGATTGAAACAGGTTCAAGTGGCCATCTAGTCACTTTTGAATAATCAACCTTCTTGCTGCAATACAATTTTGTTTGTTTCTTATATTAAATTATTAAAGAGAGAGACAAAGAGAGAGAAAGAGAGAGAGAGAGAGGAAGAAGAAGAAGAAAAGCTAATGTTGCTGAATTCATTAGCCTCTTATTCTGTTTGTGTCTATTCATTGATCTGGATTCATTCTTCAGAGATTTTCATGAAATTATTTTGTTTGAAATGGTTATTTTCTTTTTTTTCATCTTTCTTATAAAAGTGGCTGCTGCAGATATTATACTTGACCATGATATCATCTGTTATATGGTTGTTGTAGACTAGCCATGAGCACCTAGTATCACATGTCTTGCCCATGCTTGTTCGAGCTTATGGCGATACTGATCCCCGCATACAAGAGGAAGTTTTGAGAAGATCTGTGCCTCTTGCAAAGCAACTAGATGTTCAGGTGACCACTGCTTGTTATTCTTTTAAAGTTCTTGTTATTTTGTACATCTGGGATTCGTTGATGGATTTAGGTTGCATTTTGCATCTCCTTCATGCACTTTCCGCTGGTTTTTTTGCTTATCATCAGTTTAAGTTTATAAACGCTTAAAATAGAAGAACCATTTGCTAAACAATAAGGAATATAGAATTCTGGCACTGCCATCAACTGTTTGCATTCTTTTCTCATTTTTCATCTCTGAGCAATTAAAAAAGTGTCGGTCCACTGCAGACAAAATTAATCAATTTTTAAAGGCATCATCAAATACTATTCTTCTTGGTGGCAAGCGCAAGGAAAAAGCACTGACATTTTTTGTTATACTTTTTCTTTCCAGCTGGTGAAACAAGCCATTTTGCCTCGTGTTCACGGCTTAGCTCTCAAAACAACAGTTGCTGCAGTAAGCATTTTACGTAATTTTGATCTTCTGACTTGACGATGAGTGATTCACCATTTTGAAGAATCTTATATAAGCCATTTGTTGAAAAGTTATGGAAATATCATCTGTTAGGAAGTCATAATTACTAGTGCTTCTGTGATTGCTTTAGTTACATGATGACACAAAGTGCATGTTCATGTCTTTTCATCAAGAAGTGGGGATCTGCCTGACCTTTGGTATTCCGCTCTGCACTCTGACGAGAGCACTATGGTATTATAGATATGTGTTGTAGTAAATATTGCATGGCTGTTTCCTAGTTATCTAATAATTGGGGGTGCTTTTTGAAGATGTTGGGAAGAAGGTTGAAATTTTAAGGGATAAAGTTCTATATTGGCTTTCTTTGTGGGCTTTGAATGAGTTAATATACAGCGCACAGACATGCTCATGAACATTTGCACTTTTTTAACATCTGGGAGAATTTAAATGACGAAAAGGGCAAAAAAAGGAACTTCAATGTGTTAAAAGAATCGAAAAAAATAAATGCAGAGAAGTTTGTGTTTTTGTGTTGTAGCCATCTTAGTTTATTTTCACTGATTATTGTCCGGAATGGAAAATGGAAAATCTGGATTTTGTAGACTATTTTTTTTTTTTTCTTTTCCTTCTGTGCTACCAAGCTTGCTAATGGGCATAGTCTCTTCTGAGTTTATGAGTAAAACAATTTTGATTGTTGGACTCCCATGTTTGATTCTTTTGATTTACAGATTTTGTAAGACCTCGTAGGCCAAGTAGGCTCTTTATGCTACCATGTACACCATGCTTGAAGCCATGGTTTTGGTGGTCATGGATAATCTTGGCATGATGCATTTTATAGCAAGGTCAGCAGGCAGATCAATAGATAAGAAAAGTGAAGAGGGAGGAGAGAAGCTAGAGGGAAAATCGCTTGAGATAGTGGAGAGATTAGAGATAAAACATTAAATGGAGGAGAGAGAAAACATGTTATAACTATTGTCATTTAATCTTGACCCTTCATTGTTCTTTAATCTAAATGCCTAAAACTTGTGTATTGTCTTGTGTCAAAATGTTGGGCTCCTGAACTGGCCCCTGAAGTCTCTTAGTGTCAGGGTGGTTGTCATTGCTGTTTTTTCATCTGTTTTTCATTTGGCTTCATTTTGGTTGACTGCTGCCCACAATTTTTAGATCTTTTTATTTATTAGTAATACAGTGTTGTTTTTTTCTTAAAAAAGAACAATTAGATTAAAGCAATGCAGAGGATGGCCATGACAAGAGCACTCTGTGTTGGTGACGTTAATATGTTAAAGTGTTCATAGTATATAAAACAATTATCGTTAGTGCGGTGTGTGCTTGCCTCTAGAAAACTGCTGATGCTTGTTCAGGAACATCTATGTTCCTTTTTTTCAATTTTAATTGTCGTCATTCCGCATTTTCTGCAGCCAAGTGGGAAGATAAATATGAAGAGCTGCTTTTGAAGCTGCTGATGTCTCTAGGAAGACATTTAAATCATAATTTTTAGTATCTTCATCAATCTATGAAATAGCAGATCATGCTGCGAAGAGGGCAATGGAGAATTTCTAGGCTTTCTTGTAAATTTTTGAGATTTGTTGTTATGGAATTATAATAGTTAAGCAAGTTTGAAAATCGGAAACACTAAGTCACCTTGTTATAGATAGCTCTGTTAGCAGGGTAATTCTTTTGAATGAGTACTTGGTGCTCTATTTCTCCAACTTCCTATTATTGATTCTAGAGAGTGAATTTCAATCTGAAGCGTTGGGTTTGTTTTTATGTGCAGGTGAGAGTCAATGCTTTGCTATGCTTGGGAGATTTGGTTAGCCTACTTGATAAGCATGCTGTTCTGGACATTTTGCAAACAATTCAACGCTGTACTGCTGTTGATCGTTCTGCTCCTACCCTTATGTGTACTCTCGGAGTTGCAAACTCAATTCTGAAGCAGGTGAGCATTAATTCCTATTTTTAGTTGCTTTAGCTTTCTGCCATAGCACAGTGTAGTGTGGAATATTTGTGAGTTTACAGCTCATTGTCCTGCACAATTTGTCTTGTCCAGTACGGAATTGAATTTGCTGCAGAACATGTCCTTCCACTGCTCGCACCTCTTCTCACTGCTCAACAATTGAATGTTCAGCAGTTTGCAAAATATATTCTTTTTGTCAAGGATATTCTCAGGTATTATTAGCATACATGTGCAACTGTTGAATCCTGTTCCTAAACCATTTCCCTTCTTCTTTTTACTTGTTTGTTTGTGGTTTCTGCAGTCTAGTAAAGTTATTTGTTAATTTTGATTCTCATTGATCATTCCATTTCATTATAGGAAGATTGAAGAAAAGCATTGGAGTTACTGTAACTGACTCTGGAGTTCCAGAAGTAAAATCGTCTCTGCTTTCCAATGGGCTTCAATCTCAGGCATTGGACAAAACAAGTGGGACTGTTGCTTCTGCAACAAGGAGCAACCCATCATGGGACGAGGATTGGGGTCCTATCACAAAGGGATCTACCAATTCCCACCAGTCTTCTATCAGTAACTCCTCATCCACTAGAACTATTTCTAGTAATCAACCAATTCAATCAGTTCCTGTGCAGTTGCAACCGTCAATAGTAGCTGCCATATCAAGTCCACAAGCTGCAGAATCATGTCCTGCAGTCGATGTAGAATGGCCTCCTAGGGCAACTTCAGTAATGAACTCTCAGTCACGTGAAGGTGAGAAGCAGCAACCGAATGCAGGATTGTCTTCCTCTTCAAGTTTTGATGAAATAGATCCATTTGCTGATTGGCCTCCACGGCGTAGTGGTGCTTCCAGTGGTTCAGGAACTCCTAGCAATGGTAATATGGGAGCAATGACTAACAATTTCAGTTCTGGTTTGATGACAAATACACCGAACAGTATGAACTTCCAAACTAACGGCAGCAACAGTTGGGCCTCCAATAATCACACTTCAGCATTGAACACCAGCAGTTTGAATAGTGGGGGCCTTAATAACCTGAACTCTATTGGGTTCATGAAACAGACTCAGAGTGTCAATAGCGACAAGAAATCAAATGATCTTGGATCAATATTTAGTTCTAGCAAAACAGAACAGACAGCACCTAAACTTGCTCCTCCTCCTTCAAACGTTGTTGGTAGAGGCAGAGGAAGAGGGAGAGGGGTCATTACAACCTCACGACCTAGTCATGTCAAACCATCTTCTGAGCAACCTCCCCTCTTGGATTTGCTGTAACTGAAGTGATTTTCGCACTGTTGCATTGCAAACAAATTACACAGGAATTTTTGGAAGTCACCTTGTAGAGTAGCCACCCCACGCTGTACAGAGATGGCCAGATCCTGTTTAATGTGTTTAACGTACAAGTTCATCTATCATCCTGGACATGCAACTGCAATGGCTCTCGGGATTGCATGGTTTGTTATATAGTCATTTTGTTGCAAGTTGTTTGTAGTTTATCGTGATTAATGCTGATCTCGTTTTTGTTTTTGTTTTGTTATTTGTTCAGTTTCTCCACATTTCAATGATGAAAATGCCTTTTTCTGGATTCTGTATTCTTTGACATACATCAAGAGACTGGATATGAAAAAATAAAATGAAAATGAAATATATGAGTTGATGCTGAAGGTTTAACCCCCTTGTGTTGGGTGTGGGATAGAAAAGATACCATAGTTGTCAAGTGTCTGCTTCCGTTTGGCTTTCATATATTTATAACAGTTATTGTATGCTAGTTAGGTAGTGGAAGCAATTTATGGTGGCTATTTCTATGGACTATTGTTCATGGTGATATCACTTGAATTAGCTACATAACTTTGTATTATAGATACTCTTACTGTAATTGTTGTATTAAGGCAACAATGTAGATGTTAAGTTGTTTCTTTAAATGCCTTGTTCTTGTTTTCTGAACATTAAACTGAGAATTTTTGTGATACATTTTCGGTTTGCTGATATTGATGTGCAAAAAGTTGCCTATAGAATGGTGTTTTCTTTTTATGTACCTTGCTGTAAATCAAATTGCGGATGCTGAAATATCCGACAATTGAAACCGGTGTGATAATTCCGGTACCAAGCGACGGTAGGTTTTGGGGAGCAATTGGTATTCTTCTCTCCATATTATGTTAAAGCAACAAATTGTCTGTTATCGTTGATATTGTATGGAACCTGACCGGTTCTTTGATGTGGGCGTTATGTCTTATGAATTTCGTTCCATGCCAAGAAATTTGGAAACTTAGCAGAAACAAATATCACACTGTTATGATAACAAAATAAGCATTCGAGGGTCGTCTTGCTAAATCAAGAGAATTGCATACTTTATTCATAACATAAAATAAAAAATGTCGACAACAAATTTTGCATTTGTAAATCTTTTGTGCCCTGCAAAACAGGCACTTTGATTCCTAGTTTATCTAGAAGTTCTATTCGTAATCCAGCATTCCGATATTTTTCGAAAGGCTAATTAGCATCTTAAGACTAGCCATGCAGCTGATAATGTGATTTTCCCATCAGATTCTTACCATATGTTAAGATGTGCGCAAGAGCAGTCATTTTGTTTGATTGCTGAACAATGACACTGCGTGTCGATGGATTCTGTGATAAAACAATCTCATATCCATCAAAATATGGCTGCATGCCTTCAGCCATAAGCTGCCAGACCATGCCACCTCCAATTGCTCCACCATTTCTAGCTAAGTTGTAGATGTTCATGTAGATTGTGTTCAAGAATGAGTCTCTGACATTGATGCTGAACCCAGCTTCTTTGCTCGATTCTCCGAACTCCGAAAAAACCAACGGTTTCTTCAGAATTGTTTTGGAATCTGTCCAATGGCTTGCCAACCATTTTTGTACGAATTGCATTTGAGCATAATCGTTCTTTCCAGGTAGCCTGTTTATTTGGCAAGAAAACCAAGTCAGTTTTAGTGAAAATTTTCGAGTGAAGATGTTTGCACGCTACAAAATGCAAATCCGAGCAATACATTATTATTTTGCAGTAATACTAGTATCCTTCTCAAAACATCCTTCTTTTTTGGTTAAATGTGCGAAAATAAACAAAATATTTTTAAAAATAATATTATAAACATGTTTCCGCCGTTTTCAATTTAAAAAAATTAATTTAGAAAACATCATCGGATGCGTATTTTGTTTTCGAAAATGATGCAGCAAAAATGTACATTTAATTTTCTTAGCTCACCATTGATCTGGATATGCGTGAATAGTTGTAAAATCAATCTCCTTGATCATATTGTTGCTAATAAAATCTGTGCCAACTTGGTAGCCAGGATTAAATTGCTTCTTGTCAGGAATTGAATCTCCATAAAATCCTTCCAACCCAATCTCCAACAAGTGCTTGTTGTCAATAGATTTCACATAGGATGCCATTTCTTGGACCCAATTCTGTTGCACAAGACATTCTATATATGTCATTTTACTTATTTGGTAACTAAGAGCAGACGGCATATAATTTTGCATGCAACTTTTAGTAATTGATACTTACATCTAAGGTCTTTCGGGAGTAGTCGGCTTGGCATCGAGGCTCGTTTATGAATTCCCATGCCATGATCGTAGGATAATCTTTATAAGCAATTCTAGTGATTGTGTTGATTCTTGTAAGCACTTTCTGCAACAGAGAAATAAAAAGGGATAGCACTTTGTTAGCGCATATATTTATATATGATCACTTTTCTTTTCATGTTATATATAAGTCCAATAGAAAGCGAAACGCCAAAATGTTTGGTTTGATTTCTAGTTTTTTGTTTTACCTTGACATGATTCTTGTAATATCCTTTAACGATAGCATTAGTGTAAAAATCATCATCGCTATTAACTGATGCGCCAGCAGCTCTAGCCCAATTCACATATTGTGGCCTTCCTCCGAAGTCATGGTAGTTGTTGCTCAAGCTCAGAATCAAACGGATTCCATACTTTCTTGCCTCTGAAATCACAAAATCAAGGCCCTGCAAAAATCGTTTATAATGAATCAGTAACAAATTAATGATTAAAAATGAATGCACGTAAATTAAAATTTTTTTCCATGCACTAATATAAAATAGGTCTCGTTAACGGGCGTCCTTACGTGAGACTTACAACGCTGAGGGTTTATAAAACACGGAAAAAAAAACAATTTCATATTTTGAGTATAAAAATCTCTTTAATGCGTCTCTTGGAAGATCATCACGTTGGTGGTTGGTATATTAAAATGAGTTTATTCGAAAAAAAAATTTTTTGTCTGAAGCACGAAAGACATTTTTTGTTTTTTTATTCGAAAGACTTTAATGTATCATTCACTTTAATGTTGTGAATATAAAAATTTGCAAGTCTTACGACGGAACTCAACAAGTGCCAAAATGGTCGTTTTTAATTGGTCAAGCATACCGTTTTAAACATACTTACATGGTATGCTGGGCCCACAAAAGTTTTCCTCCATAAAAATCAACGTAATTTCCTTCAATTGAGGCACTTGCATCAATTTTGACATGCTCAAATTATGAATACCAATAGGTGATCGGAGAGTGAGTTTTAAACGTTTAGAGTGGACGCTGCCAGGATAAACCTTACGATATACATGAACTGAAAGGCCAGAGTCATTAAATGATGAGAAAACGAATTGAAGCGAAAACCTGAAAGACTGGTTCATTGTAAACTCCGGGAGATTGCTGGAGAGCTCCATAACATCCATCACTAAATGCCCATGTTCTACAAACACTTAACCCTGCGGCCGCGGCCTGGCGAAAGACATTGCTAACTTTGTACCTTTGACTTGGCTGTGAAGCCACATTCATCATCCAATAAGAGTTAAAGCCATTGAAGAGAAATGGAGAGCCGTTTAGAACGAACTGGGTGCCTCTAGTTTGAACAAAACCTGCTTGTGCAGGAAGTGTTTGAGCAGAAGCTAGGTGTAGGAGAAGGGCAATTGCCCAAAGAAAGGAAAATTTTGCTGGGGCTTTTAACATTTTGCTAAGAGTATTTTGTTGACGAGTGTTGATGAAAGTGGCGAAGAGAACTTGTGGTTGGTTTGAACTTTGAAGGCTATTTATAGAAGAAAATTAAACGAGAGAAAGACAGAGAGACTTTGGGCTAAAAAAAGAAAAATAATAAAAAGTTTTGCAAGTGAATCTGTGAGCACAAATAATATGGGAAATATGTTTTATTATTTTCTTGAACATGGCTAGTAAATGATGAAGTTGCTAGAAATGTGAGTGGTTTAATTTGATGACATATATATGTGTGCGAGTTGCTAGAATCTGTTAAGGGCAAGATTTCTGTTGTAGGTTTGTTACAAACTTTGAGTGTCCATTTTAATCATAAAAATGATGAGTTTCTTTATATCAAATAAATTATATGGAGAATATTAAAACGGCAGTGCTCATGAGACCAGCTACACTCACGCGAATTATGCATATGAATACAGAACCTTTCATTTACGTGTCCCTTAAGGTAGTATTTAATTATATCATAGGTTATATAGTAAGATGATTAATTTAATTAACAAGTGTTTTAAAGACGCGCTAAATATTAGGCTTAATGTGCAGTGTCTTTATGAGGATAACAATTTAATTACTTTTGATATATCCAAAAAAACGTATTGATGCATCTTCTAATTTTAAGTCTTTAATGTCTCAAATTTTTCTTTAATATATATGCGCCCTGTAAACACATTACATCATAACATTGATAAGAATATATAGTAAAAGGGTTTACGACTTGTACAACTATTCTTGGTTTTCGTTATACATTTGATTTTGCTTTATCTATTGGAGTTTAATTTTACTCTTTTCTTTATTGTATTTTTCAAACGATAAGGTTCATTATATCACGCAAGTGAAATTCTCTTTTTCATTTAATAATTCTTTCCCATATTTTTGAGATTTTCAAAAGAAAGAAAAGAAAACTAAACTTATCTGGATGCTGGGGTAAGTAGCATTACATTAATTTCTAAATTGAAAGCTTAGATATCAGAGGTGTAAAGCTTAAAAAGCTTAAAAAGCTTAGAGTATAATGCCAAATGGCATATTTTCTTACAATGTATGGTATAATGATATAGTAGTGTCAATACCATCTAAAATTCTTTTCAATAGATACAGATCTGCGTATGGTATTGATCGACAAAAAGTAATTGATAAACAAATCGTAGACAAGAGGGTTTTTTTTTTTCTTTCTACAATTTTCAACGTATATAGTGTAGAGCCAAAAGTAAAAGCTTATAATTCATGGGTTGTTCATAATTATTTGGAAACCCAAAAATCAAATGTCGGCTGAATGGCAAGTAACATGGGAATGAATCATATATGATATCGATAATGCATGCTGATGACACAATTGTTCATCACAGGCATGCAGCTGAAATTCTGGAAAGGATAAATAAATTATATCGAGAGACAATTGCATGAATTTTAAAAAGAAGCTGCTCAAGCAAACGAAAGAAATTTAGCACATTGCGAATACTTCTTATGTATGCAAATGCACGTGGGTGGTTGTTATTATAACACCGATAATAAATAATTAACATAACAATGCATGAAACAAGCACCTACTATAATAATTACAAAAATTGCGGATGATTTATGAAAATCAACAATTAAAGCTGTAAGCCGCATCCAATCGGGGGCGGAACCAGGTTACGGCCTGCAAATTCTGGGCATCGTAGGACCAAAAATATATATATATATATATGAACCTGTTTTATATAAAGTTTATATTTTGACATCGTCAAATTTATAGTATTTTCATTATTTTCTAATTAAGTCTGTCATACTTTTATTGGAACTCTCTAACGTCGAACCAAAATCCTAATCCCCTCCCCCCACAAGAATCATGAAGCAGAGGAGATTTGATATATATTTTCATACTGCCCAAGCTTTTTGAGGTGCATACACTTTGAATGTTTAAGCAGCGGTGCAATTTGCAAAAAGATGACAGATGTAGAAGCTTGCAATTGCTAATAATAAGTGAATGGAAGTGGAGGCTTGAAGCCGATCATAAAGGAAGAAGATGATCATGAATTAACTGGTCAGTTGGAAACCCGAGCCGTTGGTTATTTCGGAACATGGGTTTTCTGATTTTATAACGTCATCATTCAGCAGGAATTCCGGAAAATTTTATTTTTCTTGGAAAATAGGAAAACCTTTTTTTCTAGGAAACCAAACACTGGATAACACCGCATAACAAAATATAAGCTGGTGACGTTTGCAATTAACGCATGTGGACAGTTTCTGATGATGCTTGTTTTATCCATTTTTAAATTGGAATCTTCAAAGATGATCTCTAGGATTATATAAAAATGTTAGATATTATACTTGTGCTGGTTGTGCTGGCAATGCTGATCTGGTTCAGTTGATGATGTGTACTGACGAGCTGGCTTGATGAATGATGAAGTGTGTGCTGATGTATTGAGTCTCTGCGTCAAGGCTTATGTAATTACTGTAAAGAGCCAGCTGGCAAATTATGATTGGTTAAAAGGATTAGTTAGCTAGCAAATCAGTTATTAATTCTGGAGTTGGTTATCATTTTGCTAGCTATGGTATAAATAGAGGAATGCTTGCTCCGAATGCATGTAATGTTTTCGGATGCATATATTTCAATAAGATTCAAGATTCTTCCAGATATTTCTAATTCATTTTCTCTTTGATTTTCCCTCAATCGGCCGAACAAGCTCTCTAATTTAAACAAAAAGGTTCGTATTTTTATTCAGTAATAGTATTGCTTCAGTCGTACTTATAAATTAAAAATTTATTATCTGATTAATTAAAGAAAGAGATCTTGATGTCTTTTTCACGGAGAGAGTGAGAAAGGAGGGAGTTCTGAAAAATTCGGTGCAGCTAGACTTGGAAATTAGTAAACAACATAATAAAAGAGGAAGAACGCACGTTGAGACTTGCCACCAATCAATAAATGATGACGAGTTAGTTAATTGGTCAGTTGGAAAAACCTCAACTGCATTGGTTCTAAGTCTGAACATGGGACTTCTGATCTTATAATGTCATCATTCAGCAGGAATTTCGGAAACTTTTTCCTGGAAAAATGAAAATCTCAGTCTGCGAAACCAAATATTGTTCACACTTCATCGGCATGTGAGCTCTTTGATGACGTTGGTTTTATCCAATTTTACCATTTGGAATCTTACAGGATTTTGATTCTTTTGGCGTCAATTTGCAGTACAAAGCGAACAGTATTTTTAAAGATCTTAATTAATTCAAATGGGTACTAAAAATGGGTTAGTATACAAGCCCAAACCAACATCTGGCCCGAATTCTTTCCTTGAGACCGGCCCAATTAATTCGCAATTTTGGGAGTTCTAGTTTAGTAGAATTTCTTTAATTACTTTTTATTGTATTTTATTTTTACAATTTTGGGTACGAGGTGAAAAGATTGGTAAAGTCTAAATCAAGTTTTCAATCAGTACCTTCTTGCAATTTGAACTCAGGTGAGCCAAATTAAGTTTTTTTTGAAAACCACTCGATTAAGCCGTTGAGGGCAGAATTTCTTTTTTGAAGAAATTTATTTTAAAATTTCTTGCTTAATTATCCTAGTATATGCAAGGATTTTATTTCAGTGATATTTTTTACCCCCAAAAAAGATAAGGACTTTGATTCACAATAAAATACCCTTATTTCCGCATATTATTACTTTTATCTTCCTATTTTAGAGCTATAATTCTAAACTAAATTACTAATATTGGAATAAATGTTTAATCACCGAGTCTCATGATTAAGCTTCTCGTAACCAAAGTCTATTAGAGGAATCAACTATATATCAGCAGCAAGTTTTAAGTACTTTCTTTCACAATAACTACTGGCTTTGATTAATTATGTTCCTGTACAAGCTGAAACATATTTATTAAGTTAATTAATTGTGCACGTACGAGTTACATTGAAAGAATAAGAAGATTTTTTTTTTTTTTAACATGAATGACTTTTAAATGACTTAAAAAACCTAAAGGATGTGTGAAATATTGGTCATATTAGCATCTTTTGAAATTGATAGTGAGATCTGGTGTACCTTAGCATCTTTTGAAATCAACTAATCAACTAAACTCAATCAACAATGTACATATTGACTTAACAGAATGTTATTGTCCTCTTATTACGCCAAACGTAGAGGCACTCAGAGAAATATTTATTAACCATATTTAACGACAAGTTAGAATCACTGTGAACAGAGTATAAACCAATGATGAGGAGCTTAGTTTTTGTTTGATGCTATTTTTAATGTAATCTTATGATTTTTGTTGCCTTAGGTTAATATAACTTTATCCCATTTATGACTGAGCTGGTTATACGTTGTATCTTCTCTATCAGCTTTTACATTTTCTTAATTACATTGAAGTCATTTGTTAGCTCTAAAGCTTATGTACCGATCATCATAATTAGGTTTCCTTTAATTTGTTCAAATTTCTTTGCAGGAGAAATAATTATAAAGTTTATTAGTGATGAGGTAAGAAGCTCGTCTCTAACTTAAACTTTCTTGTTTGAATTTGGTTTCTAGTGTTCCGAAACAATGAAATTTGTTCTAATTTTTGGTCATCTAATTTGTTCTAACCATTTCTTTTTTAAGGATTTATAGTTGCAGTGGAGAGATAATCTCCAAAGAAAAGAAAAGAAAAAAGGTTTGGTAACTCTTAAATTACATTCATTTTACATGTTTTATAAAATTAGGATACATTATGTGTTGTTTATGTCTATAGCACTCTCTTTTGCTGATGATTAACTTGCAATGTGTAGGCTTATACTAATAGGTTTGGAAGCTTCAGCTGGTAAGGTTGAAGACTTATTTCTCCACACTAAGGGAGTGGCTGTATTTTGTTAATTTTGAAATGTAAGTGTTATTATTGATCTACAATTTTGAGAGATTACTGCTTAAAGGTACACTCAGATTTGTTTTTTCAGAATAAAGAATGGTGACAATCATTTGTCTTAAATTGATTAATGGAATGACAATTTTTCGTTAGCCATCTAATAATACAATGAGTGCATGATAGATTTTATGTTATCCCTTAGTATATCCGTTTATATTTTCCTTTAATACATCCTTATTTTGTTGGTATTTGGCATAACTACATGCGTACTTGAGAACTCGAGACAAGAAAGAAAAGGATGCCAGTGAGTGTAATACTCAAGAATTGTCAGTTTTGACGGCTTAAAGCCGCAGCAATTTTTTGTAACCGATTTTACGTACCTTGTGTGACGGCCAAATTGCCGTTTCAGAAAACTCTTTTTAACGCTAAAAATGCGGCTTCAAAGCATTTCCAATGCCCACAAAGCCATCACAAAAAGTCATATGTAACGGCAAAACAATGGGCACATAAATCATTTTTTGTGAGTTTTAGTGGTATATAGTATACACCGTATTAACAAATCAATGAACTCAAAAGCTTAACCTAGTAGACAGATATCGATCATCCAACATACATTAGAGAAATTAACTATATATTAATTACCAGCAAGTTTTTAATCATATTTATAGTAAATATCATATTAACAAATCGCTGAATTCAAGAACTTAACCTATTAGATGGATATCGATCGTTCAACATATATTTTGACTAATTTAAGTTTTAAATTTAAGAAGTCATCCACACATAGACAAACAAGCCCCCTTTGCGATTTTGTTATTATTGTTGTTATCTTGTGAATTACAAATTGAGTAATTTGGATACGTTCCTAAAAGCCATGAATAACCAACTAACCAAAGCAATGCATGCAAAGAAAAGAAGCAACTAAATTGACCAGATAAATTAAAGAGTGTCGATGAAGTTTTTCAATTATTGCAAGCTGAATTGGAGAATAATTCTAAGCACAATGCAATGCATGAAAAGACGTAAAAGCATTTATTTTCATAT
This sequence comes from Citrus mangshanensis, assembly GCA_030449895.1. Classification (NCBI taxonomy): domain Eukaryota; kingdom Viridiplantae; phylum Streptophyta; class Magnoliopsida; order Sapindales; family Rutaceae; genus Citrus; species Citrus mangshanensis. The sequence continues at coordinate 162,474 of JASUUJ010000242.1, forward strand.
ATTTAATCATATACAGAGGTCCGGATATTATTGTTATTCAATAAGGCTTCAAATTGTGACAACGTTTTGTCAAAAAATTACCAAATCAAGAGAAATCATATCTCGATGCCATCGGTTTAAGAAGATTCCTAATCTAGCCAATCTCTAGCTTCTCCGCTAATCAAGCTGCTCTTTAATTATTAACTAGTTAATTAGTTTAAATTTTCTACCTTCACTTTTGTACTCGTTATATATATAAGTTTGTTATCCTAAAAGATATTGACCTCACTTGTACGAAATCAAAAGGATTAAAAAAAATATCAATGTTGTTATATTATTTAAATTTTATGGGCTGGCCTAAAATCTTTATTTTATAATTTAAAATGTAAACAAGTAAATTTGTAAAAAAATTTGGGTTTTAATCAGTGCATCTATCTTAACGTATGTTAACACTTAGCAAAACTATCTCTTCCCTCATACATTTCTTAGGATTTTGTTAAGATGTGGATAAGTTTTTCTCCCTATTTTAATGTAATTAGATGAAGAATTGAGTTGAATTATTTAAACGGTAGGATAATGATTATTCCTTCTCATTTCAATATTTTTAACAACTTCTTAATAAATAATATATGCTAAACACATTCTTTTTTAAAGATATGGTACGATTGTGAAAGTAGAGTCTATTAATGAAGCGCGCCTTTGAAATTGTCAAGGTAGGTCCATAAGCATTTTTAGGTTTTTGGGATAATTATCAAACGTGTCACACATTTCCACACGATTTTCACCAACTTTACATTTTATATATATTGGGAATATTACAATTTAGAATCTTAAATTTATTAAATTCTCTAAAAGTTATTGAGTCATATAATTTAATAATATAATAATCAGAAAAACTATTAAACCAAATAGTTTAATAGTGTATGATATTATACTATTAAACCATATGTCTTATTAATTTTCCCACACTTTAATAAATTCAAGATCCTAAATTAGAACATTTATATATACATAGATAAATTATCATGTGCCTGCATTTTTTAAAATTGCAGATATCAACACTAGAGAAAGATTTATATATACGAATCATTCAATCCAGGGTTTTGAATTTTGTTATATATATATATATATAGTAGTTTTCTGGTCAGAGATTTTAAAGTGTGGAAAAATCCAGGAAAGCTTTAAAATCGTACGGCTTTAAAGGTTTATAGTTTTAAACCTTTAAAACCATGCGGTTTTAAAGCTTTCCCGCACTTTTCCGTACTTTAAAATTCTGAACTAGAACATTTCTCTCTCTATATATATGTGTGTGTGTGTGTGTGTGTGTATTTGTATGTATGTATGCATAATTAACCTTCTCATATAGGCAGATGTGCTATTAAACCACATGACTTATTAGTGTGTCCTCATTTAAAAAGGAATAAAATTATAATATTAATTAGTGTTTAGGCATAGTGGCAAAACCAAGATACTTGCATGATGAGGCCATAAATGAGAAGCATCAAACTTGGGCGAATAACATAAAATTAAGACGTTCTATCTGTTGTCTATTAAAAAAAAAAAGGTTAATTTCTATCTGTTGGGGCCAAACGCAAAATCTACATAAAAATGAATAAATTTTAAATTAAATCCATTGCCCCACAACCCCATCACCCCCCACCCCCCGCCGCGCCCGCGCGCGCCGCGCGCCCACCCAACAGGAATCGACATAGTTCCACCTCTTTTTAGGCAACCCTTAAGACTCGCCAAGAAGAGTTTTGCCAATAGCAGTTAAAGGAGTGCCTATAAAAAAGTAATAAAGTTCACATTTTATAAGGGGTTTGAATGAAAGTAATCTAAATAATAAAACTTAAATCTCTTTAATATGAAAGTTAGTTGGTTCACAGTCGATTTTGCAAATTTTATTTTCCAATATAGTACCAATTTAGTGATTTTGTTAGGTAACAAGATGGAATAATTAGGTAAAGGTTCTATAAATAATGATTTAAATATTGAAGTATCAAATGTCAATAAATTTAGACTTTGAACCTCGCTTGTATGAATGAGAAGGAGATAGGATTGTTGTTAGACTAAATAATAAAAAAAAAAATTCTGAATATGACTTCACAATTTTTTTAATATTTTAAATAATCAGTAGAGCCCATTAAAATTAATGTTAAAATCCAAATAAGATTTGAATCTAAAATAACAAAGTAACAAGTAAAAATTCTATTGAAAATCACAAAGAAAAGAACCTCCCAAAAAAGAAAAATGTGAAAGAAGTACAAGCTTAGTCCTAAAGCATAGGGAAGAAAGTAGATAAACTAAGATAAGTAGAGATCCCAAGAAGAGAATCAAATGAAAGCAACAAAGTGCAAAAGGCAAAATCCATTTAATTGACTCCACACTCATCATTCTCTTCATATTTTTCTTTCTTTATAATTTTGGCGCCGATTTCTTTGCGCAATCCAGGGCCCCAAAAATGCGCCATTCACGCCTCCAATTTTTTTTTTTTTTTCAACAACAAAATTTTGACTATCGTTAACAATTAATTTTGCCAAATTTCATTTGATTTTGGCGGTTTTTTCGGTTATACTTTGCCCCACTAAACCAACACTTATAATTTTTTCGTAATTATTTTTCTGTCAGTGGTCGGGCACAAAACAAGCAAATTTGGGAACAAAATCAAAGTTTTAGTGCACGAGAAACTCAATTCGCTGCTTTTAATTGAGTTTAATTAAACTTCGCCTGATAATGGTTAGTGAAGAAAGATTAAAATTATTTGATGATTAAAAGATTAGTGCCAATTCCAAGTAAAAGGAACATGAGGAATATGCATGCATGCCAATATCACAAAAAAGATTGGGTAGTTTTGAAGTGATAGATGCCTAATCTACAACTCACATTTGACAACTATTATTTTTCGAATTTTACCGGGACAGGCTAAAAACAGAGGCGGCACGCTTCGGTAATTTTGGCTTTCGGCCTGTCTAGAAAAAATTCGGACAAAAATGTATGTCAAAACATTGCTTTTGGCCTTCAACTTAGAATTGAGAACATTCGGCTAATTGTTTTACCTCTCTTAATTCGAGATTGCAGAATATACAGTTGATATCACATGTAAGGCGGGTTTGAATTGTTGTGTTTTACTAATTCAACTAAATAATACTCACAAATTAAATTGTTGTGTTCATAAAATAGATGAAAATTAGTAATTGCTGTTTTATTTAAGTCATAGTGAAGCAACCAAACAAATTTTTTCTTTTTTTCTTTTTCTTTATAAATCTTTGAAAAGAATGAAAATCTTCATCTACTAAATACCAACTTTATGCTATTTGATACCAACTTTATACTATTTGTTATTAGTAGATCTATCAAGTTACACTAGGAGGCCTATCCAATTTTGTTTTATAATTATAATTTATCCAAAATTAAACTCTGAACTTCGTCTCTAAATTTCCGATGAAAATATTTTTAAACAAAACCTAGTGCTGAAATTTAACCAGTATAGTGATGTATGGTGATTATTTTTAACCTCAAAATAATCATAATGAACTGTATGATATTTTTTTTTTGGGTTAAAGAAAAAAAGAGTATATGGTTGATGTAGCAAAATTATAGAATAGTGACAATAATGTTAATTATATTTAAGAAAAGTTAATAATAAAACTATAAAGTTCAATGTTAAGGGTATTTGAGAGTCACCTGACAAGTCAACTCAGTTGTAATTTTGACAGTTAATTATCTCCTTTTCCAATATGTAAACCCTAAAACGACGGACAAGATGTTGAATTTGGACACATAAAAACGGCGCCATTTTATAATGACAACTAAACAAATTAACAAAACAAGTCTATGCATGGAAAATCAAAAGCCTAATATTGCGGCATTGTGATAGCAAGGGCCTTGCTCTTTTTTGCTCTCATTGATTCCTCTATAAAAGGCATAGCCATGCTTGACATAAACCCATTAACAGAAAATAATCAAAATTAATTAAAATTAGCCAAAATATTGGTACTTTGGCAGCTAAGTACCAAAAAAAATATGGCAATGCGAAGGGGAGTTTCTTTGCGCTGCTGTTGCCTCTTTTTGTTTTTGCTTCTCATCGAAAATGCCCATGGAAACCCTAATTACAGAGAAGCTTTGGCAAAATCTCTGTTGTTTTTTCAAGGCCAGAGGTCAGGGAGACTTGCCAAGGATCAACAAATCACTTGGAGATCCAATTCTGGGCTATCTGATGGGTTACTTGCTCATGTATGTTTTTTATTTCTTGGATTATACCCCATCTTTTTTCTTTGCTAACGTTTGAGTATAATTTTAAGTATAGTTTGAGTTTAAATGAACTGCTAAATGTTTGAGATTTTGTTGTTTCTATGAGTCGGTATTAGAGTTTTTGTATAAGAAAAAAAAATTGGAAGTTCTTTCTTAATGCAAATATTCATACATTTTAAAATAATTAAACAATGTTATTCTTATTTAACCTCACATACATTTTAAATATAGATTTAAGGGAGGAGTTTTTTTTTTTTAGTGTTTAAAAGTGTTTTCATTGATAAAAATGTCAATAGCGGAAAGCATCTCTTTCATTGTTCTCTTTGGAATATTTTGACGGAAACTTTCGAAAAATATTACATTTTTTTTCCAAAAAGAATGCTTGAAATATTTTCAGAAAACAACTAAATGTTTTTGTTGGAGATATTGTACGAGTACAACGCTTTCTACGAAGTGCTTTTTTTTAAAAAAATAAATAAATAAATAAAAAACCTTGCTCTCAATCTCATTATTATATGTCTCATGTTAGTCGAGTATTCTGAGGTCAAAAGTTTCTTTAATTCTCAAAAAGATTAAGCAAAAGTAACGAATAAATTAAACATCCTTTCCTCACCATATTCATTATTTGAAGCACTACTCCATCTTCTTTTCTTTTTTATAATATTATCAAATGTCAAAATATAATTTTTAGATTCAAGGTATTTCCTTATTTAATTAAATATAATATTATTATCCACATAATGAACATGGAGTCCATCCATGCCTCAAAATATCATCAAGCACCATAGTTACTTGAAATAATATTTAGTTTCCCAACAAAGAATGTCTTTCTTTACTATTTTCTTGTAGAAATGTTTTATTTGGTGTTATTATAATAACTTTATGTTCAATTTTCGTTTATTTGTTCATTTAATTTTTTGTTCAGGTTGATTTAACTGGAGGCTACTATGATGCTGGAGACAATGTGAAGTTCAATTTCCCGATGGCCTTCACGACAACAATGCTATCCTGGAGCACACTCGAATACGGCAAGAAAATGGGCCCAGAGTTACAAAACGCCAGGGCAGCAATCCGGTGGGCGACGGACTATCTCCTCAAGTGTGCAACCGCAACACCGGGGAAGCTCTACGTCGGCGTCGGGGACCCGAACGCCGACCACAAGTGCTGGGAGAGGCCCGAGGACATGGACACCGTTAGGTCTGTGTATTCAGTCTCGGCTAGCAATCCAGGTTCGGATGTTGCCGGAGAAACCGCGGCCGCTTTGGCCGCGGCTTCGTTGGTTTTCCGGAAAGGGGACCCTAGATATGCAAGCTTGTTGCTGAGGACTGCAAAGAATGTCTTGCAATTTGCCATGCAGTATCGCGGGGCTTATAGTGACTCTCTTGGCTCGGCTGTGTGTCCTTTTTATTGCTCATATTCCGGATACAAGGTGGGCTTTACATATAAATATATATAGGAAAAAGTTAGTGACACCGTATGATTTCGTGAAATAGCTATAGGAATTTCCTTATTTTGAAAAAAATATTTTTTAGTATTCATAAATCCTTTTTTTGGACAAATTCTGTGCCTTGGGTGCATTTCTAAGTTAAAAAGGGGATACATATGACTCTTTCTGAAAATAAATGTTAAAAACATACTTTAGAAAATAATTTTGAGATTAATTTTTTTTTTAGGTGTCGCGATGTACTTGGGGTAATCTAAAAGATTTTACCAATTGAATTAATGAATAACCCACCATCAAAAGTCTTCATAAATTGTTCTTAATGGGTTATTTAATATATATAATGATAGTGGGCTTACTATTTATTTCTTTGTTTAGTAATGTATTTTTATGTGCAGGATGAGCTGCTATGGGGAGCCGCATGGCTTTTCAGGGCAACGAATGACGTTACTTATTATAATTTCATAAAATCCGTTGGAGATGATGGCGGCACAGATGTTTTCAGCTGGGATAACAAATTCGCTGGTGCCCACGTCCTATTAGCAAGGGTAAATAGCGTCATAAATTCACAAAATGATGATTTAGTTAATCAAAATTTCATGAGATATTGGAGAGCTATCTTTATTCAATTTCAAAATTTTGAAAATTTTGATAAAAAAGTTCCTATTTGCAGGGAGCTTTATTGAACAGGGATAAAAATTTCGAGCCATATAGACAAGAAGCTGAAGACTTCATTTGCAGGATTTTACCAAACTCTCCTTTCACAACCACACAATACACACAAGGTAAATGTAAAAGCTTTCAAAGCCAAAAATATCCACATTTTAAACAAGTTGCATATTTCATAGTGAATTTACATAAATTGAATTAATATCTTACAAATTGGATCTTGGGTTGAAACATTGCAAGGTCATTTACCTTTTTTTTTTTTTTCTTTTAAATTTAAATACAGGTGGGCTTATGTATAAGATGCCCGAAAGCAACCTTCAATATGTTACATCCATATCATTCCTTCTCACAACTTACGCTAAGTATATGAGAGCCACAAAACACTATTTTAATTGTGGCAATATGGTAGTCAACCCTGGCTTACTCACAAGCCTTGCAAAAAGACAGGCAAGTTGCTCTAAGATCTACTCATAATATTTGTCCCGTTCATTATTAATTTGATTTCCACTGAGCTTTGATTCTTGAACTAATGTGATTATATTTGGAAATTTTCAGGTGGACTATATATTAGGTGTGAACCCAATAAAAATGTCCTACATGGTTGGTTTTGGACCGAATTTCCCGAGGAGGATTCATCATAGAGGATCTTCTTTACCCTCATTGGCAAACCACCCTCAAAGCATCCGTTGTGATGGTGGATTCGAACCATTCTTCCACTCATCAAACCCTAACCCTAATATCTTAGTCGGAGCCATCGTCGGAGGCCCAAACCAGAATGATGGGTTCCCGGATGATCGGAGCGACTATAGTCACTCAGAACCGGCTACGTATATCAATGCTGCTATGGTTGGACCCCTGGCATATTTTGCTGGGGGCAAATCCGGTTGATGACACTCTTTTGTTGCAGCTGCTTTTTGTAGATATATTGTCCCACTAAAGGGGCATGTGCCACCAGAAAGATTGGTGAAGCATTTGAATGTTTTCTTGTATTTTAGTTTAGTGTATGATGACTTTGTATCGCGCAATGATCATGATTCTCTCTATCACTAAAGAAGATAAAGAATCATGATCATAAAATCTAAGAATTACGAACGCAATCTTCATTGCAATTGAACACTGTAGGACTATTTTCTAAAGTTGAATGAAATCAACATATTCACGCATACAGCCCATCAAAAGAAATTTTCACGCAACGAAAACCGCCGCCAATGCTTTGGTCGAAGAAATAATGTCAAAGTTCATTCAAATAATCTTAAATCCTCAATTATTTAATCTCCCCCAGAACAAGTTAAAGTAACAAAACTTCACATCCACTCTCATTTCAGGCTCAAAGCCACGTCTCAGCATTTTGTCAACCACCTTCCATCCACCATGGTTCAGCCAAGCTTGCAAACAGAATGCCATCCAATGCGGCTGTGTTCTGCCAATGGAGGAAGGATGCTGACAGAATAATGCGGGGGAGTACTGCACTCATTGAGGAAAGAAGCTACAAGAGAATTGGCAGCATCTCATATTTCATTTAATTCTTTGCATGTCCAAGACTGCCACTTGATAGCAAGGATGCCCAGACAGCCGCTAAGCCAGATCCGGGTAGGTTCCATCATCAGCTACTGAAGGAGATCACCAGTCATCCCAAGGTTTGTTCCATCCAATGTAGATAGCATATGATTAGCTATATAACCCAATAGAAGTGTGCAGAAGTCCATATGAATACCCTATGTTGTTGCTCTAAAAAATCTGGACTCTGTTCTGATAAGGTTATACCAACAAAAGGGGACTTTTCTTTAATTCTGGCATGATGTGTGAACATACACATAAAGAAGTATACAATAATTTGAGATCACAGGTTTGTTGTTCGACCATTGTTCATGTGTCAAATCACTAGGGTACTGCACAAGTGTTCCAGCACTCCAGGCCTGTTTCGATTCTAGCTATCAGGCTTCCATTCAGATGCCAAACAGTTCATTTGTGCATCAGGCTATTCTACAAGTCGAGCAGGAAGACACATGGGGCCTAATGTGATAACAAGGCACTCTAAAGAACTTCTAAATTCACAGAATTTCCTTTGAATCCACTCAAAATTTGGTCAGTGTCATAAATATACAAAATGCCAGAAAGGAGCAGGATGGGTTCAAACCAATATAATTCTCCCACTGCATCCCAGATCAGGTAGAGGGATAGCAACAGCTGTCTAAGGCAAAAACAATGTTTTAGCCCAAAAATCAGCCAATGGCTTAACGAAAAACAACTTCTCATTGAAAAAACTCAGGATGGAATGAAATTCACAAAAAGAGCCCAAATTAAAAGTAAAAATAAGTGACCAATAGCAAAGTGATAAATATTTACTTGAGCAAGCAAGTAAAAGCAGCACTGAGCTCAGAATAAATAAATAAATTAATTAATTAAAGGTTCGATCAGAGCATCAAGCAAAAGGTATGGGACATACAAAATATATCTTGCTGACTCTGATTTGATGGGGAGGGGTAGCAAATATTACAGACCCCAAAATTTGACATCTACAAATCAAAGAAAGTCCCTCAACAACAGTCCCTGGGAGTAAATCAGGAAATTATGAACTAAACCAATCAAGATATCTTACTTATCCTTTCAGTTTACTTGAATATTTACATGTTTACTATATGTTTAATACTTAACTACTGAGAACTATAATCTTCCACATTATCGAGTAAGTCAGATCTCAATCTCAATCTCAACCAGATATCAACTACTTTGGCAATGAAGAAACTTCTATAGATATATTACTATTTATAAAGACTCGATGCAGGGATTTCCCAACAGATAGATGCTTGAATACCTAAAGAAGAAGTTAGGAGAAGTTTATAAATTAAGACTGGGGGTATTTGTGTATGAAAACACACAAATAAACATTTATATAAACTGAAAGAATTATCGGCAATGAAGAAACTTCTATAGATATATTACTATTTATAAAGACTCGATGCAGGGATTTCCCAACAGATAGATGCTTGAATACCTAAAGAAGAGGTTAGGAGAAGTTTATAAATTAAGACTGGGGGTATTTGTGTATGAAAACACACAAATAAACATTTATATAAACTGAAAGAATTATACGCATCATCAGCAATTGAGTACAAAATAAAAAAATAATAAACACAAATACATAAATCATCTGTTCATTCCCAAATAATAATAATAATGATAATAAAAAGTCTTCAAACCAATACTGCAGCAACATGATAAAATTAATTTAACTATATCAGCAATCAAAAAGACATTTCAATTAATTACAGGACAAGTGGTAACAATAAATAACTGCCTCCGATCAGGTTTCACAGTCCAGAACAACGACAGATATGCTACATTTACAATTAAAACAACAAACAATTTTCTACGATACAGAATGAAGTACAGCTTTCTCAAGTCTAGCCATGGGTTGGCACACCTATGGAAATTAGTTAAGAACTGAAACAAGCTTATCTTACCTGAACCATAACAATGTACCACACTTTTACTTTACACGAAAAAGAGTTCTTTTCAACTAAGTGACATGATAAGCATCAGTAATGTCGATTACTAGTGTTATAGCGGCCAGATCTAGAGCGACTAATACTATCCAATGTTGCCCCAAAAACCCTTCGACTGTAATCATAATTGGTAACATTGAGATGTGTCTCATACCCATTACTTTCATGTGATACACCAGGGGGAGGCGGCTCTGAATCAAAAAGAAGGTTTCTCAGCAAAGCACAAAAGCAAATACAATCAAAACACTGTACAGAAGAAAAAGGAAGAAAGACATCACCTTCGGAAGAATAATGACGGGGACCTGAAATCCTCATCGAATGGTGAGAAATTTCCGTACCATTAACTGGCACGGGTACTGGATCGCTCTTAGATTTACGAGACGATAAAGGGGTAGTTGTCATGGATGAGTTTTGCACGTTTTTGTCTTGCCCAGAAAGCTGTTCATTAAAGTCTATGTCAATGCAAAAAGCTTCAAGTGGGACATTATAAACATGATTTCACTGTTTGTTTAAACATTGAGTTAACCTCAAAATTCTCCAGAAAGTCTCTAAAACCTTAATAATTAACACAAAAATCCTCTTTAACATTTGTTGGAACCGTCTATCAAATTTTAAAAGGAGTAACACTACATATGCAAAATTCGGATATCCCAGTGGATAACTGCCGTATCAACTGTATATCAACCTACTTGAAAGTATAATGTTATACTCCTCAAAACATTGAAACAAATGTGCAATGTCTCTAGATAAGCTGAGTATAATAACTGTGAAATCATTGTTTTCACTGAGGACCCGAACGAAAAAAAATTGCAAAGTGTGACATTTACTCGTGATTTTAAGAAAACTAAGGGACCGGATCTTATTATCCCAAAGCTAAGAAATTGGGTCTGTTTGCATTTCAGCCAAAACTTAATGAAATTATACAAATATGGAAAAAAAAGGGTTACGTACAGCAAATCTGAGGGTTCGATTGTAGAGAGTGACAATGCCGGAAAAAAGCTTAATGGCATAATCGGCGATCTCTTCGGATTCGTATTCAACAAAGGCGAAGCCTTTTGGTTTATCAGTTTCCTTGTCTCGAGGTATATATAAATCAACTACTCGCCCTGCTTGAATTAGAATATCATAAAGCACTCTCTCGCTCACTTTCTCATCCAAATTACCTATAATGATAATAATAATAATAATAATTAAATTCAATTAAATTAATAACAAAAAAGAAAATTCAGAAATCGATTTTGGAAAAACTGATGATAGAACTGAGATTTGAGAGGTTATTTTTACCTATGTAGACGTTGCAACCGGAGTTGGAGTTTCCCGACATGATTTGTCGTTTGTTTCTTGAAACGACGTCGTTGGCGGAAAATGAATTTCGCTAGTACCCAATCAGCTGATGCAGAGACTGTGGCTGCTGTTTTTATAGAGAAAGAAAGGGGTTGGAATCACCGACTTCGATTAGGTATCGGGTTTGGCTACACCTGGGCTATTAGGTAATGCCACGTCAGGGGAAAAACATTAAATTAAAGCGAAAAGGAAACTTATGCGGCGTTTGTATTTCTTATACGAATTGATTTTTAACTCTTTAGATTTTAAAGTCTTTTTTAAATTATTAAGTAACAATGTATATGATGGGGCCATTAATTACTCTTTTACTACCCTTACACTAGATGGAAGTTCTGGTAGCGATTTAAGCCCCTTCCTATCCCCTAACTTCAGATTTTTAAGCTTAGTAAGATGACTAATGGCTAATGGCTCCCTCCAGGTAGCAATTCAAAATAGTTACCGGCCGCTTAGATTTAATTTATCTAATGATAATAAGCGGCAGCTATCACTTGGGATTGATTTCTTCCCTTGGATAACAGTCACTAAGATCCAATTTCGTTAAAGAACACAAACCTGAGATTCTTCTTGGCCTCAACATTTCAGGGAAGCGTAAACACCAAGAGGTTGAAGATCTTTTTGCTTCGCACCCACGAAAATATATCGCTTTAACATTCGTCAAGAGAAAAATGGATGACCCTCGTTGTCTTATAGCCGTTCCACTTAAATCAAGCTCTTCCAAGCTTTCTACTTTCGCCAAGTTCTCTGGCTCAGTTTTCGAGATTGCATGTATAAATAGCTTGTTGTCTTTCATTGAATTAATAAGAAACATCTAGAATTTCCAGAAGAATTTTCCTCCATTATCTCAGCTCCCAAACAACAGCTATAACTCAATTTCTAATAATTTTCACATGGGAGTCGGAGACACAAATGGCAAGCTCAAGCAACATAAGCACAAATTCAAACACAATCTCTACAAATCAAACAAGACAAACAACATTTTCTTTCATTACTCCTATCAAATTAGATCGATCAAATCACATCGATCAAATCACATGCTCTGGCGAAATCAAGTTCTAGCCTGTATAAGAGGAAATTGGCTTTAAGGATACATAACCGGAGAAAAGGCAGCCCCAAATCAGTTCATTGATTCATCAAGCTATGCTGGAGCGGTTGCTGAATCTACTCAACAGATTCAAAATCCTAAGTAAATTGTTTGGAGATCTCAAGATCAGAATTCAGACATTACTTAGCTGATTGCTTAGCACTATCACTGAAGGTATTCTCAGTCTTTTTCACTCTTGTAACACTTTATGACGTATGGAGAACATTGAAGAAAAAGTTTGGAGTACAATCAGAGGCCAGGGTTCTTCAACTTAGATATGAAATGAATATCATCAGAAAGAGTCACTGAGCATAGAAGAGTACTGCTTAAAAAATGAAACAAATAGAAGATAATTTGGCATGTGTTGGTAGTCCTATTTTTGATAAAGATCTGTTACAACAAATTCTCAATGGTCTTAGAGTTGGTTATCCAAATTTGGCCACTTTCATTTCTGCTAGTAAGTTATATTATGATGATGCATATGCTTTATTGTTTACTCATGAGACATGACTTGAACAAAGTCGGAACAAAAAACACATGTTGCAAATTATGCTAACTTTGCTAACCATAATAACTATGGCATGATTAATGCCTATCATCCACAAATAAGAGGCAATTCCAAAAGAGGTGGATATACTGGAGGATTTCAGGGACATAACAGTGGAAATTCAGGCAGGAGAAGTAATTTTTGTGCTAAAAGATGCATGTTTTTCAATTCTCATCCCAGAGGCTTTCCTTTTGATATTGGTCATTATAGGAATAGTCTTGTCAGAGGACAAATGATTGGGAGTAACAAACTTATGCACCTTGGAAGAAGTCAATTTGGTACTGCTTCTGGTATTTCAAGTGTGGAAGGAAATTATGAATCGGTTGTATGCCAAATTTGTTTCAAATCTGGTCACACAGCTGCAGAGTGTTGGCACAGATATATAGAAAATTATGTCCCTCAACAAACAAGATCTTATAACAAGGACAGAAATCAAAGATCAGCTTACATGACTTGCTTTGATCCTTCTTCTGAAAATTATTGCAATTCATATGATGATTCATGGCCAACTATTCATTTTGGATCAATACCAACTTATCCACTGCCACACATGCATTGTCCACCCGGATCTTTATATATGTCAGACTCAATGAGCTTGCCTGGAGCTGCTTATGTTGCTAATTGTGAAGGACCTGCAGATAAAGGTTGATATCTTGACAGTGGAGCTGCACATCACTTGACCAACAACATGGCAAACATGCACGTCAGAGATGAATTTAAAGGTGATGACAAAGTTATGATTGGCAATGGTGAAGGTTTGCCCATTACACACATTGGTGATGCTTCTCTCAATTTTAAAGGTTCTAAAGCACAATCTGTATGTACACATATTTTGCTTAAGGATATACTACTTGTTCCATCCATTGCAAAGAACCTGTTAAGTATTTCAAAACTTACTACTGGCAACAATCTATCTGTTGAATTTCTCAGATCTATTTGTTTTGAGAAGGATTCACTGAAGGGGAAGGTTCTGCTACAAGGTATGGCTGAGAAAGGGTTGTACAAATTGCTGCTCAAATCTTCTCCACAACCGATATACAAGTCTTTTCTATTTCATAGTCAAATAAACAAACCCTTGTCTATGTTGTCTTTCTTTCTGTAACTAGCATTCATTATCCTAAGAAATGTTTTCAATCTTAACCAAATGTTTATACTGAATCATTCAATAAAGTAACTCTTTTTCAAATAGGGTTTGGACATCCTAATCCTCAAAGTCTGATGCATTTACTCACATTCATCCTCCTTCATTATCTTCAAGTATTCATAGTCAAGTAACAATTCACTTTTGTGAAACATGTCAGCTTGGTAAATTTCATAGAATTCATTTTTCCATTACTGAAATCAAAACCAAAAGTGCACTAGAACTTGTTCGCACTGATCTATGAGGCCCTTCACCAGTCTATTCGAGAAAAGGTTATAGATATTATAGATATTATATTAGTTTTTAGATGATCACACCAGACACACCTGGATCTATCCTCTGAAATTGAAATCTGAAGCACTGGAAGTATTCAAACTGTTCAAGCTTTAAGTTGAAAATCAATTTCAAACAACAATCAAATACTACAATCTGTTGGGGTGCGAGTATAGACCATTCACAAAATTTCTAAATGAATGTGGTATCCTCTTTAGACACTCTTGTCCATATACACATCACCAAAATGGTCTTGTTGAGAGGAAACATAGATAGATTGTTGAACTAGGTCTAACACTTCGCACAAGCTAAACTTCCTTTTCAATTCTAGTGGGATGCCTTTCATATATCAATATATCTCATAAAATAGATTGCCTACTTCTACACTTAAAATGTCTATTTCATATAAGAGGTTATATAAACATAAAGCTGACTGCAACATGCTAAAGTGTTTTGGCTGTGTTTGCTATCTATATTTAAGAGATTATAATAAACATAAATTTGATTATCATACATCTAAATGCATCTTTCTTGGTTACAGTTCATCTCACAAAGGTTTATAAATGCTTTCATCCTTCTCGACACACATATATAGCTAGACATGTTGTGTTTTGATGAACATTTATATCCGTTCTCTTCAGATACCAGTTTTTATGCCACAAATAATTTTGTCAGATTCCTGTTTCAAAGTTTCTCCAGTTCAAGCGTTTCAACTGTCCACTTTATCTGTCCCAACCAATCTATTAAATGACAGCAATGAATCTCTCTCTCAAACAAATACCAATGGTAATGACATTTCTCTAACTGTGGATGCAGCACAGGCAAATAATTCAAATCAACTATCTTCTACATTCCCATATCCACACAATGTAAGTAACCCTCACACACATCTTATACCTTTTCTTGTTCGTGATACTTTGGTCAGTTCATCTCCAAAAATACCTCAAAGTTCCCCCCAATATACAACATACCATGCCTCACAACCATCACCCTATGATCACTAAAGGGAAAGTAGGTATCCTTCAGCCTAAGTTGTATACCGTAGTATTGGTGCACAAAGAACCTGATACTGTTCAAGAAGCCATAAATGATGAGAAGTGGTTTCAAGCAGTGAAGTTAGAGTATGATACACTGATGACAAATGGTACATGGTCTTTAGTACCAAAATCTGACAAACAGAAGATTATTGGCAATAAATGGGTATATAGGGTGAAGTATAATACTAATGGGAGTATAGCTAAGTACAAAGTAAGGCTAGTAGCTACAGGTTTTCAACAAATAGAGGGAATGAACTATTTTGAATCTTACGGCCTAGTTGTGAAACCAGCAACAGTGAGAGTTGTGCTAAGCTTAGTAGTAATGGATGTATGGCAAATCAAGCAAGTGGATATGAATAATGCATCTCTGAATGGTAACTTGACAGAGGAACTATATAGAAATCAACCTGAAGGATTTGTAGACCAGCAAAGACTAGATTTTGTTTGCAAACTTGACAAAGCTCTCGATGGTCTCAAACAAGCTCCTAGAGCATGGTTTGACAAATTCAAAGGATGTTTTATACAGTGGGGATCCAAGAATTGTAGATCAGACACATATTTGTTTCTAAGAAGGAGCAACACTTCAATAATCTTAGTCCTGATATAAGTAGATGACATTCTCAATACAGGGCAAATTGTGCTGGGTTGGAAAGTTTGATCAAACAATTTAGCTCAATTTTTGCTTTAAAGGACCTAGGCAAACTGTCCCATTTTCTTGGCATAGAAGTTTGTATGATCAAGACAGTATCTCTCTCTTAAAGGAAGTACATTAGAGACTTGCTTTCTAAAGTAGATTTGTTGGAATGCAAAGGTGTCAGCACACCAATGAGTAGTGGCAAAGATTCTAGATTGCAGAATACTATTGAGGGAGAAATGGGCTATGATATTGAAGGCCCTAATCATTACAGAAGCATAATAGGAGATCCTCAATATTTGGTGTTAACAATACCGGAAATTGCTTATTTTGTACACAAGTTGAGTCAATATGTATTCTCACCAACACTTCAACATCTTATAGCTTGTAAAAGCGTGCCGAGATATTTGAAGGAAACACAAGACTATGATCTGAGATTTGTCAAACAGCACTCTTTCAAAATCACAACATTTGCAGATGCTGAATGGGGCCGTGACTTAGATGATAGAAAATCCATTGGTGCTTATTATGTGTATTTAGGCAATAACTTAATTTCTTGGTCTTAAAAGAAGCAATCAGTAGTTGCCAAGTCATCGGCTGTAAGGGAGTATAGAGCACTTGCATCAGCAACATCAGAAATAGCTTGGTTAAAGTCATTGTTTCTTGAGATGGGACTTTGTTATGAAGACAAACCAACTACATAGTGTGATAATGTTAGTGCTACTGAGCTTGCCAAAAATCCAGTATTTCACTCAGCAACAAAACACATAGAAATTGATTTACATTTCATCAGAGATAAGGAGTTAGCTGGTGACTTAGAAATCGTCTCTATACTAAGTGCAGAACAGGTTGCGGATATTCTGACTAAACCTCTCACTTCTCTTCATTTTCATTACTTGAGAACCAAACTCAATGTACATTTATGTCCCTTGAGTTTGAGGGGGCTATGAAGAAAGCACACTATGCTGAGTTGGAAAAAAAGAAGCAAATCAACTGTCAATGCCAAGTCAGCAGACAAGTCAGAAGATTCTGTTATGCAGCCATGATAGTTTCACGTGCTCCCTTTGTGTGTAACCATTTAGTTTTTACTTTGATTAAATCTGTTAACTAGCTGTAATGTAGAGTCATTCAGCCATTCATAGTCTAAGCAGACCAAGAATTGCTTGTGGAGGTGAGTTGTAACGAAAATCGGCCTAAACATCCGCATGACATTGTATACACCTAATCCATTCAATTATTCTTGTCAAACAGTAGCTGAGTCCTGAAATTCATAGCAAGTGGGCATTTGCAAGTCATTGGAACTTATTAAAAAACCTCAAAGAATTTCCGGGAAGGTAGTAGTCCGATTAAGCACGAATGCAAATTTGATTTGATGAAACCGTGGGAACATTATGAACAACGTCTTACATCATGACTCTTTTTATTTTTGAGAAAATAAAAACATGCGTCAATCAACTTGATTTAATGTAAACTAGTTATTTATAACTGTCTGTCGTGAACAATAGACATAAAAATTAGAAGAAGAATCATTGGGATGCGAACTTATTGATAATTTTCAGAGAATGCTCTTTTTTCGATGTTTATAGAATAGAAACCTTCAAATGGCATTTCAGCTTATGCATGGGACATGAAATGCAGCCTATGGTAGTAGATGAATGCTTGTAGACTTGAAAAACACAGCAAATACAGGAATCTTAAGACATTCTTATTGCTATTGAAGAACCCATCATTCTGAGATATGATTCTCTCTGGAATTTTACTTTCAGGAAAGACTTTCAAAGTATAGTCTTTGATTTGATCCCGACTGCAATCAAGAGAAAAAAAATTCCATAACATTACATAATTTTTTAGGCGTAAGGCTTAGCACATTTGAAAGAAACAGAGTGAGAAAGCAGACCTTAAGATACTCTTTTAAGACTGAAAATGCCAAATCATTGTAACCGAGCAATTTCAAACACTGTGGGCAGCTAAAATAAGAGTTCTATGACTTGCATAGTTTATATACATCTGTTAATGCTCCCAACAAACCACAACCATTTACTTTAACTGTCCATATAATGGGTGAGAGTTCAGGCCGAGGTTGAAGCTTCTTGCATTCCTGCAACTCGAGCTTTTCCAGCTTAGAAACACAGTTATGCTTGGTGGTGGTGAAGTGCTGTAGAAATAATAATAATAATAATAATCATCTATCAAGTGCAATGTATATGATGTAGAATAAGCTGGCTGAGTTAATTAAAAAAATTCAATCAAATTGCAATAAGCTAGGCTAATTACTTTATTTTGAAAAGGGCTAGGGCTGCGAAAGCAGAAAGTTGATAGGAACTAAGATCGCTACGTCTGCGGCTTCCTTCCTTATAACCGATGCAGCTGACTGATCTACCACTCAAGCAAAGCCCCTTTTTCCGTTCCTCGCAATGCAATTCATCAATTATGACACCAGCCCCTTCAAGTATGCTGAAAATAATCACCATAATTGACTCTGAATCAAGCATCTTTTGCACGAAAAGGAGGGAATGGATAGTGAAGTCCTCATCTCATTTGAGTTCAAAGCCCCTCTGAGTCATATTCAATCCCTGAATTGAAATAGAAATAAAATTGTTCTTGTAGTAAAATTAGTGACTTTCAGCTAAATCTTAAATGCGTACCAAACTATATATGTGCAATAACGGTGAGGGTACAAAATGAGAAAGCTGCGCAAGAAAATATATTAAGAGTATAAAACAGAGGATTTGTTTCAATCCTCTAATATTACTCATGAATTCAAGGCTTCAAATTTTATTTTGAAAGCCGCACTTTATTCCCAGCAACCAAAAAGGAAAAAGATTTTACTAAACTTTCCAATCTTTCTCTTTTTACTCTAGTGCATTATTTTTCCACATTTTCTCACAATCCGCGCTCACTGGATTTTATTATCAAACCTCAAAGAAATTCAAGGAGCTAATCTGAATGCAATTTCGATCCATGGAAGGCACAATCTGCACAACTTTTTATGGTATTGTTTGCTTTTGATCCAAGCAAAGCATTTTCTGGTAATTTAGCATGAAAAATATGTTTGCATGAGTAGATACAATAAAAAATAAAAAGTGAATAAAATAACTGGTGCAAAGAACATAAACTGAAATTGAGATGCATACTTACTGATAAACTTAAGAGAATTTAAGTAGGTTTGTCCTTTTATTCAAGTTCTCTTAATCTTTTACATTGGGGTTCCTCCTTATCACAGCAGCCACTTTCACTTTCACTGGCTTCTACACTAACAAATTCAGTAAGGCTTTGCTTTGATGTTGTGGCTACAACCATCTCTGGTCCAACAAAGTTCAGATGGAATTCACTAAGATTATAAGCAGTGAAGTGAGTCCATTGGTTTGTTGTTTCGTCAAACTCCTCCACTTGGTGCATATAAACAGGATGGAAGCCACACCTCTTAACCTTCAATCCGGGGCCTGACCCAGATCGAAACGACAACTCAACATAATTAGAATCAAAAAGCCAATTAATATCAGAGCAGTGTTGACGAGACAAATAGAGTAGCCAAAGATGGTCTGACACGGCTTGACCAAATTTCTCTCCAAAATCAGTAAAACAACCCGTAGAAGAACCCTTCACATGGCAGTGCAACTCATGTGTGGTATGAGGATTTGAAGGTCGTTTAAGGACTTGAAAAACACAGCAAAAAACATATCCCACCACCTTATTCTTTTCATTAGATTTTGAAGGCCTTATGAGAGTTATTGAGCATCCATCATTCTGATACACGAACCACTTTGGAATTTTACTTCCTGGAACAATAATGCTAAATCTTGATTTTGACACTGCCTGAAATAAACCCCCAAAAAAAAAAAAGAGAAAAAAAATTCATTTGCATGATTTTTAGGCATGATATTTGGCACAGCTGAGAGTGTGGGACTGACCTCAAGGTACTCTTTCAGCATTGAACACACTAAATCATCGTTGCAAAGCAATTTCAAGCAGTCTATACAATCAATGAATATGTGCTCCCACTTGCATAATTTTAGTGTATCCGACAATTTTCCCAACGATGCACAGCCATTTACACTGACACTCACTATGTTGGGTGGAAGTTGCAGCAGGGACTGAAGCCTTTTGCAATCTTCTAACTCTAGCTCTTCCAGCTTAAAAAGAAGGCTAATGGTTGCCGGTAGAGAAACAAAACTGTTTTTACTCAAATATAACTCTTCTAATGAAGATAAGTTGCCAATATCCCTTGGGATTGCTCCTTCCTGTATATTACAGTCACTAAGATCCAATTTTGTTAAAGAACACAAACCAGACAGAGATGGCAACATCAAATTGAAGGGGAAGCGCCAAGAGCATGATGTAGATGATGGGGGTCCTTTGCACCCACGAAACGAAAGTTCTTTAAGATTCTTCATGAGAAAAATAGATGATGGAGGTTGCCTTATAGCTGTTCCACTTATATCAAGCTCTTCCAAGCTTTCTATTTTTTCCATATTCTCTGGCACATTTTCAAGTTCAGAGCAGCCAGAGAGACACAAAGTTTTGAGAGATTTCAAACCATTTATACGGCTGGGAAGTCTCACGAGATCTTTGCAGTCACTCAAATTCAACAATTGAAGTCCAGTCAAAAGTTCTATCAAGGATGGAACTTCTGTAATAGAAGTTCCATCTAGAAAGAGCTCTGACAAATCTTCCATACTTCTCAAAATCTCTGGAAACTTCATCAGTTTTGAGCAACCAGAAAGAACAAGTGTCTTAAGAGATTTCATAAAAACATTGGCTGGAAGAGTGGTAAGACTTGTACAATCTTTCAGGTTCAATGTAATAACCTTCTTGTGAAGCACCAAAGATGGGTGAATTTCATGCAACCTTGTACATCCTTCAAGAATCAACTCCTCCAAGTTTGGGACCCCTGTGAAGTCTGGTGTCTTAATCAGATGCTGTGAATGACTGAGTTTCATGACTTTCAACTTGTTTAGAGGCTGTTGAAATCAAAAAGGATATTTCTTAATTACTTTATACTTGGAAAGGAATGGCAATATTAAAAATTATCTACAATTATTCCCTGAAACAACAGAAATTAATGATGAAATGATCTTACTTTGAATCCCTTCCACAATTCTTCAATGAGGCTGTAACACATGTTAAGTTCGAAAGTTTTATCCAATTGCAAATTTGATGGCAAAGATTCTAAAGGATATCCATGCCATTCAAGTAATTTTAACTTGTTAGAGAGGTATTCAAGGCCTTCAGGAAGTTGCACATTACGGATTTTGAGCAATCTCAGGTTGATCATCTTCTAAAATGCTTTAATAGGAGCACTTAAATGTACCTCCTTATTGGGAGAGCTGTGGTCAATTACTATTCCTTCAACTATTTCACTTCCCTGAAAAGTATAAGCAAATGATAAGTGAATAAAACAATAATGTAAAGATGTTGAAAGGCCTTTAGAGATTTAGGCTTTGTTTTTCTCTCTCCTCTCTTTTAGAATTCTATTTAAAATAAAATACTAATATCTGAAATATTAAATTCGTAATTACAAAAATAACTAAAAATACAAAACACGTTAAACTAAAAACTGCAGGTCCGCAGTTGACAGCACGCGCCCACGCCTTATCAATAAAGTTCTTCTGACTCTCTAAATTTCTCCAAGAGAACAATCATCCTTAAACATCATCTTATAGCTCAATTTTATCACCAATCAATAGAATTGCACCTACAAAAGTAAAACACAAGTAAATCACTATTATTAAGTGCAAAACATCGATATTAAGGGAAGTAAACAATGCAAAACTAGTGCATAAATTGTACTCTAACAAATTCCCCCACACCAAGATGATGCTTGTCCTCAAGCATATGAGTCAAGATTAATTCCAAATCTCCACTCAATTCTCATCTCAACTCATCCAAAAACAATTTTAAGCAAGCAAACCTCAAGAAATTAAGTCGATCAACATTCGAGAGACAAGGATTTTAGAGCATAGAATTTCATAAGATAGAATAAGAACAGTCAACCACCAAGAATATCCATTCAAAATTCAAGTGCAACAAGATTTAATAGCCCTCTCAATAACTTCACTCTATGCACTCAAAGTGTTTAGGGTGTCATTTATTCACTCAAATCAAATCAAAGAATGCTATTACCATAAGCTTGCTCATATATCACATCTCAATCCACAAAACATGAATAAAATGCAAAAATCTAAGGGTCTTAAAATGGTTGTAATGGGGTTAAATAGGTTAAATGAAAAAGAAAGGTCCATGAAAGAGAAAAAAAAAGATCAAAATGAGAAGAATGAACTCATTGAATGAACTTATGATATCAAAATGCTTATTTCTACTCAAGTCACCAAGAATGTAAACTTCTTCTTCTTTTTTCGATTTTTCTTTTTTTTTCTTTTTCCTTTTTTTGTTTTGTTTTTTTTTTTGAATCAAAACAAAGAAACGAACCTTGCACAATTTAATTCAAGCATAATGCTTGTTGATCTAATTGAGAAACTTTAATACAAGGTAGAAAAAGCAACAAAATATATCCACACAATGAGTCCAAAAATCTCCTTAAATTGAGGCTAAAAAAAAAGAAGAAAAATGGTTAAGTAGATGGAGAGAATTAGATGGGTAATGGTTAAGGCTCAAACAAAGGTAGCAATTAAAGGTCTTCGGGTAGAGAAAAAGGAAAATGCGAGAATAGAAAAATGGTAAATGGTTTGCCCTTATCATTTTAATGCATAAAATCCCGTAATGTGGCTTCAACATGCATAACAAAGCAAGTTCTAGAATAAACAAACTAGGATTGATATTCACATAACAAAAATAATTAGAGCAAAGTGGTTGCTCATAGGCTCAAATCCTCACAAAGTTGGTAAATTTGCCATCAAATCCTGTACACTCTTCAAATGAATCAACCATCAATAGTGGTGTAGAATGAGAAGAAGGTATGAGTAAGATATAAAAGGAAAGGTAAAAAGGATAATAAGCGAGAAAGATGTATGTAGTAATATGAAAAGTGAAAGATAAAATGTGAGTGATGAAAGAGTATGGTAAAATAAAAATAGACATGAATAATTTGAGATAGATGGGAAAAAAGTAGTGAGAAGGAAAAGAAAAGAAAAATAATAATATATGAAGCATACTAACTCCAAAATCATTTAAGGATGAGTAGAGTGAAAATAGATGAGTAGAGTGAAAATAATAATTCTAGGCATCAATAATGCAAAAATCCCTCCCCCACACCAATAACTTACATTGTCCCCAATGTAAGATAATCAAAGCTCACACAAAAATTAAAGCGTAAGGATAAAAGATTAAGGGCAAAAAGAAACTTCCCTGAATTGTGAGCTTTGATCCACATAACGTCTATGGGCTTGGCGGAAATGGTGGGGTAAATCCCACACTCTCGAAGTATGCGGCCAAATTCTGCTCCATCTTGTTCAGCTTGTGCTCCATTTTCTCTAACTGAATACTCAAAGGTGGTGCGGATGTAGAAGGAATAGTTGGTGGGGCAGCAGTGTCATCGTCAAACTCGTCATCAGAGGTAGCACCACTCCTAGAATAAAGCTTCTTCGGAAGTTGAGTGGGTCCTGGTTCAGTAAACTGAAATCTCCCCTCCTTGAATTCAACCACACCTGTTCTTTCAAACACAGACATATCCAAAAATTCCTCTCTTTCTCTTGTTGAGTCGCGAATGCGAGGCACCCTCCGAGATTGGATTCCGCAAGTGGCAAAACACTCATGCTTTTTCCATGTTTCGATCTTTGTCTTACGGCTTGGCGTGAATCCGAAATTGTGTTCCATGGAATCGTAGTGGGAGCGGCAATCTTCGATTTCTTTGCGACGGGTGTCTTTTTAGATGACTTGGAAGTAGATGCTTTCCTCTTCGGCATTGTTACAATGATTGCACTCACGGATTTCGATTTACCGGAATACGAGGTGTCGTTGCGCTTTGCTCGGAGCTTGATTGATGGACGCGGGATGGCGCTGTGTTCTTTGCTGCTGTGGCTGGTGTTGCTGACGTGGCTGGCGTGGGATCTTTGCGTGCTGCGCGTTGCGTTGCGTGAAAAAGGTAATCAACAGTGAAATTTTTTTTTTTTGAATTAGGGATTTGTGAACAGTGATTTGTGATTTTTGTGTTTTTTTGTTTTTTTTTTTCTTTTTTTTTTAAATAAAAAAATATATATATATAAAAGAAAGAAAAGATGGAAAAAATAAATAAATAAATACATTGCTTTTTTTTTTTTTTTTTTTTTAGTGATGAAACACTTTGAGACACCAAAAATTTCAGAAGTACTTTTTTAATAAGCACGTGGGCACGCCTTAAAACTATTTTACTTTAAAAATTACAGAAGTACTTTTTAGTTAAGACGTGGGCACGCCTTATCAAAAATTTTCTTCTGGCCAAAATAAGCAAACACATTATTTTAAAAAAAATCTGAATCAAAATTAAAAGAAGATATAACAAAAACCAAAATAAATAAATCATTTGGGTTGCCTCCCAAAAAGCGCATTTGTTTTATGTCTTTGGCTAGACACATTTATGCATTAATCTCCATAATTGGGACTCTCGAGAGCCACATCCTCCACAATATTCACCGAAAAACCTTCATAAAAAGGTTTTAAGCGATGACCATTAACCTTAAAAACTTTGTCAGAGGTCGGACTCCGAATCTCAACTGCACCATGAGGAAAAACATTAGTAACAATAAAAGGTCCAACCCAGCAAGAACGTAATTTACCTGGAAAAAGTTTAAGCTTAGAATGAAAAAGAAGAACTTTTTGACCAACAGAGAACTCCTTCCTCAAAATCATTTTATCATGAAATGTCTTTGTTTGTTCCTTGTAAAAAACTTCCTGCACTATAGGGTTAATAACATCCACAGAAAATACCGAATGTTCCTCACTAGGATATTTCATGGCATCATTCATATTGAATTCTATAACCTCTCCATCAAACTCCATAGTGAGAGTCCCTTTATGTACATCCATTTTAGTCCTAGCAGTCTTAAGAAAAGGTCTTCCTAGCAAAATTGGGACAGAATTAGAGGAGTTATCATCTTCCATATCAAGTACATAAAAATCAGCAGGAAAAACCAACTCATTAACTTGTACTAAGACATCTTCTAATACCCCATCAGGATATGCATTAGACCTATCAGCTAGTTGAATTATCACGCCAGTTTCTTTTAATGGACCAACATTCAAAGATGAATAAATGGAACGAGGCATGACATTAATAGAAGCTCCTAGATCTAACAAAGCCTTTTCAATTCTAACACTACCAATTTTACAAGGGATAGTAAACATACCTGGATCCTTGCACTTAGGAGGTAGTTTCTTTTGGAGAACTGCTGAAACATTCTCCCCCATGTGAACTTTTTCATCTCCTCTTAATTTTCTCTTGGAGGTGCACAGTTCCTTAAGGACTTTAGCATATCGAGGTATTTGTTTTATAGCATCTAATAAAGGAATATTTACCTCAACCTTGCGAAATGTCTCAAGGATGTCTTTCTCTTGTTCCTCCTTCTTGGATTTTGCAAACCAGCTTGGAAAAGGA
Source organism: Citrus mangshanensis (assembly GCA_030449895.1). Lineage (NCBI taxonomy): Eukaryota > Viridiplantae > Streptophyta > Magnoliopsida > Sapindales > Rutaceae > Citrus > Citrus mangshanensis. The sequence continues at coordinate 187,906 of JASUUJ010000242.1, forward strand.
GGAGGTATCACAATAGGTAGGGGTTTCGCTCTGGTGGGTTGCGCATCTTGAGATTTAGGCATCAATTCATTCTTCTCAATCTCATCTTCTACATGCTTTGTCACTTTCTTACTAGGCTCTTGCAACTCCATCCCACTTCTAAGGATGACAGCACTAACGTTTTGCTTTGGATTCACCTCAGATTGTGAAGGCAATCTTCCTAATACTTGAGACTCCAGACGGCTCACTGTAGTCGCCAATTGACTCATTTGGTTCTCCAAGTTCTGAATGCTTGCTGTAGTTGCCTGCTGAAATTATTGAGTGTTAGTCGCAAGTGATTTAACAATTTCTTCAAGAGATATACCTGACTTGGAGTTTGACTGTGGAGGTGTTGGTTGTCTTGGTGGATCTGTTGTGGGAATCACGGCTAACTCCATAGTTGGGATGATCCTTCCATACAGGATTTTATGTTTGTTCATAATGATCATACCTCCTATGAGGAATGCATGGAAATCCTCCAACTGCATTGGCTTGTTCAACGGGTTCTTCTTGAAGTGTAGGACACATATCAGTTGAATGACCCATATTGTAACAAATGCCACAAGTCTTCACTTGCACATTACCTACAACAAACTTTTCCACAAGAGAAGTAAGTTTATCTAAACGTTGTTCAAAAGAAATATTTACCTCATTCACCGTTCTTGAAGTGGCATCTTGTTGCCAAATTGTTGTGCATTGGCCCATATTTGAGATCAACTCCTTGCTTGAGTAGGGGTCTTATTCACCAACACGCCTCCACTTCTATCATACTCCTATCCATCAATGATCCTTCGTAAAAATATTGAATAAGAAGTTGATCAAATCGATCTTTGAGGACAACGGCACACAATTGTTTGAATCGCTCCCAATATTCATACAAAGTCTCCCGGAAGTTGTCGATCCACAAATATCTTTTCGATGTTGGCGCTCTTGAAGCGAGAAAGTACTTCTCAAGGAACCATTCCACATTGTAATTGATCCGGAGGCAAGTAGTACAACCAATCTTTAGCTAGCCCATCTACAGAGAACGGAAAAGCACGCGGCTTAATCTGCTCTTCAGTCACGCCTTGTGGCCTCATACTTGAACACACAACATGAAACTCCTTGAGATGTTTATGAGGATCTTCACCTGCAAAACCATGAAACTTGGGTAATAAATGAATAAGACCAGACTTTAATTCAAAATTTACCTCCAAGTCTACATATTGAATGCAGAGTGGTTGCTGATTCAAGTCTGGTTCAGCTAACTCTCTAAGAGTTCTTTCTACAGTGCTTATCCATCACTTGTTCTTAGTCAGATGATTCAACTAAATCGGCACCGTAAAGCAAAGGCGATGAGGATCGTTGCTTAGCTCGCTTTGTCTGTTGTCTCAGCTGGCGAGCTGTCTTCTCAATTTCAGGATCAAACGAAAGTGTACCTGTACGAGAAGAACGAACCATACACCAAGTAAAACGTAAAAAGGATTAAATAAATGACACCAATCCCGGCGCCAAAATTTGATGGGTGTCGAAGCCAACAAAAATAAATTCCTACTCTAAATAAATTGTGTATAGTAATTGAGCAGGGTCGTGTCCACAGAGATCGGTAATTATTTAAATCCTTTTAAAATTTAAAACATAAAATGGGGGTTTTGTTGACAATAATAAAAATCAAATTAAAATAACAAAAATGCAAATTAAAGTTGTAATTCAAATTAGAGAAAGCTCTGGTTGAAGGAATTAACTGACTGATCATTGATTCAAATATAGATTATTATTACTTATGAATAGATCGGTTATAGTTCTTGAGACCCTCTAATAGCCAATCTCTCCTTAACTAGTCGATAACAAGGCGACCGTTGGTTATTTCCTAATCAATAGACAACCCTAGATACGATCATAGGATTTAATCAATTGTGAGAAACCAGAGAGACCCAAATCCTAATCAACACATATGATGATTCATTTAAATTAGATTGTTTATTCTCACAACACAACTCTCTGCTATGTTATTTGTCACAAACATTAAATTCTTCATACGATGAATCCTTTAATTGACAATAGATTAAGTTGATAATTAAATAGTGGCCAATTACCTAATTAACAAACATAATCATGAAACTAATTCAGAGAATAAACAAATACCCAAAAAGCAATAAAACAATTAAAGCACAAGAAAGATCTCACAGTAGTGATGAATCAAAGCTTCATTATCCTTCAACCAGAAAAATAGGTTTAGTTCTTCATAGAGAGAAAAGAAAAGTTAGATTTAGGGTTTCTTTCTTTTTCTCCAATCCAAAATCCCCTCTTTTCACAATAGATTCCTCCCTTAAATACTCTCTCTCTCCTCTCTTTTAGAATTCTATTTAAAATAAAATACTAATATCTGAAATATTAAATTCGTAATTACAAAAATAACCAAAAATACAAAACACGTTAAACTAAAAACTGCAGGTCCGCAGTTGACAGCACGCGCCCACGCCTTATCAACAAAGTTCTTCTGACTCTCAAAATTTCTCCAAGAGAACAATCATCCTTAAACATCATCTTATAGCTCAATTTTATCACCAATCAATAGAATTGCACCTACAAAAGTAAAACACAAGTAAATCACTATTATTAAGTGCAAAACATCGATATTAAGGGAAGTAAACAATGCAAAACTAGTGCATAAATTGTACTCTAACATTTAGTATTAAAGTACTACAAAAAATAATTATAACTTTGAAATAAAAGTTGATAATGTGTAGTAAATATGTCTTTTCGAAATAATAATTTTTATATAAATAGTAAAGATAATATTAATTTTTCATTATACAAATGTAGGATCAATTCAACTTAGTTTTTAAGATACAACAACTAGTGTTTAATAACACTCTAGTAAAAGTTACAGCTACTCAGCATCAATACCCAAACAAGGCCTTATTTAATCACTTACTGTGTTTTCTATCAACACATGGCAGACTTCTTCTTCCTTCCATAATTTGCTGCGTTTCCCAGGTTCTTCAGGGGATTGTCTTTGAACAATTTGTTGGCCTAATTCTTGTAGCAAATCATGCATCCAAAGTGTGTTGTCATTTAAAATAGTTATTAGAGATTTGTTAGTAAGAACTTCTATTCCAATGACTCGGGAAAAATCACATCCATCTAGAACTTTCGTTACATAATCTCTATCCTCCAAATTAAAGAAACATGCAACATCAAGAAATATTTTCTTCTCAATCAAGCTTATTTCAAGTACACTCATAATCTGATTTGGAGGATCTATCTCGTAGTCTTTCCAGGTACTTTTCCATTGATCCAAAGATCTACCATTCAAAAAGGAACCCAAAACTTCGAGAGCTAAAAGACCACCAAAGATATAGAACACATTCGCACACATTCTTCCGAAGGTGATGGGATTTAAAAGCTTTCATGTTGAAGAGTTGAAAAGCTTCATCGTAATTTAGACTAGGCTTATACACTTCATCCATTCCATGTGTCTTTATGATGTTCATCTCGTGATGTTATGATGATCTTGCTGCCTGAACCAAACCACTCACGCTTTCCAGCTAAATACTCTAATTGCTTTATGTCAACCACATCATCGATAACAAGAAGAACCTTTTTGTGTTGCAGCCTACTTGCTAAAATGTTGATGCCATCATCGACATTCCATATGCTATTATCTGCAAGCTTTAATAATTGAGAAAGAAGTTACCTGTGAAAAGAGATTACACTACCTTCTTTTTCAGATTTTTCTCTAACATTGGCAAGAAAACTACTCCCTTCAAATTCATGAGAGACTGTGTCATAAACAACTCTCGCAAGAGTCGTCTTACCTAAACCTCCCATTCCGCAAATCCCTATCATACAAACATAATCATTAGGCCCTCCGTCTATAAGAGACCTCAATTCTTTCAAGCGTGAATCTATTCCTACTAGCTTCTTAAGAACCTCTAATTTTATAGAAATTTTACTTGATATCGCCTTGACAATATCTCGAATAAATTCTGACTCATTCCTGCAGTTAAAGAACAAAGAAAGATCAAGTCTGGTTAAATTTGGTATTAAAGAAATTCAGATATAGAAAAAACCCAAAATATGCAATATTCATTGGATCAAATTGAAGCAATTAATGTAACATGTTATTACATATGGCTAATCTGTAGGTGTGTCAATGTGAATTGTCCTCCTTTCATGCAATCCGTGATTGGCACCATAATAGTACTAAAATGAGGAATGAATCACCTATAAAAAAAGGCCAATCCACGGAAACTTCTGGCGGCGGACAAAGTAGTTGGTTTTGGCCAATCTCGAATAGCATCCGCTCTTATATATCCCAAAAATAATATTGTCTCTGTCAAGAAAATACACTTATTCATTGTTGTGTATAAACTTGCTGCTCTTAAGGTTGAAAGCACTTCTCTCAAATGTTGTAGATGTAAATCGTGACTAGTGCTATATATAAGTATATCATCGAAGTAAACAACCACAAACTTTCCAATGAAAGGGCTAAGAACCTGATTCATAACTCGCATGAAAGTACTCAGAGCATTAGATAAGCCAAACGACATTACCAACCACTCGTATAACCCTTCGCGAGTTTTAAAGGTTGTTTTCCATTCATCTCCAGGCCATATTTGAATTTTATGGTAGTCACTTTTCAAATCAAGTTTGGTAAAAACTGTTGCTCTACTAAGAGCATCTCTAAAAAACTCTTCAAATAAGATTCTACTTCTTATTTAAAGAGCCATACCAATCTTAAATGCTCCAAAAGACACGTTAATTTAGATTCTTCAAATAAGATTTGTTTCTCACTCTTCAATCTTACCGAGTGAGTTTCTCCCTCTTCTATTAATATTTTATTATTATTTATTTAAAAGATAAGACTGTAGTAATTATTATTTATGTTTCTTTTAAAAAATATAATAACAATACAATTTGATAGTGGGAAAGATTTGATTAAAATAATATTAATTTATTTTTATTTGGTGAGTCTTTTGTAGAGGATTATATTTTTCTATACACTTATTTGCCACATCAGTAAGCAAATTAAAATTTGAAGAGTAAAATTTAAAGATCTTTTTGAAGATGCTCTAAGTTGATCTAACAAGTCGTCTAATTGAAGGATTGGAAAACGATATCGAACTGTAATTTTATTGATAGCTCGACTATCCCTGCACATCCTCTAAAACCCATCTTTCTTTAGAGTCAACAAAGCAGGGACTGCACAATGACTAAGATTTTCACGAATAAATCCCTTTTTCTAGTAACTCTTCCACTTGGCGCCTCAATTCCTTGTGTTTCGTGGGACTCATACGATAATGAGGTTGATTTGGTAAAATTGAACTTGGAACCATATCTATCTGGTGTAAAGACGAGTTTACCGGAACCTGAGTCCTCCTCTTGGAATATCTCTGACATCGTTATTATTGATTTGGTACGTCCCTAAGAGGCGGTAAACCCTGTGGTATCTTTCTAGGGAATAAATCTTGAAATTCCTCCAATATAGGTGTCACAACTTCAGGAATCATCGAATTATTGTGGCTATTTTTCCCAATAAAATATAAACTCTTTTCGTCTTTATTACAACATCTGTAAACTGCTTTTTACCTAACAAATAATTACCCAAGTCTTGGTTAAGAGTAAGCTCCTTGTTAGGTAGGAGAACGATCTTAGTATTGTTAAACATAAAGCTGTAGGTATTTCTCTTCATATCATGCACTACGTTTCGATCATATTGCCAAGGTCTACCCAGTAATAGATGACAAGCATCTATAGCCACAACATCACACCAAATTTTGTCTTTATAGATTGAACCAATAGGTAAGAAAACTAAGCAACGTTTCGATACTGTTACTTGATTTCCTTTCTTCAAGCATGTGAGCTTGTATAGAGTTTGATGAGGTTCTGTCTTTAAATTTAGCTTTGTTACGACTTCTTTTGAAATTACATGATTGCAATTGCCAGAGTCTATGACCATACGACATACTTTACCCCAATTGTGTAAGTAGTCTGAAAAATATTTTATCGTAACCTCTTATCTTTGTCTTGACCTTTAAGAGTGAAGAATGTGCGGTTCACGATCAACATTGGTCCACTATCACCTTGTTCTTCAACGGATTGTGTGCTACCACTACTATCAAAAGCTGGCTCTTCAGCGAACTCTGCAATTTCTTCCTTCTCGTGGTCTTCACTTTCCTCAACGCCTACGACTAAACCTTTACCATATTTTCCTCCTTTTTTACATTATGTCATTCTGTGCCCACTTTCTCTGCAATTAAAACAACATAATCCCAAACCCGAGGATTGGTTTTTGCTGCTTTGATTATTTTCACTAGGTTTACTAGTTTTATTTGGAGGATTTGAGGGAGTGAAATTATGGAATTGAGAAGTCGGGCAACACTTCGAGGATCCCGAAAGTTTGAGTCATTAGTACGACGACTAAATTGCTTCTCTAACTGCAAGGCTTCTTGGTGTGCCTCTGAGACAGAGTATGGATCGAGTAGATTTAATTGGTCTTGAAACTGGGATCGTAAGCCTCCAATGTAGCGGGAAACTTGTTGTTTTTCTATCTCTGTCAAGTCATTGCGTGCCACCAACCAATGGAATTCTATGGCTGTAATCATCCACTGATCGATTACCTTGCCTTAAATTATGTAGCTGTTAGTATAATAGTTTGGCATAATTATAAGGCAAGAATGCTCTATGCAAGTGCTTCTTCAGTTTTTCCTAAGAATCAATCTCTTTTTTTGCCTTGCCTAATCCTTATGAGCCTACATTGTTGCCACCAAGCTACTGCTCTTCCATGGAATTGAGTTGTAGCAAGCAAAACTAGTTTATTTTTAGGAACTTCCTTGTATTAAAAAACTTAATGGCATTAATCTAATCTAACAATTCTTCAGATCGACCACTTCCTTGAAATTCAGGAATGTCAATTCTCAAACAAGATTCCCATATTCTATCATTACTAGACTTAGTTCTAGGCTAACGCTGAGAGAATGGATTAGCAAAGTTTTCACTTGACTTGTTCTCGCGTTCTGGTGTGTAATGACGCTCAGCGAGTAACTCTACCATTTGTGCAACTAACATATCAATTATGACTGTCATGCTAGTCAAGGCTTCATCTCTAGAAATAATATCTTGATTATAAGTTGCAGCATGAGCATCACGAGCTTTTCTTGGAGTCATTTTCCAAATTCAGGTTTTAAAAAGGAATGGGGTTAAACTGAAAAATAAATAAAATTTAGACCGAGACTATAATTAAGCAAACGTTTAGATTTCCGGTGACGGTAGTTGAAAATCGAGCATGGATTGGTGGATCAGAAAGATTTTGGGTTGATGAATATGATGGTGGTGCTGGTTTATCAGAAAAAGCGGTGTTTTGGCCGGAAATTGGAGATAAAGGCGGCGGGTTTGTAGTTGTTTTGATTCCGGCGATCGGTGAGTCGATCGGCGGTGGGGATAGGTGAATGGTTCAACTGATGGAGAGGAGTTGATTGGTGGTGGTGATGATGGCTAAATCGTGCTGGAAAGTGGCGAAGGATGGTGCCGGTCTTCGCGATTTTCTGGCGTTTAGTGGACAGTCGGCAGTGGTCGATGCTTGGGGTTTGATGGGCAGTGCATTCTGATATGAATGGTGGTGGTTGTGTCTGGATCGATTACGGAAAACGAAAGCCGGCAGCCTTGGACGGCGTCCGACGGGGGCTGAATTTTTTTTTTTGTGTTATTTTTTTTAAGCTAAACGGGAAAAAGGAAAAAAAAAAGAAAAAAAAAAGTTTTGGTGGGAGATGGGGTGAGAGGGGCTAATACAAGTTTTGGCTCCGATACTAATTTGAAATATCTAGAATTAATTGCTCAAATACTCACAATGAGATTTAAAAATTGAAAATATTATTGAAATCGAACATGTCTTCGAAGGCTACAAGAGTAAGTTATTTATTGTAGTAGTAATTATCCTAAATTATTAAGAAAAAATAAAATTGTAAATTGAAAAAAAAATTTAAATTGAAAAAAAATTAAAAATCCTTAATTAATTAGGAAATATTTCCTAGTATAAATTCCTATCCTGCATCAAATATGATGATAGATAAAAAAACATGTGATATGAACCTAATTAGATAAATCAGTAATGCCTTAGTAAACAATATTATAGTTTATGGTAAGGCTAGCTATTTGAAGAGACGAAAATCAGCCAAACATCGTTTCCTCAATAAATAGGAACTTTTAAAACCATATGCATCTCAAAATTTATCAAAAATAAACTTTATTATACACTAATTATTCCGTGCCATTTTCCTGAGTACTTTTTGTATATCTTAGAAACACATACTTAAACAATATGATCAAGCATGAAATCGTTTTCGATTTGTGAAGACAACAACTTTGGGGATGACATTTTGCTCTTGTGGTAGTTTAGCATATATAAAATAAAAATTGCCAACTGAAATTGAATATGCATACTTTCTGAAATATTCAGGGAATAGTAAGCAGGCTTCTCCCTTTATTTGAGTTCACTAAATGAATCCTTGAGGTTGTGGTTCCTCGTCACCTCAACATATGCAGTAAGGCTTCACCTTGACATTCTTGCTACAAGGATTCATTTAGTGAACTCAAATAAAGGAAGAAGCCTGCTTACTATTCCCTGAATATTTCAGGAAGTATGCATCTTCAATTTCAGTTGGCAATTTTTCGTCGCCTACAACCAACTTTGATGCAACAAAATTTTGATGGGGTTCATTCAGATTTTAAGTGGGTAAAGCGAGTCCATTGATTTGTAGTTTTGTCAAACTCCTCCATATAAACCGGGGGGATATCATGCCTCTTACCTCCGATCCTGGCCAAAATACACCCCTGAGAAGTTACAAAATTTATGAAGACACAACCCTAAATTTATATTATTGAATCATACTCAACAGCTTGGGAAATTGACCTTGTCGATTGATGGCTTTTGGTTGGGAAATCGTAGAGGTGACGCAACAGATGTATCATCATCATCTCTTTGTTCAACACTTCAGTTGGGAATTGGGAGGGCATGGTTCCTACTTGGGCATTTTATCAAACATGTTCAGCATGGGAATCATACAATTACTCCTCAAAACGTATTTGATCAAATCTGTATAATTTAACTCAAAAGTATAGTTTAAATTATGTGTAACGTAATTTAAGTGAATGATTGAAATATAAAAATTTATCATTATAAAAGTTTTGTAATTTACGTGTAGGAAAAATAAAAAAGAGAATATTATTTTGAATTTTAAAAATAAAAAAATAATATAGTTTTATTTTTTTATTAACAGATATTTATTGAAATTCAAATTTAAAACCTGTTTTAAAATAAAAGGAAAAAAAGAAAAAAAGAGGTTTTATGATAAGATTGGGGTGGGTTGGGTAAATAGTCCAACTCCGTAATTAATACAAACAAATAGTTCAACAAAAGTCAGAAAGTCCAAATTAAATTAGCCAGGTTAAATTCAACAAGTCCATAAAGGCCTACAAAATTCCAACATCAAAATGGAGGGGAAGGGCACTTGATGAAGCTCTGCTTCACAGTGAAGGCAACCAGTCAGTGGCTATGAACAATAATTGTTTGCCAAAAATATTTTTGATCAAATATGTGATATGATGCTTATATATAAATGATAATTTACTTCATCAAAATAAAATGTATCGGTACCTTTGCCATTTAATTTCATTTTTCTCTTTAAATTATCGTAATTTGAATTTCCTTTAATTTGGAGTTTTTTTTAAGAAATTCATTGGGACCAGTTTGAGATTGCAGTAACTGATGAAGTAAATTATTTCTGCTGTGTTGATAAAATAAGTTGTTGACTAAAAAAAAATTAGTGTTTGGTAAATTTTGTTGTTGCAGTTGCTAAGAGTTTGAGATATAAAGTATATGCATATGATAAATTTATTATGAAAGTGTTGTTTGCTTGTATAATTATCAAAGTAGATATTAGTTGGAATTATCTTCTATTTGTATATTAGAGTGATTTTATTGGAAAATAAGATAATATTAAGGATATGATAAGAACTTTAAAAAGGTCACGACTTATTTAATAAGCTTCTTATAAAAAAATAACTCTTATCATGTACTTTTTTAAAAACTATCGTCAAAATAGAAAAAAACTTATGAAATAAACCCTTTAAAAATATTTACTAAACACTGTTTTTATTGAAAACTTATGAAATAAGTTATCTACAATTTCAAACAAGATTTGTAATGTGAATAACTAGAACTCAGGCACTAGTGCTATTCAACTAAAATAAATACAAATTCAGTAAAAATCTCGACAAGTGAAAGCCCATATCAGCTTCAAGTACTGTTTGTAATTCACAATAAACTTATCTGACCTACTCAACTAGAACAACCGAAGATATATGCAAAAACAATACAAATAATAATAAAAAAAGAAATATATTCAACCAGATTGCTGAGCGAATTAGTTTGTTTTTCACTCATTGCAGTTGGTGTGCAGCTCAAAAATTATGATCCTTCAAGTGAACACAAAAACTCGTGCGTGTAATAATGGTTACAAAAGAATGGTGCAACGAAACAGAGATGTAAGAACACAAAAGAGAAAATTATTTTCCCTCTTTCTTTAACTTTCAGCTCATGAGAAATCACAAAATTGAAAACTACAATTTGTTCAAGCAACACATTCTGATTCTGACCAACATTTTTATCCAAGTCGAGCGTTTCTGGTAATTTAACATGAGAATAAACTGCAGGAGTGGATACGATAAATAAACAAATAATAAAAAGGAAATGAAATACCACATGCAAATTTAAAGAACATAAGTTGAATTGGGACGCGTACTTATACTGTTACACATAGATCCGGAGAAAATAATTTTCACTAGGCCTTGCCCTTCATTCGAGTTGTCTAAATCTTTTAGGTTTTAGTTCCTCATTGTAATCATCACAGCTGCCACTTCCCCTGGTTTCAGCCGCCGCAACAAATTCTGCAAGGCTTCGCTTTGATGCCATGGCTACTTCCATATTTGATCCAACAAAATTGTGATGGAATTCATTCAGATTATAAGCAGTTGAACGACTTCGTTGGTTTGTCGTTTGGTGGAACTCTTCCACTTCGTACATATAAACTGGATGGAAGCCACACCTCTTCACCTCAAATTTCCACGCGCTTGTAAATGACAACTCAATGTGATCTGATTCAAAATGCCAATTACTACCATAGCAGTGTTGACGAGACAAATACAGTAGCCAAAGATGGTCTGAGTTTGAAACAGCTTGAGCGAATCTGTCTCTAAAATTAGTACAATATCTCACATTAGAATCGATCATTCGGCAGTTCAACTGATATCCAGGAGATGAACGCCACAGATTTTTTACTCGAGTTGAATGTTTAGGCGCATGAAAAACACAGCAAATAGCAAATCCCACAACCTTATTCATATTATACAAATATGAAGGCCTTGTGACCGTTATTGAAGAACCCTCATTCTGATACATGAACCACTTTGGAATTTCACTTCCTGGGGCAACAATGCTTAAATAATCTCTTGGAACTGGCACTGCCTGCAACCAAGAAATAAAAAATGAACAAGTCCATACCATTGCTCAATTGCCAGTCATTATTTTGGCATAGCACGGAGACACAGAGTGCGAGACTGACCTCAAGGTACTCTTGTAGCATTGAAAAAGCCAAACAGTTGTTTTCTAGCAATTTCAAGCTGTCTATACATTCAATGTATGTGCATTTGGACTTGCGTAGATTTAGTGCATCTAATAATGTCACCAACGAAGAGCAACCATTCACTCTAACTTGTCCTAAGTTGGATGGAAGTTGTGGCAGAGATTGAAGCCTTTGACAATCTTCCAACTCTAGTCTTATTAGATTAAAAAGACCGTTAATGCTTGCTGGCAGCGTAACAAAATTGTTTTTACTCAAACGCAACTCTTTTAACGAGTGTAAGTTGCCAATATCACTCGGGATTGCTCCTTCCCGTAGACCACAGTCACTGAGATCTAATTTTGTTAAAGAGCACAAACCTGACAGAGAAGACAGCATCAAAGCTACAGGACATGTACTCTTCTGCATCAAATTGGTGAAGAAAGGCAGATAACGTGATGCAGATGATGGTGGTCCAGTGCAGCCACGGAAAGATAATGCTTTAAGATTCTTCATAAGAAAAATGGAGGATGGAGGACGCCTTATAGCTGTTCCGCTTATATCAAGTTCTTCCAAACTTTCTACTTGCCCAACTGTCTCCGGAAAATTTTCAGGTTTAGAGCAACCACAGAGATTCAAAGTTTTGAGTGATTTCAAACCATTTATATTGCTGGAAAGTGTCATGAGATTTTTGCAGTCAGTCAAATTCAACTGAACAAGTCCAGATAGAAGTTCAATCGATAGTTGCAATTCTTTGATATTAGTTCCATCCAAAAGAAGTTCCCGCAGACATTCCATATTTCCCACAACGTATGGAAATTTCCTCAATTTCAAGCATCCAGAAAGGACAAGTGTTTTAAGCGATTTCATGAAAATCTTGCCTGGAAGAGTTTTAAGACTTGTACAACCTTTCAAATTTAACAAAATCAGCTTATTGTGAAGTAGCAAAGACGAGTGAACTTCATGCAACCTTGTACAACCTTCGAGATCTAACTCCTCCAAATTTGGGGCTTCTGTGAAGTCTGGTGTCTTAATCAGATTCTTTGAATAGCTGAGTTTCATGACTTTCAACATGTTTAAAGGCTGTTGAAAACAAAAGGGAGTTAAAATGATATTTCTTAATTCATATACTACTATAATAATGAAATTGCTATCAACAATTATTCACTGAAAAATATAAATTAGTGACAAAAATATTGATCTTACTTTGGCTCCCTTCCATAATTCTTTAATGCAGCAGTAACACATGTTAAATTCAACAGTTTTATCCAATTGCAAATTTGGTGGCAAAGACCTCCAAGGATATCCATGCCAATCGAGTAACCGCAACTTGTTGGAGAGGTATTCAAGGCTTTTAGGAAGTTGCAGGTTACAAATTTTGAGCAATCTTAGGTTGATCATCTTCGAAAATGCTTTAGGACTTGCTCTTAAATACACCTTATTTTCGAGAAAGTGATAATAATCAACTATTATACCTTCAACTACTTCGTTTCCCTGAAAATTATAAACAAAGTCGTTGGTTGGAGATTTAACTAGTGAACAGAGCTCGAAAATAATTACTTTTCGATCCCCTTTATCAGTTACTTACTGTGTTTTGTGACAATACATGGCATATATCTGCTTCCTCCCACAATCTGCTGCGTTTTCCAGGTTCCTCGGGAGACTCTCTCCTAACAATTTTTCGACCCATTTCTTGTAGCAAATCGTGCATCCACAGTCTGTTGTACTCACATACTGTTAATAGAGATTTTTCAATAAGAACACCAATTCCAATACCTGGTTCAAAACCACAGCCGGCGAGAATTTTTGATACATAATCTCTCTTCTGCCCTTTAAAGAAACACGCAACATCGAGAAATATTTTCTTCTCTACTTCTTTCAGCCCGTCAAAACTTATTTGGAGTATATCTAGAATCTCATTTTCGGGTTCTCTTTTTAGTCTTTCCACGGTACTTGTCCACTCATCCACAGGTCTGCCAAACAAAAATGAACCCAAAACCTTGATAGCTAGTGGAAGACCACTCGCATACTTTACAACTAGTTGAGATAGATGAACATATTCTTCCCTTGGCATCTGGGTTTCAAAGGCTTTCAAACAAAAGAGTCGGAATGCCTCATCGTAAGACAATGCCTCAAGCTTATAAACTTCCTCGACTCGATGCAGCTTCAACAAATGTTCATCCCTCGTTGTTATTATGATTCTGCTGCCCGGTCCAAACCAATCACGCTTTCCAGCTAATCTTTGTAGTTGCTCAACATCAGCCACATCATCAATTACGAGAAGGACCTTTTTCTGTTGCAACCTTCTTCCTATCATGTTAATACCATCGTAGACATTTTGTATGCTAATATCTCCAAGCTTCAGCAAATCAGAAAGGAGCTGCTTTTGCAAAGAGATTACACTCCCTTCTTTGTCATATTTTCCTCTAACATCAGCAAGAAAACTATTACCATCAAACTCGTGAGAGATCAAGTCATAAACAACTCTTGCAAGAGTTGTCTTTCCTAGACCTCCCATACCCCATATCCCTATCATACGAACATCATTGCACCCTGCACCCATAAGAAACTTCAGTTTCTCCAAGCTTGATTCTATTCCTACTAGCTCCTTAAGAATCTCTGGCTCTGTACGAATTTTACTTGATATCACATTGACAATTTCCTCAATAAATTCAGACTCATTGCTGTAGATTGAAAACAAGAAGAAAAGATCGCTATTGTTAAATTAAAGTTTGTGTGAACGAAGTAAAAGATCGATTCCATATAAAATCCAAACCATACAATATTCGCTTCATCAAATAGCAGTCATATAATCAAGTAACATGTTATTATTACGTGGGTCAGAAACAACAAGAATGAGAAAATTCAATTTCTTCTGCTATTTTCTTCTCATGTACATATTATGTCTTTCTATAACCGGGCAAATTAGATTAAAAGAGAGTTTATATCAATTTTTTATAAGAATATTTATATATTACACGCATGAAATCAATTAGATGATGATGATAGACATCCTAAATGATGTGACATTCATTAGGTGCTTGATAATTATTTAGAAGATTCAACTGAGATATAAATATATTATCTCTAGAACCAGCTGATTAACAGAGCACAAAGCATCACAAGATACAAATGTACAGTCTTCAAAAGTTAAAAATACAATAATTAAATGTATCAACATCCGTAGCTATTCATTTGCAAATATTAGTTCATTTACAACACGGCTATTTTAATAACAACACATCATATGATATATATATACATATTAAACAGCAGCTGTTTAATTTAAAACAGCGTTGAATCATGAATACTAAAATGTGTTGAATCATGAATACTAAAATTTGTCTTGTACTTACTAATCAAGCAGAACAACAAAAAAAAAATTAATAATTGAGAATAAGAATGATTACCTATCCTTCAATTCCCAGCTAGATTTATTGGCCACCACTTTTAAAGCGTCTCTCCAGTTTTGCACATTTTCTATATTATCCTTAAAAGTTTCTTCGTGTTTAGCAAAAGCTTGTCCAAAACTTGCTGTCTGTTTCCTCACCACAGTTGGTTCCACATTGTAGAAAATTGGAAAAATGTGATCTTCTTTGTTTTTGCATTCAACAATCTTAGCAAGTTCATCCAAGCACCAAGTGGAAGAAGCATAATTTTTGGAGAGAACAATAATTGAAATTCTCGATTCTTCAATTGCTTTTACGAGTTCCGGTGAAATGGATCCTCCTTTCTGAAGGTCTTTGTCATCCTTGAATGCGTAAATTCCTTTATTTTTTAAAGCAGTATAGAGATGACCCGTGAAGGTTTTACGAGTGTCTTCCCCTCTAAAACTTAAGAAGGCATCATATTTCCCATAAAAGACAATTTGGGTGCTCCTGGAAGCCATTATATTTGTTCCTGAAACTTAGAATGAAAAAATGTGACATTCTGGGTACAATACAATATTGGCAAACAACATGATTCATCCGAAATTATGGCCACCAAAAAACGGAAAATGTACATATCCAGATATAATTAATTTCGAAAGTTTTTGGTGCACCATATTATATTACATCAGCTGTATTGCATTAAACAAAATATTTTTATTAGAATTTTAATATTTTATACTATTAGTTATATTAAATTTATTATTTAACTTTCACAATAAAATTTTTGAAAATTTATCAAGAAAGTAGTACTTTTTATTTCAGAAAATAATAAATTATTCAATAATAAAAGTAAAATAAATAAAATGATCTTACATAATTAAATAAAATAAGGTTACAACTAATATTCATTGACATTATATATAAGCAAAGAATCTGGCAAATAGTTAGTTTTAATAAATTATTTGTGCATAGATCATAATTTTCAAGTTAATTTTTGAGAGAGATTGAGAGAAGCTGATAGAAACTGAAAATTTGCTCTTTTTTTTAATTAATTAAATTAATTGACAATAGATTGTACTTAAATATTGTTTAAAGACGAAAAATTGCTAATATAAAAAGTTAATAAAGCATTCTCATTTCAAAATTAATAATCTTCTTCTTAAACAAAATAAACAGATCCACAACTTCTTATTTACTTTCTTTACCAAAAAGAAAAAATTTCCTAAATAAATCCCAAAATGTAATTAGAAATTTTTTCAGATGCTGAATGGGGATGTGTATGCCCACCTCTACTCAGGCAAATATTTTTTTAGGTGTCTATTAAGGAAAGGCAAATAGTTCATATAAACATTCAAGCTTTCTTTTAATTTTTAAACACACAGGATGTGCAAATTAATTCGGAAAATGAAAGAGAAATGTACAAGATAAAACTTACAGCTTATTGGAAATCCAATGAAGTATTTGCTCAAAGGAAAGAAGTTAATCAAATCAGGCAACTTCTGGCTCCTCATCCTCAGCTCTGTTGTGTGCCTGTATTCTAAAAGCCAGCCTTAGTGAAAGTTGACTTGCATACTTAATTAATCGTTATAAACTTCCACTTGCATAATTAGTTATTCGTTATAAACTTCAACTTGTCACTATTAATTATTCAAAGAATTATTATACATCGTAAGATTCTTCACACGGCAATCACTATCGTTGAAAATAATGTGCTTTCTTTAGTTTATTAAATAGCCTACAAAGCTGCCGTTCGAGCATCTTCCAAGAAATTGCTTATGAAATATATTAAAACAAGAAATTGTTTTGAAGTAACAGACGTCGATGAGGAATCGAGTTTGGCTACATCTGGCCTATTAGGTAATGCCACGTCATGAGTAAGCATTAAACCAATGCGTAAAAGAAACTTTTGTGGCGTTTGTGTTTAAAGACTTCCACGAACTGGTTTTTAACTCTTAAATTTTGGTTCAAGTAATTACAAAACATAATACAATCCTTCAATTTTAAGTAGAAATATACGATGAGCATTAATAAAAATGATAATGTTTCGCAAAACTTTTCAATTTTTTTTTCTTTTCAGAAATTATAAAAACAAATTCATATCAAATCAATCTAATTGTGGATTTTAAAATTTTCAATTCAATTCAACCCTCTAATCCAACTTTCTAGCATAAAGTTATTTCGTTGACGGGAAATGTTCGATAAACTTTTGATCCAGACATATCTTAATTGAACACATTGATCATATTCGTGGCAAGAGCAGAGTAATGTTGGAGCTTAATACTATATTGATTGAAGGAAAACGATACATTATATTTTTTAAAAATATATTTTTGAATGATAATTTTCATTGCCAAAAAATTACAGTACGTGCAAAATACGAGGCTTGTGCTTCAGAAGCACAAAAAATGTAATTGTGTACGATAAATAAACTTAGAGCATAGGCATTAGAAAAGAATTAGATCATAGAATTGCCAAAGAAATTGATATGCAAACTTACAGATATCTTCAGAGAGTAATAACTAATAAGTAGGCTCTGCCCTTCACTCGAGCTCTCTAAACATTTTAGCTTGTGGTTCCTCGTCATTCATTACAGCAGCCACTTCCCGTGGCCTCTACGGCAACATAGTCAGCAAGGCTTTGCTTTGATCCCACTGCTGTGGCATGTGATTCGTTCAGATTATAAGCAAACGAGAGGGACAAATAAAGTAGCCAAAGACATACAGGCATTAGTTCATATAACATCTCAATTCCATCAGATTCCAACTGCACAATACCATCATAGTGCTTGTGGCGAGACACAAATAGAGTAGCCAAAGATAATTCGAATCAGCCCGTCCAAATTACTCCTAAACATCAAGGCATAAAAAGAAATGGAGAAGCTCCCATTATACCATCTGATCTCAAATGGCAGTTCAACTGAAGTGTTATGAACGCAGGTGTCCGGCAGTTGGTGAATTTTACAAATAGCATATTCCACCACCTTGTTCTTCTCATACAAATCTGAAGGCCTTTCTATTGTTGTCCAAGGACCGTCATTCTGATAGCTGAACCACTCGGAATTTTATTTCCAGGAGCAACAAGGCTTAAATATTCTGGTCTTGGATTTGACCCTTTCTACAACAGAGTTAAAAAAAAAAAAAAAAATCAGCATAACAGTAAGGTCTGAATCTTATGTTTAGAACAGCAGAAAGGCAGAGTGAGAGACTGACCTCAGGGTAATCTTTTAGCGTTAAAACCACCAAATCCTTGTTATTGAACAATTTGAAGCAGTGCACACAATTGATTTTTCTGGACTTGGACTCGCATAGTTTTAATGCACCTGATAATGTTTCAGCGAAGCACAGCCATTTATTCTAACTACCTTTACACCGGATGGAAGTTCCTGTAGACATTCAAGCCTCTTGCAGGTAGCAATTCACACTTCTTCTTGCTTAGATTTAACTTGTCTAATGATAATAAGCTGAAATAGCACCCAGGATTAATTCTTCCCCTAGATTAAAGAACACAAACCTGATAAACAGCAGTGTTAGAGGCGTAGGATCTGAAATTCTTCTTGGCCTCAACATTTCAGGGAAGTGCAGATACCAAGATGTTGAAGATCTTTTCGCTTTGCATCCATGAAAAGATATTCTTTAAGATTCTTCAAGAGAAAAATGGACAACACAGGTTGTCTTACAGCGGTTCCACTGAGATCAAGCTCTTCCAAGCTTTCTATTCTCATCAAGTTCTTTGGCACATTTCCGAGATTGGAGAAGCCAAAGAGATACAGAGCTTTTAGAGATTTTAGACCATTTATAGTACTTGGAAATCTCGAAAGATTATTGCAGTCATTCAAATTCAACAAATCAAGTCCACTTAGAAGTTCAATTGACAATGGCAGTTCTTGAAGAGCAGTTCCATCTAACATGAGCCTCATTAGAGATGCCATACTTCCCACAATCTCCGGGAACTTTTTCAGCTTTGAGCAACAAGAAAGTACAAGTGTTTTTGGAGATTCCATGGTAATCTTGGTTGAAAGAGCTTTTAGAATTGTACATCCTTCATGATTCAATAAAATAAGCTTTTTCTAGACAAGATGGGTGAATTTCACACAACGTTGTACATCCGAAAGAAAGTTGAAATGAAGTTATTCGGCAACTGAGAAAGTTTGTAAAGATTATGGAGTTCTATTGATAATTCTTATTCAACAACACAAATTGATATGAAGGCAACTGCTTGTGTACACATTCTTTAATCATGATTACATTTAATTAATCCAGAGTTGACTAGTGTTAAGACTTGCTAATTTTCAGCTCAATGCACAGTGTACTTGTAACAAATTTTAAGTGATTAAGCTGAGCTGGCATCTCATTCTGCATTCTTCTTCAGTTTCATTTTCTTCTTGTATTCTAAACAGTGTGCTATCTTAATTGCCCCCCTCAAACTCAAGGGATGAAGATGAATGTTGAGTTTGGCTCTTAAGTAATTAAACTTCACAAACGCCAATCATAATGTATGCAATTTGTTCTTCACTTGGGACATAATGGATGTTTAGCTCACTGCAAGTACCTTGTTTCGATGAAGTGCATTATCAATTTCGATATGCTTCGTTTTGGAATGGTAAAGGGTTCCTTGCTAGTTGAGTGGCTTTTCTCAACATATTCCCAATCCTATAGACAAGGATTGAAGCCAAGTTATTCTCCACTTGCTGAAGCCAAAGCTCCATACTCACTTTCTACACTTAATCCAGATATTACGATTGTTTCTTAGATGACCAAGATATCAAATTGTTCCCCAAGTAAATACAATAAGCAACAATAAATTTCCTATCATCTAAGTCACATGTTCAATCTGCATCAAGAAACCAAAGTGAGCTCATGCTTCCTTTTCTAATGAACCTTAATCCATAATCTTGAGTAGCTTTTAGATACCTTAGGACTCTTTTACATGCTATCGATGTTGCAATGTAGGTGCAGATACATATTGACGAGCTTTTTTAGCAAAAGTAATCTCGGATCTTCTCGTATATTGCTTCCCTCCAACTATACTCCCGTAGCTTGTTGGATCTTCAAGATAGTATCTAAGCTCTCCTTGAACAACCTTCTGCAGCTTTGTACTAGTACTCATAAGGGTGTCAATGCCTTTGCATTCAACCATTTCACCTATAGACAACAGATCTCCATGTATTTTCTTCACAAATATACACAATGTGCATCTTACAACATTTTAATTCCAAGGAAATAAGATAATATTCCTAGTTCTTTTAAGGCAAATGTTTTGTCAACGAGTTTTAAAGCTTTTAACTTTATAGTACTTGGACTTGTAATGAGTGTTTCTTCCGATAAGAAGAGAGTATCCAAATTAGTATTAATAAAACCCCAATGCAATAAACACTTATCAAACTAAGCTCTAGGAACTTGTTTGTCCATATAGACATTTGTGCAATTTGCACACAAATTCAGTTTCTCAAGATTAATAAAGCCTTCCTACACACATGAATACCTCCTCGCTTAACTCTCCATTAAAAAAGGCATTGTTAACATTAACTTGCCTTATTATCCATTAGTTCATCACTCCTAGGCTCAACCAATCTAATAATAGCTAATTTAACCACCGAATGTTTTAAAGTAATTCACCCCCGCCACTTGCTAAAATCCTTTAGCAATAAGCTTGGATTTATACTTAGCTACACTTCCATCTTTGTTATACTTGATCCTTCACACCCATTTATTGTCAGCAACGTGATGACCAGCTTGTCTTGGAACTAATGTCCATGTATTATTCTTAATCAGAGCATCATATTCTTCTTTCATAGCTTGCAGCCATCTGGAGTCATCTAATGCTTCTTGCACATTATCTGGTTCTTTGTGAATGAGAGCATCAGTTGTTGTCTTTTTTTTTTTTTCATTTTGTTTATTCAATAACCACAAAACTGATGTTGGAGCATCTTCCAGGAAATTATATACAAAACGGAAATGTAAGTACAGTAATATTATATTCTTAAATTATGTTTACAAATATAAAGTAAATTGAAATAAGATTAATGAAATAATAAAAACGTAAATATTAATGATAGATAAAAAAAAATATGGGATATGATAGTAATGCCTTAGTAAACAATATTATAGTATATGGCAAGTCCAGCTATTTGAAGAGAACTTTAAAACCATATGCATCTAAAAAATTACCAAAAATAAACTTTATTATACACTAATTATTCCGTGCCATTTTCCTGAGCACTTTTGTATATTTTAGGAACGCATACTTGAACAATCTGATCAAGCATGAAAGCATTTTCGATTCATGGAAGGTAACAACTTTGGAGATGATATTTTGGTTTTGTGGTAATTTAACATATATGAAATAAAAATTGCCAACTGAAATTGAAGATGCATGCTTACTGAAATATTCAGAGAATACTAAGCAGGCTTCTCCCTTTATTTGAGTTCACTAAATGGATCCTTGAGGTTGTGATTCCTCATCACCTCAACATATGCAGTAAGGCTTCGCCTTGACATTGTTGCTACAACCATCTTTGATGCAAAAAAATTTGAGGGCATCCATTCGATTATAAGTGGTAAAGCGATTCCATTGGATTGTAGTTTTGTCAAACTCCTCCTTATAAACCGGATGGATATCACACCTCTCACCTCCGAACTCGGCCAAAACACACCCCGAGAGTTACGTAATTTATGATTACACACAACCCTAAATTTATATTATTGAATCATACTCAACTTAGGAAATTAACCTTGTTGATTGATTGCTTTTGGGTGGGAAATCGTAGAGGTGATGCCGCAGATGCATCATCATCATCTCGTTGTTCAACACTTCAGCTCGGAATTGGGATGGCATGGTTCCTACTTGGGCATTTTATCAAACATGTTGAGAGCATGGGAATCATACAATTATTCCTCAAGAACATTTTATCAAATTTGTACAATTTAACTCAAATTATAATTTAAAATATGTGTAATTCAAGTGAACGCATACAATTTTTTAATTTATGTGTAGTTGAAAAAAAAAGAATATTACTTTGAATTTTAACAATAATAAAATAACATAATGTTTTTTTATTAACACATACTTTTTATAAAGAAATTGTAAAACTGAATAAATGCTGCTGTTTGGCAGCTGAGAAAATGCAGAGGAAAATTCTTTATTTCAGTAATGAATTGATATTTTGTACATACTTCCAATCACGAAACGTGCAGCTATTTATACATGCTACACTTACTAACTAATTGCTTACTAACTAATTATTAATCACAAGCTCACTCAGCTAATCAAATAACAGAATACAGAGTATGCATTGTGATGTTAGTTAGTAAATCACGCGACCTTCTGACGTGGCACAAGTGACGGCTGGTAACTTGACACGCTGACTCTTCTTCCTCACTTCTGCACAATGAGCTATCTTCACAGCCCCCCTCAAACTCAAAGGACATGAAAAGACATTGAGTTTGTCCCTTAAATAATTGAACTGAGGTGAAGATAAAGGCTTGGTTAAGATATCTGCAATCTGATCTTCACTTGGCACATAACAGATTTTGAGATCACCAGATAACACTTTGTC
The DNA here is from genome assembly GCA_030449895.1 of Citrus mangshanensis. NCBI lineage: Eukaryota > Viridiplantae > Streptophyta > Magnoliopsida > Sapindales > Rutaceae > Citrus > Citrus mangshanensis. Next base: position 210,450 of record JASUUJ010000242.1, read on the forward strand.
TCGAATAAAATGAACATCAATCTCAATGTGTTTGGTTCTTGAATGGAACACAGGATTCTTTGCTAGCTCTGTTGCACTTATATTATCACACCATATTGTTGGTCTCTCTACACAGTATACTTCCATTTCCAGAAACAATGACTTTAACCAAGCTATCTCTGAAGCAGCTGAAGCAAGTGCTCTATATTCACTCTCAGCTGAAGACTTAGTGACTACTGTTTGCTTCTTTGAAGACCATGAAATCAGATTATTTCCAAGATACACACAGTAGGCTCCAATCGACTTCCTATCATCCAAGTCACTTCCCCAATCTGCATCAGTGAATGCAGTGATTTTCAAATCACCATCCTTTACAAACTTTAAGCTATAATCCTGTGTCTCCTTCAGGTATTTAAGAACCCTTTTGCAAGCCATGAGATGTTGCATAGTTGGTGCAGAAACATATTGGCTCAACTTGTGAACAGAATAAGCAATTTCTGGTCTTGTCAATATTAGATACTGGAGACCACCTACAATGCTTCTATAATGAGTTGCATCTTCAACATAGTAACCCACTTCTCCTTTAACTACCTTCTGCAACTTTGAGTCTTTGCCACTGCACATTGGTGTTGTCACTCCTTTACACTCAAGCATGTCTACTTTAGCAAGCAAATCTCGGATATACTTCTTCTGAGACAAATAAATGCAATCCTGACCATACAGCACTTCTATACCAAGGAAATAGGACAATCTTCCTAGATCTTTCAATGCAAAAACAGTATTAAACTGCTGAATGAAGTCCCAATTCTTCATCATAGGTCAAACTAATATGTCATCAACATATATCAATACCATAATGAGTGACACTTTAGTTTTTCTTAAGAATAAGGAAGAATCAGATTTTGAATTTCTGAAACCCCATTGAAGAAGACATCCCCTGAGCTTTTCAAACCATGCTCTAGGAGCTTGCTTAAGACCATATAAAGCTTTGTGTAATCTGCAAACATAGTTAGATTTACTCTTATCAACAAAGCCTTCAGGTTGCTGCATAAACACTTCCTCTGATAACTCACCATTCAAGAATGCATTGTTGACATCCACCTGTCTAACTATCCACTGATTCATCACTGCAAGACTAAGAACTACTCTCACTGTTGCTGGCTTTACCACTGGGCTAAAGGTATCAAAGTAATTCACACCTTCAATCTGTTGAAACCCTTTTGCCACCAATCGAGCCTTATACTTAGCTACACTGCCATCAGTGTTATACTTTATTCTATACACCCACTTATTCCCAACAACTTTCTGATTTTCTGTTCTTGGTACTAGAGACCAAGTTCTGTTTTCAATTAGTGCATCATACTCATTTTTCATAGCTGTAAACCAATTTGTGTCTTGCAAAGCTTCACCAACTGAATCTGGCTCTTTGTGAACTAACACTGCAGATACATTTTTGGCTTAAAAATACCTTTTCCTCTTGTGGTCATGGGGTGATTGTTTTGAACATGTTGAATATTGTTTGAGGTTATTTGGGACTGAGATGGTAATGGAATTTGAGTAGGATCTGTAGTGTTTGGTGAGTCTCAGATCATGAAAGTTCAAGAGCAGGATTGAGACTTGGTGTTTGACATTGTGTAGCTTCATTAGCTTGTTGATGATCTCATGAGAACATCTTTGAGAGTAGGATTCAAAAATAAGGATTTGACACAAAGATTGGATAAATGGAAAACTTGATGAGGGGACAGAGCAGAGCTGGATATTGATTGTGTTTTGTTCTCAGAATTGAAAGCAGGATCTGAAGAAAAAGGAAATGCATTTTCATCAAATATGACATGCCTTGCTATGTATACACGACCAGAATGATGAAGGCATTTATATCCTTTGTGAGCAGGGCTATAACCAATGAATATGCATTTACTTGTGTGAAAATCAAATTTATGCTTATTGTAATCTCTCAAATATGGATAGCAAGCACAACCAAAACATTTCAGCATCTTATAATCAGCTTTATGTTTGAAAAGTTTTTCATATGGTGTCAACATTTTAAGAGCTGAAGTTGGTAACCTATTGATATGATAAACTGAAGCATGGAAAGAATCCCACCAAAAATGCAAAGGAAGTTTGGCTTGAGCTAACAATGTAAGACCCAATTCTACTACTTGTCTATGTTTTCTCTCAACTAAACCATTCTGATGATGAGTATGAGGACAAGAGTGCCTAAATAAAATGCCACACTGATTTAAAAATTCAGTGAATGATCTGTATTCTCCCCATCAGTTAATGGTTGTTTGGAATTGGTTTTCAACTTGTAACTTGTATAGCTTAAAAACCTCTAAAGCTTCTGATTTCAATTTCAATGGGTAGATCCAAGTATATCTAGTGAAATCATCAACAAAACTAATATAATATCTAAAACCTTCTCTTGAAATAACTGGTGAGGGACCCCAAAGATCAGTGTGTATGAGCTCAAGAGCTGATTTGGTTTTGATTTCTGTAACTGAGAAATGCAACTTGTGTATCTTACCCAACTGACATGCTTCACATAAATGTTGTGTTGCTTGCTTAACCATATTCAGAGAAAACTTATCAGCATGATGAAGTTTAAGTAAATGCAATAAGCTTTGAGAATTTGGGTGGCCAAATCTTCTGTGTAGAAGAGCTATTTTATTAAGCTTATCAGAACATTCATCAAAACCATTCTGTAAACAATTGTTTGAATTATTTATGTACTTTACAGATGGCATATGAGAAGCAAGATGACAGAATGATAACATTGACAGAGGTTTATTAGCTTGACTATGAGACAGAGGAGAATTCTTGGTAGAAGACATAGGTTTGACCAGCAGTTTATACAACCCTTTCTCAGCAATGCCCTGCATTAGAACTTGTCCCTTCAGCAAATCCTTCACAACACAAAATGATCCAAGAAATTCAACAGAAATGTTATTGTCAGTGGTAAGTTTTGAAATGCTTATTAAGTTCTTGGTGATAGAGGGAACAAGCAAGATATCTTTAAGTGCAATATGTAAATCTGCAGGTTGAGATTTTGAATTCTTGAATGAAAAATAAGAGTCACCAATATGAGTTATTGACAAACCTTCACCATTGCCAATAATGAGCTTCTCATTACCTCTAAACTCATCTCTGATATTCAGATTTCCCATGCTGTTTGTCAGATGATGAGTGGCACCACTGTCTAGGTACCAACCTTCATCTGCAGGTCCTTCACAATAGCGCATACCAGAATTATCAGATGCACAAGGATATCCAGACTGTGACATGTGTAATCCATTATTGTTGACAGGCCATGGATCATCATTTGTTGGATAGTAAGGTATGTATGCAGGTTCATAGTTAGCTATGTAGGCAGACTTTGAACCTTTTCCTCTCTGAAATTGTCTTGGTGACTGAGGTATGTAATTCTCTTCAAATCTATGCCAGCATTCAACAACTGTATGTCCTACTTTGAAGCAAATCTGACATGTATTCATAGAATCATCACTGTTGGATACTTGTGACTCAAAAGGGGGTAAATTTCCAGTACCATTGAAACCAGAGCTGCCAAAAGAGCCTCTTCCAGAAGAACCAAATCTATTGCTTCCCATCATCATTTGATTTCTTCCTTGATTACCAAAATGACCAGTTCCAGCAGGAAAACCCCTTGGATGAGAATTCAAAAACATTCCTCTACCATTTCTACCACCTGAGTGACCATTATAATTACCCTGGACACCTCCTGTATATCCTCCTCTCCTAGTATGACCTCTTATTTGAGCATAGTATGCATTCATCATACTATTATTATTCCAGTTAGACATATTAGCATAGTTTGCATTAATCATGTGCTTTTCACTTTGATTTTGTTCAAGCCTAGACTCATGAGTAAGTAATAGGGCATAGGCATCATCATAATCCAATTTGCTTGCTGTGATAAAGGTAGCTAAATCCAAATAGCCAGCTCCTAGACCATTGAGGATTTGCTGCAATATATCTCTATCTGATACAGGACTACCAGCACATGCTAATTTGTCTGTAATTTGTTTCATTTTTAAGCAATATCCTTCAATACTTAGTGAATCTTTTCTTAAGACACTCATCTCATACTTAAGTTGAAGAACTCTAGCCTCAGATTGTACACCAAACCTTTTCTCTAGTGTTTTCCATATATCGAATGAAGTAGTGCATGAGTGAACTAAACTGAGAGTACCTTCAGTTATTGAGCTGAGAAGCCAGCTGAGTAACGTCTGATCTTGAGATCTCCAGATTGTGTATTCAGGATTCTCGATCTGTTGAGAAGAGCTAGCAACTGAAGATGCTATGAATTGGTTTGGTGCAACCTTTTCTCCATTAATGTATCCTTCAAGTCGATTTCCTCTAATGGAGGCCAGGACTTGATTTTTCCAGAGCATGTAATTAGATCTGTCCAATTTGATTGGTGTGATGAAAGAAAAAGTTGTCTGATTCGTAGCTACTGTATTTTGATTGTTTGTAATAGCCATGATTGGCTCTGATACCATAAAGAAATTGTAAAACTGAATAAATGCTGCTGTTTGGCAGCTGAGAAAATGCAGAGGAAAATTCTTTATTTCAGTAATGAATTGATATTTTGTACATACTTCCAATCACGAAACGTGCATCTATTTATACATGCTACACTTACTAACTAATTGCTTACTAACTAATTATTAATCACAAGCTCACTCAGCTAATCAAATAATGAGTATGCATTGTGATGTTAGTTAGGTGCTTCGACGTGGCACAAGTGACGGCTGGTAACTTGACACGCTGACTCTTCTTCCTCACTTCTGCACAATGAGCTATCTTCACATTTTAAAATTCGAATCTAGAAGTTGGGTTTGAAAAAAAAAAGTTTAATGAAAAGATTGGGGGTGGGCAATATTCCAACTCCGCAGAAAAGAATCAACAAGGCTCAACCAAAGTCAGAAAACCCAAATTAAACAAGCGAGGTTAAATTCAACAAGGCCGAAAAGGCCAACAAGATTCCAACATCAAGATGAAAGATTAAAAGGGTTGGGAAGGGTACTTGATGAAGCTTTAGCTCACAGTGAAGACAACGTAAACAATATAATTGTTTATCGAAAATATTTTTGGTCAAATACGTGATATGATCATTGATCATGGCATATGAAAATAGGTGCTATGACCAGATTGCGGTGACTAAAATGGTAAGTTATTTTCCCTATGCGGTTAAAATAAATTGTTAATTAAAAAATAATTCAATATTTCGTAAATTATGTCGTTGTGAATTTGAAAAATAAAGTATATCAATTCGATAAATTTTGTTATGATAGTGTTGTTTCAATGTATATAATAATCAAAGTAGATATAAGTTTAAATTGTCTTTTATATATATATATATTAGGGTTTATTGAAAAATATGATATAATTATCATTTTGTCAAAATATTTAGTTTATAATAAAAACTTTAAAAGGTTAACGGCTTTTCTAATAAACTACTTGTAAAATGCAACTCCTATCTAGCACCTACTTTTTAAAATTGTTATCAAAGTAATGAAAATTATAAAACAAGCCACTTTTAAAATATTTACCAAGCACTATTATTGTCAAAACTTATAAAATAATTTATTTATAACATCTCAACTGTAATCCCAAATAGGGTTTGCAACGTGAATAACTCGAACTTAGAAGGCGCCCGTGCTATTCAAGTAAAATCTATGCAAATTCAATAAGAACCTCAACAAGCGAAAATACATATCCTCTTCAAGTACCATTTACAATTTACAATAGGTTTATCACTTTTTTCTAAGGATTGCTGATCGTACAATTTTTAGAAAGACTTTGGAACCAATTCCTCCCGGTGGCACAATGCCATCAATTCTTTGCTCTTAATCTAACGGAATGGACTTGTCAAAATCTATTGAGTAAAAGGCAGTTCGGTTCAGATTTGAAGTGGAGTTCTTTATTTAGAGTACTTTGTTTGGAACTTTGCAAGTTCATTAGTGAATATCAATCTTGCTTGGCATTGTTAAAGTCTTGGAAACATGATGGGTGACCTTCAAGTAGTTGGAAGAATTAAAAAGCTCGACAAGGAAAATTACAATACGGGGCCAACATTGATGGGGTCCTTACAAGGTCAAGATCTATGTGTGATTGTTTGTGTTTATGATATGCAACCACCAACTGAGGATGCCACTTTAAAGAAGTGGAGCATTATAGCTAGAAGGTCATGTTCGTCATCAAGACTACAATTGAAGAAGAAATGCTGCAACACATAAAAAATGTTAAAATACCTAAGAAAACTAGGGATACTTCTACAATGAGTTTTTCAAAGAAGAATAACGTATGGCTACAACTTCTGAAAAATGAGCTACTATCAATTTCACAATGAAACATGACGATTGACAAGTACTTAAACAAGTTAAAATCCTATCTGTGAAATTTATGGGTTAGATTACATTGCTACAATTTCTAAATCTAGAATAAAGAGAATTATTGTCAATAGTTTGAGGCTTGAGCTTAAGAGCTTTGTTACAACTATCTAAGGTTGTCCAACTCAACCAACCATTGAGAAATTTGAAAACTTGCTTGCTGACCAAGGAGTAATTGACAAGCAATTGAGTGGGTTCTTAGTAAAGGATGATGAGTAAGCATTTTTTATTGATAAAAAGAGACATCGATTCAGACAACATAGCGATGGAGTAATATAGGAAGCATATTAGATAAAATAAATTAGAATTTATTAGGAATTATAAAATTTGGGTATTTAGTATTTTATTAGAATTTATCTTATTTTTTAAACTTATTCGATCATGTTTGGAATTCTAATCTAATTAGGATTTTAGATTATTTCTCTTATTTAAGAAGGATTAAGATTAAGTTGGCTACTTAGTATATATAGGCTTGTTACTGATAGTTCATTATAACATATAAGTTTCTCATCAATAATATTTAATATTTCTTAATTGAGATATTTTCTTCTTCGTGAGAGCCTTCTTTCTTGAATTTTCAAGAACGTACATTAAAACGAAATTTAGTATCACTTTTGCAATGCGTCAAGTGGCATCAGAGTCTTTCTTTGTATTAGGCAGAGCTTTCCTGACCATCAACCATTCCCCATACACAAATCCTCCCTCCATCATCAATTACTTTCATTAAAAAAAAAGAAGAAAAAGTCAGCAAAATATCAAAACCCAAAGCTATCTCACGTCCACCGTCTACGGCCGCTGCCTCTGTCATTCTTCACCTTTTTCACGCTTTAATAAAATTTAACATAATGCTCACTATTTTGTATATTATTAAGGACCATTGTGTGATTAATCATGAAGTGTATATTATTTTTAACACCAATTAGCACAACCTATACCATGAAATTAGGGATTATGTTACAGTGAATACTTTTACATGGTAGGAATATAAATTTAAGTTTTACAAGCCTATTTTCATTTAATTTTCCAATGTCACTTTGTTGATTTCATAAATTTGAAATTAACATATATTCTTAATTAGTTATAATTTATGAATCATGAAAGATTGTTTTGTTAATATTCATTGATTGTGGTTACAAAATTTTATGTCACTAAAAGGCTGATTGCTTTTATGATGGTAATTAATATAATAAGTAAATATTACCTCCAATAATATTTATGGGAATGAACAGGAAAAATATTATCTATTTATTTTATATTCTCGTTATAAAAGCATAGTTTGGGATATTTTAACTTAAATTTTGACGCAAAAAATGAGCCATTAATCTCTCTCAATCTAATGGTTGATATTGAAAGTCAATGTAAAATTTTACGATGTTAAATCATCCACCATAGTAACTGAATTGCATGAAATCAATAATTTCAATTTTGTATTAAAAATTTAAGATAAAATAACTTAAAAGGAAAATGATACCTAAACTCCCTTTTGGCTATAATACCCTTCATAGGTAGTAACTAAAAAAAATTAACGTTAAAATATTTTTAATAAATACAAATATACTTTAAGTAGTTTATTTTGTCTAATAGACTACTAATATTAGAATATTTGTAATATGTATAAAATAATTTTTAAAATGTAAATTATAATATTATTTTAATAATATCTTTTTATCTATTATATAATTTTTAAATAAATATTTGTGTTAAATAGATTTTACAACTAATAAAAAATATCTCATTTATTGATAATATTAAAATTATTTTATATAAATTTAAAATAATTCGAATCTTTTATATATTTATTTTAATATTATGTTGATATCCATTATAAAATTTAATTTAATATAATATAATATTGTACAGTATTAAAGTATTTTTTGAAGATTAAAATTATTTTAATATGTTAATATACATATATTTATTTTATTTTTTCCTTTCGGAAGCAAAAGCAAGTCCATGCCCGACAACTTTGGAGGAGAGGCTAAAGGCAAACTGGAACACTTTTTTGTTTTTCTTCGTTTTCAAAGAAAGGAGTTACAGAGTTAGAGATATGTGGGTGTTCTTTTTCCTAATTTAACTCTAAAAATATATATTCAAACTATAGTGTAATTTTATAGATACATATATTTTTCAATTCTAGTTATGGATGAAAATATTTCTCATTTGTTTCAGATTCTTATAGTATCGTTAATAATGTATATCAAATAATTTATTACAATGCCTTCTATAATCATTGTTGTTCAAGTACTAATGGTTTTACAATTAAATTCATACAACATTTAATTATGATATAAATTGCTATAAGACCTTATGGAATATTTTTATATAAAGTATTGTTGAAATAATATTACTACCTAATTATATTTGTTACAATGCTATTATATTTCTACTACTAACTGTAAAATTGTAAAACTATAGATAGCACCTATCATTTTTAAGTTCAGAATATTTTTTATTTTTTTGGCGACTTAAAAAAATCTATTTAATTGACTAGATAAAAATAATTTAAAGTATGAAAAAGTACCACAACTTCTAAATGACTTATTGCATAATTACTTACCTTTTAAACTTAAACTACTAAAAGAAGAAAACAAATTTTATAAGAATTTTTGAGTATCCATTTTATATTTGCTTAATTTTATAACTGATTGTTTATATCAATGGTAGGTTGCCTCCAAACTGTTTTCGCGTGAGAATTTCTTCTTTCTATTATATAATTTCTTTTCAAAGAATTTGTTATTTTGTTGCTTGTTTAAATAAATACTTTTAGGTTGAAAAAACAGAGTATCAATGACTCTTATGTCTCAAAAGCAATAAGCTATCCGCATATTTTAATATTTAACACACAACATTAAATAATTAGTCATTGTGGTCCCGAGCCCCTTCAAGTATACCAAACAACTCGCGCTCACCGCATCTATGTACGGCATCTTTTGCAGGAAAAACATAGTAATAAAACAAGCAAAGCAGAAAAAACAGAGTAATAAAACATCTGTCCAACTGTTTGACCCAAGCCAGGCATTTTCTGGTAATTTAACAGGGAAATAAGTAACAAGAACAGAATACAATAAATAAACACAAAGAAAGTAAATGAAATGCGATCTGCAGAGAAAAATAAAATATGTGCCCTTCATTCGAGTTGTCTAAATCTTTTAGGTTGTGGTTCCTCATCATCATTACAGCAGCCCCTTCCACTAGCTTCAGCCGCCCCAACATATCCTTCAAGACTTCGCTTTAGAAAGCTTCACTCAGACGACGTCGTTGATCCTGCATCATCCCCGCAGCAACTTCCACTGCCTTCTGCCCTGTCTAAGTCATCATTAAGGCTACGCGTAAAGGATGTTGATCCAGAACAATCGTGACCGAATTCGTTCAATCTCCAAACCGGACCAATTGTTTGGTTGAACTTATCCCCTTCATGCACATAGATTGGATGCAAACCACACCTCTTCAGCTCCAATCCCGACGGCGAAGAAAATTCCACTTTATAAATATTATGGTAGTATAGCCACACCTCTTCCCTATTCAGGTAGTTGAGCCAAAGATGGTCTGACACAGCCTGACCGAATTGCTTTCCAAACGAAATTCGATAACCATACCCGTCGGTAGGCAGGGCACGCAGCTCATGTTCGGGATATGGAAGTGAATATTTAGGGACATGAAAAACACAGCACATAGCATATCCCACAAGCTTACTATTCTTATACGTCTTTGGAGGCGTGCTTATTGTTATTGAAGAACCCTCATTATTCTGATACTCGAACCACTCTGGGATTTCACTTCCAGGAACAAAAATGCAAAAACCTCTCATAGGGTCCTGAAACCCACCAAACTATATATATATATATATTAGAAAGCCATACCAATGCATAATTTTTAGGCATGATTTTAGCAACAGGTGAGAGAGTGTAAGAAATTGACATTACCTGTTTAATGTACTTGTCCGACAGTGACATATTCTGCAACCCCACGGAAAAAAAAGTGAGTAAATAAATAAAATAAAAAGACATAACATGTATTGCATCAGTTTTAGGCATAATGTTAGCACAGGTGAGAGTGAGAGTCTGACCTCAGAATTTTTAATGTACTCTTTCAGCAGTGAAAGCGCCAAATCATAGTTGCCAGCCAATTTCAAGCAATCCACACAATGAAGGTGGAAGTCCGGGAGTTGATGCTTGTTTAAATTTAATACATCTGATATTGTTTCCAACGAAACACAACCGTCTAACGAAATCGAATATATACTGGCTGGAAGTCGAGGCAGATTTTGAAGCATTTTGCATTCCTCTAATTCAATCCCCCGAAGATTAGAAAGACGGTAGATGCTTGCCGGTAGCGAAACAAAACTGTTTCCACTCAGCAACAACCATTCTAATGAGCATAAGTCGCCAATACTACTTGGGATTGCTCCTTCCCCTAGATCACAGTAACTGATATCCAATTTCGTTAAACTACACAAACCTGACAGAGAAGACGGCAAACTCAAAGCCACCGGATCTGAACTCCATCGCATCAAATTGATAGGAAAGCGCAGAAATCGTGATGCAGATGATGGTGATCCTTTGCACCCACGACAAGATAGTTCTTTAAGATTCTTCATAAGAAAAATCGACGATGGAGGTTGCCTTCTGGCTGTAACACTTATATCAAGTTTTTCCAAACTTTCTACTTGCCCAAGCGTCTCAGGCACATTTTCAAGTTTGAAGCAGCCTGAGAGATTCAAAGTTTTGAGGGATTTCAAACCATTTATACTGCTAGGAAGTCTCACGAGACTTCTGCAGTCATTCAAATTCAACCATTGAAGTTTGGTCAAAAGCTCTATAGATGATGGCACTTCTGTGATAGAAGTTCCATCTAAAAAGAGCTCTGACAGATCTTCCACACTTATAACAGTCTCTGGAAATTTCACTATTTTCGAGCAACCAGAGAGCTTTAGAGTTCTTAGACATTTTAAGCTGCTTACAGTAATTGGAAGAGTCTCTAGATTTCTGCAATCCTTCAAATTCAACAAGACAAGTTTGGATAGAAGCTCAATAGATAAAGGCAGTTTTTTTATATTAGTTTCATCCAAAAGAAGTTCCCGTAGACACTCCATACTTCCCACAATGCGTGGAAGTTTCCTCAATTTCAAGCAACCAGAAAGAACAAGTGTTTTAAGCGATTTCATAAATATCTCACCCGGAAGAGTTGTAAGACTTGTACAACCTTTCAAATTCAACAAGATCAGCTTATTGTGACGTAGCAAAGACTGGTGAATTTCACGCAACCTTGTACATCCTTCAACATCCAACTCCTCCAAATTTGGGACCTCTGTGAAGTCTGGAGTCTTAATCAGATTCTCTGAATGGCTGAGTTCCATGACTCTCAACATGTTTAAAGGCTGTTGAAAACAAAAAAGGAGCTAAAATGATATCTCTTAATTCATACACTACTATAATAATAAAATTGTTATCCACAATTATTCTCTGAAAAATATAAATTTGTGACAAAAAAAAAATTGATCTTACTTTGAATCCTGTCCATAATTCTTCAATGCAGCTGTAACACATTTTAAATTCAACAATTTTATCCAATTGCAGATTTGATGGCAAAGATTTCAAAGGATACCGATGCCAATCAAGTAATCGCAACCTGTTAGAGAGGTATTCTGGACCTTCAGGAAGTTGCACATTACTGATTTTGAGCAGTCTTAGGTTGGTCATCTGCGAAAATGCTTTAGCACTTGCACTTAAGTAAACCTCATCTTCAGGAAAGTAGGCATTAACTATTATTCCTTCCACTACTTCACCTCCCTAAAGATTATAAGCAAAGGATGAGTGAATAAAACAATAATGTAAAGATGTTGAAAATTTGGTCAGAGATATAATTGGGGAAAATAAAGTAGCAAGCATCAACAAGTTTTTCATTTAATAATTCACTTACTGTGTTTTCTATCAACACCTGGCGTACTTCTTCTTTCTTCCATAATCTGCTACGTTTCCCAGGTTCTTCGGGGGATTGTCTCGTAACAATCAGTTGTCCCAATTCCTGTAACAAATCATGCATATGCAGTATGTTGTCATCATCAACAGTTAATAGAGACTTTTCGATAAGAACTTCTATTCCAATGACTGGGGAAAAACGACATCCCTCTAGAATTTTTGTTACATAATCTCTATTCTTCCATTTAAAGAAACATGCAACATCGAGAAATATTTTCTTCTCTGAATCTTGTAGTCCTTCAAAACTTATTTGAAGTACACTCATAATCTTATTTGAAAGATCTTTTTTTAGTCTTTCTAGGGCACTTCTCCATAGATCTGCAGATCTACCAATTAGAAAGGATCCCAAAACTTTTAGAGCTAATGGAAGACCACCAGCATACTCCAGAACACGTTTAGACAGCTCCACATATTCTCCCATAGGCTGATGGCTTTTAAAAGCTTTCATACTAAAGAGTTGAAGAGCTTCATCGTTATTTAGTACATCAAGGTCAAGAATATGCTCTTCATCCACTTCATGTCCCACCAACAATTGTCTATCTCTCGTTGTTATTAGAATCTTGCTGCCTGGACCGAACCAATCACGCCTTCCAACTAACCTTTGTAATTGTTCAACATCAGCCACATCATCAATTATGAGAAGAACTTTTTTCCGTTGCAGCCTACTTCCAATTATGTTAATACCATCGTAGACATTCTGTATGCTATAATCTGAAAGCTTCAATAAATCAGAAAGGAGCTGCTTTTGTAAAGAGATTTCACTGCCATCTTTTTCAAAATTTTCTCTAACATCGGCAAGAAAACTACTCCCATCAAACTCATGAGACATCAAGTCATAAACAACCCTTGCAAGAGTTGTCTTTCCTAGACCTCCCATACCCCATATCCCGATCATACGAACATCATTAGACCCCGTACCCATAAGAAACCTCAGTTTCTCCAAGCGTGATTCCATTCCTACTAGCTCCTTAAGAATCTCTAGTTCTGAACGAATTTTACTAGATATGACATTGACAATTTCCTCAATAAATTCTGACTCATTGCTGCAGATTGAAAACAACAAGAAAAGATTGGTGTTGTTAAATTAAAGTAAGTATGAACGTAGTAACAAAGCAATTCCATATTATGAATAAAATCCCAACTATGCAATATTCATTTCATCAAATTGAAGTCATATAATTAAATAATATGTTATTATTACATTAGTCAACAACAATTGGAATGAGAAATTCAAGCCCAACCCAATAAAAAATTGGATTGGATTAGATTGGGTTGCATTGTGATTAAGAATTTCAAAATTTGTATATTATTTCTTTCTACAACAGGATGAGTTAGTTTGAAAGACAATTTAAATCAATTAGATTAGCTAAATATGTAATGATATTTATATCATTCGTATTGCGATTACTGCCATTGTTATTATTAGTATTTTGCAATCTAGGTCAAGAGTCACTTCATAGAAGAAAATTATATTAAAATAAATAGCAAATGACAAAACAGAGCAGTTTGCAAGCAAGGACGTGGATAGATTAATCTAGTAAATAAATTGACTAAAATTATAATCACAAGCTTAAATCATTATATTGAGATGCCTAAGCTTGGGCAATAATCTAAGAATAAGGTTTTATTTTACTTTTTTTTTTTGGCAAAACTGACAGCACAAAGCATCACAGCATATAAAACATTTAGTCATCAAAAGTTCAAAATACAATAATTCAACGTATCAATATCCATATCTCTTTGTTTGCATATATTAATTCATTCATAAAATTTAGATTATTCTCCTCGTGATTTGAATATCTTCAAATCACTCCCTTTTGAACACCTCAATTACCCTATTTTTGTTCAAAGGAGAAGGAAAAATGGGGTGAGTTGATGAAATATTTTTTTATTCTTAACAAAAATGGGAGGTAAATTGAGATTTTTAAAATTAAATATTTTACTTTTTTTTACTCAATGAAGAGTAATGATACAGCCACAAACTCTTGTACAAACTTATTTTGTACAAACTGACGTGGCATTAATTCATTGGTTGAATGAAAATATAAATTAATAAAAACAAATCATGTGGACCAAGTGATATTTAATTCAACCAATCGGTTTGTACAAAATAAGTTTGTACAAGAGTTTGTGGCTGTATCATTACTCTTCATTGAGTAATGATACAGCCACAAACTCTTGTACAAACTTATTTTGTACATTAATTCATGGTTGAATGAAAATATAAATTAATAAAAACAAATCATGTGGAAAGTGATATTTAATTCAACCATCGCCTAAGTTTGTACAAGAGTTTGTGGTATTTACTCTTCATTGAGTAAACTGATACAAATGAAAATATAAAATAATTAAAACAAATCATGTTGGCTAAGTGATATTTAATTCAACCAATCTTATCATGCCACATCAGTTTATACAAAATAAGTTTGTACAAGAGTTTGTCATTTTCATTGAGTAATGATACTTATTTTATATTAATTCATTGGTTGAATGAAAATATAAATTAATAAAAAAAAATCATGTGGACCAAGTGATATTTAATTCAACTCTTATCATGCCATTAAAATAAGTTTGTCTGAGAGTTTGTATCATATTCATTTCATCAAATTGAAGTCATATGATTAAATAATATGTTATTATTACATTAGTCAACAACAATTGGATGAGAAATTCAAGCCCAACCCAATAAAAAATTGGATTGGATTGGATTGGGTTGCATTGTGATTAAGAATTTTAAAATTTATATATTATTTCTTTCTACAACAGGATGAGTTAGTTTGGAAGACAATTTAAATCAATTAGATTAGCTAAATATGTAATGATATTGATATCATTCGTATTGAGATTATTGCCATTGTTATTATTAGTATTTTGCAATCTAGGTCAAGAGTCACTTCATAGAAGAAAACTATATTAAAATAAATAGCAAATGACAAAACAGAGCAGTTTGCAAGCAAGGACGCGGATAAACTAATCTAGTAAATAAATTGACTAAAATTATAATCACAAGCTTAAATCATTATATTGAGATGCCTAAGCTTGGGCAATAATCTAAGAATAAAGTTTTATTTTACTTTTTTTTTTTGGCAAAACTGATGGCACAAAGCATCGCAACATAAAAACTTTTAGTCATGAAAATTTCAAAATACAATAATTCAACATATCAATGTCCATACCTCTTTGTTTGCAAATATTAATTCATTCATAAAATTTAGATTATTCTCCTCGTGATTTGAATATCTTCAAATCACTCCCTTTTGAACACCTCAATTACCCTATTTTTGTTCAAAAGAGAAGGAAAAATGGGGTCAGTTGATGAAATGTTTTTGTATTCTTAACAAAAATGGGAGGTAAATTGAAGTTTTCAAAAGTGAAGGTATAATTTAAAGATATTCAATTCACGGGAGGAACCCTTTTACTACACATCATACGATATACATATGTATAAAATAGAAGTTGTTTAATTGAAAACAGTGTTGAATGAACATTAAAATCTGTTTTGTAGTTACTAAAACAAAATTAATAGTTGAGAAAAAGAATGATTACCTATCCTTCAATTCCCAGCCTGATATATTGGCCACCACCTTTAAAGCGTGTCACCACTTTTGCACTTTTTCTATATTATCTCTGAAAAATTCTTCATGTTTAGCAAAAGCTTCTCCGAAACTTGCTGTTTGTTTTCTTACAACAGTTGATTCCACTTCATAAAAAATTGGAAAAATTTGATCCTCTCTATTTTTGCATTCAACAATCTTAAGAAGTTCATCCAAGCACCAAGTGGAAGAAGCGTAATTTTTTGAGAGAACAATAATTGAAATTCTCGATTCTTCAATTGCTTTAAGGAGATTTGGTGAAATGGATCCTCCTTTCTCAAGTTGTTTGTCATCCATGAATACATAAATTCCCTTATTGTTCAAAGCAGTATAGAGATGACCTATGAACCTTTTACGGGTGTCTTCTCCTCTAAAGCTTAAGAAGGCATCGTATTCCCCATGAGAGACATTTTGGAAGTTCGTGGAAGCCATTATATTAATTTGTTTCTAAAAATTTAGAATAAATCAAGTGAAATCCAGTGAGCGTAAAATACCATGCAAACAATAAGATTCATTCAAGATTATGGGCAGCACAAAAATGAAAATAATATAATAACTATGATCATTTCTTTTAGCATAAAATTATTGAATAACAAAGTAATGATCTTCTTCTTAACTAAACAAACTAATTAACAGCCTCTCATTTACTTCCAAAATACAATTAAAAAGTTTTTCAGATTCTGATTGGAGAGTGTGTTTGCCGACCATTACTCAAGCAAATCTTAATTAGAGCCTCAAAGAGAAGCAAATTAAAGAGTTGATACGATACAAATTAATTTAAACATTCAAAGCTTTCTTTCAATTTTATATATTTCCTGTTCTAAACATCCAGAATGTGCAAATTAATTCTGAGGATAAAATAAAACTTACAGCTTTGAGTGTGTTGAAAGAAGCCACCTAATTGATCTGATCAACTCCGATGAAGTGTTTTGATTCAAAGGGAAAAAAAAATGCAACTTCCAGCTCCCCCGGATTTATTTGTATGTATTCCAAAAGCAAGTCTTGGTCTTCTCAGAAAGTGGGGGTGAAAAAAGCAAAAAAGCGAAAGGAATCTAATGGTTATACTGTTTGACTACTCCATTACGTCTTTGGGGCGAAAAAAATAAAATTAGAGAGGTGTGATTAGATTTAAACGGGGTGTATTTTGCATGCCGCGCTAAAAGCTTGTATTTGAGAGAAACATGTATAAGATAAAAATTAAAATAAATCTTAAAGCTTTGAGTGTATTAATTGCACAGGCAGCTACCTGTTGAATTTCATTGAAGTGTTGCTTCAAAGAAGCTAAGTTAATCAGTGAAACATATTTGTGCATATTATAATTAATATTAATTATCTAGATAAAACATATAAATGTAATATAAAACTTATAAATCGACATTAAATATAAAATAAAACATAAATTATGTAATAAGAATATAAAACTTCTCAATAGAAAGTAAAATAAATAAATTAATATAATAATAATAATGACTACCTTATGTATTTAACTGATTTTGTTTCTAAATCGAATCATGATAGTTTTGGGCTTATGTAATACGATATATGTAAAATTTTATTAAGAATAAAACTCTTTTTATGTTTTTTAAAGTTATTTGTAAGATAAGGTGATTTTGCACCCCTCTATAAACCTCTTAGACAGTAATCCCAAATGATCTTTAAGTAAAAGAAGTAAAGTTTGAAACTATATAAATTATGCATAAAACTGAAAATTAGATATAATTTTATTGATATATCATATATTTGTAGTAATATAAAAATAACTTTTATTTAGTTTTGTCTTGATCCACATTAAAAAAATAATAATAATTTCGCGTAAGTAACTTGTGTAGAGTGTAGTAAACAAATATTATGATAGAAAATGAAAAAAAAATTATAAATGTCCTAGGATAAATATAGAATTCATGGTTAAACCAATTCAATAAAATTTATTCTAATTGTTTTAATACAATTTTTTTTTCAATTAATGAGCGATTTTTTTCTTAATTAAATTAAATAAATAAACTATTTTCTAATCTAGTTAAAGTTTAATGTTGATTTATAAGTTTTATATTATTTTTATAAGTATTTTTAATTTTTAATTTTAAAATATCAATTAACCACACTTATATTAATTAATTTATTTTATTTTTTATGTACTGGTTGTATGTATAAATTATAAAAAATTGTATTCATTACTTATTAATGTCGCAATTAATTACGACATGATAGAATTTTACGTGCGCACCTATCTTTCAAGGGAAAGGCGGAGGTTTTTTTGTTTAATTTGGAATGTGTGTATTTCCAAAAGCAAGTCTTGGTCAAACAGCGACTTTCTTAACAATTCAAAAATATTGTCTCTGTTTACGCTAATGATGAAGTTACCATCAATCTTCCTGGAAGCTTCAAGGAATCTAAACGAAAATTATCTGGCTTTTCAATCGATTACGCGTCTTTGCCATTCTGCCCATTAGCCGTGTTGAAACCCTTGGATTTCAGTAAAATGGAATGAAATCAGATCTGTTGTTGTACTAATCAAATGTATTTCCAAGAGCAAGTCTTGGTCAAAAAGTTTGTTTGAGGAATTAAATAGAGCGACCATGATCTCCTCCAAGTGAAAGTGAGCAAATGGTTGAGCAGGTCACCTTGACTAGGTGCTATGAGGTGGAGCAGATCACCTCGACCAGGTACAATGAGGTTGAGCAGATCACCTCGACCAGGTGCTATGAGGTGGAGCAGATCACCTCGACCAGGTGCTATGAGGTGGAGCATATCACCTCGACCAGGTGCTATGAGGTGGAGCAGATCACCTCGACCATGTGCTATGAGCTTGACCAGATCACATCGACCAGGTGGTCTAAACTTGAGCAGATCACCTCGGCCAAGTGATGACCAGGAATAAAGACTCAGTTAAAATAAACCACCCCAAAGCTCCTCCGAAAAATCAGGGCACGAATATGATTAATCAAGGGTTATTGTCACGATCTAAGGTCGTGGGTGTGGGGTGTTTTATAAAAACCCCGAGAAAACCACACCAGAGGGGCTCTTTTTCTCTGGATCTGACTGAGAAATTCTTTCTGGAGACTCTACTTTACTTTTCTGCAAATTATTCAAAAAGCTTTTGGTTTTAAGGCAATATTTATTAAACCATATGAGAAACGGCATATTTGGTTTTTCCTATAAACCCCATAACTGACTTGAGCGTCGGAGGGTTTACGCCGGAAAAACTTCCGGCACCTCTTACCATTCTCTGTAATTTCAGGTGCTTATTGATCATCAGCTTGAAGATTATATGCTCATGAATGTTCTGCTCATAGTCAGAGAATATTCTTGGAGATCGACCAGCAGCTTCCCACCAACAAATTTAATGCTGATGCAGGGATCTGAAACTGAGTCACTAACCAATTGGTTCAGATTGCAGCATCAACATTTGGCGCCGTCTGTGGGGATCGGTACAAAAAGTCATCATTGTCTCTACCAGTTTGGATTTGACCGAAGCAGAAGTGATTAGTAAACTAAATTGTTGGGGACGAATCTTGATTAAGGACAGCCCAGAGGCTAGTGACCAAATTCGGGCATTAAAGGAATTTGCTCATTCGTAAGTCATCGGCTTTTCACTTTAATTCACACATTAGCTTGACGAGAACTTGATTCTTGTCTTCATCAAAAAAATTTTGCGGTTTGAAATATGAAATTACGAAAATCAGTTTATTTGATTGCATAATTTTGATAATTGTGAGTATAAATTCATTTTAAATATAAGAGCTTTTCATTTATGGCTATACATGATTAAATCACAAAGATCAATTTGTTTAAGTTGCCATCACGTGCATTGTGGCATGAAGATTTAGAATCAAATGTTCATTTACTGCATGCTCCGATTATCGTTAAATAAGTTCCAAATCCTCGAAATGGAATGAGGAATAAGCTTCAGTAAATGGAATCGAGACGCATTTTAACAGAGTTAGGATTTGAAGTCCAATGCATGGCATGAGAATTGAGAACTTACAGGAATCATGTGCTTGCCATTTGTCTTTAATTAATCATGTGCTTGCCATCCAATTGTCAGAACAACATGCTTACTTTAATCGCTTCAAAGCATGTGCTGCGCACTTATCGTTTTCAGAATTACCTGTTTGGCTTTTATGTTTAAGAACATATCCATGCTTTTGTTGCTTAAGCTGCCTTAGATTAACTATTTTTTATTGTGAAATTTTTGGGTAAAATCATAAGGAAGATAATCACATAATCAGGACATGATGTTAAGCCCACCAATTATTTGATAGAAAGTCTAAACGAATTATGTTATTTTTCTACTCACAATTTTCATAAGTTATAGATCATTTAAATGTTTTATTAAGCTTATAAAAGGATATGCTGAGTAAGCTAGATCAGAATCAAGGAAGGCAAATAGAAGGCAAAGCATTAATAATAAAAAATAAGTTGGGAAAAAGGCAAATGATTGTCCATTCAGGAACAAAGAAATTCTTTCTCAGTTTTTTCAATTACCATGAGCGTTCATCAAGCAAGTATGAAGGTTTTCACAGTTACAATGAAAGGAAGCTCAGAAGCTGTAGGGGAAGTATAGTCACAACAAAAGAGCAGAACGAAGTTCAAAAAAAAAAAAAAAATTACCAAAGGTCAGAAGCCATATTTCAAATGGTCAATTACAGGTGCACTCGAACCACTTCCTTGATTATTTTATATCATTCAATTTTTGCAAATTATGATACTGCTATTGTTGCAACTTGCCTATCTTATGCACATTAAAACTAATCAGATTAGTTTGCAAATGCATCCCATTTTTTAACTGAGAAATTATATTTAGCTGAATATTTTTTTATCATCAAACGTATATTTAGCATCAATAATGCATTCATGAGCATAAATCTCTTGTGGAGACATGTAACTGTAGATTGATAGTGCATCTATGAAATTGATGATTTCAAAATATTAAGAGTTGATTCCACAACGATCCTGGAATGTCAGAAGTACAACCTGAAGTCATATGGGAATGCGAGGAATTAGTACTTGATTTCACAACATGATAACATAACCAATCATGTATAAAATAGATACATAGATATTTTATTAATTTAAGAATTAGACATGCTTTCTTAAGTATTCAATCCCAAATTTTACATGGGAATAATATTAGAAAGTCATATTTATGAGTGCAGTGATTTTTTAATGATCATGGAGCAGCTAGTTTGTAGTATTATGGCCAATTCAGATTTGGCTCAGATAGACAAGTTTTTCAAATTCTTTTACAGAATAGATTCATATTCAAGGATTTGAATAAAAAACTTTAAATGAGAGCATATTGGCTGCACACGTTTGCAGGAATCAGACAGCTCATTTTCGTCTGAAGAATATGCAGGGAATTCTGTTATGCAATTTCACTACAAAATGTCAATTTTGATACATTTGCAAATGAGGCAAGCTATGCACCTGGAAGGAGACATTGATGCAAAAAGTTGCATCTTAATCAGGTCAGAAATTTTAACAAATTTATGTCTTGATGTCTACATGAAAACATGCATTTGTAGCCTTTATTTGTGGCTGTAGTATTTACCTACTAGTAATTTATCAAATGAGGATAGTTTGTACATGTCAAACTGATAGAGCTCATATTAAAGTTAGTAATATAACTCAACTTGATATCTAGAAAGTTGCTCAATATGAGAATGATTTATGAAAGGGCGAGCTATTTAAATTCTACTAAGGCAAGCAAGTGCCTATTCCTACTTAAAGGACCAGTATTTAAGTAAATTCCACTAAGGCAAGTAAGTGCACGGCAAAGACCAAACTTTACGAAACGCTAAGGCGGGTCAACGAAAGACCAAATTTTATGAAACTTCTACTAAGGCAAGTAAGGCTTTAACGAAAGACTTAAACTTTACAACGAAAGACCGCTAAGGCAAGTAAGTGCACCGCTTTCGGTCAACGAAAGACCAATTTTACGAAACTGCTAAGGCAAGTAAGTGCACGGTCAGCGAAAGACCGGAGCTAACTTTCACGAAACTAAGGCAAGTAAGTGCACCTTTTCGGTCAACGAAAGACCTAATTTTACTGAAACTTCTGCTAAGGCAAGTAAGTGCCTGCTTCTGCTCGGTTAACGAAAGACCAGCAGCTAATTTTATGAAACTTCTACTAAGGCAAGTAAGTGCACAACGAAAGACTTAATTTTATGAAACTTCTACTAAGGCAAGTAAAACGAAAGACCAAATTTTATGAAACCTCTACCAAGGCAAGTAAGAAAACGAAAATTCCGAGGCAAGTAAGTGCACACGAAAGACCAAAAATTTATGAAAATTCTACTAAGGCAAGTAAGTGCACAAGGCAAGTAAGTTAATTTTCGAAACTTCGCTATACTAAGGCAAGTAAGTGCACATTCGGTCAACGAAAGACCAAGTAATTTTATGAAACTTCTACTAAGGCAAGTAAGTGCACACGAAAGACCAGCTAATTTTATGAAACCTCTACCAAGGCACTGAACAAGTAAGTGCACCTCGGTCAACGAAAGACCAGCAGCTAAATTTATGAAAATTCTACTAAGGCAAGTAAGTGTACACGAAAGACCACTAAATTTACGAAAATTCTCTTGAGGCAAGTAAGTGCACCTTAAAGACCAATAAATTTATGAAAATTCTACTAAGGCAAGTAAAACCTTTCGGTCAACGAAAGACTAAATTTAAGAAAATTCTACTAAGAAAGGAAAATTCTACTAAGGCAAGTGCGTGCCTGCTTCTGCTCGGTCAACGAAAGACCAGCAGCTAATTTTACGAAAATTTTACCAAGGCAAGTTTGTGCCTATTCCTGCTCGGTCACCGAAAAGACCAGCAGGCAGACTACAAATTTTACTAAGGCAAATATGTGCCTATTCCTGCTCGGTCGTCTAAAGGACCAGCAGCTAAAGTCTATTAAATTTTTTAAGGCAAGCAAGTGCCTATTCCTGCTCGGTCACCGAAAAGACCTGCAGGCAGACTACAAATTTTACTAAGGCAAACATGTGCCTATTCCTGCTTGGTCACCGAAAAGACCAGCAGGCAGACTACAAATTTTACTAAGGCAAATATGTGCCTATTCCTGCTCGGTCGTCTAAAGGACCAGCAGCTAAAGTCTATTAAATTTTTTAAGGCAAGCAAGTGCCTATTCCTGCTCGGTCACCGAAAAGACCTGCAGGCAGACTACAAATTTTACTAAGGCAAACATGTGCCTATTTCTACTCGGTCGCCTAAAGGACCAGCAGCTAAAGTCTACTAAATTTTTTAAGGCAAACATGGGCCAACTCCTGCTCGGTCGTTTGAAGGACCAGCAGCCATATCTTGCAAAATTTGCTAAAGTAAAGATTTGCCCAAACCTGCTCAGTCGTGTGAGGACGATTGGGCAGAATTCGCAAAAAAAAAAAAAATATTCCTAAGGTATAGGTTTGCCAAAATTATAAACTTTATAGTTTCCAGTGTTGATTTGTTTTACTCTCAACACTAGAAACTGGGGGACTGGTGTTTGAGGAATTAAATAGAGCGACCATGATCTCCTCCAAGTGAAAGTGAGCAAATGGTTGAGCAGGTCACCTTGACTAGGTGCTATGAGGTGGAGCAGATCACCTCGACCAGGTACAATGAGGTTGAGCAGATCACCTCGACCAGGTGCTATGAGGTGGAGCAGATCACCTCGACCAGGTGCTATGAGGTGGAGCATATCACCTCGACCAGGTGCTATGAGGTGGAGCAGATCACCTCGACCATGTGCTATGAGCTTGACCAGATCACATCGACCAGGTGGTCTAAACTTGAGCAGATCACCTCGGCCAAGTGATGACCAGGAATAAAGACTCAGTTAAAATAAACCACCACAAAGCTCCTCCGAAAAATCAGGGCACGAATCTGATTAATCAAGGGTTATTGTCACGATCTAAGGTCGTGGGTGTGGGGTGTTTTATAAAAATCCCGAGAAAACCACACCAGAGGGGCTCTTTTTCTCTGGATCTGACTGAGAAATTCTTTCTGGAGACTCTACTTTACTTTTCTGTAAATTATTCAAAAAGCTTTTGGTTTTAAGGCAATGTTTATTAAGCCATATGAGAAATGACATATTTGGTTTTTCCTATAAACCACATAACTGACTTGAGCGTCGGAGGGTTTACGCCGGAAAAACTTCCGGCACATCTGACCATTCTCTGTAATTTCAGGTACTTATTGATCATTAGCTTGAAGATTATATGCTCATGAATGTTCTGCTCATAATCAGAGAATATTCTTGGAGATCGACCAGCAGCTTCCCACCAACAAATTTAATGCTGATGCAGGGATCTGAAACTGAGTCACTAACCAATTGGTTCAGATTGCAGCATCAACAAAGTTAGTGCCCAGAATGGAATTAAAAAACATTGTCACTGTTTACTCACACGATGGAGTTAGCATCGAGCACTGGAAGCTTCAAGGAATCTAAGCGAAGAATATCTGGCTTTTCAATTGATTACGCGTCCATGCCACTCTGCCCATCACCCATGTTGAAACCATTGGATTCCATTAAAATGGAATGGAATAATTAATTAAAAATAGTTAAAACTACCGGCAATCTATACTAATGGTAAACCTTTATTAGTTAAATTTCAGCTGGGTCCTTAAAAGATGTTGGATTATTTGTTAATATTATAGTTTTTAAAATAATTACTGCTAATTGTATTGTAAAAATAGTCAACTATAAAAATAACTAATTAAACGTTTAATACAATCTTCAAAAGTTCTGTGAGTTTTAAAAATAATTTATATGTTTGGTTGTAAATGACAAAAATGTAAATAATTGAATTGGACATAGTTTTGAATAAAATTTATTTTTTTAATCCATCTATGAAAATCACAACCAAGTAAATTTTTATAGTGCATTTATTATTCAATTCCATTTTTCTCCAAAATAAAATTTAGTATGCACATTTTTTTCAAATTTGTGGCATGCACATAAAGTAGAGCTTGAATCTAAAACCTGAGTGTTAGAAAGGCTTCCCTTATAATTAGATCTAAATCTAGCCTCTAACATAGTATGTGCCCTTTCTTCGATTTGCAGCTTTTTTGTCACACCTAAAATTGATTTAATTTGTAATGTTAGCGGTGGTGAACAAGCACCATTACATCGAAGGCGCTAGTGCGGTTCAAATAAATTCATGTAAAGCAAACCCCGAGATACAAGTAAAATCGAAAATGTAAGAAAATTAACTTACATGTCTCGAGCTTATTGGAAGCAATCAAAGATGATAAATTTTTACTTAAATTTCTCATTAAGTTTGTTTCAAAGAAATTAATTAGTGAGAGGATTTTTATGTGTTCTAATTGATTTCTCAAACGAAAAAAGTTTAATCAAAAGTGTATGCAAAGCAATTATGAAGAATGATTCCGGTCTTTAGTGGCGCATGGAATCAAAGATATGGTCGGCATGATGTTGCCAAAATCAAATTTTTCTTTAAGAATTTTATTTAGGGAGTCTTCAATGTAATTTCATTTTATAGGGCAAAGTTAATAACATATTCTTTTATAAAAATTCCACTTTAATCTTTTAAGAATTTTTTTTATTTAAATTGTAGAATTTTAAAGCAGCTTCTTTGAAGCAGAAAAAATGAGTGAATCTCATGCAAACTTGTAAATCCTTCGGAAATCAGCTCCTCTAAATTTGCTACTCTTGTGAAGTTTGACTGGTCACATTAGAAAGGCTTTATCACTGACATTGTTGCGAAAGCAATCAAATATGATGCTTCAACTATACCAGTTTCCTAAACATTATAACAAAAAATAAGTGGGGAAAAAAATTAAAGAAAGAAAATATTGATAAAACTATGCAAAGAGTTAACTAGTTAAATAAGTGATCATGATCCCAAAATTGCAAGTTTTCAACCTAACTGAACATTTACTTGTGTTTTGTAATAATACATGGCATACATCTGCTTCCTCCCACAATCTAATGCAGCTTCCAGGCTCCTGAGGGAATTGCCTCCTAACAATTTGTCTACCCCATTTCTTGTAACTACTCACGCATCCACAGTCCGCTGAAATCATCTACGGTTAATAGAGGTTTTTCAATAGAACCAACAATTTTGATAATTGGGTCAAAATCACAATATTTGAGAATTTTTTTCACATAATCTCTTAGGGGTGTTCGCGGATCGGATTTTACGGATTGGACATCGATTCATATCCGATCCATCATTTTGTGGATTATAATTTTTCAATCCAATCCAATCCACGGATTGATAAAATTCAATCCAAATCCAATTCATATATCTGCAGATCAAATGCGGATTTGACTCAATTCATATCCAATCCACACATATGCGGATTGAATGCAAATTTGACTCAATCCATATTCAATCCATCATTTTGTGCATTAGTTTTCGAATTAAAAATTTTTAGTTCTCTCCAACTAATGAAATAAAAAAAAATCTAATATAAAAATAATTTTGCTACCAATTAAATTTAAAATTGAATAAAATTTAAATAAATTAATTGTTTAAATAAACCTAAAATAATACATTTAAAATTTCAAAATATAACACATCGAGACTAATTATTCAAATAAAGCTACAATAATACGTTCAAAGTTTCAAAATATAACATGCCAAGCTTAATTGTTCAAATAAAGTTACAATAATACGTTAATATAACACCGAAATTAATTATTCAAATAAAGCCACAATTAATTGAAATGGCGAAGTTTTGGAAACCAAACACAGTCTGATCCTTCACCAGGGCTATTGCGCCTGTCGAAAAATGGTGATTACGGAGCCGTCCATGATGGGAACCAGGAGAAGCCGTACGGGTGGCGATCTTGAAGGTTGTGATAGTGCAATTGTTCAGCTGGAACCAGTGAATGTGAAGTGGCTCGATGGACTTGGGAAAGAAGATGGCTTGCTCTTGCCGGAATCGCGCGACCGATGTCCTTCAAATCTGTGTCGAGAGTGTATCCAACCAGTATTGAGTGTTGCTAGTGTGTGTGACGGCAGGGAAGCTTAGGGTTTTTTGTTTGCAAATTGTTGGTGACTTGGCGTCATGTTACTTTGTTTTTGGGTGACTTTGCAAATTGTTAGTGACTTGGCGTCATATTATTTTGTTTTTGGGTGACTTTGCAAATTATTGGTGACTTGGCGTTATGTTACTTTACTTTTGCTAGTACATGTGACTTTGTTTTTATTTTGTTTTACAATTTTTACAAGTTATATTTGTGTATTTGATTATTTAATTATTTTTCATTTTATATTATTATTAGGTAATGGCTAAGATATGTTATAGTGCTTATGTAACTATGTAATGTCACATTTATAATTTTTTAAATTAAATTATATATATATATTGACGGATTCACGTATTTTTACGAATTTACAGAAGTAAATCCATATCCAATCCATCGACTGCGGATTTTTAAATTTTCAATCCATATCCAATCCACAAATCCACAGATCGGATTTATACGGATCGGATTGAGCGGATCGGACAGATTGAGCGGATCAGATTAGATTCTGAACACCCCTATAATCTCTATACTTCCCTCATAGAAACATGCAATATCGAGAAATATTCTTTTTTCTTTTTCTTTTGACCCATCAAAACTTATTTGAAGTACATGAAGAATCTCACTTTCAGGACCTCTTTGTAGTCATTGTAGTGCACTTTCCTGTTCAGCTATAGTTCTACCAAACAAAAATGAGTCCAGAACCTTCAGAGCTAATGGAAGACCACCAGCATTAGGGGGAAAAAAAAACTTTACAAAACTAAGTTTTTGGTTTTTAGTGAATGAGGTTTCTCATCTCATCTCCACCTTAGGGGGAAAAAAAATAAAACTAAACTAAACTAAAACTAAAATTAATGAAGAGTTGTAGACGCAAATATTTCTCAAAGACCAAAGTTTACCTGTACAAAAATATGAAACTTGATAATGGTTCTGTTTTGGAAATAAATGATGTTTTTCTTCATATTAATTCTGAAAATTCAAAAACAAAAATGAAAATAAAGAGAACTGCATAGCATAGGACTTACAGCTTCGATTATGTTGCAAGCAGCAGAGGAATTTTCTTAATAAGAATTCCGACCGCAAACATTCTAAGCCCTAACATCCAATATGTTTTAAATATCAACTACATGTCAACGACGCGGAATTCCAAGGCATCTTCTATTTAAAGAATCAACCATTGTCAATTCTTATAAACGAAGTCTTCAAATTAACATTGCGGCCTCTGTTGTTTAAAGGAAAAAAAAAAATTCAGTAGTTGTCAATTCCTATCAACCAAGTCCTCCAACCAAAATTACATACGGGGGTGGAGAAAAGAAAAATAAAAATCAAATGTTGAATCCTCTTGATTGTATCATGGATAAATCTGATTTAGATCTGAGTCCATGTTTTAACAGATTCATCGACCCATGTTCAGACATGCCATGAATTGTAAATTAAGCCAAATATTCACAAAAAACAACAAAGAAACAAAAAACAGATTCTGTGTTCAGCCGCAAATGGGCTGTTTCACAGCCAAGCAAGAAAACAAATGAAGAAAATTAATTGCTTTCCACTGGTTCAAGAATTAATACCATTATTGAATTCTTCTCTATTGGAAGAAATAATTTTGAATAAAGCACAGCATCATTACTATAAATGTGATGATAATTTCTTCGTACATTCATTCTATGGCCTGACTCTGTTTTATGTCTAAAACTCAAGAAATTCTACAATTCCTTTGTTCTACCACATCATTCATGCAACAGTAAATAATCAAATTTTGTCCTGTATATTTTTATTTAGAAAATTGCAAAAAAGTTAGTCGTTAGAAAAACTAATTGTAATTGATTAAATAAACACTGGGCTTGTGCTCACTATATTGAATCAAAACAATTCATATTTATACTGAAGGAATCTCAAAATTTGCTCACTAGCTATGACTCGTGTAGGACAAACATTCACAAACTGACCTTGTTGATTGATTGCTTTTGCTTGGCAAATCATAGAGCTGATGCAACACATCAGGTGGGATGCACGTTCCTTCGTGGGTATATTATCCAACACGTCCTCGGCATGAGAATAATACCATAATTCCTCAACAACTCCCCTCTTCAGCTGGGCCTGCAAATTCCATATAATCATTCCATTGTCTATTTTTCGTCTGTTCTGAACCTAAATCAAGCTTTCCAATTCATCTGATCATATTCATATAGATATTTGTCTGTCTTCCTAAAGTCCCCAATCCAAGCTTGCCAATTCAGGCACCGTTCGACATTTGTCCACCAAGCATTGTAGCCTCAATTCCGAGGTTCAAGTATTTAAACCCATAAAATTCAGAGAGGAAATGACAAGGAAGAGGGTGAGCTCAATAAACACTCTCTACCTCAGACCCGGTGTTTATTTCCAGCCGCCGCTAAGTGCTAAACACGGTTAAGAAACATTTGAATGCATGCTTAAACTGATTTTTAACAGATTTTTCAATAAATAGAATGCAAATGAAATAACATTTGAATGCATGCTTAGTGACAAATTCAGATAATAGTAAGTATTTGAGATCATCTTTGAGGTTGTGGTTCCTCGTCACCACAGCAGCCATTCCACTGGCTTCGGTCCCAAAAACATATTTCATTTAGGGAAGATAACAAATACACCCCCAATGTTTAGATAAAAGGATAAAAACACCCTTAATATTTTAAAAAAGACATTTATACCCCGATTTACTAACAGAAACAGTAACTTTTAATAGAAATTACCGTTATACCCTTCTAACATATAAAAAATATATATATACAAGTTTAACTTGTGGTATTAATACAATAAAATTTTATTTAAATTTTAAACTTGTATATTTAACAATTCTCCACATGTTATCATTTAAACTTGTATATTTATGTTATTTATTATGGTATTAATTGAAATACAAGTTAACATTAATAACCAATTTTATTTATTTTTATTTTTGAATAATGAATTAAATTTATTTGGCTTGAAGAGGGAATTTGATAAAAATTTAAATAGAGTAATTGGGTAATGAGGGTATATTTATAATTTTATTAATATTATATGGACAAATTGGATAATCAACAATTTTTTTTATATGCTAGAAGGGTATAACGGTAATTTCTATTAAAGGTTACTGTTTCCGTTAGTGAATGAGGGTGTAAATGTCTTTTTTAAAACGTTAGGGGGTTATTGTCCCGTTGTCTAAACGTTGGGGGTGTGTTTGTGTTAGAGTGCAATTTATGCACTAGTTTTGCATTGTTTACTTCCTTTAATATCGATGTTTTGCACTTAATAATAGTGATTTACTTGTGTTTTACTTTTGTAGGTGCAATTCTATTGATTGGTGATAAAATTGAGCTACAAGATGATGTTTAAGGATGATTGTTCTCTTAGAGAAATTATGAGCGTCAGAAGAACTTTGTTGATAAGGCGTGGGCGCGTGCTGTCAACTACGGACCTGCAGTTTTTAGTTTAACGTGTTTTGTATTTTTGGTTATTTTTATAATTACGAATTTAATATTTCAGATATTAGTATTTTATTTTAAATAGAACTCTAGAGGAGAAGAGAGAGAGGGTATTTAAGGGAGAAATCTATTGTAAAAAAGGAGGATTGGGATTGGACAAAAAGAAAGAAACCCTAGATCTAAACTTTTCTTTCTCTCTATGAAGAACTAAACCTATTTTTCTGGTTGAAGGTTAATGAAGCTTTGATTCATCACTACTGTGAGATCTTTCTTATGCTTTAATTGTTTTATTGCTTTTTGGGTATTTGTTTATTCTCTGAATTATTTTCATGATTATGTTTGTTAGTTAGATAATTGGCCACTATTTGACAAGAAAATAATATTAAAAATTAAATGAGTGATTAAAAAAGGGATATTTTGGGAGTTACCAGTAAGAATAACTAGAAAAAAAAGTAATAAAAAAAGTTTTATGAAAAGATCGGGAGGTAAATAATCCAGCGTAAAAAGAACAAAAGTCAAAAAACTCAAATTAAATAAGCACCGCTAAATTCAACGAACTCATGAAGGCCCAAAAAAGTTCCATCATCAAAATAAAAGGGATAAGAATCACAAATGTTCACAATGAAGACAACCATGAAATTTTTTTTTCTGGGTCAAAAATCTTTTTAGTAAAATATGTGATATGATCCTTGTACAGAAAAATACGTGATATGATCTTCATACATAAATGATAATTTTATTTCATCAAAGTTCATTTGTCATTCAATTTCATTTTTCTCTATAAATTGTTATAATTTTTACAGTTTCTTTAATTCGCAGCTTTTTGTGAGACTTAAAATTGCTTTAATTTGCAATGTCTAATCAGAAGGTGCTCGTGTTATTCTAGGGTAAAATCTATGCAAATTCAATAAGAATCTCAACAAGCGAGAATCCATATCAGCTTCATGTGCTGTATAATTTAGAATAAGCTTAGTTGGCCTACTCAAATAGAAAGAACAGTAGAAGCTGTACGCCAAAAGAGTGAAAATAATAATAATAATAAAAGAATATATTTAACCAGATTGCAATGAGATACTTATTTTATTGTTCACTCATAGCAATTCGTATGCAATTCATCAATTATGACCCCAGTCCTCAGCCCTTTCAAGTGTACCCAAAAACTCGGACGTTTAATAATGGATACAAAATGACAGAATGCTGCAATGAAACGGAGAAACAAGTAAGAATGCAAGACAGAGGACTAACTTTCCTTCTTTTTTTAATTTTCAACTCGTGAGAAATCCCAAAATACAAAGCTTCAATTTGGTCGAGCAACACATTCTGATTCTGACCAACTTCTGAATCCAAGTAGAGCATTTCTAGTAATTTAACGTGAAAATAAATTGCAAGATTAGAATAAATAAAAACTAAATGAAATACCATGTGCAAATTTAAAGAGCATAAATTGAAATTGGGATGTGTACTTAAACTGTTACACTAGGCTTTGCCCTTCATTTGAATTGTCTAAATCTTTTAGGTGGTGGTTCCTCATCTTCATCGCAGCAGCCACTGCCACTGGCTTCAGTTGTCCCAGCATTTTCTGCAAGGCTTTGCTTTGATGTTGTGGCTACTTCCATATTAGATCCAACAAAATCGTGATGGGATTCATACAGATTATAAGAAGTAAAGTGAGTCCATTGCTTTGTTGCTTGGTCCAACTCCTCAACTCCGTGCATATACACTGGATGGAAGCCACATCTCTTCACGTTCAAATCAGTACCTCGCCCATACAGACCTTCTTCAATAAATGACAACTTAAAATGATTAGATTCAAAATGCCACTTATCATTGTAGCATTCTTGTCGAGACAAATAGAATAGCCAAAGATGGTCTGACCCAGCATGACCGAAGTTCCCTCTAGAACGGATAAAATGACTGACATTAGAACCATCCATGGAGCAGTGTAACTCAACTTGGGAATACGAACGCCATAAATAGGTACCAGTTGAATGCTTAGGGACATGAAAAACACAGCAAATAGCATATCCCACAACCTTATTCATATTATACTAATATGAAGGCCTTGTGACTGTGATTGAAGGACCCTCATTCTGGTACATGAACCACTTTGGAATTTTACTTTCTGGGACAACAGTGCTGAAATCTTTTAATGGATCCGACACTGCCTGCAAACAAAAAATAAAAAAATGAGGTCGTCCCTACCATTTGCTTGATTGTCAGTCATAATTTTGGTATAGTCGGGAGACTTGAAATGAGAGACTGACCTCGAGGTACTCTTGCAGCATTAAAATTGCCCAACCGTTGTTTCCGAGCAATTTCAAGCTGTCTATGCTTTCAATAACTATGCCGTTGGACTTGCATAGTTTTAATGCACCTAATAATGTCACCAACGAAGAACAACCATTCACTTTAACAAAAATTATGTTGGGTGGAAGTTGTGGCAGAGATTGAAGCCTTTTACAATCTTCCATCTCTAGTTCTTTAAGATTTAAAAGACTGTTAATACTTGCTGGCAGCGTAACAAAATTGTTTTTACTCAGATACAACTCATTTAATGAGTGTAAGTTGCCAATATCACTCGGGATTGCTCCTTCCCCTAGACCACAGTCACTGAGATCTAATTTTGTTAAAGAGCGCAAACCTGACAGAGAAGGCAACATCAAAGCTACAAGACATGAACTCTTTCCCATCAAATTGAAGGGAAGGTGCAAATGCCATGATGCAGATGATGGTGGTCCATTGCACCCAGAAAAAGAGAGTGTTCTAAGATTCTTCATAGAAAAACGGAGGATGGAGGTCGTCTTACAGCTGTTTCGCTTATATCAAGTTCTTCCAAACTTTCTACTTGCCCAAGCGTGTCCGGCACATTTTCAAGTTTGCAGCAGCCTGAGAGATTCAAAGTTTTGAGGGATTTTAAACCATTTATACTGCTGGGAACTCTCGCGAGATTTTTGCCATCATTCAAATGTTGGGAAAATATGCTCTTTAAAAGCATGTGTTTATTTAATTGTAATAAATAATTTTTCTGATTAATAAAATAAATGAGGTATTTTATTCAAATATCTTAATTGCATTAATATTTGTATTAAAGTCCATTTAATCATATTATATATATTTATGTGATCACCATGTGGATTCACAGAAGACATAAATACAAGTTATCTTATGATTAAATAAATTTAGTTCGCAGTTGATAAAAAAAGTTGGGCACTTTATTTAGGTATAGACTGTAATAAATTCATTGAATGATTTGTCTTAATCATGTATGAATTTATTGATGTAGTGCGACTACATTGAACAGGATCACATATGAGATTTAATTAACTTTGTAATAACTGTCAGACTTATTAAATCTCATAGGCATTGATTTTACTGTAATCTTAATCTTGAGTTAATTATGATTTCATGATTGTAATTGTTATTCCATTTGGGTTACCAATGGGCAGGACACATACTTGTGGTCAAGATTACCCGGTATCTTGGTGGGAGCAATTATGAGTATTAGAGTTATGGATTAATAATATAGAATTTGTACAACACATCTCTTGATGGGTTTTCGGCACTTGATCATAGAATTCTCTGGCCAGAGTGTGTCAACATATTTAGTATGTTGAAAATGATCATTAGAGAAAACCAGTAAGTATCAAGGAACAAGATGTGATTAAATTGATTGGACAGTTGAGACATCAATTTAATTAATGATGTAGTACAAAGGATTGTGCAGTAAAGAAATCAATGTGGCTTGGGACGAATTATTATTCGAGCATACAATTATGGAGGTCAATTCCAATCTTTTAGTGGAGTAGATTTGGAATTAAATAATTAGGCTAGTTTAATTACAGGGCTAATTGTTATAGCCACTATTGTATGTTCCCAAATGATCTCCGGGTTAGCTCATTTAATTGACTGCACCACTACTGGACTAATAAGCAAGATAACTAGTTATTTGGGTCAAAAGCCTAAATATATCATTTAGTGGGAGGCTTCATTTAATTAGCTTATGTGTAAGGGGACTTATGTTATTTTACATGGTGGATCCCCTATTAAATGAAAAGTAACGTGAGTTTTATTTTGGGCATTATTTGGAGCCTAGGGTTTTCACTAAAGGGAGATATATAAGGCTTATTTTATCTAAAGAAAAAGACAGAAGCCACTTTATACAAATCAGAGAATAAGATTTTTCTCTCTATTGTTGAGAGAAAAATTTTCTCGTGCTAGTTGCTTTGGTAGTGATAAAGGCGCCCACACGTCAAATGCAGATCGAACCTGAGTCATAACCTGGAAGATCATTGGTGACAGTTCGTGATCTAACAAGCGTGGTGGTGACGGATCGTGATCCAAAAGGAGTGGTGGTGGCAGATCGTGATCTAGGAGCCTAAATCACTTCAACGGAAAAAGCCAAATTGGATTTTCAAGGTACGATTTTTGGATTACGTATTCCTATATATTATATGAGAGCAGTCCTTAAAAGGTTTTATAAAAAATTTAAAAACCTAATTTTTACTTACATCAAATTCAACAATTCAAGTCCAGGCAAAAGTTCAATAGATGATGGCACTTCTGTAATGGAAGTTCCATCTAGATTAAGCTCTGACAAATCTTTCATAGTTGTCATAATCAGGAAACTTCTTCGAGCAGAGAGCTTTAGATTTCTTAGACATTTGAAACGCTTATAGCAACCGGACTAGATTTTTGCACTCAAAGTCAAGAACAAGTCCAAATAAATTTTCAATTGATAGTGGCATTCTTTGATATCAGTTCC
Organism: Citrus mangshanensis; assembly: GCA_030449895.1. Lineage (NCBI taxonomy): Eukaryota > Viridiplantae > Streptophyta > Magnoliopsida > Sapindales > Rutaceae > Citrus > Citrus mangshanensis. The sequence goes on from JASUUJ010000242.1 coordinate 245,595, forward strand.
ATCCAAAAGAAGTTCCTGCAAACACTCCATACTTCCCACAACGTGTGGAAATTTCCTTAATTTCAAGCAGCCAGAAAGAATAAGTATTTTAAGTGATTCCATAAAAATCTCGCTCGAAAGAGTTATAAGACTTGTACAACCTCTCAAATTCAACAAAATCACTTATTGTGAAGCAAAGACGGGTGAACTTTCCGTAATTTTGTACAACCTTCAAGATACAACTCCTCTAGATTCGGGGCCTCTGTGAAGTCAGGTGTCTTAATCGAATTCTCTGAATGGCTGAGTTTCATGACTTTCAACATGTTTAAATGCTGTTGAAAACAAAAGGGAGCTAAAATTATATTCTTAATTCATATATAGCTATGATAATAAAAGTGTTATCAATAATTATTCACTAAAAAATAAATTAATGACAAAAGCATCGATCTTACTTTGACTCCTTTCCATAATTCTTCAATGCGGCTGTAACACATTTTAAATTCAACATTTTATCCAATTGCAAATTTGATGGCAATGATTTCAAAGGATATCGATGCCAATCAAGTAACCGTAACTTGTTTTTTTTTTTTTGAAATGGAATTTTCATTAAAACATAAAAGCATTACAAGTAGTTTAATAAGCACGGAGGTGGAACATGATTCCACTCTCCAGGACCTGACATAGAACCTCATGCTCGAGCAACAGAATGAGCAGCAAAGTTCGCAGATCGGCGTACAAACGAGAATTGAACTTCTCCTAAAGACATGGCTATGGATCGACATTCCTCAATGATAAGACCAAAACCATTGGGGCTGGAAAAATTCCCAGTTAGAGCTTGAAAAACTTGAAGGTTGTCCATTTCGATAATGACACTTGGTAATTTTTTAACCTTAATACCAAGCGCTTCAGCCTCTCGTGAATCAAAAATGCCCGGAAAACACTCACATCGAGCTGTCACAAATTCACCCCCAGAGTTACGAATGACATAGCCAACACTAAACTTGCCTTGAGCCTTAAAAATGGCGGCATCAACATTGCATTTTAACCAGCCAAAACAAGGCTTCTCCCAACAAACAGCCCCATGATTACCATCTACGGCATTAACATCAGCTAAGAATAGTTGTTTCCTTGCACTTTGCCACTGGAATAAGAACCGTCCAGCAGAGTTCAAGACTTGCAAGGCACTACTGCTTCTTTGGTTCCATAACCGATCATTTCTCTGTATCCATATCCTCCAACAAATCATGGCAGCCAGCTGACAATTCTCCCTACTATATGTAGAGAAAATGGATTCCAGCCACTCCAAGAAAGAACTATAATGGCCAAGAAACCCAACAGCAGAGGACATCCAACAAGATTTCGCAAACCCACACTCTAGAAGAGCATGTGTAACTGTCTCACTACATGCATGACACAAAGAACAAGTAGGCATAATATCCACTCTACGCTGAACAAGATTTTCCGCAGTAGGTAATACATTTGTCGCAGCCCACTAAAGGAAATTCCTCACCTTTCCTGGAACCTCCAGTTTCCACAATGATTTCCAAATACGAGAAGAAGAGTTGGTATCATGGTGAGTTAAGTACTTATAGCAGCTACAAACTGAATAAACGCCACAAGAATCATGTAACCAATACCATACATCAGATTCTCTACGATAACTAAGAAGGATTTGCAATATCAGGTCTTTATCCCTTGAATTAAAAATATCGGCAATAACATCTAGATCCTAACTTCTTTGATTTGGCACCATCAGGCTACTCACCTTCGCAACAACCAACTCCTCATTTAAAAGAGACGAGGTAAAACCCGAATTGATATCTAGCAGCCAAGGATCTTGTCCAATCAACACATTTTGTCCACTTCCGATTTGAATACGGCTCCCGCTGACAACAACATCTTTCGCAGCTAGAATAGAGCGCCATACAAAGCTTGGATTGTGCCCCAACTTGGCTTCGTTAACAGAAGTTCTCGGATAATAGTGAGCCTTGAGTAATTTAGCAACAAAAGATTCTGGTTTTGTAATGAGTTTCCAGACCTGCTTGCCAAGCATAGCGATATTAAAGGTATGCAATTGCTTGAAACCAATTCCTCCAAAATCTTTCGGCTTACATAACTGCTCCCATCTCATCCAAGGTATTCCTCTGCCACCTCCACTTTTGTTGCCCCACCAAAAAGAATTCATCATAACCTCCAGCTCTTTGCATAAGTCAAGTTGTAAAAGGAAAACATTCATGGCGTAATTAGGCATGGCTTGAGCTACTGTTTTCAGCAAGATCTCTTTCCCAGCTCGAGATAACATTTTGGAGTGCCAGCTGTGCAGTCTCTGTCTGACTTTGTCCCGAATATAAGTAAAGACAGCCTTCTTTTTCCGACCAATATGAGATGGAAGTCCCAAATAAGTTCCATGATCATCTGTAGCATTGACATCCAGGATTCCACAAATCTAGCTAGCAACACTATCATGCACATTAGCACTAAATGAAATAGAGGATTTTGTGAAATTTACCAATTGACCAGAAGCACATCCATAATTATTCAAAATCTGCTTAACATCAGAAGCTTCAGCCTGATTAGCACGAAAAAACAGGAAGCTATCATCAGCGAAGAATAAATGTGTAACCTCTGGGGCACTGCGAGCAACCCTAACCCCATGAAGTAAGCCGAGTCTCTCATATCTCTTGATCAAAGAACTGAAACCCTCTGCACATAAAATAAAAAGATACGGAGACAGTGGATCACCCTATCGGAGACCCCTACTTAGTATAATAGGGCCTACTTCCCTATTTTCACGCAGCACACTGTAACGAACTGTTGTTACACATAGCATGATTAATTTAACCCATCTAGCATCAAAACCCAGCTTTAACATCATATCCTGGAGGAAACCCCACTCTATCCTATCATATGCTTTGGACATGTCTATTTTTAAAGCAGCGATACCATGCTTTCCTTGTCTCTTCCTTTTTAAAAAGTGCATGATTTCAGATGAAACAATTATATTATCAGTGATTGCACGACCAGGAATAAATGCACTCTGAGCTTCCGAAATTACAAAGTCCAGTACTACCTTCATGCGGTTAGCAAGCATCTTGGAGATTATCTTATAAATCACATTACAGAGAGCAATTGGACGCATATCAGACAACATTTCAGGCGGCTGTTTCTTCGGAATAAGAACTATTGAAGTATCGTTCAACCCCACAGGAAAAGAGCAATCATTGATAAAAGCCAAGCAAGCCGATATTACATCCTTACCAACAATATGCCAGAATTTTTGGTAGAATGCAGGGTTCATGCCATCTGGACCTGGTGATTTATCTAGGTGCATATCAAAGAGAGCGTCCTTAACTTCAACTTCAGAAAATGGAGCCAAAAGCAAAGAATTTTGCTCAGTTGTAACCCGTGTCTCCACACACCGTAACATATCAGCAGTCCCATATCCATTAGACTTAAATAAATTATCAAAGTGCGCTACAATCTCATTATCAATTTCAGTTGAACTAGAAATCCACTGACCTTGACTATTGCGAATGACTCCAAGTGAATTCCTCTGTTTTCGAGTTGATGCCGAGGCATGAAAGTATCGAGTATTTCGATCACCTTCCTTTAGCCATAGAGTCTTCGATATCTGCTTCCAAAAGACCTCATGACTATTAAGCAGCTCATTATATCTGTTTCTTGCTTCAGTAAAAGTAGTCAGTCCATCCGCATCTCGTCTCCCTCGCAAGGAAGCCATTTGTTGTTGACATTTCTGCTTTCGTTTTCGAAAGTCACGGGTTAAGTGTCCACCCCAAACCAGCAAAGCCGAGCCACAATTCTGAATTTTTCGCTGAATAGAAAGCTCAGGAGAGGTAATCCAACTAGAATTAATCACGTCAACGCACCCAGCTTCACGCAGCCATAAATTCTCAAAACGAAATCAACTATATTTGTAGTTAAGTGTACACGGGTTTGGATCCAACAAGATCGGCAGATGGTCGATCTAGAGGCTTCCAAGCTACAAACTTTTGCATGATGAAACTAATGAAGCCAATTATCAGTGGCAAAAGCACGGTCAAGTCTTTCCTCAACCCAATTATCAGTTCCCCGAGACCTTTCCCAAGTGAATTTATACCCCTCCATGCCCAGATCAATCAAGCCACAGTTATTAACAGCCCTGTTGAAGCCCCTCAGCTTCCAGCTTGCGTGCTCATGTCTCCTTCGTTTTTCATTAGCAGCCAGCAAGTCATTGAAATCACCAATACAGACCCACGGCAAGGAGGAAACATTAGCTAATGAGCGAAGAAGATTCCAAGATGCCTGACGTCGACTTGATTCAGGATAGCCATAAAAACTAGTAATTCTCCATCTCCCCAGTTCGGCCACTTCAACGTCTGTGTCAATGTGGTTCTGTGAATAGCTAAGTAGATTAACCACGCAAGATGATTTCCATAAGAAAGCAAGCCCACCCCCACGCCCAATTCGATCCACAACCAGCAGCCCATCAAATCCTATTTTTCCTTTTATTTGCTCTAACTTATTTTTATCACATAATGTGTCAATTAAAAAAATAAAACAAGGCTTTTTACTACGGACCAAATCCACCAGCACTTGAATTGTCTGTGGGTGGCCCAACCCACGACAGTTCCAACTCAAAATACTCATTGGCCTCGGTGGGCCTGAATAACAGGTCCCACCGCTGGTCTGTTTTTTGTCTCCTCGGATTTATCAATCTTTGTCAAAAGCTCATCTCCTTGGCCCATGGTAATGTGAAGCCTGTTTAAAGATCTTCTCCTTTTTAAATCATTAATAATAAGACCATTTTCCACTTCCTCCGCACCTGCCATATCTGCATCCACACTTACAGCTGTCCCACCCGTGGCCTTCTCTTTAAGTTGAATTCCAGTTGGCAGAAGTTTATCAACTACCATATTTAGAGCCAAGCTTCCACCGTTTCCTTCTCCAACAAAAGACTTAGAAGAAGCAACTCCAGATATTGTGGCATTTACCAAATCAATTGACATGTCAGCTGCGTGATTCGGGCTCTTTCCTTTATCGGCTTCCATCATCTCCAGTGGTCCCTGGCGCAACCATCGTTCGCCGGAGTTCATCACATTTCTCCTTGTTGGCGCCTTCAACCAATGGCCATAGACAGGCACCATCTCACTTTTGGGGGACTCATACAGTTTGGGGCATTGCTGTGCAGTATGCCCAAGCAAACCACAAGTGAAGCAAAAAATATTAAGTCTCTCATACTTAAAGTCAACCCAAATCCAATCACCCCCTGCTTTTTTCAGTTTCATCCTGCGCTTCAGAGGCTTCCGAACATCCATGGAAACACGTATGCGCATATAATTACGCCAGACTCCCATCAAGTTATTCTCATCCGAAGCCAAAAACACACCAATATAATTCCTAATGTCTTTCAAAATCTTTTCTGACATAAATCCAATTGGTAAATTATAAATTTGTATCCAGAAGGAAGTAGTGAATAATGGAATATTTTGAGGTTACTCATTTTCCTCCAACCATTTGACAAGCAAAATATGCTGATCAAAAGTCCATGGCCCCGTTTCCAACACCCTATAAACATCAATTTCGTGGAAAAATTGGAAAAGGAATAGTGTTGGTGATAGATCTTTAATACATACTCCTTTGCCAGGACGCCACAGCGACGCCATTGTATTTTTCATGGCCACAAAATTTATCACTTTGTCGGTAAGGAATCTGCCAACAAGGCAAAATTGGAGATCGAGTTTCCCCTGCCCACTATTTTCCCCCTCATCTCTTGTGACTATCAACCCTCCTTCATCCTCCTCGTCGATGGACATACTAGCATAATCACGAGTGATAGTGGGTTCCATTGCTTCAACGTTTGTAGACATTGCAGGATTTCAACACACAGCAGCCAATATGTATGATAAAGACTTTCCGAGAAAATTAGATATAACTTGTCCCAAAGACAAGACAAAACCTAACTTGTCCCAAAGACAAGACACTCCCAATACTTCGCTCACATTATATATATGTTAGTAACCGTAACTTGTTAGATAGATATTCAAGGCCTTTGAGAAGTTGCACATTATTGATTTTGAGCAATCCTTGGTTGGTCATCAGCGAAAATGCTTTAGCACTTAAATGCACCTCAGTTTCAGGAAAGAAATAATCATCAATTATTATTCCTTCAACTACTTCACTTCCCTGAAAATACAAGTAAAGGGTAAGCAGATAAAATAATAATTTGAAAAATCATCTGGGTAAAAGAAATTAACGAGAACAACATGTTATAACATTTAATAATTCACCTACCGTATTTTTTTCTCAACACATGGCGCACTTCTTCTTGCCTCCATAATCTGCTGCGTTTCCCAGGTTCTTCGGGGGATTGTCTCGTAACAATCAGTTGTCCCAATTCCTGTAACGAATTATGCATCCCCAGTGTGTTGTAGTCATCAACCGTTAACAGAGATCTTTCAATAAGAACTTTTATTCCTATGACTGGGGAAAAACCACATCCCTCTAGAATTTTTGCCACGTAATCTCTATCCCAACGTTTAAAGAAACATGCAACATCGAGAAATATTTTCTTTTCTGAATCTTGCAGTCCATCAAAACTTATTTGAAGTATATTCATAATCTTATTTGCAGGATCTCTGTTTAGTCTTTCTAGGGCGTTTCTCCATAGATCCAAAGATCTACCAATTAGAAAGGATCCCAAAACTTTTAGAGCTAATGGAAGACCACCGGCCACTTCAGAAAACGTTCAGACAGCTCCACATATTCTCCCATAGGATGATGGGTTTTAAAAGCTTTCATACTACAGAGTTGAAGAGCTTCATCGTTATTTAGTACATCAAGGTTAAGAATATGCTCTTCATTCACTTCATGCGCCACCAACAACTGTCTATCTCTTGTTGTTATTAGAATCCTGCTGCCTGGACCGAACCAATCATGCTTTCCAGCTAAACATTGTAGTTGTTCAACATCAGCCGCATCATCGATTACGAGAAGAATCTTTTTTCGTCGCAGCCTACTTCCAATTATGTTAATACCATCGTAGACATTTTGTATGCTATAGTCTAAAAGCTTCAGTAAATCGGAAAGGAGTTGCTTTTGTAAAGAGATTTCACTGCCTTCTTTTTTGGATTTTTCTCTAACATTGGCAAGAAAACTTCTACCATCAAACTCATAAGAGATCAAGTCATAAACAACTCTTGCAAGAGTTGTCTTTCCTAGACCTCCCATACCCCATATCCCTATCATACGAACACCATTAGACCCTGTACCCATAAGAAACCTCAGTTTCTCCAAGCGTGATTCCATTCCTACTAGCTCCTTAAGAATCTTCGGTTCTATATGAATTTTACTTGATATCACATTGACAATTTCCTCAATAAATTCTGACTCATTTCTGCAGATTGAAAGCAACAGCAAAAGGTTGGTGTGGTTGAATTAAAGTTACTGCGAACGTAGTAGCAAATCAATTTCATGTATGTATAAAATCCAAACTGTGCAATATTTATTCCATCAAATTGAAGTCACATAATTAAGTAACATGTTATAGTTAAGTCAGAAATAATTGGAATGAGAAAATAAAATTGGTCTGGATTGGGTTGCATTGTGATTTGAGGATTTAAAAATTATTTAATTTCTTCTGGTGTTTTTGTCCCATTCATCATTGATAAAATATTTCTTTCTATATATAACAGGATAATTATAGTGAAAGAAATTTTAGACTAGTTTTTGATAAGATCATTTATTACACACATGAAATTAATTAGATTAGCTAAATACGTAATGATATTGATATATCATTGGTGTTGCGACTGTTGTTGTTGTTATTATTAGTATTTAGCAATCTTGCTCAAGAGTCAATCTAAGAATAAAATTTCATTTTTATTTTTTTAATCTGATTAATAGAGCACAAAGCATCACAATATATTATATGGTCTTCAAAAGTTCAAAATAAAATAATTTAACATATCAATGTCCATATCTCTTCGTTTGCAAATATTTGATTCATTAATAGTACTACTATTATTGAAAACAGTGTTGAATCATGAATACTAAAATCTGTTAGGTAGCTACTTATAATCATGCAAAACCCAAAAAAATAAAATTAATAATTGAGAATCAAAATGATTACTTGTCCTTCAATTCCCAACCAGATTTATTGGCCACCACTTCTAAAGTATCTCTCCACTTTTGCACCCTTTTTATATTATTCTTAAAAACTTCTTCAATTTTAGCAAAAGCTTCTCCAAAACTTGCTGTTTGTTTCTTACCATATTTGGTTGGACATCATAGAAAATTGGAAAAATTTGATCTTTTTTGTTTTTGCATTCAACAATCTTAACAAGTTCATCCAAGCACCAAGTGGAAGACGCATAGTTTTTCGAGAGAACAATAACTGAAATTCTTGATTCTTCAATTGCTTTAAGGAATCTAGGTGAAATGGATCCTCCTTTCTCAAGTTCTCTGTCATCCCTGAATACATAAATGCCATTATTTTCCAAAGCCGCATAGAGATGACCCGTGAAGCTTTTACGGGTGTCTTCTCCTCTAAAGCTTAAGAAGACATCATATTTCCCATGAGAGACATTTTGGATGCTCGTGAAGCCATTGTCTATTAATTTGTTCTAGAAAATTTAAAAAAACTCAAGTGAAATCCTGGGAACAATATGCCCATTAATACTATGCAAGCAACAAAACTAATCCAAAATTACGGGCTTCACAGAAATGAAATGTGCATGTCAAAGTTGTAACTAGAAATCAATTATTTAACGTGATCACTTAAGTTTATGTTACATGTGAACTAAATTTCTACTTTTATCTTTGCACAACTTAATGTTATCCTTACTTTACAAAAAGGAAAAATCATAGTAAACAAATCCCAAAAGTTGTAGCAGGTAATTTAAATTTAATTTTTCCGACTCAGAGTGGAGAGTGCACTCAAGCAAATCTTAAATAGAGCAGCTAAGAGAGAGGTCAAAGATTAAAAGGGTGGGGATATTTCCACCCCATTATTTGTGTAAACCCACCCCACTTCTAAGGAATATTTATAATAAAGGCACATTATTTTTAATAAATACAAATCAACAAAAATATATGTATAATTAATCAATTAAATCATTCTCATATTTTTTTTATATGAAGATTGCTTTAATATGAGTTTTATTTAATTATATAATCTTTATGACATAAAATCACCTAGTTACTTCAAGAATAATGTGTTCTTATATTTAATACATTAGGTACTTAATTTTGTGACTTATTATCTAACATTTTAATTGAAGTGTAATAATTTTTAATATTTTATATGTGAATGACATAAATTTGAGAGCCTAATAATTTACATGAGTATTGAGTCATACAGGTTAATAATCATACTAATAAAGTAGAATTGACCATTCAGAAACAATGAATTTTCTATAAAATAAGAAAATGTTGAAATTAAAGTATTTTTTTTTGTACTTTTACATTTTAAGGATAAAATAGTCAATTTAAATTTAGGCTGAAGCAATCTTAATAGTCAAATATAACCAAAAAAAGTATAAGTCATAAAAAATAAATTAAGAATTCAAGGAAGATTTAATTTATTAATTCTTCTTTATTTAAAATTTTTAAAAGTAATGTAGACTTTTTATAACCTTTTAGAAGTGGATGGATTTACAAAATTTGTTGTGACATGGATCATCATGTTGTGTCTTGATGGAGACTTGAGGTAAACTTGGTAGAGTCCTGATGGTGTTGATGCAGGAATCTAATCGATGGAACTACGACCAAGCTATCTGCGCCAACGTTTAAATTTTGTTTGCTAGGGAGCTGATTCAGTGCGACGGCTATCGCACTCGAGTAGATAGCTTCAACCAAAACTCGCTAAGTTGGATCACCTATACTCACAATATCCAATTAGAGGGGCACCAAATTTTTTTTGGCGAAAATCCTCCAACGCTCAAGTCAGTAATTGGGTCTCTTTTACAAAAACTTGTATCACAAACTCATGGCTTAATTATATCAATTGAAAGTTAGAAATCTTAATTCTCAAAATGAAGAAAAATAAATAGAGAGAATTATCGAGAGAGAAAAAGTCAAAGAGAGAGAAAATATGGAAATAAAAAGAAAAAATTGTCCAGCCCTTTTTACCTCCATTCTCCGTAGCTTTTGTACCCAACCTGAACCATCGACTCCATCTTCCCCACGATTACTGTTGGCCTGGAAGTGAAAAGGTGCGTGCTGCGTCTTTGAAATCATGGGTCAATGGACAATGTAACTGCCGCTGAATGGGCTTTGTGCCCGAGTTTCTTGGAGACAAACTACGTGTTGGCCTTTGATCAAGCCTTCGATCTGACTCGATTTTGGTCTCTCCTCGCATGCCCTCAGGTCTGCTATATAGTACTCGTACGACCAGTATTCAGATTTTTTTGATACAAGCAGTGGTCGATAGAGTCAACTAAGATAAAACTTAAATTTCCCGCCCAAAAAAAAACTAACATACATAAAGAATTTGAATCATCCTTCAATAATAACATAAATAGTTCTACTGAGGGCTAGTAATTTGATCATTTCTGTATTTGTCAATGCATTATGGATTCTAAGACCAGGCTCTAAAATCAGCAAATCCAAAAATTGTTGATAATATTACTTAGTAAGGTTACGAATCCATCCGCAAGACAGCTGTAAATAGTCATATACCCTGACGTATGAACTTTTTATATGATTAATAAAGGATAAGAGCATATTCAAAAATCAATTTCTACTTAAATTTATAGTACTCATGCAAAACAGAGATGGTGAATGTGTATATCACTGTGCAGAAGTAAACAAAGTATGCAAGCATGATAAAACAAAGTTCATGATATGTGCCTATGAGATTATTATAGAACGAACCTGCTATAAAAAAATGATGCAGTGCTAAGCAGGAAGAAAAGGCCACCTAAGATGTGAATTTGCTGTTATTTGATTCAACTCTTCGGCATGGCTCTTGAGGTTTGAATCAGCCTATGGCAGGCGACTGAGCAAGCTGATATTGCTGTTGTAGATAGCTGAATCTTATCAACATTCTTCTTCCATGAATCTGAATCTTTCGGTTGAAGATATTGATAGGAATGCACATATAAGTACTATGGCACTGCATGTTCTAAAGGCAAATATTAATTTTGTAAAGTACCTTAGCGATTCTGCTTTTGCTAACTTTGTTACTGTCTCCACTGCACTCTGTTCCACATAGTCGAAATCATTCTGCATTTTGGCCCGACTCTAACAAGACAATCTAGCTTCCAAGCTTTCAACTTTTCCCAAAGTCTCTGGCACATTTTTAAGTTTGGAGCAGCCAGAGAGATACAACGTTCTAAGAGATCTCAAACCATTTATGGTACTTGGACGACTTTTGAGATTTTTGCAATCTTTCAAATTCAACAAGACATTGCCAGGAAGAAGTTCACTAGATGCTAACAATCCTCTTATAGCAGTTCCTTCCAGATGAAGCTCCAAGAGCTGATCCCGGCTTGAAGTTTTCTCTGGGAACTCTCTGAATTTCAAAGGGCTAGAGAGATTCAAAGTTGATAGATATTTTAGAGCACTTATGGTCCTTGGAAGACACTCAAGATTTTTGCAGCCATTCAGAGTCAACTCAGCAAGTCCAAATAGAAGTTCAATTGATAATGGCAGTTCTTTAATATCAGTTCCATCCGAAAGAACTTCCCACAATGTCTAGAAATTCCTTCAATTTCCAGCAACCAGAAGGAACATGTGTCTTAAGAGATTTCATAGCGATCTTGCCTGGAAGAGTTGAAAGAGTTGTACAACCTTTCAAATTCAACAGAAAAAAAATGACTGAATCTCCTGCAACCTTGTAAATCTTTCAGAAATCAGCTCCCCTAAATTTGGTACTCTTGTGAAATCTGATTGGTCATATTAGAAAAGGCTTTAGCACTGACATGCATCTCTTTGTTGTTAAAGCAATCAAATATGATGCTTCAACTACATCAGTTTCCTAAACATTATAACAAAAAATAAGTGGGAACCAAAAAAAAAAAATGAAAGAAAGAAAATATTGATAAAACTATGCAAAGGTTTAACTAGTTAAATAAGTGATCATGATCCCAAAATTGCAAGTTTTCAACCTTCTAAGAGATCCCAAAATGTTTTAAATATCAACTACATGTCAACAATGTGGAATTCCAAGGCATCTTCTATTAAACAAAAACAAATAATAAGAACCAACAGTTGTCAATTCTTATCGACAAAGTCTTCAAATTGACATTGTGGTCTGTTGCTTAACGAAAAAAAGGAAAATCAATAGTTGTCAATTCCTATCAACCAAGTCCTCCGACCAAAATTAAACATGGGGGTGGAGAAAAGAAAAATAAAAATCAAATGTTGAATCCTCTTGATTGTTTCATGGATAAATTTGAGTCCACATTTAACATATTCATCTACCCATTTTCAGACATGCCATGAATTGTAAATTAAGCCAAAGATTCGCAAAAAACAACAGAGAAACAAAAAACAGATTCTGTGTTCAGCCACAAATGGGCTATTTCACAGCCAAGCACAATGGTTATGGAAGATTGCTAGTAAACAAATGAAGAAAATTAATTGCTTTTGCTTGGGAATCTCAGAATCTGCTCACTAGCTATGACTCATGTAGGACAAACCTTCACGAATTGACCTTGTTGATTGATTGCTTTTGCTTGGGAAACCATAGAGTTGATACAACACATCAGGTGGGATGCACATTCCTTCGTAGGCATATTATCGAACACGTCCTAGGCACGATAATTATACCATAATTCCTCAACAACTCCTCTCTTGAAACTGGCCTGCAAATTCCGTATAATCATTCCTTTGTCTATTTATCGTTTGTTCTGAGCCCAAATCAAGCTGAGATCGATCATATTCAACATACCAGGTGGATGCATTCCTCGTTGAGTATTTTATCAAACATGTTCTGGGCATGATCTTTACCTGCAATTCTATATAAAAGGACGAACGAGGCCGGCCCTGGGTCAATTGTTTTAAAGTTTTTTATTTTGTGATCAATTACTTTTAAATAAATCCAAAATAAAAATCAATTTTTTTATTATGTAGTCTAATAATAGCAATCTGATATCTTTTCTATAATTTTTATTTTAGGATGTCATCCAGTTGAGATGCTATAATTTCTCATGTTGAAAGCAAGATATTTGGAATTCCAAAAAAAATTTTTTTTTTGGTTTATTTATTCTAATATTATATTTGTATTTATTTTAAAATTTAAAATCAATTTTAATATTACTATAATTAAAAGGTATAACAGCCAAAAAAGATATTATAATGGGAAAAATGACACCTACACCCTCAAAGTTTAGGAAAATAATTACCAACACCTCAAATTTTTAAAATGGAACACCAAGACCCTCTTTTAACGATAATACCCCTTAACTTCTGTTATCCAAAAAGGAATCAACTCTAATGTTTTATAATAAATAGAAATATAACATTAAAATAAATGTAATAATGTATACATTGTAAAATAAATTCAATACTTCAAAAATATTTTAATATTTTGCAATCTATTAGATATATTTTAGTATATAAAATTAAATTTTATAATAAATAGAATTATGTTAACATTAACTTGCCTTATTTTTCATTAGTTCATTACTACTAGGCTCAGCACTACTCTAATAATAGCTAATTTAACCATTGGATTGAATGTTTTTAAAGTAATTCACCTTGCCACTTGCTAAAATCCTTTAGCAATAAGCTTGGATTTATACTTAGCTACACTTCCATCTTTGTTATACTTGATCCTTTACACCCATTTATTGTCAGCAACGTGATGACCAGCTTGTCTTGGAACTAATGTCCATGTATTATTCTTAATCAAAGCATCATATTGTTCTTTCATAGTTTGCAGCCCTCTGGAGTCATCTAATGCTTCTTGTACATTATCTGGTTCTTTGTGAATGAGAGCATCAGTTGTTGTATCTTTTTGTTTTTTTTTTGTTTTTTTTAATTCAATAACGACAAAACTGATGTTAGAGCATCTTCCAGGAAATTATATACGAAAACGGAAACATAAGTACAATCATATTATATTCTTAAATTATGTCTACAAATACAAACTAAATTAAAAAAAGATTAATGAAATAATAAAAATGTAAATATTAATGATAGATAAAAAAAATATAGGATATGATAGTAATGCCTTTACTAAACAATATTATAGTATATGTCAAGTCCAGCTATTTGAAGAGAACTTTAAAACCATAAGCATCTAAAAAAATACCAAAAATAAACTTTATTATACACTAATTATTCTGTGCCATTTTCCTAAGCACTTTTGTGTATTTTAGGAACGCATGATAGATTGAAAACGAAAACGACACAGTCTACAAAGCATTTGTATTTTTCTTTGGCTACTAACGCATGATAGATTGAAAACGAAAACGAAGCTAATGAGGAGGCATATTCCAATAGGCATTATATATGATCATTATGTTTTTTCGGTGAAGGATATGTTGCATGTTCTTAGGGATTGGATCGTGGAAAAAAGACTTTGGAACCGATTCCACCCTGTGGCACAATGCCACCAATTCTTTTCTCTTAATCTAAAGGAATGGACTTGTCAAAATCTATTGAGTAAAAGGTTGTTGGGTTCAAATTTGAAGTGGAGTACTTTATTTAGAGTACTTTGTTTGGAACTTTGCAAGTTCGTTGGTGACCATCAAGCTTGCTTGGCATTGTTAAAGTTTTGGAAATATGATGGGTGACCTTCAAGTAGTTGGAAGAGTTAAAAAGTTCGACAAGAAAAATTACAATACGTGGGCAACATTGATGAAGTCTTGCTTACAAGGTCAAGATCTCTAGGAGATTGTTTGTGGTAACAATATGAGACCACCAACTGAGGATGCCGCTTTAAAGAAGTGAAGCATTATAGCTGGAAGGCCATGTTCGCCATCAAGACTACAATTGAAGAAGAAATGCTGCAACACTTAAAAAAGGTTAAAATACCTAAGAAAACTTGGGATACTTCTACAATGAGTTTTTCAAAGAAGAATAACATATGGCTACAACTTTTGAAAAATGAGCTACTATCAATTTTATAATGAAACATGACGATTGACGAGTACTTAAACAAGTTAAAATCCCTATGCCATGAAATTTCAGATTCTCTTACAATTTCTAAATCTAGAATAAAGAGAATTATTGTCAATGGTTTGAGGCTTGAGCTTAAGAGCTTTGATACAGCTATCTAAGATTGTCTAACTCAACCAACCATTGAGAATTTTAAAAACTTACTTGCTGATCAAGAATTGTGGCGAAGTAATGGATGATGAGGAAATGTTTTTTATTGATAACCCTATTAGAAAAATGACTTTTACTGATATTAAGTTGCTGATACTAAATAAAAAAACATCAATATTTGATGACTTAAGTAACTTTTAGTGTGTTTTACATATTAGTGCCGGTGGTTATTAATAATATAGTATCATAAAGTCTTACTGATACTAAGATATATATTTTTATTTTTTATTTTAATTTTTCTTATTCCAAACGACGTAGTTTTACTTTTAAAATTACGGTATCTTAAATTCAACACTAGTGAAATTTTTTGGCCTTAACGAAAGTACTATTCCCTCTTCATCTTCCCTCTCTCCCAAATCCTTCCCACTCATTTCAAGAAACCCTAAATTGAAACAAAACAAATCACCCATCCTTTTCAGTCTTAACAAAACAATTACTCTCAGTCTCCCAACAAAATAAAATCATCCTAGTTTTACTTTATGAAGCGTATGGGTCTTGATTCTTCGGTCACCACCGAAGACAACCAAAGGATGAAAAAAGTCAAACAAGATGAGGAGGAATAAGAAAGAGGAAGAGCAAGTCAAAGAAACTAGCTTCACAAATCTATATGAGAACGCCCTGTTCGAGGTGTTGAAACACGCGGACACCAGGACTTCGTTGCAGGCGGCCTTTGGAAGTTAATTTGCACTCACCACTTCGCTAACGTTGGGTGCGCTACCCAACAGCTCAGATCTGTTGTCCTGGCTCTCGTTGGCTCCCGTCGCCTTCACTCCCTCTATCTCGGTGGCTCCCGTCGCTTTCTCTCTCTGCCATTCTTTCTCTCACAGTCGAAACCAAAACTCAAATCCCCAACTCCCCAGCCACAAAACCTCTCATTTGCCTCAAAACAAAACAAAATCAATCCGTACTCCTTCTCTCTGATTATTCGAAAGTTAGAAGCACCTTAAATAGTTCTCTCTGAAAAGCCATTCACCCAAACCCTAACCTCACTAATAAAATTTTTATTAATAGTGATTTTTTCAATTAATTAAGATATGGGTTCATTGGCAGAGAAACAAAGGTTAGTGTTTGCTCTATTTCTTTCATCGATTTTCTTTCTCTTTTTGAAAATTTTCTAATTTTCTCTTAATTTCGACTGTGATTTTATTGTTTCTATAGCTGTAGTTTGATTAATTTTGATAAATTTTGCTTGATTTGATGGAAAGCATGATTTATTACATGTCTGCTTGAGATAAGCCGGTTAGTAATTTTTTTAAAAATAATTATATGTAATATTTGTTTTGATTCGCATATCGTAAACACGATGTTATTGTCTACTAACTAATTATAGACTTCGATTTACATTCACTTAAATAGGATATGATTATGTATCCTTTTTTTTTTTTTGGCTGTTTGCTGATTGTGTTATTTATAGTGTTGTTATTGGCGGTTTATATGGTGAGTAGGCAGTATTTTAATTGAAACAATTAAAGATATGGGGAATTATTAGGTAGAAAGTGGCTGCAGGAGGAGGTTCTTCTATTTGAGTGTGCCTAAATAGTATTCATTTTGCCCCCTTTTTTTTTTTACTGCTGACTATTGTTCCTTGTGAATGCGTTTCTAATCCAGAGACTTCGCCCTGTGGTATCCACTTTGAGAAACTACTCATCTGCAACTAAACAGGTAATTGTGCCTTTTATAACTTATTACTTGTAATGCACTGATTTTGGCTGTATGATGATTGTATTCTTCTATATGTATAGGCTTTTATTATTATTATTAGTGAATCAGCTGAATGCTTAAGAAATTCTAATACTAATAGTTATGTTCTTCATTATACTTACTATGTATGGATTTTGATGCATTTTAAGAAGAATATGAAATTAAATATTTGACTGTAGGGACAACAAATATGTTTGAGCTTTTATTAGTATAATAGTATGTGAATTAAAAATATTATAATTTGAACAAACTCCGAAGCTTTGAAACTATGCACTTTCATGTTGCTATTTGTGACAGTGGATTTTGATTGCTCTTTGTTAGCGACTCACTTTTACTTGTTTGATAATGTTTATAATTCGTCCATCTCATTATACTTGAAAGTTGGTGATTCTATGTAATTTATAAATCCAACCGGTATCTTTTTATTTAAATGGGTAGGCCAGAAGCAAAGCAATCTTTTTATGCATTGGCTGTATTAGTAAATCACATAGATAAAATCACAGGGCTTATATTGTTATTTATTTCTTTTCTGTTTGCAGAAAAATTCCAAGGGATTTGACAGAGGCATCACTATCTGGTGCAGGATTATCCATAATAGCAGCCCTTTCTATGTTGTTTTTATTTGGAATGGTAGGTTGCCGCTTGCATAGTTGTGCCTCTTTTGTCGGATATCATGGGTGCATTTTGCATATTCAGTGTATATTATCGTCCACCTGGATTGTTTGTGTAACATGATGCTTTCATGGAGTTCTATTTGGCTTTTCATTGTTTCTAGAACAGATTAAATTTAACAAAAACTATTCGCAATTTTTCTATAGGACCTGATTTAAGACCCACTGGTTCTGAATTCCACTCAATGCTTGTTATACATTCGCTTAAGCATGGAGAGGAAGCTGATGATGATTCTGTTGAAGGTTCTCATACGCTACCTGCCAATAATTTTGATAGTTATTCACACGAGTAAGTGAGCCTTCTCTGAACCACAACTTATAATTTTTATTTTCAATTCTGTGATCACAATATTTCTCTGCTATGTGGCAATTGCAATGATGCCTTCTTTGATTTGTATTATATTTCCTTTCCAGGTATCCTATTTTAGCTGTCAATTTTTATGATCCATGGTGCTACTGGAGTAAATGCCTGGTATTTTTATTTTCACCTTTTGTTTCTCAAATTGTCTTGTTGCTTTTTGATCATTGTTGTCTAGATTTACCTTATTGGATCTATTCTTTCTCATGTTTGTGTTGATTTAATTGCCAGATATAATATTTTAAATTTATTCACTTGGATGTCATGTTTGTGCCTGCTCATATGCACACATTGCTCTGTGTGTCCACTGACAGTTGCACAGAAATTCCTTCATTACTTTGGTTAACTCCATTGCTCTGTGTGTCCACTGACAGTTGCACAGAAATTCCTTCATTACTTTGGTTAACTCCATTGGTCTCTGTGTTTGTGTTGAACTTTCCATGCCTGTTATACAACCAAGCATGGGTTTTCTTTTGTTTGTATGACTGTATTGTTAGACTTCCTCTCATGATGTTGTTAATAATTTCTCCTCTTTTTCTTGGACAACGGTTAAAATAATTTTTATTGTTAATATAATATGCTTGTCTTGCATGCATTTATATGCCATTAGGAAACTATGTAGATTGCAGCATGTAAATTTTATCAGTTTTTTTATTGTGCATGTCTTGAATGGTGCAGGATGACTTACAATAAACCAAAGCATGTATGTGGGTCAAAACTAAATAATCAGAGCAAATGTCAAATTGGAACATGGAAACAATAATAGAAGACTTCATTTCGATTACCGAAAGAAAGAATCCGCGAAGCAATAAACATGTGTTGGAAGATTGTGCTGTTACTATATATCAGATTATAAATTATTTGTAGTTGGTAAACAATGTAATAAGTTTCAAACAATGTAATAATTTTTAAATTGTTCATTGCAATGTAATAGTTTTCATATTGATGAATGTAAATTTCAATTCAAATGCCAATTGCAAATGTTCAATTTCTATTATATGGATTTCTAATTTTTTTTTAATTTTTCTCAAATAAACATTGATACCAAAGTATCGTTATATTTATTATGCTTTTGTATCATTATTTGTTTGATACCATAGTCTCGTTATATAGTGATGTTGAAGCATCAATATTTTTTTGATACTACGGTGACATAGATTCGTTGATACAAAAAACTCGTGTCAGTAAGTTTCTTGCACCGTATTCAGTGACACTAAATTCGGTGTCAGTAAAACAAGTTCTTGATACTAAAATAATATCAAAGAAGGCTATTTTTTTACTAGTGTAAAAAGAGACATCGATTTAGACAATATAGCGATAAAGTAATGTAGGAAGCATATTAGATAAAATAAATTAGAATTTATTAGGAATTATAATATTTGGGTATTTAGTATTTTATTAGAATTTATCTTATTTTTTAAACTTATTCGATCATGTTTGGAATTCTAATCTAATTAGCATTTTAAATTATTTATTTTAGTTAAGAAGGATTAAGATTAAGTTGGCTACTTAGTATATATAGGCTTCTTACTAATAGTTCTTTATAACATATATAAGCTTCTCATCAATAATATTTAATATTTCTTAATTGAGATACTTTCTTCTTCGTAAGAGCCTTTTTTCTTGAATTTTCAAAAACGTATGTTATAATGAAATTTAGTATCACTTTTGTGATGCGTCAAGTGGTATCATAGTCTTTCTTTGTATTAGGCAGAGCTTTCCTGACCATCAACCATTCCCCATACACAAATCCTCCCTCCATCATCCATTGCTTTCATAAAAAAAAAAAAAAAAAAGTAAAAGTTAGAAAAATAGCAAAACCCGAAGCCACCTCACGTCCATCGTCTGCAGCTGCTGCCTCTGTCATTCTTCACCTTTTTCATGCTTTAATAAAATTTAACATAATGCTCACTATTTTGTATATTATTAAGGACCATTGAATGATTAATCATAAAGTGTATATTATTTTTCATATCAATTTAGCACAACCTATACCATGAAATTATGGATTATGTTACAATGAATACTTTTATATGGTAGGAATATAAGTTTAAGTTTTACAAGCCTATTTTCATTTAATTTTCCAATATCACTTTGTTGATTTCGTAAAGTTGAAATTAACATAAATTCTTAATTAGCTATATAGTTTATGAATCATGAAAGATTGTTTTGTTGATATTCATTGATTGTGGTTACAAAATTTTACGTCACTAAGAGGCTGATTGCATTTATGATGGTAATTAATAAAATAAGTAAATATTACCTCCAATAATATTCATGAAATATTATCTATTTATTTTATATTCTCGTTATAAAAGCATTGTTTTGGATATTTTAACATAAATTTTGACACAAAAAATGAGCCATTAATCTCTCACAATCTAATGGTTAATATTAAAAGTCAATCACCCTAAGATTAAATAAATACTTTTAGGTTGATCGAGTTCTTAACCGGCCATATGTTACTTTGACATGGTCAAAATTTTTTCTTGGTGTTTGTATTTGCCAAGATTACATAATACCTTTTCTTCTTGGAACAAGAAATTTAAGCATATTTATCTAGGCAGAATCTAGAAGAAATATACTTATATTGATTCTATCGGTAATTCTCACGTATTCAAATATGTAAAAATATAAGTAGTTATAGCAAGAGATTTTATTTTAACTGTTAATCCTGACGTGATAATCAAATCCAATACCAAATACTTTCATTAATTTTCTCTCTCTCTTAAAATATTTGAGTCCAAAAATCCACAAAATGTTGAATGTTATTTACAAGTCTTAACAGAATGTTTTTGATCTGGCTAATTAATTAAGACTTAAGTGGTGGAGCATTCATTATAATTGATCCATGTTCTTCAACCGCATTCACGTTAAATTCAAATAATTTTTTTTTAAAGATCTAGGGAGTTTTGTTTTGTTAACTTTGAAAATAGTTAAATATTCAATCTTAAGATTTATTTTTAATACTAATGTTAGACACTTACCTAGTATCTTGAGTTTTTGAATTAAATGATTTACTAATTGACGATATTAGTGCTAAAGTTTCGTATTTGAACTCTCCACAACAAGTTCATTTGTATCGATTAAATTATGTTTCAATTATTTCTCATTGGCATGCATCGAACTCTCATGCTTGCTTTGTGTTAATTTACGTTTTTTTTTTCTTCTAATTCTTAATCATTTTTCAAGTCCAGTCCTTTTATATATATTTTCAAAATTTTGTCCGATCTCTTAGAATTCACATGATCTCAAAAGCAATAAGCTATCCGCATATTTTAATATTTAACACACAACATTAAATAATTACGGCATCTTTTGCAGGAAAAACAGAGTAATAAAACATAGCAGAAAAAACAGAGTAATAAAACATCTGTCCAACTGTTTGACCCAAGCCAGGCATTTTCTGGTAATTTAACAGGGAAATAAGTAACAAGAACAGATACAATAAATAAATATAAAGAAAGTAAATGAAATGCGATCTGCAGAGAAAAATAAAATATGTGCCCTTCATTCGAGTTGTCTAAATCTTTTAGGTTGTGGTTCCTCATCATCATTACAGCAGCCACTTCCACTAGCTTCCAGCCGCCCCAACATATCCTTCAAGACTTCGCTTTAGAAAGCTTCGCTCAGACGACGTCGTTGATCCTGCATCATCCCCGCAGCAACTTCCACTGCCTTCTGCCCTGTCTAAGTCATCATTAAGGCTACGCGTAAAGGATGTTGATCCAGAACAATCGTGACCGAATTCGTTCAATCTCCAAACCGGACCAATTGTTTGGTTGAACTTATCCCCTTCATGCACATAGATTGGATGCAAACCACACCTCTTCAACTCCAATCCCGACGGCGAATCAAATTTCACTTTACAAATATCTTCCATATTCAGGTAGGATAGCCAAAGATGGTCTGACATAGCCTGACTGAATTGCTTTCTAAACAAAATTCCATAACCATACCCGTCGGTAGGCCGGACACACAGATCATGTACGGGATATGGAAGCCAATCATTATAATAAGGAAGTGAATATTTAGGGACATGAAAAACACAGCACATAGCATATCCCACAAGCTTACTATTCTTATACGTCTTTGGAGGCGTGCTTATTGTTATTGAAGAACCCTCATTATTCTGATACTCGAACCACTCTGGGATTTCACTTCCAAGAACAACAATGCTAAAATATCTCCAAAGGCCCTGAAACCCACCAAAAAATATATACATATATATATATATATATATATATATTAGAAAGCCATACCAATGCATAATATTTAGGCATGATTTTAGCAACAGGTGAGAGAGTGTAAGAAATTGACATTACCTGTTTAATGTACTTGTCCGACAGTGACATATTCTGCAACCCCACGGAAAAAAAAAAGTGAGTAAATAAATAAAATAAAAAGACATAACATGTATTGCATCAGTTTTAGGCATAATGTTAGCACAGGTGAGAGTGAGAGACTGACCTCAGAATTTTTAATGTACTCTTTCAGCAGTGAAAGCGCCAAATCATAGTTGCCAGCCAATTTCAAGCAATCCACACAATGAAGGCCTAAGTGCGGGAGTCGATGCTCGTTTAAATTTAATACATCTGATAATGTCTCCAACGAAACACAACCATGTAACGAAATCTGTCGTGTACTGGCTGGAAGTCGAGGCAGATTTTGAAGCATTTTGCAATCCTCTAAAAAAATTTTCGAAAGACTAGAAAGACGGTAAATGCTTGCCGGTAGCGAAACAAAACTGTTTCCACTCAGATGTAACTCTTCTAATGAGCATAAGTCGCCAATACTACTTGGGATTGCTCCTTCCCCTAGATCACAGTCACTGATATCCAATTTCGTTAAACTACACAAACCTGACAGAGAAGAAGGCAAACTCAAAGCCACCGGATCTGAACTCCTTCGTATCAAATTGATAGGAAAGCGCAAAAACCATGATGCAGATGATGGTGATCCTTTGCACCCACGACAAGATAGTTCTTTAAGATTCTTCATAAGAAAAATCGACGATGGAGGTTGCCTTATAGCTGTACCACTTATATCAAGTTTTTCCAAACTTTCTACTTGCCCAAGCGTCTCAGGCACATTTTCAAGTTTGAAGCAGCCTGAGAGATTCAAAGTTTTGAGGGATTTCAAACCATTTATATTGCTAGGAAGTCTCATAAGACTTCTGCAGTCATTCAAATTCAACCATTGAAGTTCGGTCAAAAGCTCTATAGATGATGGCACTTCTGTGATAGAAGTTCCATCTAAAAAGAGCTCTGACAGATCTACCACACTTATCACAGTCTCTGGAAATTTCACTATTTTCGAGCAACCAGATAGCACGAGCGTTTGTAGACATTCTAAATTGCCTATTGTAATTGGAAGAGTCGCGAGATTTCTGCAATCTTTCAAATTCAACGAAACAAGGCCAGACATAAGCTCAATTGACACTGGCAGTTTTTTGATATCAGTTTCATCCAAAAGAAGTTCCCGTAGACACTCCATACCTCCTACAATGTCTGGAAATTTCTTCAATTTTGAGCAACCAGATAGAACCAGCGTTTTAAGAGATTCCATAAAAATCTTGCCTGGAAGAGTTGTAAGACTTGTACAGCCTTTCAAATTCAACAAGATCAGCTTATTGTGACGTAGCAAAGACTGGTGAATTTCACGCAACCCTGTACATCCTTCAAGATCCAACACCTCTAAGTTTGGGACCTTTGTGAAGTCTGGTGTCTTAATCAGATTCTCCGAATGGCTGAGTTTCAAGACTCTCAACATGTTTAAAGGCTGTTGAAAACAAAAAGGGAGCTAAAATGATATTTCTTAATTCATATACTACTATAATAATAAATTGTTATCAACAATTATTCACTGAAAAATATAAATTAGTGACCAAAAAAAAAATTTGATCTTACTTTGATTCCCTTCCATAATTCTTCAATGCGGCTGTAGCACATTTTAAAATCAACAGTTTTATCCAATTGCAAATTTGATGGCAAAGATTTCAAAGGATACCGATGCCAATCAAGTAACCGCAACTCATTAGAGAGGTATTCAAGGCCTTCAGGAAGTTGCACATTACTGATTTTGAGCAATCTTAGGTTGGTCATAAGTGAAAATGCTTTAGCACTTAAATGCACATCATTTCCACGAAAGAAATAATCATCAACCATTATTCCTTCAACTACTTCACTTCCCTGAAAATTATAAACAAAGTCATTCGTTAGAGATTTAACTAGCTAAAAGAAGTGAGCTGAGCTGGAAAATAAATACTTTTAGATCCCATTAATAATTCACTTACCGTATTGTTTGTCAACACCTGGCGCACTTCTTCTTCCCTCCATATTCTGCTACGTTTCCCAGGTTCTTCGGGGGATTGTCTCGTAACAATCAGTTGTCCCAATTCCTGTAACAAATCATGCATATGCAGTATGTTGCGACCATCAACGGTTAATAGAGACTTTTCAAGAAACATGCAACATCGAGAAATATTTTCTTCTCTGAATCTTGTAGTCCTTCAAAACTTATTTGAAGTATACTCATAATCTTATTTGAAGGATCTTTTTTTAATCTTTCTAGGGCACTTCTCCATAGATCTGCAGATCTACCAATTAGAAAGGATCCCAAAACTTTTAGAGCTAATGGAAGACCACCAGCATACTCCAGAACACGTTTAGACAGCTCCACATATTCTCCCATAGGCTGATGGCTTTTAAAAGCTTTCATACTAAAGAGTTGAAGAGCTTCATCGTTATTTAGTACATCAAGGTCAAGAATATGCTCTTCATCCACTTCATGTCCCACCAATAATTGTCTATCTCTCGTTGTTATTAGAATCTTGCTGCCTGGACCGAACCAATCACGCCTTCCAACTAACCTTTGTAATTGTTCAACATCAGCCACATCATCAATTATGAGAAGAACTTTTTTCCGTTGCAGCCTACTTCCAATTATGTTAATACCATCGTAGACATTCTGTATGCTATAATCTGAAAGCTTCAATAAATCAGAAAGGAGCTGCTTTTGTAAAGAGATTTCACTGCCATCTTTTTCAAAATTTTCTCTAACATCGGCAAGAAAACTACTCCCATCAAACTCATGAGACATCAAGTCATAAACAACCCTTGCAAGAGTTGTCTTTCCTAGACCTCCCATACCCCATATCCCGATCATACGAACATCATTAGACCCCGTACCCATAAGAAACCTCAGTTTCTCCAAGCGTGATTCCATTCCTACTAGCTCCTTAAGAATCTCTAGTTCTGAACGAATTTTACTAGATATGACATTGACAATTTCCTCAATAAATTCTGACTCATTGCTGCAGATTGAAAACAACAAGAAAAGATTGGTGTTGTTAAATTAAAGTAAGTATGAACGTAGTAACAAAGCAATTCCATATTATGAATAAAATCCCAACTATGCAATATTCATTTCATCAAATTGAAGTCATATAATTAAATAATATGTTATTATTACATTAGTCAACAACAATTGAAATGAGAAATTCAAGCCCAACCCAATAAAAAATTGGATTGGATTGGATTGGGTTGCATTGTGATTAAGAATTTCAAAATTTATATAATATTTCTTTCTACAACAGGATGAGTTAGTTTGAAAGACAATTTAAATAAATTAGATTAGCTAAATATGTAATGATATTTATATCATTCGTATTGCGATTACTGCCATTGTTATTATTAGTATTTTGCAATCTAGGTCAAGAGTCACTTCATAGAAGAAAATTATATTAAAATAAATAGCAAATGACAAAACAGAGCAGTTTGCAAGCAAGGACGTGGATAGATTAATCTAGTAAATAAATTGACTAAAATTATAATCACAAGCTTAAATCATTATATTGAGATGCCTAAGCTTGGGCAATAATCTAAGAATAAGGTTTTATTTTACTTTTTTTTTTTGGCAAAACTGACAGCACAAAGCATCACAGCATATAAAACATTTAGTCATCAAAAGTTCAAAATACAATAATTCAACGTATCAATATCCATATCTCTTTGTTTGCATATATTAATTCATTCATAAAATTTAGATTATTCTCCTCGTGATTTGAATATCTTCAAATCACTCCCTTTTGAACACCTCAATTACCCTATTTTTGTTCAAAGGAGAAGGAAAAATGGGGTGAGTTGATGAAATATTTTTTTATTCTTAACAAAAATGGGAGGTAAATTGAGATTTTCAAAATTAAAGGTATAATTTAAAGATATTCAATTCATGGGACGAAGCCTCTTACTACACATCATATGATATATATATATATATATATGTATGTATTAAATAGAAGTTGTTTAATTGAAAATAGTGTTGAATGAATATTAAAATCTGTTTTGTAGTTACTAATCTTGCAAAACAAACAAAATTAATAGTTGAGAAAAAGAAGGATTACCTGTACTTCAATTCCCAACCTGATATATTGGCCACCACCTTTAAAGCGTGTCTCCACTTTTGCACTTTTTCTATATTATCCCAGAAAAATTCTTCATGTTTAGCAAAAGCTTCTCCAAAACTTGCTGTTTGTTTTCTTACAACAGTTGGTTCCACTTCATAAAAAATTGGAAAAATTTGATCCTCTCTATTTTTGCATTCAACAATCTTAAGAAGTTCATCCAAGCACCAAGTGGAAGAAGCGTAATTTGTTGAAAGAACAATAATTGAAATTCTCGATTCTTCAATTGCTTTAAGGAGATTTGGTGAAATGGATCCTCCTTTCTCAAGTTGTTTGTCATCCCTGAATACATAAATTCCTTTATTGTTCAAAGCATTGTAGAGATGACCTATGAACCCTTTACGGGTGTCTTCTCCTCTAAAGCTTAAGAAGGCATCGTATTCCCCATGAGAGACACTTTGGAAGCTCGTGGAAGCCATTATATTAATTTGTTCCTGAAAATTTAGAATAAATCAAGTGAAATCCAATGAGTGTAAAATACCATGCAAACAATAAGATTCTTTCAAGATTACGGGCAGCACAAAAATGAAAATGTTATAGATTATATGTAAATTCTACTTTTTTTAACCATCTAAATGGTAACTCGAATGAATTGTGATTGTAACCAGTATTACGTGACCAGTATTGTATAAGCATTAATCCGGGCACAGTAATTTTAGGAGTAATTAATTAGAAAAAGTAATATAACTATTGTTTTAATTTGCTTATAGATCTAAATTCTTTACACATGATAAATCCCCAAATGTAATAGAAATTTTTTCTAGATGCTAATCGGGGAGTGCGCACACCGATCTCTACTTAAGCAAATCTTGATTAGAGCCTCTAAACGAAGGCAAAGAGTTTGTACAAAATTAACATTCAAAGATTTCTTTCAATTTTTTCATTTTTTTCTTTTTCTGTGCACCAAGATGTGCAAATTAATTCTGAAAATAAAAGAGAGTTTTTGAGATAGAACTTACAGCTTTTGAGTGTATTGAAGGAAGCCACTTAAATGAACTCCAATGCAGTATGATTATTATAATTACCACAACTCCAATGCAGTATTTGTTTCAAAGAATTTATTCATGCAAATATCTTTTGGGGAAAAAAATATTAAGCGATAGGAGTTGTGTGGTTGTACTAATGTATGATTTTCCAAAAGCAAGTCTTGGTCAGAAAGTGACTTTCTTAATAATCAATAAATATTGTCACTGTTTACTCACATGATGAAGTTAGCATCGAACTTCCTGGAAGCCCCAAGAATCTAAACGAAAATTATCTGGCTTTTCAATTGAAACCATTGGATTCCAGATTTCCATTAAAATGGAGTGGAATCCAACGGTTGATATTAATCATTAATTAAAAATCGTTAAAATTACCGGCTGTCTATAGTAATGGTAAATATAGTGACCTTTATTAATAAAATTTTAATGGAGTCTAGAGAGGTAGGGTTGGACTAACTCAATCCAAACCAATCAAATTAGATTTGGATGGATTGATTAGATTATAATGGGCTGACTGACTCAATATTTTTTTTTCAATTTGATTATTGATTGAGTTAGGCTGGGTTCACTATCATAAACTCGAATAATTCAACTCAACCCAAAAACAACAAAAATCATAAAAAAATTAACGTTCAGCTATTAACTATTCAATCGTAAACCCAATTTTGAACCCTAAAAAAGATTCTTTTCAGTTTCTCTCGTTTAAACATGATATGAATTGAATTCTCTTGGCTAAAATTCAAAAGTCAAATCAAACTTTGACTAAAACTAAGTTGATAGATATCATTTTTAATTTTAATCAATTCGATTGACCCAGCCCAATGATTTAAGGATAAGATTGGGTTGGGTTAGACACATTTTTTTGGTTGGGGAAATAATCAATAGTGGGTTGGGTTGGATGCCCACCACTAACTTAAAGAGATTCAGCCTAAAATTAGATATGTTTTTAAAATTTGACTCTAATTCTCCTGGTGTTAATTTTGTTAATTTATATTGGATATTAGTTTGTGCAATTACTATTGTACCTTATAAAATTTATCTTGTTATGTTTATCATAATTAATAATTTATAATTAAATACTAATTCTATTTTCTAAATACACATTTCTGTGTAATATGTATATTCGAAAATAGTACACTATTTTGTTCTTCAAAAAAGTGAAATTAATTTTTTGTTATCATTAAATTAAAAAATAATAATGCTGTAAATTTATAATTTCTTCCTCCAATATCAATAATTAAATAAGATTTTAATTATTATATCAACAAAATATTGTTCAACTTATGTTTAATAAATTCTTATTAATTTTTCACAATTTATCCATAATTGTTTGTGGGATTTATTTTTATTGTGTTTAGAACAAAAGAAAAAATAAATTTCTTTAGCGTAGAAATATGCAAAATCCATACACTAGGAAAAAAAAAATGCTAAACTGTAATTACAATTTAAAAACTTCCAGTGAGAGTTGATTCAACTCATAAAATCTGCGTTGTTTATAATACACACACACACATACACCCTGATCAACAAATATTGTCAAATGTTATTTATCGAGATCTAAAGAAAAAAAAATTTACAAACCTTCATCGAGACTTAAGAGATTCAAGGAGATAAAAATTATTAATTATTAGTGTTAAAAAAGAGAAAATAGTGAGAAAGAGAAAAATAATGTAATATAATTACAATGATAATTTCTTTTAACATAAAATTATTGAACAACAAATTAATGATCTTCTTCTTAACTAAACAAACTAATTAAAAGCCTCTCATTTACTTCCAAAATATAATTAAAAAAGTTTGTCAAATGCTGATTGGAGAGTGTGTTTGCCGACCTTTACTTAAGCAAATTAGAGCCTCAAAGAGAAGCAAATTAAAGAGTTGATACAATACAAATTTGATTAACATTCAAAGCTTTCTTTCAATGTTAATTATTTCCTTTTCTAAACATCCAGGATATGCCAAATTAATTCTGAGGATAAAAGAGAAATGTATAAAATAAAACTTACGGCTTTGAGTGTGTTGAACGAAGCCACCAAATTGATCTGATCAACTCCAATGAAGTGTTTTGATTCAAAGGAAAGAATTTAATCTCAGGCAAATATGTTTCTTTTGGGAGAAAAAAAAATGCAATTTCCAGCTCCCCAGATTTATTTGTATGCATTCAGAAATCAAGTCTTGGTCATCTCAGAAAGTGGGGGGAAAAAACGCAAAAAAGGGCGAAAGGAATCCAAAGGTTATACTTTTTGACTACTTCATGTGATTACATTTAAACGGGGTGTATTTCGCATGTCGCGTTGAAACTACATAAAATATGCATAAAACTAAAAATTAAATCTAATTTTGTTGATATATTATATATGTCTAGTAATATATATATATATATTTTGTTTTGGCTTGATCTACATTGAAATTTGCATGCTAGGAATTTATCTTCAAATTTGCTTCTCCAAAGTTAAATGCATGCATGGCAACAATCTGTCAAATATTTGTACCACCAACCTCTAATTTATCAAAAAAAAATCGTGTGGAAAATAAGCTTTGTGGGCTGACTTTTCAACAAGAAAATATGTGTTTGGCAGCGGATTTTTATTTAATTTGAAAAATTAAAGCGATTACACGGTTTCCATCTCCTCAGTTGCGTTGCGTATTCCAAAAGCAAGTCTTAGAGCATCACCAAAAGACTCTTCAAATAAGATTTTATTACTTATTTGAAGAGCCATATCAATATTTAAAGCTCCAAAAGACACTTCAATTAAGATTCTTCAAATAAGAATTGATTATCTCTCTTCAAATTTGAAGAGTTGATTTACTCTTGATTTATATTTTATTACTTTCCATTGAAGAAAAAGAGAGAAGTGCTTTAATTGTTATTGACTTTTTCTTTAAAAAAATAATTATTTGATTAAAATAATATTAAGTTATTTCTATTTGAAGAGTCTTTTGGAGAATATTATATTTTTTTACTCTTCTATTTGCCACATAGGTAAGCAAATAGATATTTAAAGAGTAAATTTTATAGAGTCTTTTGGAGATGCTCTTAGTCAAAAGGTGTTACACACGATGAAATTAATTTGAAAGACAGTGAAGCAATTAGCTAGTTACACATATCATCGATCTGTAAGTGGAGCACTCGTCTACTTTCTTACCTACAATTATTTTGTTAATAACTTAAAATTTCACATTGCTCCTTTTGTCGGTTACAGGAAATGGAGACCGTGCCTATCACTATCATTGAAAATAAACAGCCTACAAAACCGCCGTTCGTTCAAGCACCTTCCAGTAAATCGATTTTGAAATCGAAATATATATAAATGAAGAATGATTTTGATCGACATGATGTTGACAGAAGCAAGAATTTCTTCAGGTATTTTATTAAGGGCGTCTTCATTGTAATTGCGTTTTATAAAATTCCTATAAGCTACGAATTAAATATAGATGATAAAAAATAATTTTTAGATAATAATAATAAAAACTCTATTATCCCTATCAGTTTTGCAGGAAAAACTTTAATTAGAGGAAATTCATCTAGAAGAATAAGTACTGATAAATAGATAATTAAACCTATGACAACTAATATAATAAGAATACTAGGACAATACTTTAATGGAATAGACTATACGTCAAGGATACCTATATTAATAGATACTGGAACAAGCCATAATTACATGAATCATACTAAAAATAAAGGACTCTTAATAAAAGAGAGGGAAATTCCATATGAATATACTGATTTCAATGGAAATAAACATATATGTAAACAAGAAGTTAAAGTTCCAATAATTATTGAAGGACTCAGAATAGTAGTAACTTGTTTTATAGACTCATTTATGACCACGAACGAAAACATATAATACTAGGAAATAGTTTTACGAATGATTTGGAATATTATAAAATTGAAAAGCATAAAATAACCTTACAAATAAGAAATCAAAAATAATATGCGAAACATGTTAAAACAAGCATATCAAATATCCTATGTCATATACAACTAAACGTAAAAAAGACATAGATACATGTGCCTTAATTGACTAGTAAAATAACAATTATGAAATCCTTTTATCAAACCAATGGACTTCAAATAACGGAAAATTAAAAATCATAGGAATCACGGAGATAAACAACAAGTTAGTCAATCCTTAACAAATTTCGAAATATTATTAGGCAATAAGATAGTTCGTATTAATGTCTTTCAATACAATAATATGGATTGTGATATTCTTTTAGGAAATGATTTTATCCATGTTCCAATATTACCAACAAACTCCGTATATGATAACCTTAAAGACCCCTTGTAACCATATTCTCCGTTTACCTCGCGAATTCAAACCCTACAGAGTTCAGCCAGCCCAGCGTGGTGATCAGTATATTTATGAAAAATATTATTTAATACAAAAAGGACAGAGTTATAATATACAATTAGAAACAATAAAAACACAACTTGAAAAAGTTTACAAAGAAAACCCATTAGCGTTATGGAAACCTGACCACCCTAGAGCAACTATAGAATTAATTGAAAATAGGATAATACGAGTAAAGCCTATGATGTATACAGAAGAAGATAGAGAAGAGTTCAAAATCCAGATAAAACAATTATTAAATTTAAAGCTTATAAGAACAAGTAACAGTCCACACAATAGCCCAGCTTTTATGGTTAGGAAAAGATCAGAGCAAGTAAGAGGAAAAGCAAGAATGGTAATAAATTATAAAGAATTAAATAAATATACAAAATTTGATGGGTACTTTCTACCAAATAAAGAAGTCCTAATAAATCTTATAAAAAATAAAACTTATTATTCAAAATTTGACTGTAAATCGATTTTAGATAAAAATGGAAACCAATAGTATTCCTTACACAGCCTTTAGTACCCCCACAAGGACATTATGAATGGTTAGTAATGCCATTTGGATTAAAAAATGCCCCTCAAATCTTCCAAAGCAGAATGGATAAAATATTTAAAGATTACAAATATATCATAGTATATGTAGATGATATATTAATAGCATCAGAAACATTAGAAGAACACAGAAAACATTTAAAAGACTTTGCCAACATATGTGTCAAAGAAGGAATAGTATTATCAGAAAAAAAGGCAGTAATAGAACATAAGAAAATAGAATTCTTAGGAATGATCCTTGATAAACAAGGAATCGTGAGCCATATAGGAAGAAAAATAACAGAATTTCCAGATAAATTAGAAAATAAACAACAAATACAAAGATTTTTAGGTTGTTTAAATTATGCTGAAGGATTTATAAAAGAACTCCTTGCAATATACAAGGGAATAAAAAAGTTCTCATTATTTCTATTACAGAAACAATTCATCCTAGAAACAGATAATTCTCAGGTAAGCTCTCTAATAAGTAAGATTTTACCGAATGAACCTCAGTATAGAAGACTACATAGATGGCAGGCATATTTATCTTATTATAATTTTAAAATTATACATATAAAGGGAACTAACAATTATCTTGCAGATTTCTTGAGCAGAAATATAGAATTTGGAAATGAAGACCGAAGCAGATAAAATCGTCGGCAAAATAGAAGCCGAAATACAAAGGCTCAAAATAGAAGCATCTGATATAATCGATGCGATAAACTATTTAAAAGAAGCCTCTGAGGCCCATGAAAAAGGAGTACATTTGTTAGAGTCATACATAGACGACTTAACCAAAGTACTCTCTATAAACACAGGCCCAATAAACATTGATCCAACAAATGTTGTAGGAAGCAGTAGTGGACCCCTAAGAGAAGATAAACCAATCTCTGACCCGGTTCTTAGCAAAACCATTTCTATAGAAATCGAGTCACCAAAATCAGATCTTCCAAAAACGTTTATCCAAATAAACAACCCTTATACAGAAGAAGAGGAGAAACCTCTAAATCCAAAGGAAGAAGAATATAAACAATTCTCCACATGAATATATTCCACCTGCTCTCACAATAATACAATCTTCAAAGCACCTGGAAAAAATGTGTACCCTAGAATGATTGCTACAAAAGGAGCCGACCCACTCCTTATTGGGAAAATAGCAAAATACGGGTATTTAGACTTAGTATATCTAGATATAGATCTTCGGGAAATAGCCAGTCTTGATGAACTTTTAGTCAAAATTTACCCAAAAAAGGCCCATATACCTAAAATTCTATACCATAAGTCCAGAATATTATCAAAATATCGAATATCAAGCCTTTTATATGATCTCTGTGGGTCACCTCACAAAAAATTTCAAGATAGAGGTAGGAACAGAATACACAAATGTTCCTCATATAAATGAAGCATGGATCAGATCCCGCAGAGCCAGAGGAATAAAAGCCATATGGAGCATAGCTAAAGACCTATATAAAAGAAATTTCAGAACCATCATCAGGTTCCAGAACTACATCCTCATAACCTCAGAAGATAGCTATACACCTTCAAACATACTACTGGAATTCATCAATGAAATAAGCACCATGCGTTTCCCCAGCAGCAGTAAGACCATGGAGCTAGCCTATCAATACATGGAGATAAAGCAGTAAAAACGTGGCAGACAAAATAAAGAAGATATGCCCGATAGGATAACGTGGCAGACAGAATCAAGAAGATATACCCGACAGGATAATGTGGCAGACAGAATAAAGAAGATATACCCGACAGGATAAAAAGAAAAGATAACAGACAAAAGAAGGAACCAGCCAAGATGTAATACGTAAGCAATGATGTAAAAGCCCACTAATAGAAGGGCAGTAGTGTAAATGCTTGTAAGCAATAATGTGAAAAGCCCAATGATAGAAGGGTAATAATGTAAATCAAAAAGATATAAATAAAAAGAAAAAAGAAAGAGAGAGGATCAAGTCGATCATTCAAAGAATAATCAAGGCGTCTCAACTCTTCGAAATGGATAGCTAAATTTTTCTTTAGCTCCGAATCCTAAATCAATACATCATTAACCAAATCAAACGAAAACCAGAGAAAGGAAAGAGAAACCTAAAATATTCAAGATTTCTAAGCACAACGATCGGAATCCATACAGTGAAGCCGCCCGAGTCCGCTGATCCCGTTTAAGCAAGGAGGCTGTTGAGGGAGTAAGGACAACTAGGTTGAAGGTTACTGGAAGAAGGATCGGAAGGCAAGGAAACAAGAATACCTTAGGTAATAATTCTTAATCCTTATCTGTTGGTGAAAGTTTGGTGATGATTAATGATGAAAAGATTTGTGGAGGAAGAGCTAATCTCAGAAGAAATGAAGTTTAAATATTTGAGTTAACATGAATCATAATATCATATTAGGAAATTCTAAGGAACTCATGATAAACTCTACAACCAGAATAACATGTAACAATTACATGATGATTATAGATTTTAATCTAGGATCTTTTAAACAAAGTTCGTATTTATTCAGTAAAGATGAACTTGTCAGAACAATAGATTTATTAGCTGTAGAATCGCTTAATATACCTCGAGAAATAAAAAGAAAAATTGTAAATCACATTGAAATAGACAACCTAAAACACCAAATAATCATGTTAACCATTGAAGAAGGTATAGATGTAGCAATAGCTTATTTAGAACAAAAGAAATATAAGCCTGAATCTTCTTATAGTTATAATTCCGATAATGAAGACTTTGATATATAAAAGGAGAGTATATAGGCTGGAAACCAGAGTGTCCGGGCTACTGGTCCAAAGGAGGTTTAAATATCTTGGGTTACCAAGGACCTCATCACTTTGGTATAACAACGCCACGTAGTTCTCTAGTTTTTGAAATTTTTTTTGATAATAGTATAATAATTTTGTGTTTTTACCGAGCTTATATTCTTGATTTTGTAATTTTACTTCTGTAATTTATAATTTTGTATTTTTTTATTATTCTATAAACATTTGTAAACATTTTATTGCCCTCGGCAAAAATGGTATCAGAGCCATAACCCACAGTTTTCAAGTCAACCATAGAAGCCATGGAAATTATAGAGGCCATAGTAACCATAAGAATCATAGAAACTATAGAAACTGTAAACACCATAGTGACCATAAAAACTATAGAGACCATAATGACTATAGTGACCATAGAGACCATAGTAACCATAGTAGTTATAGAGACCACAGAGACTATGGAGATGATAGAATAATGGATCCAATAAGAAACATTGTCGATAGTTTATATACATTAAAGGTATATAATAAAGAGGAAATAAAAAATTTAGTAAAAGCAATAAAGGCTGACAAAAATAATATAAGAAACATAGAACTCGAATTGACTGAAGAACTTAGAGAAAGGTCAATAGATACTACAGGAGGTGAAATTCTAATAGAAAAGAAGATGAAATTTATAGATAAATTTATAAATTTTCTAATGCATTGGTACTTAACAGAAACAATATGAATCAAGCTGTTAATAACGATACAGGAATTAGCAAATAGTATAGATCATATGATTTTAGGATGGGAAAACATAGTGAACACTTATATAAATCTAATTAACCAAAAAATAGATATGCTAGAGTAAGAAAGAATAGGAATAATAAATTTAGGACCAGAAGTTTATTCTGAATTTATAGATTTGTATGAGTTTGATAACCATTTATTAATATTTAAAGAAATAAATAAAACTTTGGAAAAAATAAAAAATCGATGTAGGAGGGATGGAAGAAGACAAATACATCCACAACCATAAAATTAAAAGAATTAGGAGGACTTATATGATATTTGCTATAAAGAAAAAGACAAAGAACGTAAGATACATTGATTGTAACTTAAGCGCTCCCTTATTTTGTTAATAACTTAAAATTACACATTGCTCCTTTTGTCGGTTACAGGAAATGGAGACCGTGCCTATCACTATCATTGAAAATAAACAGCCTACAAAACCGCCGTTCGTTCGAGCACCTTCCAGTAAATCGATTTTGAAATCGAAATATATATAAATGAAGAATGATTTTGATCGACATGATGTTGACAAAAGCCAGCGTCAATAATCTACGCACCGAAAGCAAAAATTTCTTCAGGTATTTTATTAAGGGCGTCTAATCTTCATTGTAACGAAGCCAGAAACGCATGCTTCCTCAGCCGTTTCGAAGTTTTAAATTTAAAAATTAAAAATAGATTTTATTATTGAAAAAATATTAAAATTAAATCTAAAGAAAGTCACCTTTCCGCAATCCGCATGCTTCCTCTTACTGTACCACTCACTCGCTTTGTCTCTTTCACTCACCCGCTCCTCTCTCACTCACCCGATCTGTCTCCCTCACTCACCCCCTAGCGAGCTGTCTCTGTTTGGCTGTCACTCACCCGCAGAGCTTGTTCTCACGGCACGCCCATCGCTGACCAGCCATCATTGATGTCACGCCACACCCATCGCCGACCAGAAAATCACCGACATCGCTGTCACGCCGTTCACGTCGCCGACCGGTCTTACTTGACAGTGTGCTTGATGATTTTGGACCTTTTTTCACCAACCTAGGTAATTAAATTTAGTATGTTGAGGAAAAGTTTTGATTTATTGTATTTATATTTTAAAATTATTAGAAATATTTGAAATGTAGATTTTGTTTGATTTATATATGGTTAATACAATTTATTTTTCATGGTATAGAAATTGACGGATTCAGGAAAAAATTACGAAGTCGAAGATTTAGAAGAATTAGATGACAACAATTTGGATGGAAATAATGAAGAAATTGATAATGCTGTGGATGTGAAATTTATCCATCGTTTCCTTTTGATTCTTAGATTGTAAGTTATAATCCAATTTCTATGTTTATGCTTAGTTAATTTTGCATTTTCTGGAATGTAATATGGTTCTTATTTTTTTGCATCCATCTATGTTGCCTTATTCTTCATCTTGGATATCCCATAGAGGTTCTCAACAAGGAGTTTTTAGCAATTGCTACTTAAACAAAATGATAATGACAAAGGAGTTTGAAGCAGACTTGACAGATTGATCATTGGCTTACTCTTTTGTTGTATAATTTTAATTGTGTTTTGTTTATTAGTTGGTTGGATGATATCACTCTAATGTTCAATTATTGAACGTGGGATATTTTGAAGGTTTTTTTTATCCATATATTCAAAGGTTGAGAATGTCAATAACCATCACAACAATAAGAGTAGTTCATGTAGAAATGCCAAATTAACAAAAATTAAAAAAAAAATAGGTACAATTATTCACTTCAACAAATTACATACTGAAATTGCTATTCCTAAAATGCACAACACAATGGAAAAAATAATCCAAAAATTCAAACAACTTAAAGTTTTGATTTATCAGTTTGCACACCCTTGTCACATATTTTCTACGTTAGTCTTCCCAACTTCAAGTGTAACTGAATTGTTCATTTTCCTCACACAATTGTAAGCATTGTATGTTGATTCGGCACCCAACAATGATCTGTAAAATTGGAATGAATCAAATAAATATTAGCAACATAAAGAGAAAAAGAAAAGACTGTATTCTATTTTTCTAGGATAAAAATCAAATACAATTCACGTTTGGTTTGATTTTAGAGGATGGTTAAGAAGCAATATATATACTTTACTGCCAAGAAACGTAAATGAAGAACCTTAGAATGAAGCTGCTATTACTGGATTAGCAATATATGCTTTACTGCGAACAAAAAGTAAACATTTCACAAAGTATCACACTTCAAATAACTTGTTTCTAGTAATTTTAAAATATAAATACAAAAAACAATCCAATTACTTTTCTAAGCAAAGTATCACATACAGGGTTTCATAAAGGCCGTATCAAAAGAATTTCTTTAACTGATTAAATATACTAATTTTAGGTGATGATGATCTAATACTATTAAATTAAATTAACTAATAAATTTCCCGATCAAAAATTCAAAAAACGCATAGAATTACGGATCAGGTCTAATTAACAATCAAACTTAGCAACCTAGATGCATTTATGCCAAAAAAAAGTGATCAGACTGCACAAAACCACCCAAAAAAGAATTTGTAAAATAATAAAAGCAACAACTGCGACCTGTATGTGAATTAGACAAATAGATTTTTCCAGAACAAGAAACACAACAAAACAAAGAGAATAAATCAATCAAGGGCATAAACAGATTGAACAAAAAAGGGCAAGATCAGCGAAGAAACTGACCCACAACGCTGGATCCTCCTGAGCCTAGCGTCATGGTTGCGGTTTTGATGATGTGTTAGCTGAGATCTGAGCAAAATTTTGAGGGGAACGAGCTTCGTGGGTAAGAGTGAGAGAGACAGAGCGGGTGAGTCAGAGAGGGGGTGAGTGAGGGGAGGGATAAGAATTTAGATTTTTTAATTTCTTTTCATTAGCTTTTATTATTTTTTTAATGGTAAATTTTTTTTTCAATTTTTAAATCAAAAACTTCGAAACGGCAGAGAAAGCATGCGTTTTGCCGAATATCATTTTCCTGGAGCAATCCACTAGAATCTTTAAAGTTTTTTTTTTCTTTTTTTAAATTGTAGAATTTTCTCATTAAAATAAGTAAAAAATGGAAAATAAAGGCTAAAGGTTTCACATTTTTCTTTGAAATTGCATAAAGCTTGGGAAGAGAAATGCTCTCAATTTCTACTAAAAACAGTTGGCTTTAGCTTCAGGCATCCTTTTGGTCAACAAAAGTCAGCTCAGCTAACCTCATTAACAGTTGTTAATTAGTGGAATCCGCGTTAGCCGCATGAACTTATTCGCAAATTAAAGAAAGAGGGAAAATTAATCCTCTGTTTTGTATTCTTAATTTCTTACTTATATCTTTATAAAGAAAGAGGGTATAAAAACTCACTATAATAATGGTTACTTTATATATTTATTATTTTATTTCTAAATCGAATAATGATAATTTTGTATTTATGTAATACATGTAATGATAATGTGAAATTTTATTAAGGATAAAACTTATTCACAAATTTTTTTTCATATTTTTAAAAATTATTATATGATAAGTGATTTTGCATCTTTTTAAACCTTGACAGCAACCCCAAATGATCTTTTTCTATACGTAAGAAGTAAAGATTGAAACTACATGAAATATGTATAAAATTAAAAATTAGATTCAATTTTATTGATATTTCATATATGTCTAGTAATATAAGAATTTTTTTTTATTTTGTTTTGGCTTTATCCACATCAAGGAAAAAAAAATTGTTTAATGTATGGTAAAAAAAATTGTTTAATGTATGGTAAAAAAAAATATTGTGACAGAAAATGAAGAAAAAATGTTTATAAATATCCTAGCATGAATGCAAAATTTATAGTTAAACCAATTTAATAAAATTTATTCCAATTATTTCAGTACAAATTTTTTATTTTCAATTGATGAGTAATTTTTTCCTTAAATAAATTAAACAAATAAACTATTTTTTTTAAAAATGAAAGTTTATTGTTCATTTATAAGTTTTATGTTATTTTTAAAAGTATTTGTTTTGTTTGCAATTTTAATAATTCACCACTCTTTTATTATTTTACTTGTTTTATCTTTTATTTATAGTTTTATGTGTAATTCACAAAATTTATGTTTATCATAACATTGATGCCGTAACTTTAATCACGGCATCGTAGAATTTTGCGTTTATCATAAAATTACCTAAGAATTTTTATGCGGTAGGATTGCGATAATAGATATCTCTTAGACCCTTCGTCTTTCATAATAGAAAAATTTATGTTTATCATAACAGCAAGCAAAGAATTTTAGAATATTAAAATATTAAAACAGCAAGCAAATAATTTTAGAGAGATTTAGAATTTTAAGAAATTTCAAACCATTGATGGTACTTGGAAGACTCTCAAGATATTGCCAATCTTTCAAATTCAACACAACAAGGCCAATTAGAAGTTCAACTGACAATGGCAATTCTCGAATAGCAGTTCCATCTAAAATGAGCATAATCAGAGATTTCATACTTCCCGAAAACTTTTCCAGCTTCAAGCAACTAGAGAGCGTTAGAGTTCTTAAACATTTTAATCTACTTATAGTAATTGGAAGACTCGAGAGATATTTGCAACCTTTTAAATTTTGCAAAAAAGGCCAGAGAGATATTCAATTGACATTGGCAATCCTCTTATAGCGGTTCCCAACAACAGAAGCGCCAACAGATGTTCCATACGTCCCATGATCTCTGGAAACAATATGAATTTCAAAAGGCCAGAGAGATTCAAAGTGGAAGGAAATTTTAGAGCACTTATGAAATTTGAAAACTTGCTTGCTGATCAAGAAGTAATTGACAAGTACTTGAGTGGGGCCTTAGTAAAGGATGACGAGGAAGCATTTTTATTGATAAAAAGAGACATCGATTCAGACAACATAGCGATGGAGTAATGTAGGAAGCATATTAGATAAAATAAATTAGAATTTATTAAGAATTATAATATTTGGGTATTTAGTATTTTATTAGAATTTATCTTATTTTTTAAACTTATTCGATCA
This sequence comes from Citrus mangshanensis, assembly GCA_030449895.1. Lineage (NCBI taxonomy): Eukaryota > Viridiplantae > Streptophyta > Magnoliopsida > Sapindales > Rutaceae > Citrus > Citrus mangshanensis. Next base: position 286,415 of record JASUUJ010000242.1, read on the forward strand.
TGTTTGGAATTCTAATCTGATTAGGATTTTAGATTATTTCTCTTAGTTAAGAAGGATTAAGATTAAGTTGGCTACTTATTATATATATAGGCTTTTTACTGATAGTTCATTATAACATACATAAGGTTCTCATCAATAATATTTAAGAAATTAATTGAGATATTTTCTCCTTCGTGGGAGCCTTCTTTCTTGAATTTTCAAGAACGTATGTTAGAACGAAATTTAGTATCTTCTGCAATGTGTTAGGTGGTATCACAACCTTTCTTTGTACTAGGCAAAGCTTTCCTGACCATCAACCATTCCCCATACACAAATCCTCCCTCCATCATCCATTACTTTCATAAAAAAAGAAGAAGAAGAAGTCAGAAAAATAGCAAAACCCGAAGCCACCTCACATCCACCGTCTGCGGCTGCTGCCTCTGTCATTCTTCACCTTTTTCATGCTTTAATAAAATTTAACATAATGCTCACTATTTTGTATATTATTAAGGACTGTTGTATGATTAATCATGAAGTATATATTATTTTTAACACCAATTTAGCCCAACCTATACCATGAAATTATGGATTATGTTACAGTAAATACTTTTACATGGTAGGAATTAAGTTTTACAAGCCTATTTTCATTTAATTTTCCAATATCACTTTGTTGATTTCATAAAGTTGAAATTAACATTAATTCTTAATTAGCTATAGTTGATGAATTATGAAAGATTGTTTTGTTGATATTCATTGATTGTGGTTACAAAATTTTATGTCACTAAGAGGCTGATTGCTTTTATGATTGTAATTAATATAATAAGTAAATATTACCTCCAATAATAATGGGAAAAATATTATCTATTTATTTTATATTCTCCTTTTTGGATATTTTAACTTAAATTTTGAAACAAAAAATGAGCCCATAATCTCTCACAATCTAATAGTTGATATTTCTCATTTGTTTCAGATTCATATAGTATCGTTAATAATGTATATCAAATAATTTATTACAATGCCTTCTATAATCATTGTTGTTCAAGTACTAATGGTTTTACAATTAAATTCATACAACATTTAATTATGATATAAATTGCTATAAGACCTTATGGAATATTTTTATATAAAATATTGTTGAAATAATATTACTAGCTAATCATATTTATTACAATGCTATTATATTTCTACTACTAACTGTAAAATTGTAAAACTATAGATAGCACCTATCATTTTTAATTTCAAAATATTTTTTTTTGGCGACTTAAAAAATATCTATTTAATTGACTAGACAAAAATAATTTAAAGTATGAAAAAGTACCACAACTTCTAAATGACTTATTGCATAATTACTTATCTTTTACACTTAAATTAAGGGAGATGATTCTCATATTTAACTCCTATTATTGATGGTAGGACTTTTATCCTGACTCTAAAGGATTTTTCTTTTATCAATATCTAGGTACCGTCTTCCCTTAAAACCCCAAAAAAAAACGGCTCTAACTCTGTAACTCCGTTCTTTGAAAACCCCCAAAAAAAAAAATGTTCTAGTTTTATCAGTTTAGCCTCTCCTCCGAAGTGGTCAGGCATGGACTTGTTTTCGCTCCGAAAGGAAAAAAAAAAAATAAAATTACAACTTCATTAATTCTATTTTATTTTTTTAAGAATTTCTTAGTATCCGTTTTATATTGCATATTTTAATATTTAACACACAACATTAAATAATTTGTCATTGTGGTCTCGAGCCCCTTCAAGTATACCGAACAACTCGCGCTCATCGCATCTATGTACGGCATCTTTTCCAGAGTATTTACTTCGGTCCTTTACTTTCCTTAATTTTCACCTCATGAGAAATCAAATCTCAAAATTCAAAGCTTCGATTTGATGGGGCAAGAATGCAATTTTGATTCATGGAAGGCACATTCTGATTCTGTCCAACTTTTTGTCCCAAGCCAGGCATTTTCTGGTAATTTAACAGGGAAATAAGTAGCAAGAACAGGTACAATAAATAAATAAAAAGAAAGTAAATGAAATGCGATCTGCAAAGAAAATAAAATTGAAATTGAGATGCGCACTCACAATGTTACACGTAGACTCAGAAAATAATATTCACTAGGCTGTGCCCTTCATTCGAGTTGTCTAAATCTTTTAGGTTGTGGTTTCTCATCATGAATACAGCAGCCACTTCCACTAGCTGTAGCCCTCACAACATTTCCTTCAGGACCTCGCATTAGATAGCTTCGCGTAAAGGATGTTGATCCAGAACAATCGTGACCCAATTCGTTCAATCTCCAAACCGGACCAATTGTTTGGTTGAACTTATCCCCTTCATGCACATAGATTGGATGCAAACCACACCTCTTCAGCTCCAATCCCGACGGCGAAGAAAATTCCACTTTACTAATACGTTCGCTATTCTGGTAGTATAGGAAAAGATGGTCTGACATAGCCTGACCGAATTGCTTTCTCAAATAAATGCTACACATACCCGGGGAGGTAGGCTTTCTATCTATGGACAGCTCATGTACGGGATATGGAAGCCCTTGTGTATAATAAGGAAGTGAATATTTACGGACATGAAAAACACAGCACATGGCATATCCCACAAGCTTCCTATTCTTATACGTCTTTGGAGGCGTGCTTATTGTTATTGAAGAACCCTCATTATTCTGATACTCGAACCACTCTGGGATTTCACTTCCAGGAACAACAATGCTACAACTTCTCATAGTCCCCTGAAACCTCACAATATATATATATTAGAAAGCCATACCAATGCATAATTTTTAGGCATGATTTTAGCAACAGGTGAGAGACAGTGTAAGAAACTGACATTACATGTTTAATGTACCTGTCCGACAGTGACATATTCTGCAACCCCATGGAAAAAAAACTGACATAACATGTATTGCATCAGTTTTAGGCATAATGTTAGCACAGGTGAGAGTGAGAGACTAACCTCAGAATTTTTAATGAACTCTTTCAGCAGTGAAAGCGCCCAATCATAGCTGCCAGTCAATTTCGAGCAATCCACTCAATAAAGGCTTAACGACGGGAGTCGACGCTTGTTTAATTTTAGTACATCTGATAATGTCTCCAACGAAACACAACCGCCTAACGAAATCCAATGTATACTAGCTGGAAGTCGAGGAAGAGTTTGAAGCATTTTGCATTCCTCTAATTCAATCCCCCGAAGTTTAGAAAGACGGTAAATGCTTGCCGGCAGCGTAAAAAAATTGTTTCCACTCAGATACAACTCTTTTAATGAGCATAAGTTGCCAATACCACTTGGGATTGCTCCTTCCCCTAGATCACAGTAACTGATATCCAATTTCGTTAAACTACACAAACCTGACAGAGAAGACGGCAAACTCAAAGCCACCGGATCTGAACTCCTTCGTATCAAATTGATAGGGAAGCGCAGAAACCATGATGCAGATGATGGTGATCCTTTGCACCCACGACAAGATAGTTCTTTAAGATTCTTCATAAGAAAAATCAACGATGGAGGTTGCCTTATAGCTGTACCACTTATATCAAGTTCTTCCAGACTTTCTACTTGCCCAAGCGTCTCAGGCACATTTTCAAGTTTGAAGCAGCCTGAGAGATTCAAAGTTTTGAGGGATTTCAAACCATTTATACTGCTAGGAAGTCTCACGAGACTTCTGCAGTCATTCAAATTTAACAATTCAAGTCTGGTCAAAAGTTCTATTGATAAAGGTAGTTCTTTGATATCAATTCCATCCAAACGAAGTTCCTGCAGACACTCTATACCTCCTACAATGTCTGGAAATTTCTTTAATTTCAAGCAACCAGATAGAACCAGCGTTTTAAGAGATTCCATAAAAATCTTGCCTGGAAGAGTTGTAAGACTTGTACAACCTTTCAAATTCAACAAGATCAGCTCCTTGTGAAGCAGCAAAGACGGGTGAATTTCACGCAACCTTGTACATCCTTCAAGATCCAACACCTCTAAGTTTGGGACCTTTGTGAAGTCTGGTGTCTTAATCAGATTCTCCGAATGTCTAAGTTTCATGACTCTCAACATGTTTAAAGGCTGTTGAAAACAAAAAAGGAGCTAAAATGATATTTCTTAATTCATATACTACTATAATAATAAAATTGTTATCAACAATTATTCTCTGAAAAATATAAATTAGTGATCAAAAAAAAAAAATTTGATCTTACTTTGATTCCCTTCCATAATTCTTCAATGCGGCTATAGCACATTTTAAATTCAACAGTTTTATCTAATTGCAAATTTGATGGCAAAGATTTCAAAGGATACCGATGCCAATCAAGTAATCGCAACCTGTTCGAGAGGTATTCTAGGCCTTCAGGAAGTTGAACATTACTGATTTTGAGCAATCTTAGGTTGGTCATCAATGAAAATGCTTTAGCACTTAAATGCACATCATTTCCACGAAAGAAATAATCATCAACCATTATTCCTTCAACTACTTCACTTCCCTGAAAATTATAAACAAAGTCGTTCGTTAGAGAGTTAAGTAGCTAAAAGAAGTGAGCTGAGCTGGAAAATAAATACTTTTAGATCCCCTTTATTATTCACTTACTGTATTTTGTGACAATACATGGTGTACATCTGCTTCCTTCCACAATCTACTACGTTTTCCAGGCTCGTCGGGGGATTGTCTCGTAACAATTTGGCGACCCATTTCTTGTATCAAATCATGCATCCACAGTCTGTTATTCTCACATATTGTTAATAAAGATTTTTCTATAAGAACACTAATTCCGATATCAAAACCACAGCTGTCGAGAATTTTCGATACATAATCTTTAGTCTTCCGTTTAAAGAAACATGCAATATCGAGAAATATTTTCTTCTCTAATTCTTGTAGTCCGTCAAAACTTATTTGAAGTATACTCATAATCTTATTGGGAGGCTCTATTTGTAGCCTTTCCAAGGTGCTTCTCCATTGATCCACGGATCTACCATTCAAAAAGGAACCCAAAACTTCGAGAGCTAATGGAAGACCATCGGCATACCGTAGAACACCTTCTGACAGCTGCACACATTCTTGAAGAGGCGTTTGGATTTTAAAAGCTTTCATGTTGAAAAGTTGAAGAGCATCATGGTAATTTAGTTCATTAGGCTTATATATTTCATCCATTCCATGTGTCTTTAATAGATGCTCATCTCGCGATGTTACAATGATCCTACTGCCTGAACCAAACCACTCACGCTTTCCAGCTAAATACTCTAATTGGTTTATGTCAACCACATCATCAATAACAAGAAGAGCCTTTTTGTGTTGCAGCCTGCTTCCTAAAATGTTGATGCCATCACCGACATTCCATATGCTATCTTTTTCGAGCTTCAATATTTCGAAAAGGAGTTGCCTTTGATCTTTGTTTTCAAATTTTTCTCTAACATCGGCAAGAAAACTACTCCCTTCAAATTCATGAGAGATCAAGTCATAAACAACTCTTGCAAGAGTCGTCTTACCTAAACCTCCCATACCACAAATCCCTATCATACGAACATCATCATTAGGCCCTTTGTTCATAAGAGACCTCAGTTCTTCCAAGCGTGAATCTATTCCCACTAGATTCTTAAGAGTCTCTGATTTTACAGGAATTTTACTTGATATCGCCTTGACAATATCCCAAATAAATTCCGACTCACTCCTGCAGTTAAAGAACAAACAAAGATCAGTATGGTTAAATTACAGTTAGCCTGAATGCGGTATTTAATAAATTTAGTAATAGAAAAAACCCAAAATATGCAATATTCGTTGGAAAAAATTGAAGTAATGTAAGATGTTGTTACATATGGCTAATCTTTACGTGCATTCATGTAAATATCTGCATCCATTTGTACCACTTTTGTTTGCAAATATTCGTATGTGGAGATATTGTTTCAATTAGTGTACATCATATCATACACATATTGAATGAAAGTTGTTTAACTGACAACAGGATGCTGATTAAAGCTATTTAAAATGATATACATAATAATAAGAATGGGTACCTGTACTCGTTCAATTCCCAGCCAGAAATATTAGCCACCTCTTTCAAAGCGTCTCTCCACTTTTTCACTTTTTCTAGATTCTCCCTAAAAGCTTCTTCATGTTTAGAAAAAGCTTCTCGAAAACTTCCCGTTTGTTTCCTTACCACAGTGGGTTCAACATCATAGAAATTGGAAAAACCATTTGTTGATGATCGTTTTTGTTCTTGCATTGAACAATCTTAACAAGTTCATCCAAGCACCAAGTGGAGGAAGCATAGTTTTGAGAGAAAACAATAATTGAAATTCTAGAATCTTCAATTGCCTTAAGAAGTCCAGGTGAAATGGATGCTCCTCTCTCAAGTTCTTTGTCATCCTTGAATATATAAATTCCTTTTCCATTCAAAGCAGCATAGAGATGACTTATGAAGCTTTTACGGGTGTCTGCTCCTCTAAAGCTTAAGAAGGCATCATATGGCCAATGAGACACATTTTGTATGCTCGATGAAGCCATCACAATATTAATTTGTTCTGAAAATTTTGAAAAAAAAGCAAGAAATGATTGCCTAGGAACAATACTATGTAAACAACAAAATTCATCTAGAGTTATGGATTATCTCAAAGTGTCAAAGTCGTTTACACTAGCGTAGGGAGTGTTTGGTGCACTACATTATATCGCAGTACTATGTTTTAGTGTAGTATGTACAATAGTGTTTATTGAAATATTTTATACTCATATTATTATCAAAATTTATTATTTGACAAATAAAATTTAAAAATTTATTAATAAATAATACTTAATTATATTGCTTGAGCTTTATTGCGTAGCAATATTACATTAACCTTTAAAACAGTGCCATATTTAGTGCGGTATATGCATGATCTTGTTTATCTACATTTTTTTATAATACTATTTTATTAAATTTATTGGTTAAATTCATTATTAAAATAAAAAAATTCATTAATGAAGTAGTACTATTTCTATTTAAGTAAATTATAAATCTCTCTAAAAAAAAGTAAATTATAAATGTGTTAGGTAATAAAATAATTGATTAAAATTATTTTTACATAATAAAAGTAAAATAATAAAAATGATTTTATATCATAAAAGTAAAAAAGTAAGCAATTATTTATATTAAATTCATATTATATGGATTTATTTATATTTAATTTTATTATTTGATTTAAATATCTTATTTAAATTTAGGTAAAATGACACTTAGATGGCATATTTTCAATAAGAAACACTAAAATCCTCTTTTGACTATGATACCATTTAGCTCTAATAACTCAAAAAAATTAATTTCAATGTTTTATAATTAATATAAATATGATATTAAATAAATGTAACAATATCTATTAGAAACATTTGTAATAAATAGAATTACAATATTAAATCCCAAAATTTTTTCAAGTGCCGATTGGAGAGTGCGTACACCGATCCCTACTTGAGAAAATCTTGATTAAAGCCTCTTAGAGAAGGCAAAGAGTTTGTGCCAAATTAACATTAAAAGATTTCTTTCAATTTACAGCTTGTACAAAATTAATATCAAAAAATTTCTTTCAATATTATCATTATTTATTTGTTTTTAAACATCAAGATATGCAAATTAATTATGAAAGTAAAAGAGGGAGATGTATGAGATAGAACTTACAGCTTTTGAGTGTATTGCAGGAAGCCACTTAAATGAACTCCAATCCAGTATTATTATGCAGTACTTGATTCAGAGAATTTAATCATGCAAATATATTCTTTTGGAAAAAAATAAAGCAATTAGCAAATATGTATGTATTTCCAAAAGCAAGTCTTGGTCAAAAAGTGACTTTCTTAATAATTAATAGACATTTGTCACTGTTTACTCACATGATGGAGTTACCATCAAACTTCCTGGAAGATTCAAGGAAACTGAGCGAAGATTATCTGGCTTTTCAATTGATGACGCGTCCACGCTACTCTGCCCATTACCCATGTTGAAACCATTGGATTCCATTAAAATGGAATGGAATCCAACGGTTGATATTAATAATTAATTAAAAAACCTATAGGAATGGTAAACCTTTATTAGTTAAATTTCAGTAGGATCCCTAAAAGATGTTCGATTCTTTTGGTAACATTGTAGTTTTTAAAATAATTATTGTTATTGGATAATTTTGGTAATATTGTAGTTTTTTAAACTAATTATTGTTAACTGAATTATAGAAATAATCAACTATAAAGATAATCAATCAAACATTTGATACAAATTTCAAAAATTTTGTGAGTTTCAAAAACAATCGTATGTACTTGATAAATCTTATTATTAAACTATCATAAGATTGTAAATGACAAAAATGTAAATGATTAAGTTAGACATAATTTTGAATAAAATTTATTTACATATTTATAAATATGTATATAAAATATTTTTTAGTGTGTATATATAATATTTGATAACTAAAGTAAATATTTTATATTATCAATTTTATTTTTTATTTTGTTATCTCAATATAATTGATGATAATAATAGTAATCTCTTTAAAATTAATGATTTTATTTCCTAATTAATAAAGATAATTCAATATAAACACTATCAATAAATTTAAAAATCAATTTATGGTAATGGAAATAAATATGCAAAATAATGAACATCCACAACAGGAAAATTTTTTTACAAGGAACCTTTGATCCTCACGATTTAAGATAAAAATCTTGATATGTTATTATGTCCACTTGTAGACAAAACAATTTACTATGAAAATAATGTGAGTTTACAATGGATCAAGAACACTAACAAAGCTTCACAACCATAAACATCTCGAATCTAAATTCTATTGAAAGGGTCCCGCCTAACCCCCACGTTAGGGTGCTTTTTAATTAAAAAAATAAAAATTCTCACAGTCCTCACAATTTTTTTTCCTGCATGAATCAAGCATCAAAATGTGCTCATAAGAAAAATTTAAGGGTAAAATGATAATGGGTGTGAGAGAATCTGTCTTAAATTTAACACCTTCAAGCTCAAAGATCTGCTAAAGACAAGAGAAGAAAATAAATGCTAATTGATTCTTGATGTCTGAAAAAAAATCCAATCTAAAACATTAGCTTCTAACCCTTAAGAAAAGTATTTCTCCAAAATCTAGGGTTTAAAAATAAATTTTAAGGACATAAAAATAAGAAGTCACTCACTAAATTCTTCCCCAAAATAAAATTGCCCAAACTTCCAATGGTTGACGTCCACTTCAAAATTTTTTGGCCTTAACACTTGAAAGCTCGCTCGAAATCGACGGCCTGTAGAGCTTAAAATAATGCTTTTACATTTTAAAGAGATGCGGAAAATGGCCGTTGGATCCACCAAGTTGAATTAAATCAAGGGTTTGAAGTAGCAACGTGATCGGCTATTTTAATGACCTGTTTGAATTCTGATCGTTCGATGTGTCTGTTGAGCACGTGAAGAGATCTCTGAATAGAACCCTAAAACTCATCAGCTGATGGAAATCATAAACTAATCCAAAACTAACTTGAATCTCACCTTAAATTAATTTGAAAAAATAAAGAAATCAACTGCAAATTTGAGAGATCGAATAATGGAGAAGTGAGATAATCACCTTCGGCAATCGAGAAGTGAGAACAATCGATAATCACCTTCGGGTAATTGTCAGATCTTTGTGTAATTAAAAAGTTATTGAGAGTGAGAGCAGTGATCTTCTAATCGCCTTCTTCTCCATTTTTTTCAAATGAAATCAATTTTAGTGGACTAATAATAATCTAATTAGCCACCGAGTTCAAGTTCGGGCTTTTAATTAGGTAGAGCCAGTGCATAATTTAACTAGCCACTCATTTATTTTTAAACATATCACTAACATTAGGTCTAACTTGAGAAGATTTATCATTAATTATGCCCTTGTATAGTTGTATTTCCGACCAGTGTATTATTTATTACCGACAGTAATTTCTCTTGAAAAAGCTAATAGGATTTTTAATGTTTTTCCGACAATTCTTTTTCAACTTTGTAATTTATAAATCAAAGAACACGTATTTCAGTGGACGGACCTACATGAGGTCGCATACAGAGGTCAATCAAGTTCAGTCAACAGAAAAGACGATAAAGATGCATCATAACTCCGTACAGAAAAATTACACAAGATTCCAATCTCCCTCAAAATCTGTCGGGGGACTCAAAATGGCTAAAATAATCATTTTTCTCCTAATGATTTTTAGCATAAAGTTTTGACAAATTTTAATACATTGGGCATTTTAATTTTATTTGAAATGAAATGTTATCAGTAAATGGCTCTTAAATAATCATAATCAGCACACAACCAGCAAATTGAAGGAGCAGAAAACCAAGAGAACAAACTTTCCTCTTAAATTCATTCAATTGAATTTTATATGTGAACAAAAAAATAATACATAAATATGTAAGACAAATATTCTTGCAAAGCAAACGCTGAGATACGATTAAAATTAAAAATGTTAGAAAATTAAATGGCATTTTTGAGCTTATCGGAAGCAATAAAGATCGTATGATGAAAATATTAATTATTATATCTTGAAAATTAAATTGTATGATGAAAATTTTATTATATTTTTATTAATTTTGTAAAAATTATTATTTAAAAATTATATTCATTATATACTATTAATTTTTATCTTATAATTATAATTTTTTTAATAATTTAAAACTAAAAAATTACAGTATCTCGATATATGAAAGAAGACCTAACTTTCTTTCAAAGAAATCAATGAAAGGAATGTTTTGTTTTCTAATTAATTTATCAAAAACAAAAAGTGTAATCAAAAGTGTATGCCGAAAGCAATTACGAAAATGATCATGGTCTTTAGTGGTGCATGGAATCAAAGATATGGTCGACATGATGTTGAGGAAAGCAAGGAACTTTTTTACTATTTTATCAAGGGCGGCCTCAATGTAATTGCATTTTATAGGGCAAAGTGAATAAAATATTCTTTTAGAAAAATTCCACTTTAATCTCTTAAGAATTTTATTATTTAGAAAAATTACACAAAATCTTTCAATCTTTCGGAAGAATTCCATTATAATCTTTAAGTTTTTTTTTTTTAAGTTATAGAAATTTCTTGTTGAGATAAGTAAAGATTCGAAAGTAAAGGTTAAAGGCTAATGGACTGTTTAAATACACTTATAATCCCCTTTTTTTTTTTAATTCATCCGTGAAAATTACAACAAAAGCAATTTTTTTTTATTGTACATTCATTATTCAATCCGCCAATCATTTTTTTTAATCCATCTGTGAAAATCACAACACATGTAAACTTTTTATTGTACATTTATTATTCAATTCCATTTTTCTCCAAAAAAATTTAGTATGCGCATTTTTTCCAATTTGTGGCATGCACATCAAGTAGAGCTCGAGTCCAAAACTTTGAGTCTTAGAAAGGCTTCCCTTATAATTGGAGCTAAATCTAGCCTCTAACATAGTAAGTGTCCTTTCTTCAATTTGAAACTTTTTGTCAGACCAAAAATCGATTTAATTTGTAATGTTACTTAAATCATATGAATAGAAACTAAATAAGAAAAATTATGTATTAAAACAAGAAATATATGCTTTGATCTGAGAAAAAAATTAATAATAAATTTTTTTCTTATCATTTTATTTTGTGAACATTTTCTTATAATAAATATTTTATAATATTTTAAAATTAAATGTAAAATGTACAAGCAAAATATTTATCATTTTATTTTGGCATTTTTCTTTGAAGATGTTTAAAGCTTGGAAAGAAAGGTTTAAGGCTGTCCATTTTTCTTTGAAATAATTGGTTTTAAGCATCTTTTGGTTACAAGCCTCACGAGTTGTAAGTTATTATTCAGATTTTTTACACAAGCAGTGGTCAATAGAGTCAACTGGGATAAAACTTAAATTTCCCGCCCAAACAAAAACTAACAAACATAAAGAATTTGAATCATCCTTCAATAATAACATAAATAGCAACTCCTGAGGCTTGTAATTTGATCATTTCTGTATTTCTCAATGCATTATTGATTCCACAGCCAGGCTCTAAAATCAAGTAAATGCAATTGATGAATATAGATAAGCAAATCCAAAAATTGTTGATAATATTACTTAATAAGGTTACGAATCCATCTGCAAGACAGCTGTAAATAATCATATAGCCTGACGTCTGAACTTTTTTATATGATTAATAAAGAATAAGAGCATATTCAAAAATCAATTTCCACTTAAATTTATAGTAGTCATGCAAAAGAGAGATTGTGAATGTGTATATCACTGTGCAGAAGTAAACAAAGTATGCAAGCATGATGAAATAAGGATCATGATATGTGCCTATGAGATTATTATAGAACGAACCTGCCATAAAAAATGATGCAGAGACTAACCCGGAAGAAAAGGCCACCTGAGATGTGAATTTGCTGCTATTTGATTCAACTCTTTGGCATGGCTCTTGAGGTTTGAATCGGCTATGGCAGGCAAGTGAGCAAGCTGATATTGCTGTTGTAGATAGCTTGATGCCCTTATCAACATTCTTTTTCCATGAATCTGAATCTTTCTGTCGAACAACATTAATAAGAATGCACATAGAAGTAATACAGTACTGCATGTTATAAAGGAAATTATTAATTTTGTAAAGTACCTTAGCAATTCTGCTTTTGCTAACTTTGTTACTGTCTCGACTGCACTCTGTTCCACAGTCGAAATCATTCTGCATTTTGGCCCGATTCTAACAGGACAATTTAACTTCCAAGCTTTCAAAATTTCCCAAGGTCTCTGGCGCATTTTTAAGTTTGGAGCAGCCAGAGAGATGCAACATTCTAAGAGATCTCAAACCATTTATAGTACTTGGAAGACTCTTGAGATTCTTGCAATCTTTCAAATTCAACAAGACATTGCCAGAAAGAAGTTCAATAGATGCTGGCAATCCTCTTATAGCAGCTCCTTCCAGATGAATCTCCAAGAGCTGATCCTTGCTCTGGGAACTCTCTGAATTTCAAAAGGCCAGAAAGATTCAAAGTTGATAGATATTTTAGAGCACTTATGGTCCTTGGAAGACGCTCAAGGTTTTTGCAGCCATTCAGAGTCAACTGAACAAGTCTAAATAGAAGTTCAATTGCGAATGACAGTTCTCTAATATCAGTTCCATCCCAAATAACTTGCACAATGTCTGGAAATTTCTTCAATTTCAAGCAACCAGAAAGAACAAGTGCCTTAAGAGATTTCATAAAGGTCTTGCCTGGAAGAGTTGTAAGACTTGTACAACCTTTCAAATTCAACAAACTCAGCTTCTTTGAAGGAGAAAAAATGAGTGAATTCACACAACCTTGTAAATCTTTCAAAATTCAACTCCTCTAAATGTGGTGCTCTTGTGAAGTCTGATTGATCATATCAGAAAAGGCTCTAGCACCGAAATGCATCTCTTTGTTGCTAAAGCGATCAAATACGATGACTTCAACTACATCAGTTTCCTAAACGTTATAACAAAAAAATAAGTGGGAAAAAAAATGAAAGAAAGAAAATATTGATAAAACTATGCAAAGAGTGAACTAGTTAAATAAGTGATCATGATCCCAAAATTGCAAGTTTTCAGCTTCAGTAAACATTTACACTGTTTTGTGATAACACATGACATACATCTGCTTCCTCCCACAATCTACTGCAGTTTCCAGGCTCCTGAGGGGATTGCCTCCTAACAATTTGCCTACCCCATTTCTTGTAACAACTCATGCATCCACTGTCCGCTAAAATCATCTATAGTCAATAGAGATTTTTCAACAAGACTAACAATTCCGATAATTGGTTCAAAATCACAGTATTTGAGAATTTTTTTTCACATAATCTCTATACTTCCCTTCATAGAAACACACAATAGCGAGAAATATTTTCTTCTCTATTCCTTTTGACCCATCAAAACTCATTTGAAGTGCATCAAGAATCTCACTTTCAGGATCTCTATATAGTCATTGTAGTGCACTTTCCCGTTCAGCTATGGTTCTACCAAACAAAAATGAGCTCAAAACCTTGAGACTAGTGGAAGACCACCAGCATACTTTAAAATACTTTTTGGTGTTTAATTAATGAGGTTTCTCATCTCATCTCTACCGTATGGGGAAAAAAATAAAACGAAACTAAACTAAAACTAAAATTAATCAAGAGTTGTAGACGCAAATATTTCTCAAAGACCAAAGTTTACCAGTACCAGAAATTATGAAACTTGATAATGGTTCTGTTTTGGAAATAAATGATGTTTTTCTACATATTAATTCTGAAAACAACATATTGAATCAAAACAATACATGTCTATAGCGAAGGAATCTCAAAATGTGCAACACATCAGGTGGGATGCACGTTCCTTCGTGGGCATATTATCGAACACGTCCTAGGCATGAGAATTATACAATAATTCCTCAACAACTTCCCTCTTCAGCTGGGCCCGCAAATTCCATATAATCATTCCATTGTCTATTTTTCATTCGTTCTGCTCCTAAATCAAGCTTGCCAATTCAGGCACCGCTCAACGTTTGCCCACCAAGCATTGAAGCCTCAATTCCGAGGTTCAAGTATTTAGACGCATAAAAATTCAGAGAGGAAATGACAAGGAAGAGGGTGAGCTCAACAAACACTCTCTACCTCAGACCCTGTGTTTATTTCCAGCTGCCGCTAAGTGCTAAACACGGTTAAGAAACTTGCACACCAATCTGGACAGCTCATCAGTGCCACGTCACTACCCTTAAACTGATTTTTAACAGATTTTTGAATAAATAGAATGCAAATGAATTATCATCTGCAAAATAACATTTGAATGCATGCTTAGTGACAAATTCAGATAATTGTAAATTTTGTAGTGTACATTTATTTATATTAATAATATATTTATATTGATTTTTAAAATATAATATCAATTTTGGGGTTCCTATGGTCAAGAGTATAATTGGGGGGAAAAAAGGGCAAAATGAAATAAGCATGTCGAAGTTAAGTCAATTATTATGTGATCATTTAAAGTTGATTATTGAGGGATTAGAAACACTTAATACATCCCATCAACACCCAAAAAAAAAAAGGAAAAGAAAAGAGTATTTGCGAAAGATAATTATATGCTGTGTTTACTTGCTGGAGTGGGAGTGAGGAGTGTGGATTCCTCCCACTCCAGCGTTTACTTCCTTAAAATGAGAAGGGAGTGGGAATCCCACTCCGTGGGCCCCACCCATTTTTGGAGTGGGGAGTGGGAGTGGAACTCCCTTTTTTACCTTTTTATTTTTTTTTAATTTAATTTAATTTAATATTTTATAATTAATAAAATAAATAATATTATATTTATTTGAATAATATTATTATATTTATTTGAATAATAATATTATATTTAACTAAATAATAATTTGCATTGATTCTAAGTTAAAATTATTTTAAAATAATAATATTATATTAATAGAGAATTAATAAATATAATATTATTATATTTATTTTAAAAATAATAGTACTATATTTATTTAATATTAATAATAATAAATGGTTTATTCTAAGAAAATATTAATTTTGTACTAAATAATATTATATTATTATTTTATATAATAATAAATTTAATATAATTATATTAAATAAAATAAAATAAGGTTTCACTTTATATTAAAATTAATAATTTATTGTTCATAATTAAGAATATTAATAATTATAATAAATTTACAAATATAATAAAATAAATAATAATCATTAAATATATTTTTTATTAGTTATGAAATTAAAAACAAAAATACTTTAAATAAGGATAAAATAGTAATATGAAACTATTTACTCCGATAAACACATAAATTGGATTCTGATCTCTATTCCATACTTCCATTCTAGTGTAAGTAAACAACCTACTCCCACTCCCACTCCTCAGGATTCCCAATCCAATCCAAAAAGTAAACGCTACCTATAAAGAGTGACTATGGTCAATGGTGGAGAATGGAATCAAAGACATTGTCAAAGGTAACAAAAGTTTCGATAATCTAAACATAGAGACTTTTCTTCAAGTGTAGTTAAATAATAATGATAATAATAATAATAATAATAATAATTTAGATTACTTAATAAAACAATAAGTATTTATGACAAATAAGATACATGGAATAAACCAACCTCTCCGCTTATCATTTTCTCTATTGTGTTTTTTTTTTTTCCTCTGTCTCTCCTTCTTGTTGTTTAGTAGAGTGACACAACATTTCATTTTGTTTATTCAATTTGCTGTTGGACATCTTCCAGGAAAGTACAGAAATGTAAATATATAGGTAATATTATATTTATGAATTATTTATATGTATTGTACATACTAAGTAACTAAAATAAGACAAATGAAATAATAAAAATATAAATATAAATGAAATAATAGTACTCATGCGAAATAGAGAAACTTCATTATGGCGAATGTGTATAGGGTGGCAATATGGGTCAGGATTCGTTTATTCGATTCGATTCGATGCGAATTAAATGGGTTTGGGTTTGAAAATATTGATTCGTTTAATAAATTGGTGAATTCGATTCGTTAATTAAATGAATCGAATGCAAGTTTGAAAATTTTGATTCGTTTATTTGTTTAATAAATGAGTCATAAACGAATCGAATACGGGTCGATTTGTTTATTATTCGTTTAATTAAATTACTTTTTTATCCTTAAATTTATTTGAAAGCTTTTTAAAATTTGAAGGTTAGTATTGTAATTTTAAGCAAATAACAACTTAACAAGTAAGGCAACCCTAATTTTACACGCTTCCCAGTTCACACACGATTGCACAAGGCCACAAACACAAAAACCCTAACGCGTAGGGAAAGAGAAGCCGTCACCGCAGCCATCAAAGCCGTTAGCCGCTGCTGCAACTCCCCGCCGCCGCCGCCGCCAATCCGGCCACACGGCACACCCCAACCCTCACCGATGCAGCCACTGGTGGAACGAACTGACACCACAACAGTCGTGCCACCACCACAACAGTCGCGCACAAGATATGCTTTCATCCCCAGCACCACTTCCTGCGGCGCTAACTACCCACCATCACGGTACACCACTGAAATTTTTCCTTTTATTGTTGTTTTACTGCCATTTTGCTGCTGTTTTGTTGCTGTTTTGCTGTTGTTTTGTTGCTGATTTACTGCTATTTTGCTGTCGTTTTACTGCTGTTTCACTGCTGTTTTACTGCTGTTGTTTCGCTGCCATTTTTTTGTTATTTTCCCACTGTTTTGTTGCTGTTTTATTGCTATTTTACTGATGTTTTGTTGTTTTTTTACTACTATTTTGCTGCTATTTTGTTGTTGTTTTACTACTGTTTTGTTGTTGTTTGGCGGTTGAGTTCTTGATCAATTTCGAAGTGTATTGAAGCTAGAAACAATTCAAGCAATTATTACTACTAGAGATTGGAAGTTTGGAAAGATTGGTAAAACTTGCTCATAAAATTTATTTACTTTTCTTTTATAATATTATGTGCAATTGTTTCTAATTAAGATTTATTTTTATAAAATTATTGTAAAAAATTTGGATGTCACTGTGGACCAACTTACTCAAAACATTATGAACATAAGCACTAATTGTGCTCCATCTGCAGAGAGGGCCAATGATCCAAATGACAGTGTGTGAGTGTGGTAGGTAAATTTTTTATCTTGTTTAATTATTATTTCCTTGAAAATGCTACAAATTTGCTATATATTTGATTTTTGAAAATTTACAATGACTATTATCAATATTGCAGCACGTTAATAACATTTTATTTACTTTTTGGTGTAGGATTTTTGTTTTCAAGGTGACAAAGACAAATGAAGAGAATTAAAGAAATTACATTTCTTTATAATTTGAATTTGAATTATTGTTATTTGTAATATTAAGGATTTGTAATTTGGTATTTGGATAACTGTATAATTTGATTTGAATTATTTGTATTTTGTTGTGGGATATTAAATTTGTGTTTTTTTGCTTAATTTTGTTTATTAATTATATTTTTCTAAACGAATCCTGATTTGATTCGATTCGTTATGGATTCGCAAAGGATAAGCAAATAATAAACGAATCCAGATTCGATTCGATTCGTTTATCAATTCTATTAAACGAATTAAACGAATCGAACCGAATATTCGTTTAATAAACGAATCGAATCCAAATCCATAGAATTTTGACCCAATTCGTTTATGATTCGATTCGAATTCGATTCGTTTATCCATTTTGCCACCCCTATAGTATGGCACTGTGGCACAAATAAACAAGATATGCGCGTATGAAATTATTATGGATTACAAGCTACTCGATCAAAACTCAGAATCAAATAACTGAATGGATGTCGAGCACGCTTGTGGAAAGAGTCACAGCATGAGCTCCCCTTTATCATCTCTAAAAAACCACACTTCAAATAATTTTTTTTTCCTGCAAATTACTTGCATTCATAACCAACTCATTTTTTTTTAATATTTATCATTCATGACTTCCTCTCTATCCAAAATAAATTTGCTTAAATTTAAAATATTAAATTATTCTTTTCCCAATTTCTATTGATTGAACATTTTTCTTAAATTAAGATTACTTTCAAATTATAATTTGGAATATGTGTAATTTAAGTCATAATTATAATTTAATAAGTCATAATTATAATTTAAAGTATTTTTAATTTAAGTCAATGATTTATATTAAAAAATTCATCACTCATAATTCGTGTGTAGGATAGATTACAAGTTAACAAGAATGTTGAAGAAAAGAAAAATTAGAAGAGTGTATTACGAAAAAGGATGTTTTTGGAATTAAAAGTAAGAATAACTAAAAAGAGAGAGAGAGAGAGAGAGAGAAGGTTTCATGATAATATTTGTTAGAGTGCAATTTATGCACTAGTTTTGCATTGTTTACTTCCCTTAATATCGATGTTTTGCACTTAATAATAGTGATTTGCTTGTGTTTTATTTTTGTAGGTGCAATTCTATTGATTGATGCTAAAATTGAGTTACAAGATGATGTTTGAGGATGATTGTTTTCTTGAAGAAATTTTGAGCGTCAAAAGAACTTTATTGATAAGGCATGGGCGCGTTGCTGTCAACTGCGGACTTGCAGTTTTTAGTTTAACGTGTTTTGTATTTTTAGTTATTTTTGTAATTACGAATTTAATATTTCAGATATTAGTATTTTATTTTTAAAAAAACTCTAGAGGAGAAGAGAGAGAGAGTATTTAAGGGAGGAATCTATTGTGAAGAGGGAAGATTTGAGAAAAGAAAGAAACCCTAGATCTAAATTTTTCTCTTCTCTCTATGAAGAACTAAATCTATTATTCTGGTTGAAGATTAATGAAGCTTTGATTCATCACTACTGTGAGATCTTTCTTATGCTTTAATTGTTTTATTACTTTTTGGGTATTTTTTTATTCTCTGAATTATTTACATGGTTATGTTTGTTAATTAGATAATTGGCCACTATTTAATTATCAACTTAATCTATTGTTAATTAAAGGATTCATCGTATGGAGATTTTAATGTTTGTGACAAATAACATAACAGTGAGTTGTGTTATGAGAATAAACAATCTAATTTAAATGAACCATCGTATGCGTTTGTTGATTAAGATTTGGGTCTCTCTGGTTTTTCAGGCTGTCAATTGATTAAATCATATGATCGTATCTAGGGTTGTCTATTGATTAGGAAAATAACCAACGGTCATACCTTGGTTATCGACTAGTTAAGGAGAGATTGGCTATTAGAGGGTCTCAGTAGCTATAACTGGTCTATTCATAAGTAGTAATAATTTATATTTGAATCAATGATCAGTAGTCGAATCAAGCTGAGTTAATTCCTTCAACCAGAGCTTTCTCCAATTTGAATTACAACTTTAATTTGCATTTTTGTTATTTTTATTTGATTTTTATTATTGTCAACAATTCTCCCATTTTACGTTTTACATTTTAAAAGGATTTAAATAATTACCGATCTCTGTGGACACGACCCTGCTCAATCACTATGCATAATTTATTTAGAGTAGGTATTTATTTTTGCTGGCTTCGACAACTATTAAATTTTGGTGCCGTTGCTGGGGATTGGTGTCATTTGTTTAATCCTTTTTACGTTTTACTTGGTGTATGGTTCGTACAGGTACACTTTCGTTTGATCCTGAAATCGAGAAGACAGCTCGCCAGTTGAGACAGCAGACGAAGCGAGCTAAGCAACGATCCTCGTCGCCTTTGCTTTCTGAAATAGATACGGTGCCTGATTTGGTTGAATCATCTAGCAGAAGAACAAGTGATGGATAGAGTTGCACCTGTAGAAAGAACTCTTAGAGAGTTAGCTGAACCAGACTTGAATAAGCAACCACTCTACATTCAATATGTAGACTTGGAGGTAAATTTTAAATTAAAGTCTGGTCTTATTCATTTATTACCCAAGTTTCATGGTTTTGCAGGTGAAGATCCTCCTAAACATCTCAAGGAGTTTCATTTTATATGTTCAAGTATGAGAGCACAAGGCGTGACTGAAGAGCAGATTAAGCTACGTGCTTTTCCGTTCTCTTTAGATGGGCTAGCTAAAGACTGGTTGTACTACTTGCCTCCTGGATAGATTACAACGTGGAATGGTTTAAAGAAGCAGTTCCTCGAGAAGTACTTTGCTGCTTCAAGAGCTGCCAACATTAGAAAAGATATTTGTAGGATCAGACAACTTCCTAGGGAGACTTTGTATGAGTATTGGGAGCGATTCAAACAATTGTGTGCCAGTTGTCCTCAGCATCAGATTTCTGATCAACTTCTTATTCAATATTTTTACGAAAGACTGTCATTGATAGATAGGAGTATGATAGATGCTCTGCTAGTGGAGGCGTGTTCGTGAACAAGACCCCTACTCAAGCAAGGGAGTTCATCTCAAATATGGCTGCCAATGCACAACAATTTGGCAGCAGGCAAGATCCCACTTCAAGGAAGGTGAATGAGATAAATATTTCTTTTGTTGAACAACGTTTAGATAAACTTACTTCTCTTGTGGAAAAGTTTGTTGTAGGTAATGTGCAACAGGTGAAGACTTGTGGCATTTGTTACAATATGGGTCATTCAATTGATATGTGTCCTACACTTCAAGAAGAACCCGTTGAACAAGCCAATGCAGTTGGAGGATTTCCAAGCATGCCTCAGAGGAGGTATGATCCTTATGCACAAACATATAATCCGGGATGGAAAGATCATCCCAACTTCAGCTATGGAGTTAGGCCGTCAGGATTCCCACAACAATACCCACCAAGACAACCAGCCCCTCCACAGTCAAACTCCAAGTCAGGTATATCTCTTGAAGAAATTGTTAAATCACTTGCGACTAACACTCAACAATTTCAGCAGGCAACTACAATAAGCATTCAGAATTTGGAGAGCCAAATGAGTCAATTGGCGACTACAGTGAGTCATCTGGAGTCTCAAGTATTAGAGAGATTGCCTTCACAATCTGAGGTGAATCCAAAGCAAAATGTTAGTGCTGTCATCCTTAGAAGTGGAAAGGAGTTGCAAGAGCCTAGTAAGAAAATGACAAAGCATATAGAAGATGAGCTTGAAAAGAATGAATTGATGCCTAAATCTCAAGATGCGCAATCCACTAGAGTGAAACCCCTACCTGTGGTGATACCTCCTCCTTTTCCAAGCCGATTTGCAAAATCCAAGAAGGAGGAATAAGAGAATGATATCCTTGAGACATTTCGCAAGGTTGAGGTAAATATTCCTTTATTAGATGCTATAAAACAAATACCTCAATATGCTAAAGTCCTTAAGGAACTGTGCACCTCTAAGAGAAAATTAAGAGGAGATGAAAAAGTTCACATAAAGGAGAATGTTTCAGCAGTTCTCCAAAAGAAACTACCTCTTAAGTGCAAGGATCCAGGTATGTTTACTATCCCTTATAAAATTGGTAGTGTTAGAGTTGAAAAGGGTATGTTGGTCCATTAAAAGAAACTGGCGTGATAATTCAACTAGCTGATAGGTCTAATGCATATCCTGATGGGGTATTACAACTTTAATTTGCATTCTTGTTATTTTAATTTGATTTTTATTATTGTCAGCAATTCCCCCATTTTACGTTTTACATTTTAAAAGGATTTAAATAATTACCGATCTCTGTAGACACGAACGTACTTAATCACTATACACAATTTATTTAGAGCAGGTATTTATTTTTGCTGGCTTCGACAACCATCAATATTAGAGGGGTGGCAATAGTCCAGCTCCATACATAGAAATTAGAAAGAATCAACAAGATAATAATAAAAACACATTTTTTTAGATTAATTCACCCATCCATTAAAGCTCAAACTCAGGACCTGAGTCTTAAAAAGGCTTGATAGTAAAGCTAGACCTCAACTTCAATAAGAAAATAATATTAAAAATTACAAGAGTATTAAAAAAGGGAGATATTTTTTAAATAAAAGTAAGAATAACCAGAAAAAATAAAATAAAATGCTAGAATAAATGGCTATTCGGCGTCTCTGGTTCTGACGCAATCAATTTCAATTTAAGCATACCTCTGTTGACAGCCTGAGTATGATTCATGACATTCGAACCAGAGCAGAGAAAATCAACTGCATAAATAATACAGGCCTAGTCACGACATCAGGAGAGTAGACAAATGGATTGCATGGAGTGCCCCAACTTGGCCATGATGCAAGTTGAACACTGATGGAGCTTGCAAGCGACAGGAGCATCAAGTGCTGGTGGAGTAATTCGTGATCTTGGATTTTTGGCTTCGGAATGAATATAGGGCATTGCTCTGTTACGGTGGCTGAGTTATGGGGTTTATATCATGGTCTAAAACTGGCATGGGATAAGGTGGCTGGGGGTGGAAATTGATAGCCTCTGTGTCACTCAACTGGTTAAGAAGCATGTGGATACTGACAATAAGTACACTTCTCTTCTTCAGCCTATCAAGGAGGTTATCCAGCGTAATTGGAACATTGTCATTAACCATGTCTATCGTGAGGCAGATTTCACAGCAGACTATATCGTTAATTATGCTCTATCTCTTCCTCTAGGTGGTCATCATCTTGCTAATCCCCTACCTGGTGTGACTCCTCTTTTGTACCATGACTTGTATGGGGTGGCTTAACCCCGTTCTGTTTTGTTCTAGCTCTTTTCAGAGCCGCCCCATCTTATCAAATAAATAAATGAATAAAATTAAGATAAAGATATGTGCATATGAGATTATTATAGAGACTTTTGGGGTGTCAAGAACTTGACTTTTCTTGATTACAAGCTGTTTAGAACTTAGAATCACAAAATTGAGTGGATGTCGAGCACGCTTGTAAAAAGAGTGACCCTATGAGCTGTCAAACAAAGGTTTCAATGCAGAAAATAATTCTTGTGTATATTCTTCTCCAAATCAGAGGCAATATATGAAGCTAATTACATCCTAAAAAAGGAAGAAATAAATTGTTTCTATATTTAAATACAAGATTGATCAACTAAAAAGATTCCCGGACGTAATTACAAAATCAATTCTATAATTGACAGCACATGCCAACAGCTCATGCTAGCTCATGTCGACACTCCCCCTCAAGTTGGAGCATAGATATCTATAATGCCCAACTTGTCAATTATATCATGAAACACCCTTCCTGATACTGCTTTTGTGAGTATGTCAGCCAACTGATCTCCAGATTGAACAAATGGGAACTGTATAGTTTTCTCGTCAAGCTTCTCCTTGATGAAATGACGATCTACTTCAACATGTTTTGTGCGATCATGTTGTACAGGATTCAGGGCAATCTCTATGGCTGCTTTATTATCACATTTAAGATTCATGGGTTTTGCATAATCAATCCCCAAATCTTTCAGTATGTTCTTGATCCATAACATCTCACACACACCTTGTGCCATTCCACGAAATTCTGCTTCAGCGCTTGATCTTGCCACAACCTTCTGCTTCTTGCTTCTCCAAGTGACGAGATTGCCTTTAACAAATGTAAAATAACCTGAGGTCGATCTTCTTGTTGTCTGGTCACCTGCCCAATCAGAGTCTATATATCCTTCAATATTTGAGACATTATTTTTTTAGAACAATAAACCTTTTCCAGGAGCACACTTCAAATATCTCAGAATTCGATAGACTGCATCCATATGTTCTTCACTTGGTGAATGCATGAATTGGCTTACTATACTTACGGCATATGCTATGTCTGGCCTTGTGTGGGATAAATAGATTAACCTCCCAACTAGCCATTGATAACGACCCTTATCAGTTGGAGTTTGATTTGGTAAAATCCCAAGCTTGTGATTCATCTCTATAGGCGTTTCAGCTGGTTTACAATCAAGCATACCAGTTTCAGTGAGGAGATCTAACACGTATTTTCGTTGTGAAAGAAAAATTCCACTTTTCGATCTTGCTACCTTAATCCCCAAGAAGTATTTAAGCTGTCCAAGATCTTTCATTTCAAATTCAGCAGCCAAATGTTCTTGTAGTGCTTTCATTTCAGATAAATCATCCCCTGTTAACACCATATCATCAACATACACTATTAACACCGTCACTTTTCCGCCTTTGTGTTTTATAAACAAAGTATGGTCTGAATTACTTTGTTTATAACCAGCAGCTTTCATTGTCGCTGAAAACCTCCCAAACCATGCCCTAGGTGACTGTTTTAGTCCGTACAAGGACTTATTCAGTTTACATACTTCATTCCTACGCATAGAACTATGTTTGACACCAGGAGGTAGCTCCATGTAAACTTCTTCTTCTAAATCTCCATTAAGAAAAGCATTTTTGACATCGAACTGTTTCAAGGGCCAATCCCGATTTGCTGCTATAGAAATAATAATACAAATGGTATTTATCTTGGCTACTGGTGCGAAAGTGTCTTGGTAATCTATTCCATACATTTGTGTATATCCCTTTGCCACTAGTCTCGCTTTATACCTATCAATGCTTCCATCCGCTCTGAGTTTTACCGTGAATACCCATCTACATCCAATTGTTTTCTTTCCCTTAGGTAGTGAAACCAGTTCCCAAGTGGCATTTTTTTGTAGAGCTTCCATCTCTTCATTCATCGCCTTAGTCCATTTTGGATCCTCCAAAGCATCCTGTACACTACTAGGAATAGATATAGTGGATAATTGATTAATAGTAAGTGCATATGATTCACACAACCTATGAGATGACATGTAGTTACTGATTGGGTATTTTATTTTGGATTTGGGATCCGGTTCATATTGTTTCTTTGGAATTCCTCTATTTAACCTTTGTGGATATCTAGGATTCATGTCTTCTACAGAAAAAAATGGTTCATTAGACTCATTAGACAATGGATTTGAAATTACCTGAGGAGGAACACTTTCGGTTAATTCTTCAGTTAATGGTGTAGACATGGGTAGCTCTAGTGGCCTTGATTGTGCTTCAGACATGTCCAGAAAATTGGAGGGATCACATTCGGTTTCAGTCATGTTATCACACCCTTGTTGAACCTCATTTCCATCCCCGTTTTGAAGTTGTTCGACCATGTCTTCTAATTCTACAAATTCACCTCCTCTTTCATTTTCCCTTTGACCATTCTCTTCACACAAACTCTCCCCCTGGAGGGAATGGTAAGAGACTCCCCCTGAATAATAAGGTTCTAATTCATGAAAAGAGACATCCAAAGTTACATGTAATTTTTTTGTGTGTGGATCACAGTACCTATAACCTTTTTTAAGATCAAAATAGCCAATAAAAACACAGCGTTTGGCACATGGATCAAGTTTAGTTCGTAAACTTTTTGGAATGTAAGCATAAACAATACAACCAAATATTCGGGGTTCAAGATTAGGAAGATGAGGAATTGAGAGTAAGGATTGCATTTTTTGTTGGGGAGTTTGAAAATCTAGCACTCGTGAAGGGGTTCAATTAATGAGATAAGCTGCAGATTTTACAGCTTCTCCCCAATAAAACCGAGGCATGTTCATGCCAAAAAGAGAAGCACGAACCACTCTAAAATCTGTCTATTTTTCCTCTCAGCCAGCCCATTTTGTTGTGGGGTGTAAGTGCATGAGGTCTGATGACGAATTCCATGAATGTTTAAAAACTTGCCAAGAGAGGCATCCATATACTCAGCACCATTGTCAGATTGAAGTACACGAATCTGCTTTTGATATTGAGTACTTACCATTTTGTGAAATTCTTGAAAGGCTAGACATACATCGCTTTTTTTGATAAGTAAAGACACCCAAATCATTCTAGTACATTCATCAATAAATGTCACAAAAAAAGGAGCTTTAGAAAGAGAAGCAACTTTTGCAGGACCCCAAACATCGGAATGAATCACCACAAAAGGTTCTAGACTTTTATTTAAACTTAGTAAATAAGAAGTGCGATGGCTTTTAGCCATCTCACAAATGTCACAATGAAAATTCAAAATCATTTAGAGTTGAAAAAAGATGAGGCTGTAATTTTTTGAGATAACCAAAAGAAAGGTGTCCTAATCTACGATGCCATAACCAAACATTTGCCCGAGTTCTATCTTTATTAGAAGCTTGATTTGCATGACTGATATTTGGTCCCTCATTTTCTGTCAATTCCAAGTAATAGAGTTTGCCCCGTCTAACACCATAACCAAGAATCTTTCGAGTTAGGATGTCCTGAAAAACACAAAAAGTGGGCCAAAACGTTACAGTGCAAGCAAGTGTGGAGGTAATTTGGCTAACCGACAAAAGATTATATTCAAGAGATGGGACAACAAGAACTGTATCTAATGTAAGAGTATTACTCAGGGTAATAGACCCTTCCCCAATAATACGAGAAGTACTACCGTTTGCAGTGGAGATAACAGATTAAGAAGAGGGAAGAACAGATTTTAATTGGCTAGAATCTCTGGTCATATGCTCAGATGCACCTGTATCAATAATCCACATTCTATTCTTAGAGGTTACAGAACATACAGATGCCTTACCAATAATACCTGGGTGGGCAACATTTGCTGAAGGGGATGGTTGTTCTTCATCCTTTGCTGCTGTCACATTAGCCTTCCTAGATATTTTCTTATGGGGCTTCTTTGAGAAATCCCACCAATCTGGATAGCCAATGATTTCATAGCAGCGTTGTTGTGAATGACCTTTTCCTCCGCAGTGAGTGCACACAAGGTTGTTAACTTTGCTGGATGATTGATTTCCTCGATTTTTCGAAGATCCATTTCGGTTTTGACTGGCCAGCATGGCAAGGTTCTCCGAAATTAAATGAAAGCCTCCCATTGTTTGTCTCTGTTGGTAATCCCTTCTAACATAAGCATATATGCTTTCTAAATCAAGTTTTGGGTCTTTTCGCAATATTTCTCCACGAACCTGTTCAAACTCTGAGTCGAGGCCACTTAGAAAAATATGAACTCGAAGCCTAGCCATTGCAAAATGCAGCTGTAACACCCCTTTGACTGTGCCTTCTTGAGTGGTAGTCCTATGATCGATTTCCTGAAAAATGGCAACCAGTTCATTGTAATACGTTGGCAATGGTCGCCCATCCTGTTTGGTAGAGAAAGATCTTTGGTTCAGCTCAAAAATACAGGTTTCATCAGTTCCGTCATAGAAGGTTTTCGATACAGCCTCCCATATATCTTTGGCTGTAGGGAGGCGAATAAATCGTTGCATCAACGATGGACTCATTGAGTCAATCAACCAGCTCTTGACTCTTTGATTTTCAGTAATCCATGATCCAAGATTAGGATCTCCAGGTGCTGGTTTCTTCGTTTCTCCAGTAAGATAACCAGCTTTGTTGCGAGCAATAATCCGCATCTCCATGAGTTGAGACCATAATGAGTAGTTGGTCTCATCTAGAGTGATTCCAGTTGGAAATGCCGAGTTGTCTTGATGAACAACAACTTGTGGTGCTAGTGGTGGGATAATATCCATTGATACGCCTGTGATATCAGCCATAGAGTTCACAACAACGGTGAATATTCAAAATACGAATACGAATTTCGAGAGAAAAAAAGAAAAAAAGAAAATATTCGGTTGTCAACACAAATTCTCTTGATGAGGAACCCGCTCTGATACCATGTCAAACAAAGGTTTCAATGCAGAAAATAATTCTTGTGTATATTCTTCTCCAAATCAGAGGCAATATATGAAGCTAATTACATCCTAAAAAAGGAAGAAATAAATTGTTTCTATATTTAAATACAAGATTGATCAACTAAAAAGATTCCCGGACGTAATTACAAAATCAATTCTATAATTGACAGCACATGCCAACAGCTCATGCTAGCTCATGCCGACATGAGCACCCCTTTGTCATCCTTAAAAAAACCTAACTTCAAATAAAACTATATATAAGGATAAATAACAATTAGTCAACCACTTAGATCTTTTTTCCTGGAAATTATATAACTGTATTCATAATCAATCATTTTTTTTTTGTTTTTTTATTTGTCATGACTTCCTATGTATCGAAATTAAATTTGCTTAAATTTAAAATATTCTATTATTCTTTTGTAATTCTTTTGATTGAATTTTTTTAATTTCAAATTACGTACATTCATATTATAATTTAAAATATGTGTAATTTAAGTTAATAAATTATAATTTAAAGTATTTTTAATTTAAGTCAATGATTAACATTCAAAAACTCATCACCAATACAACTTTTTAATTTGTGTGTAGGATAGATTTGAAATTAACAACAATGTTAAAAAAAAAAGAAATTAGAAGAGTATATTAAAAAAAGGACATTTTTGGAATTCAAAGTAAGAATATTTTTTTAAAAAAAAAGAGGTCTTATGAGGATATTAGAAGGGTGGCAATAATCCAACTCTATGAAAAGAATTAACGAGAAAATAATAAAAGATATTTTTGAAATTAAAGAAAATAATAAAAGACATTTTTGAAATTAACTCACGCATCTATTGAAACTGGAACCTAAAACTTATAGTCTTAGAAAAGCTTAGCAGTGAAGCTAGACCTTGACTTTGATAAGAAAATATATTAAAAATTAGATAAGTGATTAAAAAAGAGATATTTTAGGAGTTAAGAGTAAGAATAACTAGAAAAAAAATACTAAAAAGTTTTTTTGAAAAAATCAGAGGGGTGTCAATAATCCAATGTAAAAAGAACAAAAGTCAGAAAACCCAAATTAAATAAACACAGTTAAATTCAACGAACCCATGAAGGCCCAAAAAAGTTCCAACGTCAAAATAAAAGGGATATGAATCACAAATGTTCACACTGAAGACAACCATGAATTTTTATTATATTTTTTTTGCGAAAAATCTTTTTGGTCAAATATGTGATATGATCCTTGTACAGAAAAATATATAATATGATCTTCATGCATAAATGATAATTTTACTTCATCAAAGTTCATTTGTCATTCAATTTTATTTTTCTCTATAAATTGTTATAATTTTTACTGTTTCTTTTTTTTTTTTTGGTTAAAACATAGAACCTCAACTAAAGCTAAGGTTTAATAACACGAGGGAACACAGTTCCTAATCCGTCAAATAGAAGGCGCTAGTGTTACTCTAGGTAAAATCTATGCAAATTCAGTAAGAATCTCAACAAGCGAAAATCCATATCAGCTTCAAGTGCCATATAATTTAGAATACGCTTAGTTGGCCTACTCAAATAGAAAGAACAGCAGAAGCTGTGTGCCAAAAGAGTGAAATAATAATAATAATAATAATAATAATAATAAAGAATAATTTAACCAGATTGTAATGAGATACTTATTTTATTGTTCATTCATGGCAATTGGTATGCAATTCATCAATTATGACCCCAGTCCTCAGCCCCTTCAAGTGGATCCAAAAACTCGCACTTGTAATAATGGATACAAAATGAGAGAATACTGCAATGAAACAGAGATATAAGTAAGAAAACGAAAACGGAGGATTAATTCCCTCTTTCTTTAATTTTCAACTCATGAGAAATCACAAAATTCAAAGCTTCAATTTGGTCGAGCAACACATTCTGATTCTGACCAACTTCTGAATCCAAGTCAAGCATTTCTAGTAATTTAACGTGAAAATGAATTGCAAGATTAGAATAAATAAAAAGTAAAGGAAATACCACGTGCAAATTTAAAGAACATAAATTGAAATTGGGATGCGCACTTACACTGTTACACTAGGCTTTGCCCTTCATTTGAGTTGTCTAAATCTTTTAGGTGGTGGTTCCTCATCTTCATCCCAGCAGCCACTGCCACTGGCTTCAGCTGCCCCAGCATTTTCTGCAAGGCTTCGCTTTGATGTTGTG
Organism: Citrus mangshanensis; assembly: GCA_030449895.1. NCBI lineage: Eukaryota > Viridiplantae > Streptophyta > Magnoliopsida > Sapindales > Rutaceae > Citrus > Citrus mangshanensis. The sequence continues at coordinate 316,490 of JASUUJ010000242.1, forward strand.
GCTGCTTCCATATTTGATCGAACAAAATCATGATGGGATTCATACAGATTATAAGAAGTAAAGCGAGTCCATTGCTTTGTTGTTTGGTCCAACTCCTCAACTTCGTGCATATAAACTGGATGGAAGCCACACCTCTTCACCTTCAATACAGGACCTGACCCAGCCAGACCGTCTTTCCCTCGTTCATCAAAAAATGACAACTTAAAATGATTAGATTCAAAATTCCACACTGGAAAATGACAGCAATGTTGTCGAGACAAATAGAATAGCCAAACATGGTCTGACCCAGCATGACCGAATTTCCCTCTAGAAGGAATAAAATGACGGACATTAGAACCATCCATGGAGCAGAGCAACTTAAGTTGAGGATACGAACGCCATAAATAGGTACCAGTTGAATGCTTAGGGACATGAAAAACACAGCAAATAGCATATCCCACAACCTTATTCATATTATACAAATATGAAGGCCTTGTGACTGTTATTGAAGAACCCTCATTCTGATACATGAACCACTTTGGAATTTCACTTCCTGGAACAACAATGTGAAATTTATGGCTTGGAACAGACACTACCTGCAACCAAAAAATAAAGAATGAACAAGTCCATACCATTGCTTAATTGTCAGGCATAATCTTGGCATAGCTGGAAGATATGGAGTGAGAAACTGACCTCAAGGTACTCTCGTAGCATTGAAATTGTCAAACCGTTCTTTCCGAGCAATTTCGAGCTGTCTATACAATCAATTATTGTGTAGCAGGACTTGCGTAGTCTGAATGCACCTAATAACGTCAGCAATGAAGAACAACCATTCACTTTAACTAGATTTACGTTGGATGGAAGTTGTGGCAGAGATTGAAGCCTTTTACAATCTTCCAAATTTAGTTTTTCAAGTTTTAAAAGACCGTTAAAGCTTGCTGGCAGCGTAACAAAATTGTTTCCACTCAGATTCAACTCGTTTAATAAGTGTAAGTTGCCAATATCACTCGGGATTGCTCCTTCCCCTAGACCACAGTCACTGAGATCTAATTTTGTTAAAGAGCACAAACCTGCCAGACAAGGCAACATCAAAGCTACTGGACATGAACTCTTTCCCATCAAATTGAAGGGAAGCTGCAAATGCCATGATGCAGATGATGGTGGTCCATTGCACCCACGGAAAGATAATGTTTTAAGATTCTTCATAAGAAAAATGGAGGATGGAGGTCGTCTTACAGCTGTTTCGCTTATATCAAGTTCTTCCAAACTTTCTACTTGCCCTAGTGTGTCTGGCACATTTTCAAGTTTGCAGCAGCCTGAGAGATTCAAAGTTTTGAGGGATTTTAAACCATTTATACTGTTGGGAAGTCTCGCGAGATTTTTGCAGTCATTCAAATTCAACAATTCAAGACCGGTCAAAAGTTCAATAGATGATGGCACTTCTATAATGGAAGTTCCATCCAGACAGAGCTTGGACAGATCTTCCATACTTGCCACAATCTGTGGAAACTTCTTCAGTTTCGAGCAACCAGAGAGCTCCAGAGTTCTTAGACATTTTAAACTCCTTATAGTAACTGGCAGACTCGAGAGATTTTTGCAGTCATTCAAATGCAACAGTTTAAGTCCGGTCAAAAGTTCAATAGATGATGGCACTTCTGTAATGGACGTTCCATCCAAACAAAGTTGCTGCAAACACTCCATACCTCCTACAATGTCTGGAAATTTCCTCAAATTCAAGCAACCAGAAAGAACAAGTGTTTGAAGCGATTTCATAAATATCTCACCCGGAAGAGTTGTAAGACTTGTACAACCTTTCAAATTCAACAAGATCAGCTTATTGTGACGTAACAAAGACTGGTGAATTTCACGCAACCTTGTACATCCTTCAAGATCCAACACCTCTAAGTTTGGGAACTTTGTGAAGTCTGGTGTCTTAATCAGATTCTCTGAATGGCTGAGTTTCATGACTCTCAACATGTTTAAAGGCCGCTGAAAACCAAAGGGAGCTAAAATGATATTTCTTAATTCATATACTACTACAATAATAAAATTGTTACCAACAATTATTCACTGAAAAATATAAATTAGTGACAAAAAAAAATTAATCTTACTTTGAATCCTTTCCATAATTCTTCAATGCGGCTGTAACACATTTTAAATTCAACAATTTTATCCAATTGCAGATTTGATGGCAAAGATTTCAAAGGATACCGATGCCAATCAAGTAATCGCAACCTGTTAGAGAGGTATTCTAGGCCTTCAGGAAGTTGCACGTTACTGATTTTGAGCAATCTTAGGTTGGTCATCAGTGAAAATGCTTTAGCACTTAAATGCACATCATTTCCACGAAAGAAATAATCATCAACCATTATTCCTTCAACTACTTCACTTCCCTGAAAATATAAGCAAAGGATAAGCAAATAAAACAATAATTTGAAAATTTGTCTGGGTAAAAGAAATTAACAAGCACATCATGTTTTCCATTTAATAATTCACTTACCGTGTTTTCTATCAACACTTGGCGTACTTCTTCTTTCTTCCATAATCTGCTGCGGTTCCCAGGTTCTTCGGGTGATTGTCTCGTAACAATCAGTTGTCCCAATTCCTGTAACAAATCATGCATCCCCAATCTGTTGCCGCCATCAACTGTTAACAAAGATCTTTCAATAAGAACTTCTATTCCAATGACTGGGGAAAAACCACATCCCTCTAGAATTTTTGTTACATAATCTCTAGTCCTCCATTTAAAGAAACATGCAATATCAAGAAATATTTTCTTCTCTAATTCTCGTAGTCCGTCAAAACTTATTTGAAGTATACTCATAATCTTATTGGGAGGATCTATTTGTAGCCTTTCCAAGGTGCTTCTCCATTGATCCACGGATCTACCATTCAAAAAGGAACTCAAAACTTCGAGAGCTAATGGAAGACCACCGGCATACTGTAGAACACGTTCAGACAGTTGCACACATTCTTCCAGAGGCTTTTGGATTTTAAAAGCTTTCATGTTGAAAAGTTGAAGAGCATCATGGTAATTTAGTTCATTAGGCTTATATACTTCATCCATTCCATGTGTCTTTAACAGATGTTCATCTCGCGATGTTATGATGATCCTGCTGCCTGGACCAAACCACTCACGCTTTCCAGCTAAATACTCTAATTGCTTTATGTCAACCACATCGTCGATAACAAGAAGAACCTTTTTGTGTTGCAGCCTGCTTCCTAAAATGTTGATGCCATCATCGACATTCCATATGGTATTATCTTCAAGCTTTAACATTTGGAAAAGGAGTTGCCTTTGAAAAGAGATTACACTACCTTCTTTTTCAAATTTTTCTCTAATATCGGCAAGAAAACTACTCCCTTCAAATTCATGAGAGATCAAGTCATAAACAACTCTTGCAAGAGTCGTCTTACCTAAACCTCCCATACCACAAATCCCTATCATACGAACATCATCATTAGGCCCTTCGTCCATAAGAGACCTCAGTTCTTCCAAGCGTGAATCTATTCCCACTAGCTTTTTAAGGGCCTCTGATTTTACAGGTATTTTACTTGATATCGCCTTGACAATATCCCAAATAAATTCCGACTCATTCCTGCAGTTAAAGAACAAAGAAAGATCAGTATGGTTAAATTACAGTGAGTCTGAATGCGGTATTAAATAAATTTAGTAATAGAAAAAACCCAAAATATGCAATATTTGTTGGACAAAATTGAAGTAATGTAAGATGTTGTTACATATGGCTAATCTTTTGGTGTGTTCATGTAAATATCTACATCCATCTGTACCACTTTTGTTTGCAAATATTTGTATATGGAGCTATTATTTCAATTAGTACACATCATATCTACACATATTGAATAAAAGTTGTTTAATTGAAAACAGTATGCTGATTAAAGCTATTTAAAATGATATACATAATAATAAGAATGGTTACCTGTACTCTTTCAATTCCCAGCCAGAAATATTAGCCACCTCTTCCAAAGCGTCTCTCCACTTTTTCACCCTTTCCAGACTCTCCTTAAAAAATTCTTCATGTTTAAAAAAAGCTTCTCGAAAACTTCCGGTTTGTTTCCTTACCACAGTGGGTTCAACATCATAGAAAATTGGAAAAACCATTTGTTGATGATCATTTTTGTTCTTGCATTGAACAATCTTAACAAGTTCATCCAAGCACCAAGTGGAGGAAGCATAGTTTTGAGAGAAAACAATAATTGAAATTCTAGAAGTTTCAATTGCTTTAAGAAGTCCAGGTGAAATGGATGCTCCTCTCTCGAGTTCTTTGTCATCCTTGAATACATAAATTCCTTTTCCATTCAAAGCAGCATAGAGATGACTTATGAAGCTTTTACGGGTGTCTGCTCCTCTAAAGCTTAAGAAGGCATCATATGGCCAATGAGGCACATTTTGTATGCTCCAGGAAGCCATTACAATATTAATTTGTTCTGAAAAATTTGAAAAATAAAAAAGAAATGACTGCTAGGAACAATACTATGTAAACAACAACATTCATCTAGAGTTATGGATTATCTCAAAGTGTCAAAGTTGTATACACTAGCTTAGGGAGTGTTTGGTGCACTACATTATATCGCAGTACTATGTTTTAGTGTAGTATGTACAATATTGTTTATTTAAATTTTATACTAATATTATTATCAAAATTTATTATTTGACTAATAAATTTTCAAAATTTATTAATAAATAATACTTATAATTATATTGCTTGAGCTTTATCGCGTAGCAATATTACATTAACCTTTAAAACAGTACCATATTTAGTGCGGTATATGCATGATCTTGTTTATCTAACTTTTTTTATAATATTATTTTATTAAATTTATTGGTTAAATTCATTAATGACGTAGTGTTATTCTATTTAATTAAATTATTAATCTCTCTAAAAAAAGTAAATTATAAATGTGTTAAGTAATAAAATGATTGACTAAAATTATTTTTACATAATAAAAGTAAAATAATAAAAATGATTTTCATAAAAGTAGAAAAGTATGTAATTATTTATATTAAATTCATATTATTTGGATTTATTTATATTTAATTTTATTATTTGATTTAAATATTTTATTTAAATTTAGGTAAAATGACGTTTTAGACCCCAAAGTTTGGAAAAATGGTCGTGTAGCGCCATATTTTCAATAAGAAACACTAAAATCCTCTTTTGACTATAATACCATTTAGCTCTAATAACTCAAAAAAATTAATTTCAATGTTTTATAATTGATATAAATATGATATTAAATAAATGTAACCATATTTATTAAAAAAATGTAATAAATAGAATTATAATATTAAGATAAATATATAAAAATAATTTTAATATTATTAATACATGAAATCATTTTTATTAATTGTAAAATCTATTTAACCTAATGATTTATTTAATTTTTTATAATAAATACAAATATATTAGTAAAATATAATAATTTACATTTTTTAAAATTATTTTATATATTAAAATATTCTAATATTATTGGTCCATTAGAAAAATTAAACTATTTAAATTATATATGTCTTTATTAAAAAATTTTGAAGTCAATGTTTTTAGTTACTATCTACAAAGTATTATAGCTAAAAGAAGATTTTGGTGTCCTTTATTGAAAATTTGGGACTTTACATAACTATTTCCTTAAATTTTAAGGGTGTAAGTATCCTATTTCCTTAAATTTCTAACTAGATTATAACTTATTGTTTTAATAAATAGTTAAATGCTAAAATACAAAATCTGAAATAATTTTTAAATAATAATATTCAATGTGCAGGCTGAATTAGAATTCTCTCATGATTTAATTTGTAATTGGTGCTTAATAAATAATGAAATAAAGAAGTTCAATAGGTACCTCTTTGTACGTTGTTTTATAAAAGATTAATTTACAATAGCTTAAAAGAAATTATTAGAGTTACATATATATCACCAAAAAAAAAAATATTAAGGCAATAACTAATCATCGAAACTATATATAAGCAAAGAGATTTTGAGAGAGAAACTGAAACTTTTTCATTTCCTTTCAACAACCCGATAAAAATGGACAAATATATAATAATTGTATTCTTTTTTTCAGACCTCGACGGGGAGGGTGAATTTGATCATTATATCATTATTTATTTGTTTTAAACATCAAGATATGCAAATTAATTATGAAAGTAGAAGAGAGAGATGTATGAGATAGAACTTACAGCTTTTGAGTGTGTTGCAGAAAGCCACTTAAATGAACTTCAATCCAGTATTTGATTCAGAGAATTTAATCATGCAAATATGTATTTCCAAAAGCAAGCCTTGGGCAGAGATTGACTTTCTTAATAATTAATAAATATTGTCACTGTCTACTCTCATGACGAAGTTACCATCAAACTTCCGGGAAGCTTCAAGGAATCTAAACGAAAATTATCTGGCTTTTCGATTGATTACGCGTCTTCAGTAAAATTGAATGAAATCGGATCTGTTATTGTGCTAATCAAATTCATTTCCAAAAGTCAAAAACTGACTCTCTCAATAATTATAGGGTCCACTTATAATACAGCCGCTGCGTGCCATACAACCTTTTCTCACTTTTTATTTTAAAACTTATTGCCCGTTGGATTGCTTTTATGAGCAAATCCAACGGCTTTTATATTTTAATCATGAAACCGGCTACCGAACGAAAGAATTGGAAGAGGGAACTGGCAAATATCAGGAGCAATTATCACAAAGGTATCCAATTTTATCTAACTATCAAAATTATCAATTTAAATTAGGCCAATGTCAAAGAACCCCTCAACATGAAAAATTTGCATTTCTTACGGCTGAAAAAATTACTTTGAAACAAGTAATGTCTATATTAATGAGAATAATATTTATATCAGTGTAAATGAAAAGTATTTTTTTCATTTTCCATCTAATTATTGGATTTTTTTCAAATAAGTATAATTATTCATTGTACCAAATATCATAATTAATCATCAATATATTGTTATTCTCAATATTAGTTGAGCTAGTGACTAATATTAATGATAAAAATCTATACTGTATACAAGGGATATATAATGTACCATGTATTTGATATTTGGATTATACTCACAAAAATTCTCTTATACAAATTACTTCATACAAATTTATCGTAAATTAATTAAATTATTGCATACTTTGTTTTATATTTTTTGCTACATTATTAAATTATCACATGTAATGTTATTACTAGTACTGTAGTTAATGGTAGTTAAGGGAAAGTAAGAATTACCTCCTTCTGCCCCCAAAGTTATAAGAACATTAGCCCTACACATCATTTTATTATTCTACACCTAGTCTTAATATTAGCTATAAAATTTAGATATTTTGATAACACAGATCAAGTAAAATAACTTATATACCCTTAATGATCAAATTTTATTTTATAATGAATTGTAAATTATAGAGGAAAATTTACATGTGGGGAAAATGTCATAAATATCCCCGATAGTTGTAACTTATCCATTTAAATTGGAATAACATTTGGTATAAATGACCTTCTATATATACATCAAGAAATTTTTCTCCATAATTTACAATTTATTATTAAATTTATCTAATCATTAGGGGTAATTAGTCATTTCACTTTATTTATATTCTAAAAATATTTAAATTTTATGGTTAACATCAAGACTATGTGTAGAATAGTACAATAATACATAAAGTTAATACTGTTATAATTGCATGAGAGTTTGGACTTATTTTAAAACATGAGAGATTTTTAGTTTTTCTAAGCAACAAAGGATAATCCTTGTTTTTTTTTTCATTTTGTTAATAATTGTTATTATAGTCATTATTATTATGATAAAACTAAATTCAGCTTATGATTTTTTTTTTATGATTTATATTTTTTTGTGAAATGTTTGTATATTCTATATGATATTATTTTTTACAATAATAAAAGTTTTAATAATGTTTATATATATAGTCTAATTGTATGTGTTTTTCTAAAGTGTGTATAATCTGATTTTATTTTTTAATCCCATTTGAAAACCACTCGGTCAAGTCAATGAGGGACAATTTGTTAAAAATTAAATTTTTAAAAATAAAAAGTGTAATTTTTTAGGATTATTACAATAATTGTTGTTGATATTGTATCCTACTCTTAACTAAATTAACAATGTAATTAGACAACTATAATTTTAGTGCAACACCTAGAATTAAATAATTTAGAAAAAATGATACGTATACTCTCGAGATTTGGGAAAATGATCATATTGATCCCATGTTTTCACCTAGGGACACCAAGACCCCTTTGACTCTATTCATTCAAAAAAATTGACTTTAAAATTTTAAATAAATTCAAATATGATTTAAATAGTTTAATTTATCTAGTAAATTAATAATATTAAAACATTTTTAATATATAAATAATTTTTAAAATATAAATTATGATATTTATTTTTAATTATATATTTCTATTGTTATAAAAAAAATTGAAATAAATCTTTAGGTTAAATAGATTTTATAATTAATAAAATATGTCTCATGTATTAATAATATTAAATTTTTTATACAATATTAAAATAATTTTAAATTTTAAATATTTATTTTAATATTTTTTATTTATTAAAAAATTAGTTTAATATAATATAAGATAAAGTACTAAAATATTTTTTTTATATATTGAATTATTTTAAAATATATATATATATATATTATATTTATTTTAATATTATATTTCTACTTATTATAACATTAGAGACAATTTTTTTGAATTAATAAAGTCAAAAGGCATTATACTTAAAAGGGGTCTTAGTGTCTTTTAATAAAAACTCAGGGATCTACATGATCATTTTTCCCAAAATTTGGGAAGTGACCTTTTCATAATTTATACTTAATTGCACATGTGATTACATGATTTAAGTATGATAATTAAAATTTTAAAGTATAATATATTAATTTGAGTAATACTCACTTATAAATAGATATTATATAATTCTTGTAGTAATCAATGTAGAATATGATGTATAATCAATTATTACAAATTTATTACACTATTAGTATACAATAAAATAAACTATTTCTAAAATATAACAATTAAAAATAAGGCAACATCAATTAAGGTATAAATTATGTATCCAACTATATAAGTATTTTGTTAAATAAATTTAATTTTTATGACTTATAAAAAAAATATTGCTATTTGAAGCAGTAAATAAATAATTCTAAAATAGCAGTCAACATTATTGTTAAATTATAATGTTGAATTTACCTATCAAAAAATTTCCTTTCAGTACTTAATTTAGGAAGCAAAATTAATGTTTTAATATATTTTCTTTTTTTATTACATTACTTTTGTGATGTGTTTTTTTTAAACAAAATATTGTTTAACTTGAATTGCATTTACTGTGCTAAACCATTAATTAAAGACAAATAAATGGTGACTCAATTGAATTGGATTCAAAGTAAATACTAATTTACAAATTTTAAAATTTCAATATAAAAATTAATTTTAATTGTTCCTGGGATAATCATATAATAAGTAAATAATTTGTATTATGATAAACATTTGAAAAATAAAAATTTGAGCTGTATAAATTGCATGTGCAATTGTTAAAAATGAAATTTGGGTTGAAGTGATGAGATATCAAAGAATTTATTTTGGAAAGAAAATGAGTACAATTAATTTGAATTAATAAAATAAGCATATGAATAATGATCAAAAGTTCAAGTATAACTGAGTTGAATTTAAGAAATCTCATGAAGTCAAGAAGATTAAAAAGAGAAAAAAAAATGTTCCAGCATAATTAGATTAGGTAAGTTCCTAATTTTTGTCTGACAATGTTGATTGCGGTTTATAGAAAATTGAATAAGGGTTACAATAGTGAAATTTTAATAGATTACAGTAAGTTGATATTTACTGAAATAAGAGGAGCAAAATAGAATTCACCTTAATGTTGAAACTTAACGTAGGCATTAGGAACTTAAAACATAAAAGTAGCAAACTAATTAACTGAAATATTTGAACCCATAAGTGAGAAAATTTAACCAAATTATGGGAAAAATCTAACCATATATAAAATCTAAAAAGTAAATTTGGTATCTAACCTAATTTATTAAAATCTCACATAAATAATCGGAATATTCGACACAATACTAGTGAAATTATTAGTTGAAACTCATCTACCAATAAAGGAGAAAGTTTAACCAAAAGCAAGGACTTGTTCAATGAGAAATGAGATTTATTTGTAATTTAATCTAAAATATTGGCTTTTAATGAATTTAGTAGAAATACTAAATACAAAACTCGTGGATTAAAAAGTTAAAACGTATAAACCTATAATTAAGAAAGATTAACCAAAATTAGGAATTAATCCACCCAAAAAAATTTTTTACTACTTAAATTTAGTATTTAAGCCAAAGTATTGGAATCTTAACTAGATAATAGGAACACTCAACACAAACCTAGTGGAATTATTAGCTGAAATAAATAAACCTATATGAGAGAAAGTTTAATCAAAATTAGGAAAACTATCCAACGAGAAATGAAATATACTTAGAATTTAACCCAAAATGTTAGTATTTAAAACTTTTTGTAGTAACACTAAACACAAAACTAGTGGCTTAAACAGTTGAAACATATAAACCTATAGTTGAGAAATATTAACCAAAATCAAGAGGTAATTGAACCAAAAACAAAAATTTTACAAAGTAAAATTGGTATCTAACCCAAATTATTGGAATCTTACCTCAATAATAGAAACATTCAACACAAAATCACTGAAATTATTAGTTGAAATACATCAACCCATAATGGAGAAAGTATAACCAAATTAAGAAACTATTCCGACGAGAAATGAAATTTACTTAGAATTTAACCCAAGATATTGATTTTTAACGATTTAAGTAGGAATCAATAAACGAAAAATTAATGGACTGAAAAGTTGAAATATATTAACCTATAATTGAGAAAGTTTAACCAAAGTTTGATACAAATCCAACAAAAAATTAAACGCTATAAACTAATTTTGTACTTAACCCAAATAATTGAAATCCTACCTAGATAATAGGGACATTCAACACAAAGCTAGTAAAATTGTTAGCTGAAACTCTTGTATTAACAAGGGAGTTAACTAAAATTAGGAATTCATACTACGAGAATTGAAGTTTGCTTGTAATTTAACCCAAACTATTGGTATTCAACAAATTTAGTAGAAACATTAAACACAAAACTAGTGGATTGAAAAGTTGAAATAAATGAACCAATAAATGAGAAACTAAACAAAATTAGATACATGCAAAATAAACTTGAAACATCCACCCATTAAATTAATATTTAACCAAAAGAATTGGAATATAATTATTTTATAATTTTTTTAACATTCATTTATGTTAAAAAAATAGAATATTCTTCTGATTAATTAATTTTTATCTTTATGATTTAAAATTTTCATATTTTTTTCATTTTATTATATTTTTAAGCATTAAAAACAAATTTTAAAAATTATTTAATGAACAACCGGTTAAATACCGGTTATTTAATTAGTTTGCACTCAATTAGAAGTCCAATCTAAAACAGTCGCTTCTAACCCTTAAGAAAAGTATTTCTCCAAAATCTAGGGTTTAAAAATAAATTTTAAGGACATAAAAATGAGAAGTCACTCACTAAATTCTTCCCCAAGATAAAATTTTTTGGCCTTAGCACTTGCAAGCTCGCTCGAAATGGACGGCCTGTAGAGCTTAAAATGATGCTTTTACATTTCAAAGAGATGAGGAAAATGGCCATTGGATCCACCAAATTGGATTAAATCAATGGTTTGAAGTAGCAGAGTACGTGGTAGCTTCAGAACCCTTGGACGGCGTTCCATGATCAAAATGGTGGTCCGGATACAAAGTCAACCATCCAGTAGCCTAACACACGTGGATCAACGGCCAACAGGACACGTCACATACATCCTGCGGTCCAATCAAACACGGGTTGATATCGGGTCAAACACGGGTCGAGTTGATCCATTAAAGAACACGTATTTCAGTGGACGGACCTACGTTAGGTCACATTCAGAGGTCAATCAAGTTGAGTCAACAGAAAAGTCGATAAAGATCCATCATAACTCCGTACAGCAAATTACACAAGATTCCAATCTCCCTCAAAATCTGTCGGGGGACTCAAAATGGATAAAATAATCATTTTTCTCCTAATGATTTTTAGCATAAAGTTTTGACAAATTTTAATACATTGGACATTTTAATTTTATTTGAAATGAAATGTTATCAGTAAATGGCTATTAAATAATCATAATCAGCACACAACCAGCAAATTGAAGGAGCAGAAAACCAAGAGAACAAACTTCCTCTTAAAATTCATTCAATTGAATTTTATATGTGAAAAAAATAAGGGTAATTTTCAAAAACCTCCCCTAAGGTTTTTCGTGTATTATCAGACACCTCTCCTGCTGTTTGCATTTCCATCCATTGACTGTTTGTTGACTGACGTAAAGACAAAATTGCCCCTGACACCAAAAAAGACTTAAAACACCCTTCCTCCCGAGCACCAAATATCACATCAGACAATAAAACACCTTAAACGCGCTTAAGGGAAAAAAATTGACATTGAATGTTCGCAGGTAAAAAATAAAAAAATCATCAAATAGAGTAATAAGTACAAAAACTTTAATATTTTAGTTACATTCAGATTTAAAAATAAATAAACATAGTTGTCTTGAGAAAATGTAAAATTGAAATTACAAATACAAATATGTGTGTGTATAAATAGGTACAAAAGACAATTTGATTACAAAAGCAATCGAATAACACTTTAAAACTGCTCCCAGTTGCAACACTTTGTTATCATCTCCTATGCATTAAGAATTTCTTCTCCACAACTTCAATCATTGCCCTTTTCTCTTCTCCTTATTTTTTAATTAGAGCTATCTCTTTTTTTCTTTTCTTTTTTTTAAAAGCATTTTCTACCCTCTTCCTCTCCATTTGCTCCTGCTAGTTATTGAATATGCTGAAGAAGAAACCAGAAGTAAAACAAAGAAAGAAAAATCTAGAACAAAGAAATGAAAAAAACCGGAACAAGAAAAGTCAGTTTACCTCGATCTAGTCCAATTATAACGACAATAGAAATTACAAGTCATGGATCACCATCTTAGCATCTGATTATACCCCCCTCAGAAATGCTACTACTGTTTTCATTTTATGCATTTAGCTTCTAATCATTTAAAAAGCCAATTTAATGGTGAAATTGCAAATCAAAATATAAGACATATTCTATAATACAAATAACTTAAATCTTTTACACAAACATCATCCATCATCCACTCAGGTTAACATGATGAAAGAAATATTCTCAATTTCATATTGCCATAAGCAGTTTGGATACTATAAAATAAAAAACATTGGAAATTTTGATGACATAAACGTGTTTGCCTTCAAATAAGAAAGATCAAAATCGCAAACCTAGATGAACAAAGTTGATATTAAAAAGGAGGAATTAAATTAGCTTCATCATATGAAACAAAAATTGGAATCCCAGAAACATGCATGTACAGAAGAAGATGCCGACCAAATTCAAAATGCGTGCAACACCACCACTAGAAGATGGGGAAAAATGCATACTAAGTACTAAAAAGAAGACAATAGTAAGTTTCAATTGAAAATATAATAAGAAATTAATTTTAACTTTTTGTAGTTCATAATTTCAAATCACATCCAAATTGATATATGGAACAATTGAATTTTATTATGCTTTTCCCATATCAAACCACATAAATAAAACAATCAATTGAATGCTGCAAATCATTTCAAATCGCCTAAACTCACTGATCCAACACAAAAGAGTGCAACAAACCATTTTCGTTTTTTTCAACCCAAGGCATGTAAATACCACAATCGAAACCACCAAAAAAGGGAAAAAAATTAAAAACGCCTTTAACAAAATACCGTCTATATACATGTCAAGCAAATCTTCATCAACCATTTTCATCTATCATGAATCCATGGAAAAAAATCAGAAGCACACAGCTAAAATCTAAAACAATTTTCAAGACCCATTTTCAATCAATTACAGGACCACAGAGATATTCGACTTAGCTCTATCTTCAACACGAATTGGATTAATCATTTAACTGCAACTAACACGAATCGATCGAAAAATCAGGAGAAACAGATACGCTCTCAAAATTTTGAGACCCACTTTCAATTTTTCACTAAAAATTCTAATTTTAGCTAATAAAAATAACATGGACTAAAAGAAATTGATACATACCTCGTTCGCGGCTCCAAAACAGCTGAATGATTGGGCGTTCGATGGCGAAACTCACTATACTCTCTTACCTGGCAGTTGTGAATCATTCGTCGTCGATATTGGCGTCATCAGCTTCGTCGTCTATATTGGCGTCATCAACTTCGTCGTCATGGTCTCTAGTTTGTGACCAAAGTAATTGATCAATTTTTTGAAATAGGTTCTGAGCTACCTTGCTTCGATTTAGGTGGAAGAGAGAGATGAGTTGTATTTCTCGTTTTGGTGGATGAAAGAGATGAATAAAGCCTAGAGGCCAATGTGAAAATCTTAAAATTTTTGGATTTTTTATCATTAACTTATTCAAATTACGATCTTGCCCTCATCTACCTAACATATACGAAACGGAATACTAATAATAGGGAGGTCTATAAGAATATTTAGATACTTTCTATCAAATTAAGAATACACCATACTTTAGGGGAGGTTTCTGAAAATTACCCAAAAAATAATACATAAATATGTAAGACAAATATTCTTGCAAAGCAAACGCTGAGATACGAGTAAGATTAAAAATGTAAGAAAATTAACTTGCATTTTTGAGCTTGTTGAAAGCAATAAAGATCGTAAATTTTTACTTGAACGTCTAATTAAGGCTTTATTTAGAATTGAGGTTGGAATTTTGTAATTTTTAAACTACAATATTAAAGTGTTTAATAAATATTAACTGTTATATCTTGAAAATTAAGTTGTATGATGAAAATTTTATTATATTTTTATTAATTTTGTAAAAATTATATTTATTATATACTATTAATTTTTATCTTATAATTATAATTTTTAATAATTTAAAAGTAAAAAAATGACAGTATTTTGATATGAAAGAAGACCTAACTTTCTTTCAAAGAAATCAATGGAAGGAATGTTTTGTGTTTTAATTATTAATTTTTCAAAAACAAAAAGTGTAATAAAAAGTGTCTGCCGAAAGCAATTACGACGAATGATCATGGTCTTTAATGGTGTATAGAATCAAAGATATGGTCGACATGATGTTGAGGAAAACAATGATTTCTTTTAGCATTTTATCAAGGGCGGCCTCAATGTAATTGCATTTTATAGGAAAAAGTGAATAAAATATTCTTTTAGAAAAATTCCACGATAATCTTTTTAAGAATTATATTATTTTGGCTTTGCAGTTTCCAAACGCGTGCTACATAATCAACCCTGTTCAACTTTTGCTTTTTCCCTGGTAACAAATCTCGTTTACGATTTCATGTTGCCTCGTCATTTTTACGATTTTACGTGTTGCATTACCGAACATATTGAACAAAAATTGTTACCAACAACGGGAATGCAGCTTCCAAAATCCAAACCGTCTCATCATCAAGACAATTGGACGAAATCTTCATCACACGTGTCTCACTATTATTGGTTACTATTTTGGATTCTTCTCACATGCATCTGACGGTCAAGAAGGCAGCTACTCTACATTGGAGATGCTCCAACCTATCTGCTGCCATTAAAAAATTGTTAAGGTTATGAATCTATCCGCAAGGTAGCTGTAAATAATTATATCGCTTCATGTCTCAATTTTGGGTAAATACTTGTTTAATCTATATGTTTTTGTTCAAGTATATGTTTAATTTTTATATTTTAAAAAGTGTCTCAAGAGAACTCGGCTGTTAGGTATACTACATTCATGCACTTTCTTTTTCTTTTTCCTTTTATAGTAATACACATGCAATGATATTCTTGAGGATATTAATTAATTTATCTATAAAGAAAGTTAGTTATCGAAATAACCTTAAAGGTAAAGTAAAAATAAATATAATTTTTTTAATTTTATTTTTGGGATTAATTTGGTAAATTAATTTTTTTAAATAATTATTGGAAAGACTATAATTGCAAGGGTATTAAATATTGCTTTAAGTTAGTTAGTATTAATTTTATTTTAAATCATTAGAAGATTGTTTCAAGAGTAAGAAAATACTAGTTCATTCAAACTAATAATTATTGGTTAATTTGCTAATAAATAATTATGGGTAAATTTGTTTATTAACATTTTTCATAGATTAATTAATTAATACCTCCAAAATTGTTTTAAGGGTATTATTGTAAAACATAAGATATTTTTTAAAATATAAGAATTAAACAAATATTTAATCTAAAATATAGGGACTATTCGAACATTAACCCTCACAACTTTTGACATGATATTAAAAAATAAGTGCATATTAAAAAAGGAATTTCTACTTCAATTTATAAAGCATATTAAAAAATTCAATTTCTACTTAATTTTATAATGGTCATGCAATATATCGATTTTGTGTTATAGTGAACGATAAAATAAAGGGAGATTGCTAATTTTCCCTCTCCTATAATCAATATATACCCTATATAACATTTATCTCCCTACTGTTTTTATAATAGCCAATAACCCCCTGACAGGATAAGTTTATAATATTACCCTTATTTTCAACCGCTCTTTTATTTATATTTATTATAAATTAAATTAATGTTAGAGTGCAATTTATGCACTAGTTTTGCATTGTTTACTTCCCTTAATATCGATGTTTTGCACTTAACAATCCCTTAATATCGATGTTTTGCACTTAACAATAGTGATTTACTTGTGTTTTATTTTTGTAGGTGCAATTCTATTGATTGGTGCTAAAATTGAGCTACAAGATGATGTTTAAGGATGATTATTCTCTTGGAGAAATTATGAGCGTCAGAAGAACTTTGTTGATAAGGTGTGGGCGCATGCTGTCAACTACGGACCTGCAGTTTTTAGTTTAACGTGTTTTGTATTTTTGGTTATTTTTGTAATTACAAATTTAATATTTCAGATATTAGTATTTTATTTTAAATAGAACTCCAGAGGAGAAGAGAGAGAGAGTATTTAAGGGAGGAATCTATTGTGAAAAAGGAGAGATTTTTGAAAAGAAAGAAACCCTAGATCTAAACTTTTCTCTTCTCTCTATGAAGAACTAAACCTATTTTTCTGGTTGAAGGTTAATGAAGCTTTGATTCATCACTACTGTGAGATCTTCCTTATGCTTTAATTATTTTATTACTTTTTGGATATTTGTTTATTCTCTGAATTATTTTCATGATTATGTTTGTTAATTAGATAACTGACCACTATTTAATTATCAACTTAATCTATTGTCAATTAAAGGATTCATCGTATGAAGATTTTAATGTTTGTGACAAATAACATAGCAGAGAGTTGTGTTGTGAGAATAAACAATCTAATTTAAATGAACCATCATATGTGTTTGTTGATTAGGATTTGAGTGTCTCTGGTTTTTCAAGCTGTCAATTGATTAAATCCTATGATCGTATCTAGGGTTGTCTATTGATTAGGGAAATAATCAACGGTCGTTAAGGAGAGATTAGGCCTTATAACCGGTCTATTCATAAGTAGTAATAATTTATATTTGAATCAATGATCAGTAGTTGAATCAAGCTGAGTTAATTCCTTCAACCAGAGCTTTTCCCAATTTGAATTACAATTTTAATTTGCATTCTTGTTATTTTTATTTGATTTTTATTATTGTCAACAAATCCCCCATTTTGCATTTTACATTTTTAAAAGGATTTAAATAATTACCGATCTCTGTGGACACGACCCTACTCAATCACTATACACAATTTATTTAGAGTGGGTATTTATTTTTGTTGGCTTCGATAACCATCAATTAATCATATGAATAGAAACTAAATAAAAAATTAAGTATTAAAAACAAGAAATATATGTTTTGATGTGAGCAAAAAAATTAATAATAATTTTTTTTGTAATTTTTTATTTTGTGAACATTTTCTTATAATAAATATTTTATAATATTTTAAAATTAAATGTAAAAAGTGCAAGCAAAACATTTTATTACTTATCTTGTAATAATTTTTTTATTTATCATTCAAGTTTTCTTATAATAATGTTTTATCATTTTATAATAATTTTCTTATATATTTATTATAAGAAAATATTTATAGAATAACAAGTACAAGAAAAATATTTTATTATTAATTTTTTTACATCAAAACATATATTTCTTATTTTTAATACTTAATTTTTTATTTTAATTTTCCATTAATCTGATTTATTTAATTAATAATAAATATAAATAAAAGTATATTTGAAAATAAAGATAATATTATAAACTTATGATATCAGGAGAATTATTGATTATTATAAAACAATAGAGTGCAAATAGTATATTGATTACACGAAAATTGGGAATCTCCCATAAAACAAATATTAAGATATGTGCATATGAGATTATTATAGAACGAACCTGCTATCAAACCCGAAGCTTGATCCTAAGCTGAGGTATGTATCGTACAACTCCTATCATTGTCCAAATCCAGATTCTATAAAATCCAAACGTTTAAAAAAAAATAGTTCTCCGAAAGTCGGAAATGCCTTGCAAAAGTAGCTGGACCTGGCTAATGGACTGTTTAAATACACTTATAATCCCTTTTTTTTTTTAATTCGTCCGTGAAAATCACAACAAAAGTAATTTTTTATTTATTTATTGTACATTCATTATTCAATCCGCCAATCGTTTTTTTTTAAATCCATCTGTGAAAATCACAACACATGGAAATTTTTTATTGTACATTTATTATTCAATTCCATTTTTCTCCAAAAAAATTTAGTATGCACATTTGTTCAAATTTGTGGCATGCACATCAAGTAGAGCTCGAATCTAAAACTTGAGTCTTCGAAAGGCTTCCCTTATAATTGCAGCTAAATCTAGCCTCTAACATAGTACGTGCCCTTTCTTATTGATTCCACGGCCAGGCTCTAAAATCAAGTAAATGCTACAGTCGTATGCAATTGATGAACATAGATAAGCAAATCCAAAAATTGTTGATAATATTACTTAATAAGTTTACGAATCCATCTGCAAGACAGCTGTAAATAATCATATAGCGTCAACTTTTATATGATTAATAAAGAATAACAGCATATTCAAAAATCAATTTCTACTTAAATTTATAGTAGTCATGCAAAAGAGAGATTGTGAATGTGTATATCAGTCTGCAGAAGTAAACAAAGTATGCAAGCATGATGAAATAAAGATCATGATATGTGCTTATGAGATTATTATAGAACGAACCTGCCATAAAAAAATGATGCAGAGATTACGCTAGAACAAAAGGCCACCTAAGATGTGAATTTGCTGTTATTAGATTCAACTCTTCGGCATGGCTCTTTAGGTTTGAATCAGCCTATGGCAGCCAAGTGAGCAGGCTGATACTGCTGTTGTAGATAGCTTGATGCCCTTATCAACATTCTTTTTCCATGAATCTGAATCTTTCTGTCGAGCAACATTAATAAGAATGCACATAGAAGTAATACAGTACTGCATGTTATAAAGGAAATTATTAATTTTGTAAAGTACCTGAGCAATTAATTCTGCTTTTGCGAACTTTGTTACTGTCTCGACTGCACTCTGTTCCACAGTCGAAATCATTCTGCATTTTGGCCCGATTCTAACAGGACAATCTAACTTCCAAGCTTTCAACTTTCCCCAAGGTCTCTGGCGCATTTTTAAGTTTGGAGCAGCCAGAGAGATGCAACATTCTAAGAGATCTCAAACCATTTATAGTACTTGGAAGACTCTTGAGATTCTTGCAATCTTTCAAATTCAACAAGACATTGCCAGAAAGAAGTTCAATAGATGCTGGCAATCCTCTTATAGCAGTTCCTTCCAGATGAATCTCCAAGAGCTGATCCTTGCTTGAAGTTTTCTCTGGGAACTCTCTGAATTTCAAAAGGCCAGAAAGATTCAAAGTTGATAGATAATTTAGAGCACTTATGGTCCTTGGAAGACGCTCAAGATTTTTGCAGCCATTCAGAGTCAACTGAACAAGTCTAAATAGAAGTTCAATTGCGAATGACAGTTCTCTAATATCAGTTCCATCCCAAAGAACTTGCACAATGTCTGGAAATTTCTTCAATTTCAAGCAACCAGAAAGAACAAGTGTCTTAAGAGATTTCATAAAGGTCTTGCCTGGAAGAGTTGTAAGACTTGTACAACCTTTCAAATTCAAAAAACTCAGCTTCTTTGAAGGAACAAAAATGAGTGAATTCACACAACCTTGTAAATCCTTTAAAATTCAGCTCCTCTAAATGTGGTGCTCTTGTGAAGTCTGATTGATCATATCAGAAAAGGCTTTAGCACCGAAATGCATCTCTTTGTTGCTAAAGCGATCAAATACAATGACTTAAACTACATCAGTTTCCTAAACGTTATAAGAAAAAAATAAGTGGGAAAAAAATGAAAGAAAGAAAATATTGATAAAACTATGCAAAGAGTGAACTAGTTAAATAAGTGATCATGATCCCAAAAATACAAGTTTTCAGCCTCAGTAAACATTTACACTGTTTTGTGATAATACATGACATACATCTGCTTCCTCCCACAATCTACTGCAGTTTCCAGGCTCCTGAGGGGATTGCCTCCTAACAATTAGTCTACCCCATTTCTTGTAACAACTCATGCATCCACCGTCCGCTAAAATCATCTATAGTCAATAGAGATTTTTCAATAAAACTAACAATTCCGATAATTGGTTCAAAATCACAGTATTTGAGAATTTTTTTCACATAATCGCTATGCTTCCCTTCATAGAAACACGCAATAGTGAGAAATATTTTCTTCTCTATTCCTTTTGACCCCTCAAAACTCATTTGAAGTGCATCAAGAATCTCACTTTCAGGATCTCTATATAGTCATTGTAGTGCACTTTCCCGTTCAACTATGGTTCTACCAAACAAAAATGAGCCCAAAACCTTGAATGAGGTTTAATGAATCAGAAATGTGTATATGGTTCTACCAAACAACTAACGGAAGACCACCAGCATACTTTAAAATACTTTTGGTGTTTAATGAATGAGGTTTGTCATCTCATCTCTACCTTATGGGGAAAAAAATAAAACTAAACTAAACTAAAACTAAAATTAATCAAGAGTTGTAGACGCAAATATTTCTCAAAGACCAAAGTTTACAGGTACAAGAAATTATGAAACTTGATAATGATTCTGTTTTGGAAATAAATGACGTTTTTCTTTATATTAGTTCTGAAAATTCAAAAACAAAATTGAAAATAAAGAGAACTGCATAGCATAAAACTTACAGCTTCGATTACACCAGGTGGGATGCACGTTCCTTCGAGGGCATATTACCGAACACGTCCTAGGCACGAGAATTATACCGCAATTCCGCCCTTTAACTTGGCCTGCAAGTTCCACATAATCATTCCTTTGTCTATTTTTCGTTTGTTCAGAGCCTAAAATCCTCAATTCATATTCATATAGATACTTGTCTTTCTTCCTAAGCATTGTCGCCTCAAAATTCACAGAGGAAATGACAAGGAAGAGTGTGAGCTCAATAAACACTCTCTAACTCTTCGCTCTGCCTTACAAACGGACGAATTAAAGATTGCCAATAAACCAGACCCTGTGTTTGTTTATAGCTGCTGCTAAAGTGCTAACCACGGCTAACAAACTCGGACACCAATCTAAAGATTGCCACGTCACTACCCCTCAACTGATTTATAACAGATTTTTGAATAAATAGAATGCAAAACAGGATTTGAATTTGAGATGCATGTTTAGTGATAAAGTCAGATTAAATAGTAAATAGCTTTTCCCCATTATTTGAGTTCATCTTTGAGGTTGTGGTTCCTCATCACCACAGCAGCCATTCCCCTGGCTTCTATCCCAAAAACATATTTAGTTTATTCATATTAATAATATTGTTATTTTTATTTTTAAAATATAATATCAATTTTGGGGTCAAGAGTATAATTGGGAGAAAAAAACGCAAAATTAAATAAGCATGTCAAAGTTAAGTCAATTATTATGTGATCTGACTATTCATTTTCTTTCTCTTTTGTATTTTTCTTTCTCTGTCTCTTCTTCTTGTTCTTTAGTAGATGACACAACGTTTCATTTTGTTTATTCAATTTGCTATTGGAGCATCTTCCAGGAAAGTATATATGAAACAGAAATGTAAATACAGGTAGTATTTTACTGTACCTATAAATAAAATAATTCATAAATATAATATTAAGTAACTAAAATAAGACAAATGAAATAATAAAAATATAAATGTCAACGAGATAAGATCAAATATATGATATGATGATACTACGTAAACAAAATTGTTTATGGTACGGTAGCTATTTGACCATTGTTGTTGTTGGAGCATCTTCCAGGAAATTATGTACGAAACAGAAATGTAAGCACAGCAGTAATATAATATTATATATATATAAATATTATGTCCAGAAATACAAAGTAAATAGAAAAAAGATTAGTGAAATAATAAAAAACATAAATATAAATGATAGATCAAATATATCATATGATCCCAATTTAATAAATTAGAAATGCCTTAGTAGACAATATAGTTTATGATATATCTTGTTAGGAATTTGATGAGTGAAGCAAACACGCAGTTAAAATAAAATTAGAAGAAAATAAAGAACAAGTACAAAAGAGAATACCAGAAATTACGTGGTTCGCCTTTTAGTCTACGTCCATGGGCGAAAACAGCAGAAAAATATTTTACTAGTGAAAAGGAGTTACAAGTATTGTAGTTTTTTACCTCACTACCCAAAACCCAATACACCCAAACTCTCAAATCACTATAATAAGAGCTTATAATTTTAAGCTCTCTAAACTCTCTCAAGAAAACTCTTCTCAAAATTGGATGATTAAAACCAAATGAAGAGCTCCCTTTATATAGCCAAAATTGGCTATTAAAATATTATTATATTTTTAAACCGCCTTTGATTTTTCTTCATTCTTCTTCCTTCTTTCTTGTCAAAGCCGTGTGCTTCCGTTTTCTTTCAAACTTTGCTGCCAAATTCTTCTTCAAACAAAGTTGTTGCCGACCATCTAGATGGCGACTTTGTTTGACATTTCTCCCACTTGAAGATTCGATTAAGAATCAATCAATCTCCATATCATCCTTTCTGCTTCGCTATTGTCACGTTGCTTACATTTCTGTTAGGCCACAAGAGGATCTACTCCAGATAAACTTGTCAGCATTGATTGGCTTGGTTAAAACATCTGCTAGGTTTTCCTTCGTATGGATTTTCTGTAAATCCACATTTCCGTCTTCCACTACTTCTTGAACAAAGTGATACTGAACTCCTATGTGCTTTGTCCTGGAATGAAAGGCTGGATTCCTTACAATATGTAAGGCACTCTGACTGTCACAAAACACATAAATTTTCTCTTGTTTGTGCCCGAGCTCCTCCAATAACCTTTGTATCCAAATAGCTTCCTTGCAAGCTTGTGTAGCTGTCATGTATTCTGCTTCTATTGTAGATAGAGCCACAACTGTCTGCAGTTTTGAGGATAATTTGAAATTGGCTTACAATCGTGCATGTTGAAACGTCGCAAGATTTTCTTCAAGTAGTTCTTCTGAGAAAGCCAAATCTTCCTATTATTTTTGTCTTGGTGAATTTGCATCCCTAGAATCTTGTTTGCTGGTCCTAAGTCCTTCATTTCAAATTCCCTAGCCAATTGTGCCTCCAATTCTTGGATTTGATCTTTGTTGGGGCCTGCTACCAATATGTCATCCACATACAACAGCAAAATAATGAAATTATTATCTTCAAACCTTTTGTAATATGCACAATGGTTTGAACTAAGTCTGTTGTATCCAAGGCTCATGATGAAGGAATCAAATCTCTTATACCAACATCTCGGCACCTATTTGAGACCGTATAAAGATTTGTTCAACCTGCAAACTAAGTTCTCCTTTCTTGTTTCTGCAAAACTTTCTGGTTGGAGCATACATATTTCTTCTCCAAGTTCTCCATGAAGAAATGCAGTTTTCACATCTAATAGCTCAAGATGTAAATCAAATATAGCACACATCGCCAAGACTATTTTGACTATTGTGAGTCGAACCACTGGAGAAAATATCTTGTTGAAGTCAATACCTTCTTTCTGAGCATATCCTTTCACCACCAATCTTGCACGATACCGCTCACTTGGTCATTACCATCACGCTTGATCTTGTAGACCCATTTGTTTTCAATGGTTTTTCTTTCATGTGGCAGTGATACAAGTTCTCATGTCTTGTTCTTGTATAGAGTTTCAATTTCTTTCTGCATTGCTGTCATCCACAAAGTAACATCGGGGCTGTTTAAAGCTTCATAGAAAGTTGATAGTTCTTCATCCTCTATTAGAAGACAGTATGCAATATTGATTTCTGTGACATACTCCGAGTACCACGCTGGCAGTCGTCTCTCAGGAGTTCACCGACGAACTTCTGGAGCCTCAGACTCGACTGGTTCTTGTTCCTCGTGCTCTGGTGCTGCTTCAAAAGAATCTGAATCTTCTGGATTATTTTCCACATATACTGGCACAGTCTCTGACTTTTCTTTTACAGTGCCATAATCTCCATCTTTCCTTTATAGTTGATCTTCTATAAAAATAACATCTCTGCTGATGACGATCTTGTGGGTAGTGGGGTCTCATAGACGATACCCCTTTACTCCATCAGCATATCCCAATAAGATACATCTTCTAGATTTTTTATCCAGCTTTGTTCTTTCTTGGGCATTATACATCGCGTACACAGGACATCTAAATGCATGTAGGTAGGAGTAATCAGCTCGCTTTCCAGTCCACATCTCTATCGCTGTCTTCAACCCAATAGTTGTAGATGGCGACCGATTTACTATATAACAGGCAGTTTTGGCTACTTCTGCCGAGAATGAATTGGGTAGACCAGCAGTCCTCAACATAGCTCTTATCATTTCTGTAAGAGTTCTGTTCATCCGCTCCGCCACTCCATTTTGTTAAGAAGTGTATGCTACCGTGAATTGCCTCTGAATACCTTATTGCTTACAGAAAGCAAGATACTCACCGTTTGTATACTCTCCACCATTATCTGTCCTCAAACACTTGATCATTTTATTAAATTCAAGTTCCACCCACGCTTTGTATTCTTTCAACACTGGAAATACATCCGACTTTTTCTTAATTGGATACACCCAACATCTCCTGGAATAATTATCAATGAAAGTCACCATGTACTTTGACCCTCCCATGGACATATCGGGCGATTCCCAAACATCAGAATGAATCAAGTCTAAAATGCATTTACTTATAGCAAAAGATCTACTGAACTTTAATTTATACTGTTTACTTGTAACACAATGCTTGCAAAATGGCAAACTTATCGATTTGAGCCCATGAAGCAATTTTCGTTCAGAATCTTCAAACCTTGTTCTGACATGTGGCCAAGTTTGAGATGCCACATGATCGTTGACTCTTCTCCATTTGATGCGACACATGCATCAGTCTCCTGTGGTGTTTCTCCTTTAAGGATAAATAGATTAGCACCGATCTTTTCTGCCTTCATCAATACAAGCGCGCCTTTAACGATTTTCATAATTCCATTTTCCACATGAGTTTTATACCCATGACTATCCCTTTATCCCAAAGACAATAGATTTTTCTTCAGGCCGTTGACATATCGTACCTCCCCAATTATGCGAATTGTACCTTCAAACATTTTTATTTTGATAGTACTAATACTAGCGATCTCCAAGGCATAATCATTACCCATAAATACAGATCCTCCTGAGATAGGTTCATATGTGTGGAAGCATTCTCTCCGAGAGGTCATGTGCCAAGTAGCTCCTGATTCTATAAACCAGACATCAGACAATCATTTTCTACCTTCTGAAACAGTCGTTACCTCACTGTAGAGAATTTCGCCATCATCCAAGGTACTTGCTACACACCCCTGAGCATTTGATGACTCAAGTTCTTTCTTGACGTGCCCTTTCTTGCCATAGTTGTAGCATTTAACATTCTTCTTACTTCTGGATTTTGATCTACCATGATTTTAACTCCCACTGGGGCCACGTTCTGTTGATCTCCCTCTCGTCACCGATAGCGCATCTGCTTGCTGCGAACTTGCTTGTCTATTCTCTTTATTTTTCCGCCTGCTCTCTTCATTTAATACAGAGGCTGCAACATCGTTGAAAACTAGTCTGCCTGCGGGATTGTTGTTCGTCAGGTTGATGATGAGTTGATCATATGAATCTGATAGACTTTGTAGTAGAAGCTTTGCACGTTCATTCTCCTCTATATTATGACCTAAAGTGTTGATGTGGTCGGTCACCATTGTAAATTCTGTCATTCAAAGAGTATAGAGTTTTCTCTTCAAGAAGATTTTGTTGTGTAGTGACTTGGCCTCGTACAATTTTGTGAGAGTATCACATATTTCCTTCGCTATATTTTTCTCTACCACACTGGCTAATACTCCATCCGCAAGTGCCAAGTGTAGATCAGAAATGGCGTTGCCATTTATTTCATTCCACTTGTCATCAGTTATCTCCATGGGCCTTTCTCCAATTACTGTCAAGAATTATTTTTCCTCAATACAGCTTTCATCTTTATTTTCCACAACGAAAAATTATTTCCATTAAACTTCTCAATTTCATACTTTGCCGTCATTTTGTTGATAAATACCACACACAAGCTAGTGTATCACCTTGAATAATTGTGAGTATGTGTGAGAATACACACCAGGAAAGTTCCCGGGAAAGACTGGAGGGGTCACAATGGTCTCACTTAAAACCTACACTCCTTAAGCTCTTATCGTCTTTGTGACAGAACTTTCCTAGACATATACAAAACCACACAATTTCTTTACTCACACCATTATTCCCTGCTTTGCACCGTAAAATTCTTGGATCGCTCCCACTGTTTCTCGTGAACAATACCGTATATATGAATAGTACCATATATGTGAACAGTGCCGTATACGTGAACAGTACCCAACTCCAAAAAATACAACCAATAGCTCTGATACCACTGTTAGGAATTTGATGGGTGAAGCAGACACGCAACTAAAATGAAATTGGAAGAAAATAAAGAACAAGCACAAAAGAGAACACCAGAAATTACGTAGTTCGGCTTTTAGCCTACGTTCACAGGCGAAAACAGTATGAAAATATTTTACTAGTGAAAAGGAGTTACAAGTATTGTAGCATTTTACCTCACTACCCAAAACCCAATACACCCAAACTCTCAAATCACTATAATAAGAGCTTATAATTTCAAGCTCTCTAAACTCTTTCTAAATACAAGAAAACTCTACTCAAAATTGGATGATTAAAACCAAATGAAGAGCTCCCTTTATATAGCCAAAATCGGCTATTAAAATATTATTATATTTTTAAACCGCCTTTGATTTTCTTCATTCTTCTTCCTTCTTTCTTGTCAAAGCCGTGTGCTTCCGTTTTCTTTCAAACTTTGCTGCCAAATTCTTCTTCAAACAAAGTTATTGCCGACCATCTAGATGGCCACTTTGTTTGACATATCCTATGTATAGCTTATTTGAACAGATGAATATCCTCTAAACATCGTTTCCTCAATAAACACATTTGAAAACTTTCAAAGCCACAATCGCACTCCACACACCTCAAAACTCCACTCCCCACCCCCCTTCCCCCCAAAAACATATACACATTAATTATTCATGCCATTTTCCTTAGTAAATTAATTTAGTTTGTATATTTTCAGACACGCATATTTAACAATCATGTGAGCTGTTTTTTTCGTCTAAGGTAGTGTTTGATTGGGAGGAGAGAATGAAGGAGAGGAAAGTAATTTGAATTCTATTTTTATTTTCATTGTTTGGTTGGACAAAACATATAAGAATTTAATTTCCATTAGAATTTAATATTCACCATAGCGTAGAATTTGAATTCCACACCGAGAAGTGAAGAATTTAAATTCCTCTTATGTTGGAAACTAAAGCTTTCAAAATTACTTTTCAATTTTTTAACTTGTTTAATGCTATTAATAATTATTATTTATAATTTTATTTTATCAATCTAATATTATAAATCATTTTATATTAATTAAATTGAATGAATGATTTAAGAAACTTGACTAAATAAATAAACTTATATGTTTATTCATTTAATATGAAAATATAGAAATAAAAATTAACTGTCGCCGGATAGTCGCTAGACTTCTGCTAGAACTCTGCCAGACTGCCATTTTATACATATACATATATATATAATTCCAACAAATCATGAATTATTTTATAACTTTTTGACATTAAAAAGTTTGATGTTGATATTAAATTATATTTCGTTACTAATATAAATAGTTTAATATTTAAGGCAAATAATAAATTTTTCCGAAGAAAAAATTTGTAATTCCTTTCCTTATAAAATTTTATATCAAACCAAACAATGAAATTTAGTTTCATTATTCTCTTCACTCATTTCTTCTCCCTTCCCCTTCATTCCACTCTTTTCCTCTCAAAATTGTAATTCCTTTCCCTATTAAATTTTATATCAAACCAAAAAATGAAATTTAGTTTCATTATTCTCTCCACTCCTTTCTTCTCACTTCCCCTACATTCCACTATTTTCCTCTCCTTCACTTTCTTCAAACCAAACATGGCCTAAATTTAATTTAAATAATCCAGCAGGGGGGATAATCTCATCGAGCATGAATGCAATTTTGATTCAAGGAGGGTAGCAAGTTTGGAGATAATCCTTACTTTTGATCCAAAAATTGGTAAAGAATATTACTCTTATTAACATTAAAAATCCATCCGCAATTAATAAAGGATCACAGCGTATACAAAAAGCGATTAAAAGAAATAGAGAAACTTCGTTGTAGTGAATGTGTATGGCACTGTGGCAGAAGTGAACAAAGGATACAAGCATGATAAATTAAGATCAAGATGTGTGCGTCTGAGATTATTATAAGGACTTTTGAGGAGTGTCAAAAGCTTGACTCTTCTTGATTGAATGGATGTCGAGCATGCTTGTGGAACTTGTGATGCTATGAGCACCCCTTTATCATCTTTAAACAACCACATTTCAAATAAAATTATTTTTTTTCCCTGCAGATTATTTGTATCCATAATCAACCAATTTTTTTTTGTTGTTTTCTTTATCATTCATGACTTCCTATCTATCCAAAATAAATTTACTTAAATTTGAAATATTATATTATTTTTTTCCTAATTCTTATTGATTGAACTTTTTTTTACTTAAGATTACTTTCAAATTATAATTTAAAATATATGTAATTTAAGTCAAAGTTATATTTTAAAGTATTTGTAATTTATGTTAATATTTTACGTTAAAAAATTCATCACTGATAATATGTGTGTAGGATGGATTGCAAATTAACAAGAATGTTAAATAAAAGAAAATTTGGAAGAGTGTATTAAAAAAAAAGGATGTTTCTGGAATTAAAAGTAAGAATAGCTAAAAAAAAAAAAAGA
Source organism: Citrus mangshanensis (assembly GCA_030449895.1). Lineage (NCBI taxonomy): Eukaryota > Viridiplantae > Streptophyta > Magnoliopsida > Sapindales > Rutaceae > Citrus > Citrus mangshanensis. Next base: position 345,970 of record JASUUJ010000242.1, read on the forward strand.
GGTCTTATGAGGATATTGAGGGGGCAATAATCCAACTTTGTGAAAAGAATCAACAAGAAAATAATAAAAGTCATTTTTAAAATTAAGTCACGCATCCATTGAAGTTTGAACCTAAGACCTAAATCTTAGAAAAGTTGAGTAGTGAAGTTAGATCTCAACTTCAATAAGAGAATAATATTAAAAATTAGATGAGTGATTAAAAAAGGGACATTTTTTGGAATTCAAAGTAAGAATAACTGAAAAAAAAAATAAAAAAAGGATTAATGAAAAGATTAAAGGGGCGTCAATAATCCAATATAAAAACACTACTAGAAAAATGGGCTTTACTGACACTTTGTTACTAACACTTTGCAAAAAGTGTCAGTACTTATGTACATATGCACCATTTTCCACTTTTGACAAATAGGAATCAAAGATAAAAAAAATCACTAACACTAAAGTATCAATGATAAAAAAAATTCATAAAAATTTTGTTTTAGCTCCAACTCGAACCTGAGAGCTCTAAGATTTAAAGCTTTAATGTTTGGAGCACAGACCATCAAATCTCAATGAGTCAAAGTCATAATAATATTTAAATTATTAAAAAATGAAAATATAAATAACAACAACATAAAACACACTTGACTTTTCCCCATCTAGACTATATCGACTGTCTCTATCTTGCTTTCATTGTTCACTTTCGCTTTCGTTTTTCTCTTCTCGATCTCTTCTGTTTTGCACTATCCATTTACAAATTAAATTCAATTAATTTAGATAGATAATGAAAAGCTAAAACTCTGTTTCGTTTTTCCATTTTGCCCAAATTGAAACACAAACCAAAACACTAATTGCTTGTTATCGAAGGGGTTTTTCTCCAACTAAACCATCCAGTGCCTATACTAGGCAAGCAAGTAAAAGCCATCGACAAGGGGTGAAGTGGCACCATCGGTTCGGTATTCAGGTAATCTCATTCTCCTTGACAAGTTAAGTCCATAGAAAGAACTGTAGAGGAGGTTATCAGCTGGTAATGGCAGAATTTTTTTTTTGGGCAATTTAATTATTGGGTTTATTTTAATTTGGCTTATGAATAATATTTTTGAATTTTTATTTTTGGGTTGTTTCAAATATTCAGAAATTGAACAGTAGTGCAACCCTGGTGGGTTTTGTTTTCCAAATCTTTTTTTTCTTTTATCTATTCGTAACTTGAAATTTTTGTTCTTATTTTTCTATATCTTCACTCACATGCAGTCCAAAAATACAGGCATTTTAAGTGGTGCATTACTTAAACTCAAAACACTTGCTGCTGCGACTCTGTTTTTTCTGCCACATTTGAGGTCAGTTTCAAATTTTTGTGCATGTGATTTACTATCATTGTTATTTAAAACTAAGAATGTGCATTTTTTTTAGTTTCTGAAATAAACAGCTCGCTTAACTTTGAGCAATAAGTTAGTTGATTTTGAATGTACTAAAATATGAAATTTGATTTTAGCTTTTGCCTTTGTGATTAGGAGATGATTGTTTGGGTGTTATATTGGCTGAATGACTGTGTATTTAGTGGTTACAAACTATTTACATCTCTGTTTCACGTAAAGAGAGGCAAATTTTGTTATATAATACTACTTGTTTATTTATTCTGTTTTGGTTGGACGATTTGTAATAGAGACAATGACTATGATATGAATTAATTAAGTTCGTGGTTGTGAGTATTTTGAGATTGTATAAAGTTGATGATTTGTGTTTGATTCAATAAAGAAATGCTTGTTTTAAAGTAGTTCTGCATGTTGTATTTGAAGTTAAAAAATGATTTATAGAATCTTAAAAAATGGATTGCAAAGTGGTATGAAGACATTATTTATTTGAACTCTTAACATTTGTTAGTTACTTGACTTATGAATTAGTTCGACTACTTAAAAAGCCATTAGCACCCATCTTACCTATTAATCTCCTATTTAGGTTTCAAAACTTCTTTTGTTTCAATTTCAGGATTTTGTCTAAATTATTATTATAATTAATGATTTATAGGGGCTATTAATGCTTTTCCAGAATTATAAGTTTATTATTACAACTATAATCATAATAACATTGAACTTTAAATTAATCATGCAATTTAATTAAACTTAAACTGACATTACATATGTGAACAGGTAAAATATTTAAAATGGACAGAAGTTAGATGACTTGTGATAGATTGTCTGTAAAGTATCGTTCTGGAGTTGCTGATTTATTAGATTTTGCCATTTTGAATGCTGAAAATCGAATGTCAATTAGATGTCCTTGCACCTTTTGTTATAATATGGAGTTTCATACTCTTCAACAGGTGAAGGATCATTTATTTGAAAAAGGTTTTCTCCCAAGATATATTGTTTGGACTTGGCATGGTGAGACTGACTCTAAATCTACATTTACAAACTGTGAAGACCATTCACATAGTCAAAGATTTAGATGTCATGATTACAGTAATATAATTGACATGGTCGAAGATGCTTACGAGCATTGTGATAGAGATCCTAGTTCTTTTAAGGATATGCTTGAAGATATTGCCGAAAGCCTTTGTACCTAAAACATTCAAAGTTATCTAGTTTAATGAGACTTTACAATGTGAAAGGGAACTATGGGTGGTCCGATAAAGGGTTTTCTACTTTGTTAGAAGTTCTTGCTGATATTTTGCCAAATAATAATACTCTACCTATGTCAATGTACGAGGTTAAGAAAACAATGAAAGTGCTAGGCTTAGAGTATGAAAAAATACATGCATGTCCAAATGACTGCATTTTGTATAGGAATGAATTTGCTTGATCTTGTCAATGCCCAAATTGTGGAGGATCTAGTATCAAATAAAAAAGATAGCTTAACAAAATTTAGAAAGGGGTTCCTAAAAAGGTATTATGGTATTTTCCACTATTCCTAGGTTGAAAAGATTGTTTCAATCACCACAAATGTTTTCTCAAAATTTAACATGGCATGCTAATAAAAGAATTAGAGATGGCAAACTTCGCCATCCAGCAGACTCACCAGCCTGGCAACTAATTGACAATAAGTGGCCAAAATTTGCACAAGAACCTAGAAATCTCCGTTTAGCTCTCTCAACTAATGGGGTTAACCCACATAGTACACTTAGCACTACTTATAGTTGTTGGCCAGTTATATTAATAACATATAATCTTCCTCCATGGTTGTGTATGAAGAGAGAGTTTTTGATGTTGTCACTTTTGATATCTGACCCTAAACAACCTAGAAATGATCTAGATGTATACCTAGCACTTTTGATTGAGGACTTAAAAACTCTATGGGATGTAGGTATTGATGTTTATGATTCTTATAGAAAAGAAACCTTTAATTTATGGGTTGTCTTGATGTGGACAATCAGTGACTTTCCAGCATACGGAAACCTCTCTAGTTGTACTGTTAAGGGCTATTATGCTTGCCCAATTTGTGGGATAGACACTTGTGCATGTTGGCTGCCACATAGTAGGAAAATGTCATATATGGGCCATCGCCGCTTTCTACCACTCGGTCACCTATTTCGGAAACTGAAAAAGGTTTTTAATGGGAAGCAAGAGTGGAATGAGCCTCCTAAAATTTTGTATGGTGAGGAAATCTTTAATATGGTGGAAGATATAGATATTAAGTTCAGGAAAAAGAAGGCCAAAAAGCGAAAACATGATGGCGGTGGTGGCGGTGATGGTGATGAGAACATAACTGAAAAATTGTACAAAAAAGTCAATCTTTTTTTAGTTAGATTATTGGAAGCATTTATTAGTTCGCCAACAATTAGATGTGATGCACATTGAAAAAAATGTGTGCGAGAACATATATGGCACATTACTTCATCAAACAGGCAAAACGAAAGATGGGATTAATGCTAGAAAAGATCTTGAGTCTTTAAAGATCAGGGGAAAACTAGTTCCTGATGAAACAAACAAAAAATACAAAGTCCTACCTCCAGCTCCTTATACTTTGAGTAAAAAAGAAAAAAAACAGTTTTGTGAAACCTTGCTGAGTGTGAAAGTCCCTGATGGGTATTCTTCAAATGTCCAAAACCTTATTTCAATAGATGATTGTCGGCTTCAAGGCCTTAAGTCCCATGACTGCATACTTTGATGCAACAATTTCTACCACTAGCCATTCGAAACTGTTTGCCTATAAATGTGAGAAGGGCCATAATCAGGATGTGCTTCTTTTTTAATACATTGTGCTGTAAAGTGGTAGATCCTAATACTCTTGACCAATTGCAAGAGGAACTTGTAATCACTTTATGCTTATTGCAAGAGTACTTACCTGCTTTTGACATAATGATCCATTTAACAGTCCACTTAGTTGAACAAGTTAGCTTATGTGGACCTGTTTATCTTCGATGGATGTATCCTTTTGAGAGACAAATGAAAACTCTCAAAGATTATGTTCGTAATCGCTACCGCCCTGAGGGTTGTATTGTCGAAAGTTATATTGCAGAAGAAGCACTTGCATTTTCAGGTACCGAAAATTTCTCAAATTGTGATGTTATCATCAACCGTTGTCCAACTGATTTATCTATCGAAAAGCCTTTGGGAGGTGCAAACATAAAGGTGGTTGATGATCCTTTGTTGGCACAAGCACACCGGTGTGTTCTAATGAACACCCCTGAAATATAAATATATATCGAGTAAGTTATTAATTTTTCCAAAAAAAATATTACTATTGTATTATTAGATTAATATACTAGTTTTTAAATCTTAATATGTCTCACTGTAGGGAGCATATGCATTATTTGGCATCAAGAAACCCCTATAAGGCAAAAACAAATCTGTGGTTGCAAAATGAACACATACGTACATTTTCTGGTTGGTTACAAGCAAATGTTAGAATTACTTAACTAAATACAATATAGGATATAAACTTAACAAGATTTTTCTACATGTTACTAATTAATGTACTTGTTAATTTAATTTATAGGTGGCACATGATAAAGCAAATAATGTGCTAATTGACGAAATAGTGTGCTGGTTGGCAAACAAACCATGCTCAAGCGTGGTGACCTGCTCTGGCTACGAGATAAATGGCTTCAATTTTACAACGAGGGACCGGGACTGTAATCGTGTGACCCAAAATAGTGGTGTTAGGGTTGTTGCTAACACTCTACAGATTTCAAGCTCAAAAGATAAAAGTCCTCATTTTGGAGACATGACGTTTTATGGAGTCATTGATGAGATTTGGCAGCTTGATTATTTAATGGTTAAAAAAACACTTTTCAAGTGTGATTGGGTAGATGATAGAGGGGTTTGCACTGGCAATTTAGGTTTCACTGTAGTTGATTTAAATCGAATTGGCTATAAATCTAATTGCTTTATTCTGGCTTGTCATGCAAAGCAAGTATTTTATGTAAAGGACTAGCTAGATAATAATAAATCAATAGTTTGTTCAGTGACCGATAAAGCTTATAAGTTAAATGGGGAAAGATGTGAAGACGTGGATGTATTTTCTCCATTATCTAACAAACTTTCAGTATGTGAGTTGGATGAGAAAGATGATAAAGGAATTTATGACAGAAAAGATTGTGATGATATTCCAATAGATATTGATTTAGAAAATCTATGAATTCATTATTGTAGTTAGTTTCCAGCACCAATTTTCACAGTTTTCCAGTAAGTGATTTATTTATTTCATTATATGCTATTGCTCTTGTATTAACTTATTAATCTAAATGATATACTTATTTATTTTAATCATTTTTAGGATTGTAGGAGATGACTGACAATGTTGAGTTCACTCTTCCGGAGCTCGACAGAAGACCAAGGAAAAGAAAACAAACAAAAAAAAAGGTTTGCAAAAACAAGAAGTTAGTCATGAAGCTGCAATTGAGTACAATTCTTATGGTGTTCTAGTTGGAAAGGGAAGAAATGATCTTAGGAGTTACATTGGAGTCATTGTACGTGAAAGAATTTCAATTTTACTTGATGATTGGAGGCGTGTGCCACTAGAGACGAAGGAAACTTTGTGGGTTCATTTTCAGGTTTTGTTTTCTTGTTTCATAGTATGTTTAAAGATTTTATATAACTTCCAGATTTGTTTAAAGTTGTTTCTAATCCATGTTATTAGTTTACAGAAAAAATTCAAATTGAGCTTGAAATGCAAAAGCCAAGTATTAAAGTGGATGGGGGTTGCATCAAGAAACTTTCGATGTGAACTGGCAACTGAATTTGTTCTACCTAACAAGGACGATCGAAAGTCACTAAGGTTGCCTCCTATTGAATATCCTAGCATTAAAAAAGAAGATTGGAAACTTTATGTTGACAAAGTTTTGTCTGAACAATTTCAGGTGTGTTGTTTGTTAATATTACCTGATTTAATTGTTGGTAGTTACTAATAATCAGTGGTAACTTTTTGTTCTTCATATAAACTGCAGGCAGAAAAAGAAGGCAAAAGACAAAAGAGCAAAGAATGTCTACAACCATCGCTTGGGTAGCACAGGATATGGTGGCATGTTGTATAGAAAAGTAAGTGTGGTAATATGGAGTAATTACAGTAACATAAGTAATCTAATACGTGTAATATAATAGAATCAATTATTTATGTTTTATGTCACCTTGTAAGAGAAAAGGAGAGTGGAGTTTCTGAGCGGGAGATTGATCGCAGTGAAGCTTGGTTAATGGCACGAGCAGACCGAGATGGCAAATATGCTTCTGATGTGACGCCAATTGCTAAGAAAATAGTAAGTCACTTGTATACTTAATTCTTATGAATTTTCTTTATAATATGTGTGTGTGGGGGTAGATATTTACGTACATATATACTGCTTTTTGTAATAATTGTATGGCAACATTTACAATTGACAAAAACTCAGTAAGATTTCATCATAACTTATTTCTTCGCATATAAAAAGGTTAAAACTTGTGTGAGGTGTTGTCTTGTAATATTTTCTGTAGTTTCAATTTGAATTGTATATGGATTTGCTCTTTGTTAAAGATTCAAGAAGGATATTAGTTTAGTTTAGCTGATGTCTTGTACTCGTAATTGCGGATTTACAATATTTTTTTTTTGTAGAATGAGCTGAAGAGTCATGTTGAACAAGGAACATTCCAATCACAAGGGTCACATGACATTCTAGGTGAAGCTCTTCAGAAGCAGCCAAATGGAAGCAAGGTGCAAAGAGTGGGGCAATTCTTCACCCCATCTATGTACTTTCATGTCCCTGATGCCATTGAGTTAGCAAGAGAAAGAAAGATGTATCAAGAGAGTTTCCAATTCATGTTTGCTCAATTAGAATGCATGAATGCAAGGTTAAATGCGTACAGCAATACTGAAGTTGGAAGTTCTAACTTTCCTAAGCCCAAAACTTCCACTAGTGTTCAGATTGACAATGATCAACAATCCCCTGAAACCCTTGGAAAAAGAAAGGTATATGGCCTGTTACATGTCATTATTTTATTTCCATTTGTATATGCATGTATTACTACTAATGGTATGTATTTTGATTATTGCATAAGTTGATTTCCCATCAGGTAAGTCGACTCCAAAATCTGTGAAGAGTAAAATCAAGGATAGTACCACCACAATGTCCCAAGCAAATCCTTAACAAACCCCCGAAAAAGTAGAGTGTGAAATTACTTCAAAGCCCACACCGAGAAGATCTCATAGACTAACACATAAACTACTAGATAGGCAGTTCTCCTGTCATGACAAAGTACCCAACAAAGAACCACCAGTCATCAAACCAGCAGAAGTACCCAAAAAAGAACCACTGGTCATCAGACCAGCAGAAATACCCAAAAAAGAACCCAGAGTCATCAGACCAGCAGAAGTAGCTAAAAAAGAACCCCGAGTCATTAGACCAGTAGCAAAAGACCTCAATGTACGTGTGAAGAATACACGGGCAGTAGCACGATCAAGAAAGAATGATAGGAGTGAATATATGAACATGTTTACCATGTTCATCGAGAATTCTTTACCTCGGTTGATCAGGATTCGGCATGACACATCAACCTTTAGTGAATGATTTGTGCTGAAATCATCGAGTTTAAAGAGGTCTCAAACTGCATCATTAACATATGGATCAAGTACGGTAAATCATAACTTATATTTTAGTAAACTTGGCCCTATTATTTTGTTTCTTATATTCAAACTTACTTCGTTATATATATTTGTTTCCTCTTAGACACCTGTATGAGGAGATGGAAAGCAAAGGAAGTACTAAACCAGTTCAGTTTGGGCTTTTTGAGAAGCTATATCCAAGGGTTAGCTTCAAAGATAGGACTCAATACATTTCAAAACTGTTAGGCTTGGCAGAATTGGGACAAGTCATCGTATTCCTGTATAACCCTAGGTATAACCTTTTTCATTTGCTAGTTATATTCTTTAATTTGTAGATTAATCACGAAGTTAAAAACTTTTACTTGTAATTCATGTGTGAGAACAATATTTACTTTGTTTAGTGCCCACTGGGTGTTATTGGCAATTGATATGGTGAGACGTACAACCTATTACCTTGATCCTTTGGAAAGTAGTCCTGATGAAGAGCTAATGCAGATTGTCAATCAGTTAAGTTTGTTATTTGTATGTCTTTTGCTAATTATTTGCTAACGTTAGCTATGTCTCTTAATTGTAGGGGGATTCGAATACATCAGAGTTTAAATTCTGATACAAAGGCCAATGTTCAATGGATACCTGTCAAGGTAAAAATTAGACAAACCTAACTAATTATTGTTAACGTACAGTAAAAAATTAATGTAATTTTGATCTTGTAGTGTCCGAGGCAAACAGGACTTTGAATGTGGTTACTATGTGATGAAATACATGCAAGATATCATCACAAATGTGAACGTTCTAAAAAATAATGTAAGTATTGAAAATGATTTTTACAATACTGCATCATATTGTTTTAATTTATTGTGAAATGAATATGCTCAAACACCTGCGTGCTTCTTTACAGTTATCTTTTTATTGCGTATTGTATGCATTTTATAAACTGTGAGGGTACTTATAATGGTGACTATGTTGCATACTATTGAATAGATTATATGAATATCCATATAGACATGAATTAAGATTTGGGATATAGACAATGTACTGCATATTCCAACACAAAACAATTGTTTGGGTTGCAAAGTAGTTATTAGTGCGGATGTGTTATGGTGTCGTTGCTTGTACTTTACTTTGATAAGGATAAGTTGTCATCCTAATTAAGGTTTTGTATTTACATCCATATTTGTATTAAATCGCGTACTGTTGGGGTTCACAAGTTGCTTCAGCTATCAAATATTGTTGCTATTGGAGTTCACAAGTTGTTTTTTTTTTGGAATTACCATAATCAGGATGTTCAGTATTTACCTATATAATTTTGGATAAAACATAAACATTGTTGGAGTTTATTTGTTGGCTTTAATTGTTAACACGCAAATATATTTAAATGAATGATAATTAAGTAGTTTAGTCAATGATTTTCGGTGAATAACTTGTTGTTTTAAAATTAAAGTTCAAGGGAGTTGAGGAATACATTGTCAAGGACCTCTCGCGACTTCGTGATCAGTGGGCTACATACGTTTCCAAGTTAATTACAGCCTACAATCACGAGGTAACATACAAGTAATTTATGATTATTTTTCCTTAAAAATATACAAGACTTATTTTTTGTGGTGTGCTAATTGATTTTATATACTTGTAGGTGGAAAAAAAATGAAGGCATATGCGGACTCCAAAATCAGTGACTCCAAAATCAGTGACATTGTAATCTATTTTTTCTTCTTGGCTAAATTTTCCAAAATTAATTTAGTACTTTATCGTGTATACTACTTGTTCAAAGCTTAATTTAGTACTTGAACTTGTTTTTTACCCCCAAACAATGATGTATTTGAACTATTTTAATTTAACTGATGTATTTGAAATGTGTATTATGTGAATTGCATTACAAGATTTGGTATGTTTAATATATTTTGGGTTTATTTTAATTGTAAAATAAACAGGAATAATGTGATTAAAAAATAAACACAACTGGTATAGCAATTAATACCGACACTAATTATTTAAATGATGATAAGAATTTTTGATACAGTTGGATTCTCGATAATCTAATCACATAAATCGACATGTAAATAGTATCATTAAATGCTAACACGATTAGTCATATCCTTATAACTCTAGTGACACAAAATACCGACATAGAAATAGTATCAATCGACTAACAACATAGTATCACTATTGTGGTGATACTTATAGTGACACAAAATATCGACAAAAAATCAATGACACCAAAAATTAGTATTGCAAGCAGTATTCTTGAGCACATCGACAATGTAGAAAGTAATTACTGACACTAAATTGGTGTCAGTAAAGCCAATTTTTCTAGTAGTGAAAGAATTAATAAGGTTCAGCAAAAGTCAGAAAGCCCAAAATAAATAAGCACAGTTAAGTTCAACGAAACCATGAAGGCTAAAAAAATTCGAACATCAAAATAAAAGGGATAAGAATCACAAATGTTCACACTGAAGACAACCATGAACAATATATTTTTTTTTTTGCCAAAAATCTTTTTGGTCAAATATATGATATGATCCTTGTACAGAAAAATATATGATATGATCTTTATATATAAATGATAATTTTACTTCATCAAACTACATTTGTCGTTCAATTTCATTTTTCTCTATAAATTGTTATAGTTTGTACAGTTTCTTTAGTTCGCAACTTTTTGTCAGACTTAAAATTGCTTTAGTTTGTAATGCATGTTTACTCATAATGCGCTATTGTTATTCTAAGTAAATTCTATGCAAATTCAGTGAGAATCTCAACAAGCGAAAATCCATATCGGCTTCAAGTGCTATATAATTTAGAATGAGCTTAGTTGGCCTACTCAACTAGAACAACCAAAGCCAAGTGAAAAAAAAAAAAAAAAAAGAAGAAAAGAATATATTTAACCAGACTGCAATGAGATACTTATTTTATTGTTCACTCGTAGCAATTTGTATGCAATTCATCAATTATGACCCCAGCACTTAGCCCCTTCAAGTGTACCCTGAAACTCTCACGTTTAATAATGGATACAAAATGACATAATGCTGCAGTGAAAGAAAGATACAATAAGAATACAAAACAAAGGATTAATTTTCCCTCTTTCTTTAATCTTTAACTCATGAGAAATCAGAAAATTCAAAGCTTCAATTTGGTCGAGCAACACATTCTGATTCTGACCAACTTTTTGATCGAAGTTGAGCATTTATGGTAATTTAACATGAAAATAAATTGCAAGATCAGAATAAATAAGAAGTAAATGAAATACCATGTACAAATTTAAAGAACATAAATTGAAATTGTGATGCGTACTTACACTGTTACTGTTACACTAGGCTTTGCCTTTCATTTGAGTTGTTTAAATCTTTTAGGTGGTGGTTCCTCATCTTCATCACAGCAGCCACTGCCACTGGCTTCACCTACCCCAGCATTTTCTGCGAGGCTTCGTTTTGATGTTGTCGCTACTTCCATATTTGATCCAAAAAATCGTGATCAGATTCATACAGATTATAAGAAGTAAAGTGAGTCCATTGCTTTGTTGTTTGATCCAACTCCTCAACTTCGTGCATATAAACTGGATGGAAGCCACACCTCTTCACCTTCAATCCAGTACCTGACCCAACCAGATCGTATTTCTCTCTAGCATCATTAAATGACAACTTAAAATGATTAGATTCAAAAATCCACCGACGATCATAGCATTCTCGTCGAGATAAAAAGAGTAGCCAAAGATGGTCTGACCCACTATGACTGAATTTTCCTCCAAAAGTAATAAAAAAACCTCTATCAGAACCATCCATACAGCACTGCAATTCATATGAATGCCGTCGCTTTTTTATACGAGTTGAATGTCTAGGGACATGAAAAACACAGCAAATAGCATATCCCACAATCTTATTCATATTATACAAATATCAAGGCCTTGTGACTGTTATTGAAGAACCCTCATTCTGATACATGAACCACTCTGGAATTTCACTTCCTGGGATAACAGTGCTGAAATCTTTTAATGGATCTGACACTGCCTGCAATAAAAAAAAAAAAATGAGGTAGTCCCTACCATTTGCTTGATTGTCAGTCATAATTTTGGCATAGTCGGGAGACTTGAAACGAGAGACTGACCTCGAGGTACTCTCGCAGAATTAAAATTGCCAAACCGTTGTTTCCGAGCAATTTCAAGCTGTCTATGCATTCAATTACTGTGGCGTTGGACTTGCATAGTTTTAAGGCACCTAATAATGTCACCAACGAAGATCAACCATTCACTTTAACAAAAATTATGTTGGGTGGAAGTTGTGGCAGAGATTGAAGCCTTTTACAATCTTCCATCTCTAGTTCTTTAAGATTTAAAAGACTGTTAATACTTGCTGGCAGCGTAACAAAATTGTTTTTACTCAGGTACAACTCATTTAATGAGTGTAAGTTGCCAATATCACTCGGGATTGCTCCTTCCCCTAGACCACAGTCACTCAGATCTAATTTTGTTAAAGAGCGCAAACCTGACAGAGAAGGCAACATCAAAGCTACAAGACATGAACTCTTTCCCATCAAATTGAAGGGAAGGTGCAAATGCCATGATGCAGATGATGGTGGTCCATTGCACCCAGAAAAAGAGAGTGTTCTAAGATTCTTCATAAGAAAAACGGAGGATGGAGGTCGTCTCACAGCTGTTTCGTTTATATCAAGTTCTTCCAAACTTTCTACTTGCCCAAGCGTGTCTAGCACATTTTCAAGTTTGCAGCAGCCTGAGAGATTCAAAGTTTTGAGGGATTTTAAACCATTTATACTGCTGGGAACTCTCGCGAGATTTTTGCAATCATTCAAATTCAACAATTCAAGTCCAGGCAAAAGTTCAATAGATAATGGCACTTCTGTAATGGAAGTTCCATCTAGATTGAGCTCTGACAGATCTTCCATAGTTGTCACAATCTGTGGAAACTTCTTCAGTTTCGAGCAGCCAGAGAGCTTTAGTTTTCTTAGACATTTGAAACTGTTTATAGCAACTGGCAGACCCGATAGATTTTTGCAGTCATTCAAAGTCAACTGAACAAGTCCAAATAAATTTTCAATTGATAGTGGCAGTTCTTTGATATCAGTTCCATCCAAAAGAAGTTCCTGCAGACACTCCATACTTCCCACAACGTGTGGAAATTTCCTTAATTTCAAGCAGCCAGAAAGAATAAGAACTTCTATTCCTATGACTGGGGAAAAACCACATCCCTCTAGAATTTTTGCCACGTAATCTCTATCCCAACGTTTAAAGAAACATGCAACATCGAGAAATATTTTCTTCTCTGAATCTTGTAGTCCATCAAAACTTATTTGAAGTGTATTCATAATCTTATTTGCAGGATCTCTTTTTAGTCTTTCTAGTGCGCTTCTCCATAGATCCAAAGATCTACCAATTAGAAAGGATCCCAAAACTTTTAGAGCTAATGGAAGACCACCAGCCACTTCAGAAAACGTTCAGACAGCTCCACATATTCTTCCACAGGATGATGGGTTTTAAAAGCTTTCATACTACAGAGTTGAAGAGCTTCATCGTTATTTAGTACATCAAGGTTAAGAATATGCTCTTCGTTCACTTCGTGCGCCACCAACAACTGTCTATCTCTTGTTGTTATTAGAATCCTGCTGCCTGGACCGAACCAATCATGCTTTCCAGCTAAACTTTGTAGTTGTTCAACATCAGCCGCATCATCGATTACGAGAAGAATCTTTTTTCGTCGCAGCCTACTTCCAATTATGTTAATACCATCGTAGACATTCTGTATGCTATAGTCTGAAAGCTTCAGTAAATCGGAAAGGAGTTGCTTTTGTAAAGAGATTTCACTGCCTTCTTTTTTGGATTTTTCTCTAACATTGGCAAGAAAACTTCTACCATCAAACTCATAAGAGATCAAGTCATAAACAACTCTTGCAAGAGTTGTCTTTCCTAGACCTCCCATACCCCATATCCCTATCATACGAACACCATTAGACCCTGTACCCATAAGAAACCTCAGTTTCTCCAAGCGTGATTCCATTCCTACTAGCTCCTTAAGAATCTTCGGTTCTATATGAATTTTACTTGATATCACATTGACAATTTCCTCAATAAATTCTGACTCATTTCTGCAGATTGAAAGCAACAACAAAAGATTGGTGTGGTTGAATTAAAGTTACTGCGAACGTAGTAGCAAATCAATTTCATGTATGTATAAAATCCAAACTGTGCAATATTTATTCCATCAAATTGAAGTCACACAATTAAGTAACATGTTATAGTTAAGTCAGAAATAATTGGAATGAGAAAATAAAATTGGTCTGGATTGGGTTGCATTGTGATTTGAGGATTTAAAAATTATTTAATTTCTTCTGGTGTTTTTGTCCCATTCATCATTGATAAAATATTTCTTTCTATATATAACAGGATAATTATAGTGAAAGAAATTTTAGACTAGTTTTTTATAAGATCATTTATTACACACATGAAATTAATTAGATTAGCTAAATACGTAATGATATTGATATATCATTGGTGTTGCGACTGTTGTTGTTGTTATTATTAGTATTTAGCAATCTTGCTCAAGAGTCAATCTAAGAATAAAATTTCATTTTATTTTTGAATCTGATTAATAGAGCACAAAGCATCACAATATATTATATGGTCTTCAAAAGTTCAAAATAAAATAATTTAACATATCAATGTCCGTATCTCTTCGTTTGCAAATATTTGATTCATTAATAGTACTACTATTATTGAAAACAGTGTTGAATCATGAATACTAAAATATGTTTGGTAGCTACTTATAATCATGCAAAACCCAAAAAAATAAAATTAATAATTGAGAATAAGAATGATTACTTGTCCTTCAATTCCCAACCAGATTTATTGGCCACCACTTCTAAAGTATCTCTCCACTTTTGCACCCTTTTTATATTATTCTTAAAAATTTCTTCATTTTTAGCAAAAGCTTCTCCAAAACTTGCTGTTTGTTTCTTACCATATTTGGTTGGACATCATAGAAAATTGGAAAATTTTGATCTTTTTTGTTTTTGCATTCAACAATCTTAACAAGTTCATCCAAGCACCAAGTGGAAGACGCATAGTTTATCGAGAGAACAATAACTGAAATTCTTGATTCTTCAATTGCTTTAAGGAGTCCAGGTGAAATGGATCCTCCTTTCTCAAGTTCTTTGTCATCCCTGAATACATAAATGCCTTTATTTTCCAAAGCCACATAGAGATGACCAAGTTCTTTGTCATCCCTGAATACTTAAATGCCTTTATTTTCCAAAGCCACATAGAGATGACCCGTGAAGCTTTTACAGGTGTCTTCTCTTTTAAAACTTAAGAAGACATCATATTTCCCATGAGAGACATTTTGGATGCTCGTTGAAGCCATTGTCTATTAATTTGTTCCAGAAAATTTAAAAAAACTCACGTGAAATCCTGGGAACAATATGCCCATTAATACTATGCAAGCAACAAAACTAATCCAAAATTACGGGCTTCACAAAAAATGAAATGTGCATGTCAAAGTTGTAACTAGAAATCAATTATTTAACGTGATCACTTAAGTTTATGTTACATGTGAACTAAAAATCATAGTAAACAAATCCCAAAAGTTGTAGCAGGTAATTTAAATTTAATTTTTCCGACTCAGAGTGGAGAGTGCACTCAAGGAAATCTTAAATAGAGCAGCTAAGAGAGAGGTCAAAGATTAAAAGGGTGGGGATATTCCCACCCCATTATTTGTGTAAACCCACCCCACTTCTAAGGAATATTTATAATAAAGGCACGTTATTTTTAATAAATACAAATCAACAAAAATATATGTATAATTATTCAATTAAATCATTCTCATTTTTTTTATATGAAGATTGCTTTAATATGAGTTTTATTTAATTATATAATCTTTATGACATAAAATGACATAGTTACTTCAAGAATAATGTGTTCTTATATTTAATACATTAGGTACTTAATTTTTTGACTTATTATCTAACATTTTAACTGAAGTGTAATAATTTTTAATATTTTACATGTGAATGACATAAATTTGAGAGCCTAATAATTTAGATGAGTATTGAGTCATACATGTTAATAATCATACTAATAAAGTAGGATTGACCATTTAGAAACAATGAATTTTCTATAAAATAAGAAAATGTTAAAATTAAAGTAATTTTTTTTTACTTTTACATTTTAAGGATAAAATAGTCAATTTAAATTTAGGCTGAAGCAATCTTAATTTAGTCAAATATAACCAAAAAAAGTATAAGTCATAAAAATAAATTAAGAATTCAAGGAAGATTTAATTTATTAATTCTTCTTTATTTAAAATTTTTAAAAGTATTGTAGATTTTTTATAACCTTTTAGAAGTGGATGGATTTACAAAATTTGTTGTGACATGGATCATCATGTTGCGTCTTGATGAAGACTTGAGGTAAACTTGGTAGGGTCCTGATGGTGTTGATGCAGGAATCGATCAATGGAACTACGGACCAAGCTATACGCGCCAGCTTTAAATTTTGTTTGCTAGGGAGGTGATTCGGTGCGACGGCTCCTCGAGTAGATAGCTTCAACCAAAACTTGCTAAGTTGGATCACCTATCTCACGATATCCAATTAAGGGCACCAAATTTTTTTGGCGAAAATCCTCTCAAGTCGATGGTGGGTCTCTTTTACAAAAACTTATCACAAACTCATGGCTTAATTATATCAATTGAAAGTTAGAAATCTTAATTCTCAAAATGAAGAAAAATAAATAGAGAGAATTATCGAGAGAGAAAAGTCAAAGGAGAGAAAATATGGAAATAAAAAAAAAAATTGTCGACCCTTTTTTTACCTCCGTTCTCGTAGCTTTTGTACTGAACCATCGACTCCATCTTCCCCACGATTCATTGGCTTGGAAGTGAAAAGGTGTGTGCGTCTTTGAAATCATGGGTCAATGGACAATGTAAGCGCATTGAATGGGCTTTGTGCCCGAGTTTCTTGGAGACAAACTACGTGTTGGCCTTTGATCAAGCCTTGATCGACTCAATTTTGGTCTCTCCTCGCATGCCCTCAGTGCTGCCTATATAGTACCTGTGCGACGGTATTGATTTTTTTGATACAAGCGTTAGTCGATAGAGTCAACTAAGATAAAACTTAAATTTCCGCCCAAAAAAACCAACATACATAAAAATTTGAATCATCCTTGATAATAACATAAATAGTTCTCTGAGGGCTAGTAATTTGATCATTTAATATTTGTCAATGGATTATGGATTCTAAGACAGCTCTAAAATCGGCAAATCAAAAATTGTTGATAATATTACTTAGTAAGGTGCGTCTTATCCATGAAGGGCATAAATAGTCATATGCTACACGTATGAACTTTTTATATGATTAATAAAGGATAAGAGCATATTCAAAAATCAATTTCTACTTAAATTTATAGTACTCATGCAAAGCAGAGATGGTGAATGTGTATATCCATGTTGAGGAAGTAAACAAAGTATGCAAGCATGATAAAACAAAGTTCATGATATGTGCCAATGAGATTATTATAGAAACGAACTGCTATAAAAAAAATGATGCGTGCTAGCGGAAGAAAAAGGCCACTTTTTAAGATGTGAATTTGTTTGTTATTTGATTCAACTCTTCGGCATGGCTCTTGAGGTTTGAATCGGCCTATGGCGAGTGAGCAAAAGCTGATATTGGCTTTAGATAGTTGAATCTTATCAACATTCTTCTTATGAATCGAATCTTGAGTGAGCAAGCCTATGCCTTATCAACATTCTTCTTCCATGAATCGAATCTTTCGAAGATATTGATAGGAATGCACATAAGTAATATGTGCATGTTCTAAAGGCAAATATTAATTTTGTAAAGTACCTTAAACGATTACTTTTGCTAACTTTATTCTTGTCTCCAGCGCACTCGTTCCACATAGTCGAAATCATTCGCATTTTGGCCCGACTCAACAAGACAATCTAGCTTCCAAGCTTTCAACTTTTCCCAAGGTCTGGCACATTTTAAGTTTGGGCAGCTGAGAGAGATACAACGTTCTAAAGAGATCTCAAACCATTTATAGTACTTGGGCGACTCTTGAGATTTTGCAATCTTTCAAATTCAACAAGACATTGCAGGAAGAAGTTCAATAGATGGCAATCCTCTTATAGATTCCTTCCAAATGAAGCTCAAGTGATCCGAAGCAGAAGTTTTCTCGGGAACTCTCGAATTTCAAAGGGCTAGAGATTCAAAGTTGATAGATATTTTAGAGCACTTATGGTCCTTGCAGAAGACACTCAAGATTTTCTGCGGCCATTCGAGTCAAGAGCAAGTCCAAATAGAAGTTCAATTGATAATGGCGGGTTCTTTAATATAGAGTTCCATCCGAAAGAACTTCCCATGTCTAGAAATTCCTTGAATTTCCGTGAAAGAACATGTGTCTTAAGGATTTCATGCGATCTTGCGGAAGAGTTGAAAGACTTGTACAACCTTTCAAATTCAACGAATCGACTTCCCGGAAAAAATGTTGAATCTCCCCGCAACCTTGTAAATCTTTGAAATCACTCCAAATTTGGTACTCTTGTGAGTCTGATTGGTCATATTAGAAAAGGCTTTAGCGACATGCATCTCTTTGTTGTTAAAGCAATCAAATATGATGCTTCAACTACATGATTTCTAAACATTATAACAAAAAATAAGTGGGAACCAAAAAAAAATGAAAGAAAGAAAATATTGATAAAACTATGCAAAGGTTTAACTAGTTAAATAAGTGATCATGATCCCAAAATTGCAAGTTTTCAACGTTCTAAGAGATCCCAAAATGTTTTAAATATCAACTTACATGTCAACAATGTGGAATTCCAGGCATCTTCTATGAAACAAAAACAAATAATAAGAACCAACGGTTGTCAATTCTTATCAACAAAGTCTTCAAATTGACAACGCCAGTGCATTTAGCGAAAAAAGGAAAATCAATAGTTGTCAATTCCTATCAACCAAGTCCTCCGACCAAAATTAAACATGGGGGTGGAGAAAAGAAAAATAAAAATCAAATGTTGAATCCTCTTGATTGTTTCATGGATAAATACGAGTCCATATTTAACATATTCATCTACCCATTTTCGGACATGCCATGAATTGTAAATTAAGCCAAGATTCAAAAAACAACAAAGAAACAAAAAGCAGTTACGTGTTCAGCCACAAATGGGCTATTTCACGGCCAAGCACAATGGTTATGGAAGATTGCTAGTAAACAAATGAAGAAAATTAATTGCTTTTGCTTGGGAATCTCGAATGCTCACTAGCTATGACTCATGCGGGACAAACCTTCACGAATTGACCTTGTTGATTGATTGCTTTTGCTTGGGAAACCATAGAGTTGATGCAACACATCGGTGGGATGCACATTCCTTCGTAGGCATATTATCGAACACGTCCTAGGCACGAGAATTATACCGTAATTCCTCAACAACTCCTCTCTTGGCGGCACTGCAAATTCCATATAATCATTCCTTTGTCTATTTATCGTTTGTTCTGTGCCCAAATCAAGCTGAGATCAATCATATTCAACATACCAGGTGGATGCATTCCTCGTTGAGTATTTTATCAAACATGTTCTGGGCATGATCTTTACCTGCAATTCTATATAAAAAGGACTGAACGAGGCCACAGGTCAATTGTTTTAAAGTTTTTTATTTTGTGATCAATTACTTTTAAATAAATCCAAAATAAAAATCAATTTTTTTATTATGTAGTCTAATAATAGCAATCTGATATCTTTTCTATAATTTTTATTTTAGGATGTCATCCAGTTGAGATGCTATAATTTCTTATGTTGAAAACAAGATATTTGGAATTCCAAAATAAATTTTTTTTTTTGGTTTATTTATTCTAATATTATATTCGTATTTATTTTAAAATTTAAAATCAATTTTAATATTACTATAATTAAAAGGTATAACAGCCAAAAAAGATATTATAATGGGAAAAATGACATCTACACCCCCAAAGTTTAGGAAAATAATCACCAACACCTCAAATTTTTAAAATGGAACACCAAGACTCTTTTTTAACGATAATACCCCTTAACTTCTGTTATCCAAAAAGGAATCAACTCTAATGTTTTATAATAAATAGAAATATAATATTAAAATAAATGTAATAATGTATACATTGTAAAATAAATTCAATACTTCAAAAATATTTTAATA
Organism: Citrus mangshanensis; assembly: GCA_030449895.1. NCBI lineage: Eukaryota > Viridiplantae > Streptophyta > Magnoliopsida > Sapindales > Rutaceae > Citrus > Citrus mangshanensis. The sequence goes on from JASUUJ010000242.1 coordinate 366,121, forward strand.
TTTTGCAATCTATTAGATATATTTTAGTATATAAAATTAAATTTTATAATAAATAGAATCATGTTAACATTAACTTGCCTTATTTTCCATTAGTTCATCACTACTAGGCTCAGCACTACTCTAATAATAGCTAATTTAACCATTGGATTGAATGTTTTTAAAGTAATTCACCCTGCCACTTGCTAAAATCCTTTAGCAATAAGCTTGGATTTATACTTAGCTACACTTCCATCTTTGTTATACTTGATCCTTCACACCCATTTATTGTCAACAACGTGATTACCAGCATGTCTTGGAACTAATGTCCATGTATTATTCTTAATCAAAGCATTATATTCTTCTTTCATAGGTTGCAGCCCTATGGAGTCATCTAATGCCTCTTGTACATTATCTGGTTCTTTGTGAATGAGAGCATCAGTTGTTGTATCTTTTTGTTTTTTTTTTATTTTGTTTATTCAATAACGACAAAACTGATGTTAGAGCATCTTCCAAGAAATTATATACCAAAACGGAAACATAAGTACAATCATATTATATTCTTAAATTATGTCTACGAATACAAACTAAATTAAAAAAAGATTAATGAAATAATAAAAATGTAAATATTAATGATAGATAAAAAAAAATATAGGATATGATAGTAATGCCTTACTAAACAATATTATAGTATATGTCAAGTTCAGCTATTTGAAGAGAACTTTAAAACCATAAGCATCTAAAAAATACCAAAAATAAACTTTATTATACACTAATTATTCCGTGCCATTTTCCTGAGCACTTTTGTATATTTTAGGAACGCATGATAGATTGGCAACGACACAGTCCACAAAGCATTTGTATTTTTCTTTGGCTACTAACGCATGATAGATTGAAAACGAAAACGAAGCTAATGAGGAGGCATATTCCAATAGGCATTATATATGATTATTATGTTTTTTCGGTGAAGGATATGTTGCATGTTCTTAGGGATTGGATCGTGGAAAAAAGATTTTGGAACCGATTCCTCCCTGTGGCACAATGCCATCAATTCTTTTCTCTGAATCTAAAGGAATGAACTTGTCAAAATCTATTGAGTAAAAGGTTGTTGGGTTCAAATTTGAAGTGGAGTACTTTATTTAGAGTACTTTGTTTGGAACTTTGCAAGTTCGTTAGTGAACATCAAGCTTGCTTGGCATTGTTAAAGTTTTGGAAATATGATGGGTGACCTTCAAGTAGTTGGAAGAGTTAAAAAGCTCGACAAGAAAAATTACAATACGTGGGCAACATTGATGGAGTCTTGCTTATAAGGTCAAGATCTCTAGGAGATTGTTTGTGGTAACAATATGAGACCACCAACTGAGGATGCCGCTTTAAAGAAGTGAAGCATTATAGCTGGAAGGCCATGTTCGCCATCAAGACTACAATTGAAGAAGAAATGCTGCAACACATAAAAAAGGTTAAAATACCTAAGAAAACTTGGGATACTTCTACAATGAGTTTTTCAAAGAAGAATAACATATGACTACAACTTTTAAAAAATGAACTACTATCAATTTTATAATGAAACATGACGATTGACGAGTACTTAAATAAGTTAAAATTCCTATGCCATGAAATTTATGGGTTAGATTCTACTGCTGCAATTTCTAAATCTAGAATAAAGAGAATTATTGTCAATGGTTTGAGGCTTGAGCTTAAAAGCTTTGTTATAGCTATCTAAGGTTGTCCAACTCAACCATTGAAATTTTGAAACTGCTGGCGATCGAGAAGTAATTGCTGAAGGTGTAGTAATGGATGATGAGGAAATGTTTTTTATTGATAACCCTATTAGAAAAATGACTTTTACTAATATTAAATTGCTGATACTAAATAAAAAATATTAGTATTTGATAACTTTTAGTGTGTTTTACGTATTAGTGCCGATGGTTGTTAATAATATAGTATCATAAACTCTTACTGATACTAAGATATATATTTTTAATTTTAATTTTAATTTTAATTTTTCTTATTTCAAACGACGTAGTTTTACTTTTAAAATTAGGGTATCTTAAATTCAACACTTGTGAAATTTTTTGGCCTTGACGAAAGTACTATTCCCTCTTCATCTTCCCTCTCTCCCAAATCCTTCCCACTCATTTCAAGAAACCCTAAATTGAGACAAAACAAATCACCCAGCCTTTTCGGTCTTAACAAAACAATTACTCTCAGTCTCCCAACAAAATAAAATCATCCTAGTTTTACTTTATGAAGCGTATGGGTCTTGATTCTTCGGTCACCACCGAAGACAACCAAAGGATGAAAAAAGTCAAACAAGATGAGGAGGAATAAGAAAGAGGAAGAGCAAGTCAAAGAAACTAGCTTCACAAATCTATATGAGAACTCCCTGTTCGAGGTGTTGAAACACGCGGACACCAGGACTTCGTTGCAGGCGGCCTTGCGTCAACAAGCTATGGCACAAGACACTCGAAATGAGCACCTTTGGAAGTTAATTTGCACCCACCACTTCGCTAACGTTGGGTGCGCTACCCAACAGCTCAGATCTGTTGTCCCGGCTCTCGGTGGCTCCCGTCGCCTTCACTCCCTCTATCTCAGTGGCTCCCGTCGCTTTCTCTCTCTGCCATTCTTTCTCTCACAGTCGAAACCAAAACTCAAATCCCTAACTCCGCAGCCACAAAACCTCTCATTTGCCTCAAAACAAAACAAAATCAATCCGTACTCCTTCTCTCTGATCATTCGAAAGTTAGAAGCACCTTAAATAGTTCTCTCTGAAAAGCCATTCACCCAAACCCTAACCTCACTAATAAAATTTTTATTAATAGTGATTTTTTCAATTAATTAAGATATGGGTTCATTGGCAGAGAAACAAAGGTTAGTGTTTGCTCTATTTCTTTCATCGATTTTCTTTCTCTTTTTGAAAATTTTCTAATTTTCTCTTAATTTCGACTGTGATTTTATTGTTTCTATAGCTGTAGTTTGATTAATTTTGATAAATTTTGCTTGATTTGATGGAAAGCATGATTTATTACATGTCTGCTTGAGATAAGCCGGTTAGTAATTTTTTTTAAAATAATTATATGTAATATTTGTTTTGATTCGCATATCGTAAACACGATGTTATTGTCTACTAACTAATTATAGACTTCGATTTACATTCACTTAAATAGGATATGATTATGTATCCTTTTTTTTTTTTTGGCTGTTTGCTGATTGTGTTATTTATAGTGTTGTTATTGGCGGTTTATATGGTGAGTAGGGCAGTATTTTAATTGAAACAATTAAAGATATGGGGAATTATTAGGTAGAAAGTGGCTGCAGGAGGAGGTTCTTCTATTTCAGTATGCCTAAATAGTATTCATAGGGCAGTATTTTGATAGTTATTCACACGAGTAAGTGAGCCTTCTCTGAACCACAACTTATAATTTTTATTTTCAATTCTGTGATCACAATATTTCTCTGCTATGTGGCAATTGCAATGATGCCTTCTTTGATTTGTATTATATTTCCTTTCCAGGTATCCTATTTTAGCTGTCAATTTTTATGATCCATGGTGCTACTGGAGTAAATGCCTGGTATTTTTATTTTCACCTTTTGTTTCTCAAATTTTGTCTTGTTGCTTTTTGATCATTGTTGTCTAGATTTACCTTATTGGATCTATTCTTTCTCATGTTTGTGTTGATTTAATTGCCAGATATAATATTTTAAATTTATTCACTTGGATGTCATGTTTGTGCCTGCTCATATGCACACATTGCTCTGTGTGTCCACTGACAGTTGCACAGAAATTCCTTCATTACTTTGGTTACTTTGGTTAACTCCATTGCTCTACTTTGGTTAACTCCATTGCTCTGTGTGTCCACTGACAGTTGCACAGAAATTCCTTCATTACTTTGGTTAACTCCATTGGTCTCTGTGTTTGTGTTTGTGTTGAACTTTCCATGCTTGTTATACAACCAAGCATGGGTTTTCTTTTGTTTGTTTGACTGTATTGTTAGACTTCCTCTCATGATGTTGTTAATAATTTCTCCTCTTTTTCTTGGACAACGGTTAAAATAATTTTTATTGTTAATATAATATGCTTGTCTTGCATGCATTTATATGCCATTAGGAAACTATGTAGATTGCAGCATGTAAATTTTATCATTTTTTTTATTGTGCATGTCTTGAATGGTGCAGGATGACTTACAATAAACCAAAGCATGTATGTGGGTCAAAACTAAATAATCAGAGCAAATGTCAAATTGGAACATGGAAACAAGAATAGAAGACTTCATTTCGAATACCGAAAGAAAGAATCCGCGAAGCAATAAACATGTGTTGGAAGATTGTGCTGTTACTATATATCAGATTATAAAAATTTGTAGTTGGTAAACAATGTAATAAGTTTCAAACAATGTAATAATTTTTAAATTGTTCATTGCAATGTAATAGTTTTCATATTGATGAATGTAAATTTCAATTCAAATGCCAATTGCAAATGTTCAATTTCTATTATATGGATTTCTAATTTTTTTTTTAATTTTTCTCAAATAAAGTATCGTTATATTTATTATGCTTTTGTATCATTATTTGTTTGATACCATAGTCTCGTTATATATGTGATGTTCAAGCATCAATATTTTTTTGATACTACAGTGACATAGATTCGCTGATACAAAAAACTTGTGTTAGTAAGTTTCTTGCACCGTATTCAGTGACACTAAACTCGGTGTCATTAAAACAAGTTCTTGGTACCAAAATAGTATCAAAGAAGGCCATTTTTTTACTAGTGTAAAAAGAGACGTCGATTCAGACAATATAACGATGAAGTAATGTAGGAAGCATATTAGATAAAATAAATTAGAATTTATTATGAATTATAATATTTGGGTATTTAATATTTTATTAGAATTTATTTTATTTTTTAAACTTATTCGATCATGTTTGGAATTCTAATCTAATTAGGATTTTAAATTATTTATTTTATTTAAGAAGGATTAAGATTAAGTTGGCTACTTAGTATATATAGGCTTCTTACTGATAGTTCTTTATAACATACATAAGTTTCTCATAAATAATATTTAATATTTCTTAATTGAGATACTTTCTTCTTCGTGAGAGCCTTTTTTTTCTTGAATTTCCAAGAACGTATGTTATAATAAAATTTAGTATCGCTTCTGCGATGTGTCAAGTGGTATCAGAGCCTTTCTTTGTATTAGGCAGATCTTTCCTGACCATCAACCATTCCCCATACACAAATCCTCCCTCCATTAATTTCATTAAAAAAAAAAGTCAGAAAAATAGCAAAACCCAAAGTCACCTCACGTCCACCGTCTACGGCTGTTGCCTCTGTCATTCTTCACCTTTTTCATGCTTTAATAAAATTTAACATAATGCTCACTATTATATTATTAAGGACCATTGTATGATTAATCATGAAGAGTATATTATTTTTAACACTAATTTAGCACAACCTATACCATGAAATTATGGATTATGTTACAGTGAATACTTTTACATGGTAGGAATATAAATTTAAGTTTTACAAGCCTATTTTTATTTAATTTTCCAATATCACTTTGTTGATTTTATAAAGTTGAAATTAACATATATTCTTAATTAGTTATAGTTTATGTATCATTAAAGATTGTTTTGTTGATATTCATTGATTGTGGTTACAAAATTTTATGAAAACTAAAAGGCTGATTGCTTTTATGATGGTAATTAATATAATAAGTAAATATTACCTCCAATAATATTCATGGGAATGAATGGGAAAAATATTATCTATTTATTTTATATTCCCGTTATAAAAGCATGGTTTGGGATATTTTAACTTAAATTTTGACATAAAAAATGAGCCATTAATCTCTCACATTCTAATGGTTGATATTGAAAGTCAATGTAAAATTTTATGATGTTAAATCATTCACCATAGTAACTAAATTGCATGAAATCAATAGTTTCAATTTTGTATTAAAAATTTAAGATAAAATAACTTAAAAGGAAAATGATACCTAAACTCTCTTTTGGTTATAATACCCCGCATAGGTAGTAACTAAAAAAAATTAACGTTACAATATTTTTAATAAATACAAATATAATTTAAATAATTTATTTTGTCTAATAGACTAAAAATAATGGAATATTTGTAATATGTATAAAATAATTTTTAAAATGTAAATTATAATATTATTTTAATAATATCTTTTTATCTATTATATAATTTTTAAATAAATATTTGGGTTAAATAGATTTTACAACTAATAAAAAATATCTCATGTATTGATAATATTAAAATTATTTTATATAAATTTAAAATAATTGAATCTTTATATATTTATTTTAATATTATGTTTATATCCATTATAAAATTTAGTTTAATATTATATAATACTGTAAAGTATTAAAATATTTTTGAAGATTAAAATTATTTTAATATACATATATTTATTTTATTTTTTCCTTTCGGAAGCGAAAGCAAGTCCATGCCCGACAACTTGGGAGGAGAGGCTAAAGGCAAACTGGAACATTTTTTTTTTTATGTGAGAATTTCTTCTTTCTATTATATGATTTCTTTTCAAAGAATTTGTTATTTTGTTGCTTGTTTAATGGTAATTCGTCAATTATTTTTCAATCACCCTACCCTAACATTAAATAAATACTTTTAGGTTGAAAAAACGGATATTTTAATATTTAACACACAACATTAAATAATTGGTTATTGTGGTCCCGAGCCCCTTCAAGTATACCAAACAACTCGCGCTCACCGCATCTGTGTACGGCATCTTTTCCAGAAAAAAAACAGAGTAATAAAACAAAGCAGAGTATTTACTTCGGTCCTTTTACTTTCCTTAATTCTCACCTCATGAGAAATCAAATCTCAAAATTCTGATTCTGTCCAACTGTTTGACCCAAGCCAGGCATTTTCTGGTAATTTAACAGGGAAATAAGTAGCAAGAATAGATACAATAAATAAATAAAAAGAAAGTAAATGAAATGCGATCTGCAAAGAAAATAAAATTGAAACTGAGATGCGCACTTACACTGTTAGACGTAGACTCAGAGAAAATAATATTCACTAGGCTGTGCCCTTCATTCGAGTTGTCTAAATCTTTTAGGTTGTGGTTCCTCCTCATCATTACAGCAGCCACTTCCACTAGCTTCAGCCGCCCCAACATATCCTTCAAGACTTCGCTTTAGAAAGCTTCGCTCAGACGACGTCGTTGATCCTGCATCATCCCCGCAGCAACTTCCACTGGCTTCTGCCCTGTCTAAGTCATCATTAAGGCTACGCATAAAGGATGTTGAACCTAAACAATCGTGACCGAATTCGTTCAAATTCCAAACCGGATCACTTGTTTGGTTGAACTTATCCCCTTGATGCACATATATTGGATGGACACCACACCTCTTCAACTCCAATCCCGACGGCGAATCAAATTCCACTTTACTAACACGTTCCCTATTCTGGTAGTATAGGAAAAGATGGTCTGACATAGCCTGACCGAATTGCTTTCTAAAAAAAATGCCAGACAAACCCAAGATGGCAGGCTGACTCTTCATGGACAGCTTATGTACGGGATATGGAAACCACGGATGATAATAAGGAAGTGAATATTTGGGGACACGAAAAACACAGCACACAGCATATCCCACAAGCTTACTATTCTTATACGTCTTTGGAGGCGTGCTTATTGTTATTGAAGAACCCTCATTTTTCTGATACTCGAACCACTCTGGGATTTCACTTCCAGGAACAAGAATGCTAAAATCTCTCCTATGGCCCTGAAACCCACCAAATATATATATATATATATTAGAAAGCCATACCAATGCATAATATTTAGGCATGATTTTAGCAACATGTGAGAGACAGCGTAAGAAACTGACCGTACATGTTTAATGCACCTGTCCGACAGTGTCATACTCTGTTTAATGTACTTGTCCGACAGTGACATATTCTGCAACCCCACGGAAAAAAAAAAGTGAGTAAATAAATAAAATAAAAAGACATAACATGTATTGCATCAGTTTTAGGCATAATGTAGCACAGGTGAGAGTGAGAGACTGACCTCAGAATTTTTAATGTACTCTTTCAGCAGTGAAAGCGCCAAATCATAGCTGCCAGTCAATTTCAAGCAATCCACACAACGAAGGGATAAGTACTGGAGTTGATGCTCGTTTAATTTTAATACATCTGGTAATGTCTCCAACGAAACACAACCATTTAACAAAATCCAATGTATACTGGCTGGAAGTCGAGGAAGAGTTTGAAGCATTTTGCATTCCTCTAATTTAATCCCCTGAAGATTAGAAAGACGGTAAATGCTTGCCGGCAGCGTAAAAAAATTGTTTCCACTCAGATGTAACTCTTCTAATGAGCATAAGTCGCCAATACTACTTGGGATTGCTCCTTCCCCTAGATCACAGTAACTGATATCCAATTTCGTTAAACTACACAAACCTGACAGACAAGACGGCAAACTCAAAGCCACCGGATCTGAACTCCATCGCATCAAATTGATAGGGAAGCGCAGAAACCATGATGCAGATGATGGTGATCCTTTGCACCCACGACAAGATAGTTCTCTAAGATTCTTCATAAGAAAAATTGACGATTGAGGTTGTCTTATAGCTGTACCACTTATATCAAGTTTTTCCAAACTTTCTACTTGTCCGAGCGTCTCAGGCACATTTTCAAGTTTGAAGCAGCCTGAGAGATTCAAAGTTTTGAGGGATTTCAAACCATTTATGCTGCTAGGAAGTCTCACGAGACTTCTGCAGTCATTCAAATTTAACAATTCAAGTCTGGTCAAAAGTTCTATTGATGATGGTACTTCTGCAATAGAAGTTCCATCAAAAAAGAGCTCCGTCAAATCTCCCATACTTCTCATTACAATGTCTGGAAATTTCTTCAATTTTGAGCAACCAGATAGAACAAGCGTTTTAAGAGATTCCATAAAAATCTTGCCTGGAAGAGTTGTAAGACTTGTACAGCCTTTCAAATTCAACAAGATCAGCTTATTGTGACGTAGCAAAGACGGGTGAATTTCACGTAACCTTGTACATCCTTCAAGATCCAACACCTCCAAATTTGAGACCTCTGTGAAGTCTGGTATCTTAATTAGGTTCTGTGAATGGCTGAGTTTCATGACTTTTAACATGTTTAAAGTCTGTTGAAAATAAAGATATTTCTTAATTCATATACAACTACGACGATAAATTTGTTATCAACAGTTATTCACTGAAAAAACATAGATAAGTGACATAAATATTGATCTTACTTTCATTCCTGTCCATAATTCTTCAATGCAGCTATAACACATATTAAATTCAACAGCTTTATCCAATTGCAAATTCGATGGCAAAGATTTCAAAGGATATCCACGCCAATCAAGTAACCGCAGCTTGCTTGAAAGGTATTCAAGGCCTTCAGGAAGTTGCACGTTACTGATTTTAAGCAATCTTAGGTTGGTCATCTGCGAAAATGCTTTAGCACTTGCATTTAAATTCACATTATCTTTGAGAAAGTAATAATCATCAACTATTATTCCCTCAACTACTTCACTTCCCTAAAAATTATAAACAAAGTCGTTCGTTAGAGATTTAACTAGTAAAAAGGAAGTGAGCAGAGCTGGAAAATAAATAATATTTGATCCCCTTTATTACTTACAGTGTTTTGTGACAATACATGGCATATGTCTGCTTCCTCCCACAATCTGCTGCGTTTGCCCGGCTCCTCAGGGGATATTCTCCTAACAATTTGTCGACCCATTTCTTGTAACAAATCATGTGTCCACAGTCTGTTGGCACCATCTACTGTTAATAAAGATTTTTCAATAAGAACAGCAATTCCAATAACTGGGTCAAAATCACAGCTTTTGAGAATTTTCGATACATAATCTCTCTTTTGACCTTTAAAGAAACACACAACATCGAGAAATATTTTCTTCTCTACTTCTTTCAGCCCATCAAAACTTATTTGGAGTATACTTAGAATCTCATATTCAGGATCTTTTTTTATCCTTTCCAGGGCACTTGTCCACTCATGCACAGGTCTACCAAACAAAAATGAACCCAAAACCTTGAGAGCTAATGGAAGACCACTAGCATACCTTACAACGCTTTCAGCTAGCTCCACGTATTCTTCCAAAGGCTTATGGGTATCAAAGGCTTTCAAACAAAGGAGTCCAAATGCCTCATCATAAGTTAGTGCCTCAAGCTTATAAACTTTCTTGACTGGATGTAACTTTAACAAATGTTCATTCCTCGTTGTTATTATGATCCTGCTGCCTGGACCAAACCAATCAGGCTCTCCAACTAATCTTCGTAGGTGATCAGGATGAGCCGCATCATCGATTACGACAAGAACCTTTTTACGTCGCAGCCTAACTCGTAGCATGTTAATACCATCATAGACATTCCGTATGTTACTATCTGCAAGCTTCAGTAAATCAGAAAGAAGCTGCTTTTGCAAAGAGATTACACTCCCTTCTTTATCACATTTTTCTCTAACATCGGCAAGAAAACTACTCCCATCAAACTCGTGAGAGATCAAGTCATAAACAACTCTTGCAAGAGTTGTCTTTCCTAGACCTCCCATACCCCATATCCCAATCATACGAACATCATTTGACCTTGTATCAATATGAACCTTTAATTTCTGCAAGCGTGATTCTATTCCAACTAGCTCCTTAGGAATCTCTAGTTCTGTACGAATTTTGATTGATATGACATTGACAATTTCCTCAATAAATTCTGACTCATTGCTGCAGATTGAAAACAACAAGAAAAGATTGGTGTTGTTGCACTAAAGTTAGTATGAACGTAGTAGCAAATCAATTCCGTATTTTGTATAAAATCCAAACTATGCAATATTCATTTCATCAAATTGAAGTCATATAATTAAGTAACTTGTTATAGTTAAGTAAGAAACAGTTGGAATAAGAAAGTTCCAACCCGACCCAATAAAATTGGTCTGGATTGGGTTGCATTCTGGATTGAGGTTCAAAAATTATTTAATTTCTTCGGCTGCTTTTTTTCCCTAATATTATTGATATATTATTTCCCTCTATAACAGGGTAATTAGATTGAAAGAGATTTTAGATTAGTTTTTGACAAGATCATTTATTGCACACATGAAATTGATCAGATTACCTAAATATGTAATGATGTTGATATATCATTGGTGTTGCAACTGTTGTCATTGTTATTATTAGTATTTAGCAATCTAGCTCGACAGTCAATCTAAGAATAAAGTTTAATTTTTATTTTTTAAATCTGATTAATAGAGCACAAAGCATCACAACATATTATCTAGTCTTCAAAAGTTCAAAATACAGTAATTTAAAGTATCAACGTCCATATCTATTCGTTTTCATATATTAATTCATTAATGGTACTACTATTGTAATCGAAAGCAATGTTGAATAATGAATACTAAAATATGTTTCGTGGTTATAATCATGCAAAACCAAAAAAAAAAAATGAGAATAAGAATGATTACCTATCCTTCAATTCCCAGCCAGATTTATTGGCCACAATTTTTAAAGCGTCCCTCCACTTTTGCACCTTTTCTACATTATTCTTAAAAACTTCTTCGTATTTAGCAAAAGCTTCTCCAAAACTTGCTGTCTGTTTCCTTACCACAGTTGGTTCCACATCATAGAAAATTGGAAGAATTTGATCTTCTCTGTTTTTGCATTCAACAATCTTAACAAGTTCATCCAAGCACCAAGTGGAAGAAGCATAGTTTTTGGAGAGAACAATAACTGAAATTCTTGATTCTTCAATTGCTTTAAGGAGTCCAGGTGAAATGGATCCTCCTTTCTCAAGTTCTTTGTCATCCCTGAATACAAAAATGCCTTTATTTTTTAAAGCAGCATAGAGATGATCCGTGAAACTTTTACGGGTGTCTTCTCCTCTAAAGCTTAAGAAGACATCATATTTCCCATGAGAGACATTTTGGATGCTCGTAGAAGCCATTGTCTATTAATTTGTTCCTGAAAAATTAGAATAAATAAAGTGAATAACAAACGCTGTGTTTAGTGCATCACATTATATTGCTCAAGCTAATATTCAATGGCCTTACATCAAGTTATGACACAGTACTCTGTTTAGTGTACTACGCAAAGGTATTGTTTATTTAAATTCTTTATACTATTATTGATATTAAATTTATTATTTCACATTATTAATAAAAATTAGAAGTTTATTAATAAGGTAGTACTTTTTATGTAAGTAAATAATAAGCTTACTTAAAAAATTTAATTTAATTGATTATAATTCTTTTACATAATAAAAATAACATAATATTATAATAAAAAATGAAAAATAAAATAAATAGTTTTTCTATAGTAAAAGTAAACATTTAATTACAAGACGTTACTTAATCCGTACCCAAGGAATTTCCAATTTCATGATGTCCTTTCACCTAGGTCTTGTGTTTTGTTTTATAACAGGCTAATTTACAATAACTTCATGTTAAAAGAAATTATTAGAGTTAAATAAATATCACTAGAAAGAATTAAAAATTTTGATAGAAAAGCTCACAAAAACTAGGAACTTTCCATTTTCTTTTTCAACCACCTAAAAGAGGACGTACATTTATAAATCGCACTTTTTTTTTTTTCCTTATAACCTTGATGCTGTGAGTGAATTTGATTAAATATAATTGACAATAAATTGTGCCTAAATATATATATATATTAAAGGCAGAGTTTACTAACGTAAAAAGTTATTGAACTTGAGAATGGTTCTGATTTCAAAACTAATGATCTTATTCTATTAAACAATCTAAACAGAGAATCCATCAGCCTCTCATTTACTCTCATCTAAACATGATAAATTTCAAATTGCAATAATAGAAATTTTTTAGCACATGCTGATTGGGGAGTGTGCACGCCAATTTCTACTTAAGCAAATCTCGATTAGGGCATCTAACTAAGAAAAGGCAAAGAGTTTGTACAAAATTAACATTCAAAGATTTCTTTCAATTTAATTTTTTTTCATTTTGTAAACATCAAGATATACAAATTAATTCTGAAAATAAAAGAGAGAGATGTATAAGATCGAACTTACGGCTTTTGAGTGTATTGTAGGACGCTAGTTAAATGAACTCCGATGCAGTATTTGATTCAAAGAATTTAATCATGCAAATATATTCTTTTGGCAAAAAATTAAGCAATCAGCTAATATATGTTTTTCCAAAAGCAAGTCTTCGTCAAATATATGTATTTCCAAAAGCAAGTCTTGGTCAAAGAGTGACTTTCTTAATAATTAATAAATATTGTCACTGTCTACTCTCATGATGAAGTTACCATCGAACTTCCTGGAAGCTTCAAGGAATCTAAACGGAAATTATCTGGCTCCACTCTACCCATTAACCACGTTGGATTTCATTAAAATGGAATGGAATCCAACGGTTGATATCAATAATTGATAAAAATAGTTAAATTTCCGGCAATCTATAGGAATGGTAAATCTTTTAATAGAAACCTTTTATTAATAAAATTTCAACTGAGTCCTTAGGAGACATTGGATCAATTTAATAATGTCGTAGTTTTAAGATAATTGTCATGAACTATGTTGTATAAATAATTATTTGTAAAGATAATTAATTAAACGTTTGATAAATTTATTTTTAAAAGTTTTATTAAAAACAGTCGTAATGTGTTTAGTAAATTTTATTGTTAAACTATTGTAAAACTGTACATGACTGATTAAGCAGCTTCTCCACTCTGCCCGTTACCCATCTTGAAACCATTGCACTCCATTAAAACGGAATGGAATCCAACGGTTGATATTAACAATTAATTAAACATCAAGATATACGAATTAGTTCTGAAAATAAAAGAGAAATAAGTATAAGAAAAAAAACTTACAACTTTTGAGTGTATTGCAGGAAGCCACTTAATTGAACTTATAGGAAGCACGGAAAGATGATAAAATTTCACCTGAATTTCCAATTAAGTTTGTCTCAGAGAAATCAATGAGAAGATTTTCATGTGTTCTAATTAACTTCTCAAACAAGAAGTTTACTCTAGAGTGTGTGCCGAAGGTAATAATGAAAAATAATTTTAGTTTTTAGTGGAGAAAAGACATGGTCTATTCGATGTTGACACTATTTGATGTTGACAAAAGCTGGCTTCAATAATCTACGCACCGAAAGAAAGGATTTCTTTATGTATTTTATTAAGGCAAATCTTATATATTGCAGGTTTTGAATTAAAATATTGTTTTTAAATAATTCTTTTGGAATAATTCCACTACAATCTTTCATTTTTTTTTTTAAATTGTAGAATTTCTCACTAAAATAAGTAAAGATTGGAAACTAAAGGTTAAAGGCTTGACATTTTATTTGAAGGTGCTTAAAGCTTGGGAAGAAAGATTTATGGCTGTCCATTTCTCTTAGAAATTCGGATATACCAAGTCAAAAGTAAACTAATATAAGAATTATTGAAAAAAAATTACAAATATAAATTAAACACTCATTATAATAGTGACTACCTTATATATTTACTGATTTTGTTTCTAAATTGAATAACGATAATTTTGGATTTATGTAATACATGAGATGATATGTGTGAAATTTTATTAAGAATAAAACTCTTTTTTTCATGTTTTTCAAGGCTGTTTGTAAGATAAGATGATTTTACATCTTTCTAAACCTAACCCCAAATGATCTTTTAAGTACAACAAGTAAAGTTTGAAAATGTGTAAAAATGAAAATTAGACACAATTTTATTGATATATCATATATGTCTAATATTATAAAAATATCTTTTTGTTTTCTTTTTGGCTTGACCCACATCAAGAAAAATAAGTTTACTTAATTAACCTGTATAGTAAACAAATACTATGATAGAAAATGAAAAAAAAGAAAAAGTTATGAATTTCCTATGAAGAATATAGAATTTATGGTTAAACCAATTCAATAAAACTTTATCTAATTATTTTCAATACAATTATTTTTTGTTTTCAATTAATGAGTTATTTTTTCTTTGCTTAATTAGTGATGTTTTTGCTTAATTAAATTAACGTTTATTGTTGATGTGTAAATTTTATGCTACTTTACAAGTATTTGTTTTATTTTCTATTTTAAAACACTAACTTACTGTTTTTATATTAATTTACTTATTTTACTTTTTATTTATTAATCTTATATATAATTTATAAAATTTATGTTCATTATATTTTAATACCGTAATTAATTACGGCATCATAAAATTTTCTTTGTGGATCTATCTTTCAAGGGAAAGCAGAAGCGAGTACACAGTTTCCACTTTCCTGCTCCTCAGTTGTGTTGTACATTCCGAAAGTAAGTCTTGGTCAAAAGTGTCACCGTTTAGTCTTTACCCCACATAACTCATTGACTTCCTCTTAATGATAACTCTCTTTAATTGTATTACACGTCTTGGCCACTCGGCCTTGTTCGAGTGTAATAATGTCTTCATCCGCAAATGTTCTAATAATCTGTAATAATTAACTCATTGACTATGAAGATGCAACCCTGAGGAATTCAGTCGCAATCACTTGCTTCGGATTGTGTAGATTTATCTTTAATATTAGTATTAAGTCTTTGCCTATCAGCTTAAGCTTTCTGTTGGCGGTAACTGGCTAGGAATTCCAAGCAAATTTCACAGAAAGGGTTTGAAGAAAATAATGGCAGGCAGGTGAGGTCAAAGTTTCCTGTGCTGCAGTTCCCAAAACATAACTGCAGTTTGTTCATGTTTGATGCAAGGGACGCTGACCTAGTGAATTGATTTTGCCAATTACAAAATCTTGAAAATTGGAAAAATTGTTGTCATAAATTCATTTAATAAAATTGGAAAAATTGTCTGAATATAAGTGGCATCTTATTTGTTTTTACAATAAAAAATATCTTAAACTTGGTTATTTGACATTTGTGTCTTGGTAAATTAAAACAAAAAAAGAGGATTAGATTTTATAGGGATATTTTTGGAATATAATATTTACTTATCATTCAGACATTTTTCTATTCAGATAAAAGTCACACAAGTTTACTTTTTCTATTCAGATGTAAATATCTAAAAAGTAGACATAAATTCCAAAAAAAAAACAAACAAATAAATTTTAAAAAAGGTCTGAAATTAATAAAATTTCAGATTTCAGACATTTATCAAACAACCTCGTAGTACCCTGCATAGGAACACCTGTTTCCTTCTGCAAGTTTAATTTGTAATTGGATTAAAATAAATACTTTTCTCAATGCTTTTTCTTTAGGTTTATGCTTCTGTTATCCTTATTGGCACAAGTAGACAACACAAGTAGAAAATTGGAAAAATTGTTGTCTGTTTTCTTACAACATTTGGTTTCACATCATAGAAAATTGAAAAAATTTGATCCTTTCTGTTTCTGCATTTAACAATCTTAACAAGTTCATCCAAACACCAAGTAGAAAAAGAGCAGTTCTTTTAGAGAAAAAAAATCGAAATTCTTCTTCAATTGCTTTAAAAAATTTCTGAGAAAATGGATCCTCCTTTAGCAAGTCTTGGTCCAAAAGTGACTGATTACTCACACGATGAAGGTCGCATCAAACTTCCTGGAAGCTTCAAGGAATCTGAATGAAAATTATCTGGTGTTTCAATTGATTACGCGTCTTCTCCACTCTACCCATTAGCCATGTTGAAACCATTGTATTCAACTAAAATGGAATGGAATCCAACGGTTGATATCAATATTTAATTAAACATCAAGATATGCGAATTAATTCTGAAAATAAAAGAGCTATTCGTATAAGATAAAGACTTAATAGTTTCTGATTGCATTGCAGGAAGCCACTTAATTGAAATTATTGGAAGCACTGAAAGATGACAAAATTTTACCTGAATTTCCAATTAAGTTTGTTTCAAAGAAATCAATGCAAGGATTTTTATGCGTTCTAATTAATTTGTCAAACAACAAACAAGTTTAGTCTAAAATGTGTGCCGACAGTAATGACGAAGAATGATTTTGGTCTTCAGTGGAGAAAGACATGGTCTATCTGATGTTGACAAAAGCTAGCTTTAATAATCTACACACCAACGGCAATGATTTCTTTATGTATTTTATTAAGGGCATCTTCAAAGGTAATTGCATTTTTTAGGGAAAAATGAGTAAAATAATTTTTTGGAATAATTCCACTACAATCTTTCATTTTTTTTTAAATTATAGTATTTTCTCATTAAAATAAATAAAGATTGGAAAGTAAAGGTTGAAGGCTTGAAATTTTTCTTTTAAGTTGCTTAAAGCTTGGGAAGAAGGCCGTCCATTTCCCTTAGAAATAATTGGTTTTAGGCATCTTTTGGTTACAAGCCTCACAAGTTGTAAGTTATTTTTCAGATTTTTTATACAAAGAATTGGTCAAGGAGAGTCAAACTCAGATAAAACTTGTTAGTGTAGTCCACGTCAGCCGCTTGAGCATCTGAATTTCCCGCCCAAACAAAAACTAATAAACATAACGAATTTGAATCATCATTCAACAATGACATAGCAACTTGTGAGGCTTGTATTTTGATCATTTCTGTATTTGTCAATGCATTATTCATCTACGACCAGGCTCTAAAATCAAGTAAATGCTACAGTTGTATGAAATTGATGAATATAGATAAGCAAATCTAAATTTTTTTGATAATATTACGTATTAAGATTACGAATCCATCCGCAAGGCAGCTGTAAATAATCATATAGCCGGATGTCTGAACTTTTTACATGATTAATAAAGGATAAGAGCATATTCAGAAATTAATTTCTACTTAAATGTATTGTAGTCATGCAAAATAGAGAAACCTTGTTATACTGAATCTGTGAGTGTGTATGGCACTGTGGCAGAAGTAAACAAATCATAAAAGCATGATAGAATAAAGAATTAAAGATCATGATACGTGCATATTAGATTATTATAGAACGAACCTGCTCTCAAAACTGATGAGTGACTGAGCAGGAAGAAAAGGCCACCTAGGATGTGAATTTGCTGTTATTTGATTTGACTTTTCGGCATGGCTTTTGCTGTTTGAATCAGCCTATGGCGGCCAAGTGAGCAAGCTGATGCTGCTGTCGTAGATAGCTTGCTGCCCTTATTTACATTCATCTTCCATATTACAGTAGAACAACATTGAAAGGAATGCACATAGAAGTAATACGGTATTTCTTGTTATAAAGGAAATTATGAATTTTGTAAAGTACCTTAGCAAATTTTGCTTTTGCTGACTTTGTTACTGTTTTAACTGCATTCTGTTCCACAGTCGAAATCTTTCTGCTTTTTGGCCCAACTCTAACAAGACAACCTAACTTCCAAGCTTTCAACTTTCCCCAAGCTCTCTGGCACATTTTCAAGTGTGGAGCAGTCAAAAAGATGCAACGTTCTAAGAGATCTCAAACCATTTATGGTACTTGGAAGACTCTCCAGATTTTTCCAATCTTTCAAATTCAACAAGACAAGGCCAGAAAGACATTCAATAGATGCTGGCAACTTACAGTTCCTTCCAAATGAAGCTTCAACAGCTGCCCCCTGCTTGAAGTTATCTCTCTCTGAATTTCCAAAGGCTAGAAGATTATAGATGCTTTAGAGCACTTATGGTACTTGGAAGTTTTGCAGCCATTCAAAGTCAATGAACAAGTCCAAATAGAAGTTCAATTGATAATGGCAGTTCTTTAATACCAGTTCCATCCAAAAGAACTTCCCACAATGTCTGGAAATTTCTTCAATTTCAAGCAACCAGGAAGAACAAGTGTCTTAAGAGATTTCATAAAAATCTTGCCTAGAAGAGTTGTAGGATTTGCACAACCTTTCAAATTTAACAAAATCAGCTTCTTTGAAGCAGCAAAGATGAGTGTATCTCACGCAACCTTGTACATTCTTCGAGAATCAGATCCTCCAAATTTGGTACCCCTGTGAAGTCTGGTGTCCTTATGAGGTTCTCAGAATGCTTGAGACATGATTTTCAACTTGCTCAAAGGCTATAAGAAACAAAATGGCACAAAAAATACATGCTTTTTTCAATTTGTCACATTACTTAAAATTATCAATAAGCATTTACTGAAAACTATATCACAAAAAAGCTGATTTTATTGAGAAAATCAATAAAGTCAGTTGTTGGAATAACTAATTGATTAAATAAACACTGGGTTTGCACTGTGTTTGCGTAAAATTCTGTTAAAGACATGTATACATAAATTACCGAGTCGCTGAAAATATGAAATTAACTGCCTCAGTGACTCTTTTAGATATATTGGATCAAAACAATACAAATTGATAGTGAAGGAATCTTAAAAGACCTGCTCACTGTTCACTAGGTGAGAAACCTTAGTGTTAGAAAATCAATTTTTGAGGATAAGAATGGTTACCTGTCCTTCAATTCCCAGCCAGAGATATTTGCCACCTCTTGAAAGTGTCTCTCCACTCTTGAAAGCTTCTTCATTTTTAGAAAACACTTGAAAATTTTTGCAGGTGTCCTTGCCTCTGAAGCTCAAGAACACATTGTATTTCCAATTACAGAGAGGAGATGGAACATAAGAAGAAACTCCCTGGATGCTCATGATTCAAGCAATTGATTCCACAACAAAGTTGCGACAAGTACCAGAAAATTGATTTTGGAATAGATAATTGTCGCTTATATAATGGTAATCAACAAAAAAAAAAAAAAAAAAAAACAGTTATGAAAGCAAACAAAATTCGGTGTGCAGCCGAAAATGGAAAGCCCACACTACCAGAAAATTTGCAACAAGTTCGAGCCTTGGCAACAAGAGATTAAAATTTCCTCGTAAATCGAATTATGTCAAACACTTAGTACGTAAAATATGAAAAGTCAAACATCACTGAAATACAAGAGTAAGTAAACACTGAAATGTAAGAAAATAACTTACAGCTTTGAGTGCATTGTTCCACTGCAAGATGAAGTTTTACTTGAATTCAATTAAGTTTGTTTCAAATAAATCGATAAGAGGATTTTATGTGTTCTAGTTATTAATTTCTCCTCTTTTGGTAGCTACAGCAAGTCTAGCAAAAGTGTTCACAAAAGATAATACTAAAGGATCTGTGGTCTACGGTGGTGTTTCCAATGATCATATTTTTCTACAAAAAAAAAAAGGTAAAATAAATTAATTCAAAACGAACCTGAAGGTGACACAGACCAATTTGCCATTTGCTATCTTTGAGCTCCCAAACTCCAAGCATTGTTTGTTTTGGACTGTATAAGCCACGGTTGCCTGTTCCTCCTTGACAGACGCAAGCTGATGTTGCTGTTGAAGATAGCTGCTGCTCTTTTTCGGTCTCTTCCATTGTTGTAGTACTGGTGAAGACGGGGTAGAAAATCTGAGTCTGAGTTTCATACCTAGATCAGTTCTGCTATTCATTGCTAGCCGCCCTCATCCACATTCTTGTTGCATGAATCTGAATCATTCTCTCGAACAACACTGAAAGGAATGCACATACAAGTAAAACAGTATTGCATGTTATAAAGGATATTATGAAGTTTGTAAAGCACATGAGCAAGGGGGTATATCAATATCATAGTTTCGCAATTGTCCGGCATCCCTCGCTGCAATTTTTGCTTCTGCTAACCTATTTACTGTCTCAAATGCACTCTTTTCCCCTTTCAAAAAAAAAAAAACTGCACTCTTTTCCACAGAGTTGAAATCATTCTGCTTTTTGGCCTCCATTGTCTGCCCCCAGACCTTCACAAATTGACCTTATTGATTGATTGCTTTTGCTTGGGAAATCATAGAGTTGATGCAACACACCAGGTGGGATGCACTTTCCTTCTTGGTCATATTATCGAACATGTCCTAGGCATGAGAATTATACCATAATTCCTCAGCAATTTATCTCTTGAACCTGGCCTGCAAATTCCATATAATCATTCCTTTTTCTATTTTTGTTTGTTCTGAAGCTAAATCAAGCTGAGATCGATCATATTCATATTTTTTATTCTTCTTAAAATCCTCAACATTTGCCCCCCAAGCATTATAGCCTCAATCCCTAGTTTCAACTATTTAAACCCGTAAAAATTCTCTGAAAATCACAGAAGTACATTTAATTATAGGTTTATTATTCAAATCCTACACCTACATCCATGGCCGATAATGGCTTGAAGAGATATTATTAATGGAGGATTTTATGTTAAAATCACAGAGGAAATGACAAGCAAGAGAGTAACACTTTTTAACTCTTCAAACGGACACATTAATGACCGCCAATAAATCAGCCCGCGTTTATATATAGACGCTGCTAACCACGGTGAACAAACTTGGACACCCATCTAGACAGAATGCCACGTCACTACCCCATTATTTGAGATGCCTGCTTACTGATAAATTCAGAGAATAATAAATTGCCTTTCCCCATTATTTGAGTTCGTCTTTGACTCTTTGAGGTTGTGGTTCCTCATCATCACAGCAGCCATTCCACTGGCTTCTACTCCAATTCTCCAAAAGCATATTTAGTTTATTTATATTAATACTATATTTATATTTTATTTTTAAAATATAATATCAAATTTGGGTTACTGTAGTCAAGAGCATAATAATAATAAATTTTTTTTACCGTTATAATGGAGGCATATTAAATTGGTAAAGTGAAGACTTGCTAATATGTGTTAAATAGACCAAAACTAATAGTTTGTTAAACTTCACTAACTTTCCAATCCCACTAATGGACGCATTTTTAAATTGATCCAACCCAAAAATATCATTAAGAAGAAAAGGGGAGAGGATAAATGGCGGCTGCCGTATGTTTAGGCCTTTGGGGTTTCTTTTTCCAATTTTTTTTTTCTTTTATACTTAAAATTAAATTAATTAATAACCAAAAACTAATTATTTAGTGAATTTTAAAATAAAAACTATCCAGATGCGAGTTCTGGATTTCCGGGTTCAGGTAAACGTGAAACCGGAATCAGATATGCACGGGTTCAAAATACAACTTTCGGATCTGCATTATTTTAGCATTAAACCCAGTCCGGATCATCCGGGTTTATCCGGGTTTTGGTTAAGTTGCCATCCCTAAACCCAATGATGAAGCTTTGGATGCCTTCTTCACCATTAAAGCTAAAGCTAATTCTTTGACTGACTTTTTCATCATCCCAGCTGCCGCTTTCACTGGTCTCTGCCCTGTCATATTCATCAATGAGGCTTCTCTCAAACAGCGTTTTTGATCCTGAAGAATCGTGATTAAAGTCGTTCAAATTCCAAACAGGAGTTGTTTTGTTGAACTTCTCCACTTGAATCTCATATACTGGATGGAAACCACACCTCTTCACCTCCAATCCCGACGAAGATTCAAATGACAACACCCCATTATTCATTCCAAACAAATGTACATTAGGCTCATAGTGTAGCCAAAAATGTTCTGACACAGCCTGACCGAATTGCTTTCTGAACATAGCAGTAGAAATCCAAGTATCACCACCATCACATTTGATTTTGCAGTCCAGCTTATGAAGATGACTAAACCACTCTAGATAAGGAGGTGAATGCTTATGGACTTGAAAAACACAGCACATAGCATATCCCACAAGCTTACTGTTCTTATACGTCTTTGAAGACCTGCTTATTCTTATTGAAGAACCCTCATTATTACGATGCTCGAACCACTCTGGGATTTTACTTCCAGGAACAACAATGCTACAATATTTGAGATAATCTGACATATCCTGCAACCCCGAAAAAATAAATAAATAATATAAAAAGCCATACCATTGCATAATTTTTAATTTAGGCATAATGTTAGCACAGGTGAGAGATAGTGAGAGACTGACCTCATACTGTTCCATGTGCTCTTTCAGCAGTGAAAGCGCCAAATCATTGTTGCCCTGCAGTTTCATGCAGCCCATACATTGAATTTCAAAGTCCTTTAGCTTGTTTAATTCTAATGGATCTGACAATGTCTCCAATGAAGCACAACCATTTACACTGGCGATTCTCATTCTGGCTGGAAGTGGAGGCAGAGATTGAAGCTTCTTGCAACCATTCAAATTTAGGCATTCAAGCTTAGAAAGACGGCTAATGCTTGCTGGCAGCGAAACAAAACTGTTGTTACTCAAACATAGAACTTTAATGAGCGTAAGTTGCCAATATCATTTGGGATAAATCCTTCCCCAAGATCACAGTCACTGAGATCCAACTTTGTTAAAGAGCACAAACCTAAAAGAGAAGTCAGCCTCAAAGCTACAGTATGTGAACTCCTCATTTTCATCGAATTGATGGGGAAAGGAAAATACAGTGATGATGATGATTGTGGTAATTTGCTTCCAAGAAAAGACGGTGCTTGATAATTCTGCATAGAAAAATGGACGACACTGGGTTCCATAAAGCAGTTCCACTTGAATCAAGCCCTCCAAACTCTCTACCCTGTCAAAACTCTCTAGCACATTTTTAGATTTGAAGCAGCCAAAGAGATTCAGGGTTCTGAGAGATGTTAAACCATTCATAGAACTTGGAAGTCCCACAAGATTTGTGCAGTTTTCCAAATTCAACAAAATGAGTCCAGTCAAAAGTTGAATTGATGATGGCAGATCTTCAATAGCTGTTCCATCAAGAGAAAGCTCCACCAGACATTCCATACTTCCCACAATTTCTGGAAACTTCTTCAGCTTCGAGCAACCAGAAAGTACAAGTTTTCTTAGACGTGTTGTGGCAATCTTATTCGGAAGAGTTGTAAGATTTGTGCAATCTTTTAGATTCAGTGAAATAAGGTTCTTGTGAAGCAGTAATGATGGGTGAATATCACACAATCTTGTACATCCTCTAAGATCCAGCTCCTCTAAATTTGGCAACCCAGTTAAGTCTGGTGTTCCGATCAGGTCATTGGAATGGCAAAGTCTCATGATTTTCAACTTGCTCAAAGGCTGTTCAAAAACAAAATCTCCACAATTATTCAAGGGATGAATCATAATACCATCAACACTTATTAACTGAAAGGATATAAACAAATCTTACTTTGATTCCACTCCAAATTCATTCCATGCGGCTATAGCACATGTTAAGTTCAAAAAATTTTTCAGGTTGAAAATTTGATGGCAAGGATTTGGAAGGATATCCATGCCATTCAAGATACCGTAATTCATTAGGGAGAAATTCAAGGCCTTCAGGAAGTTGCACATTACCAATTGTCAGCATCCTTAAGTTAGTCATGTTAAAAAATGCTTTAGCACTTGCACTCAAATGCGCATCATTATCTCGAGAAGAGTAATCAAGTTGTATGCCTTCAACTACTTCAGTCCCCTAAAAGTTATAAGCAAAGAATTAAGTGAAGAAACAATTTGAAGACCATTAAATCTTAGGACATGTTTTTGGCTTAGTTGCTTACCGTGTTTTTTGTCAACGCATGATGTACATCTTCTTCTTTCCACAATCTGCTACGTTTCCCGGGCTCTTTAGGGGACTGTCTTTTAACAATTTGTTGACCCATTTCTTGCAACAAATCATGCATCCGTAATCTATTGCCATTAGAAATTTCTATGAGAGATTTGTCAATAAGAACCCTTATTCCAATAACTGGATCAAAATCACAGTAATCAAGAATTTTTGTTACATAATCTCTATTCTCCCCTCGATAAAAACATGCTATGTCGAGGAATATTTTCTTCTCTGTTTCTCTAAGCCCATCAAAACTTATTTTAAGTGTATCCAAAATTTCATTTTCTGATTCTCTTTCAAGTCTCTTTAGTGCACTTTCCCATTCTTTTGTTGTTTTACCATACAAAAAGGATCCCAAAACTTTGAGAGCCAATGGAAGACCACCAGAGTATTTTACAACATATTTTGACAGCTGTTCATATTCTTTCCAAGGCTGATTGGTTTTAAAGGCTTGTTTACAAAAGAGTTGAAGAGCTTCATCATCATGTAGTACCTTGAGCTTATGTACTTCATCTACTCCATGTGTCATCAACAAAAGCTCATCTCTTGATGTTATTATGATCCTGCTGCCTGGACCAAACCATTCGTGCTTTCCAGCTAAACTTTCCAATTGCTTTAAATCAAATGCATCATCGATAATCAGAAGAACCTTTCTGTACCGCAGCCTACTTCCTATCATCTTGAGGCCATCATAAACATTCCATGTGCTACTATCTGGAAGCTTTAGTAATTTGGAAAGGAGTTGCTTTTTGTAAACAGATCAGACCGCCTTTTTCTGAAATTTCTCTAACATTGGCAAGAAAACTACTTACTTCAAATTCATGAGAGCTCAAGTCATAAACAACTCTTGCAAGAGTTGTCTTACCTATACCTCCCATACCACAGATCCCAATCATACGGACACCATAAGGCTCTTTATCCATAAAAAACCTGAGTGTATTCCAGCATGAATCCATTCCTACTAGATCCTTAAAAATCTCAGATTTTGCAGGAATTTTACTTGACATCTCCAGGATATCCTTGACAATATCTACAATAAATTCTGATTCATTCCTGCAGATTGGAAGAACAAGAAAAGATTGGTGTTGTTGAATTAAAATTAGTGTGAACATGGTATCAAATCAATCCCATAATATGTAGTATCCATACAGTGCTATATTCATTCATTCAAATTGAAGTCATTAAATGTGTTGATTTATCTATCTGTTCTCTTGTGCTTCTTCAGTCGCAGATATTCATTTTCAGAGCTATTATTTCAATTACATCATATGTATTAATAATTTCTCCTTACAATTCATTCTATGGCCTGCCTCTGTTTTTAATGTCTAAAAGCTCAAGAAATTCTACAATTTATTTGTTCCTCCGCATCATTCTTGCAACAATAAATAATCAAATCTTGTCATGTATATTTTTATTTGAAAAATTGCAAACATGTTATTTGTCGGAACAACTAATTGAATACATAAACACTGTGTTTCTGGTATAAACTTTTGTTAAAGACATGTATACACATACATGTACTATCAAGGCATTTTAAAACATGAAATTAACTGCCTCAGTGACTCTTTAAAAGTATATTAAATCAAATAATACATACTTGTGAAGGGATATTTCGATCTGCTCATTAGTGATGACTCATGCAGAACAAACAAAACTAAGAAGCCTTGGTCTTAGAAAATTAATGTTTGAGAACAAGAACAATTACCTGTCCTTCAATTCCCTTCCAGAGACATTAGCCACCTTTTTCAAAGCATCTCTCCACTTTTGCACCTTTTCTATATTCATCCTGAAAGTTTCTTCATTTTAGAGAAAGCTTCTCCAAAACTTGCTGTCTGTTTCCTTACCACAGTCGGTTCGACATCATAGAAAATTGGAAAGATCATATGTTGATGACCATTTGTGCTCTCCAATTCAACAATTTTAACGAGTTCATCCAAGCACCAAGTCGAGTAAGCATAATTTCTTGAGAAAACAATAATTGATATTCTAGATTCTTCAATTGCTTTCAACAGTCCGGGTGAAATGGATTTTCCTCTATCAAGTCCTTTATCATCTCTGAATACAATGATTCCTCTTTGATCCAAAGCAGCATACAAATGATCCGTGAAATTTTTGCGGGGGTCTTCACCTCTGAAGCTCAAGAAGACATCATATTTCCAATGGGAGCCTTTTTTGATGTTCATGGAAGCCATTATATTTGTTCTTGAATATTTACATCGGAATAGTTTATCACTTCCTGCTAAAGATGTGGAACATTATGCCAACCAATTAAATGTAAAAAAAAAAAAAATAAAGATTGGATCGAAAATCATGGGCTTGACAAAAATGAATTGTGAATGTCAAAGCTGAAAATAGAAAGTCAATTAGTTAATGCGATCACTTAAATTACAATTACATATGAGCTAAATTGCTACTTTTAGGTCGCTTAATCCAAGAGGTATATCATGTTATACTTTCTTTACCAGAAAGAAAAATTCATAGTAAAGAAATTCCAAGATGTAGTGAAAAATTAATTTTTCAGACGCTGACTGGAGAATGAATATGCCGACCTCTATTTAAGCAAGACTTTGATTAGAGCCTCTAAGAGAACGCACAGAGTATCTTGAGCAAGCATCTAAAACAAAATTTAACAGTCAAGCTTTCTTTCATCCTGGATTGCTAATTAATTCTGAAAATAAAATAGGAATTTGTATAAAAGATAAAACGTACAGCTTTGAGTGTTTTGAAGGCAGCTACTTATGATTGAATTCCTGTGAAGTAATTGATTTAAAGAAGTTGATCAGGCGAATATATCTTTCAAAGAAAGGCAGAGGATTTTTAGTTTGGAAAATAAGGAATCACAGAACTAGAAAAGCAAGTCTTGGTCAAAATAAATAATAATAATAATAATAATAACAAAAACAACAACAATCAGCAAGGAGATGGGTTAGGGACGTGACAGAACCAACGTGACAGACCCGACGAATCCGACCAGCGACGAGTGACAGAGATGGGCTGCAATCGGCGAGGAATCCAACCGGTGACGAGCTGCTGAACCAACGTGATAGAACCGACGAATCCGACTGGTGATGAGCGATGGAGATGGGCTGAAATTGGCGTCGAATCCTTTTGGTGACGTGCTGCTCAACCAGAGAAGGTGCTGCAGACGATCGTTTCTTTGGCTCTAGGTGGTAGAGACGTGATGGGTTAGTGATTTCATGGGTTCTTTTTTAATTTTTTCTCAATTTATATTTTTTAATTGCCAAGAGGGTATTTTGGAAAAATAAAAAATATAATAGGATCCCCTATCTTACAACTAATGTAAGATACACCCCTCACATGAATAGTAAATAAATTCCACATATATACTGTTTATATGAGGAGATGTACTTTACATTAATTGTAAGATAATGTTTGTCATAATAAAAATAATTTTGTCGTTTGGGGAATAGGGTTTTGATGCCCAACCCCAATCAAAATCTCAGTAATCACTAATTAAACTTTATTTTGCGTGGGTCTCATGCACCTTATTCCCATTTCCACCTTCAGTTAAACAAATAAATAACTTATTCATTCCCTTGATCCACATTTTACTCTCCACTTGATGATCTTATCTTTAGTTATGGATTATTATATTTGTTTAATGAATTTAGTAATTTGTTGAGAATGATGAAGTTTAATGATTTAGTGAGTAGTGAGGTTTAATTATTTTGTAACAGTGGTATTGGTTTGATAATTTGTTTAAAGTGATGAGGGCTGTTTGTCTAAAAAACTTATATTTGATTATTATAATAGAAAAAATTTAGAGGAATCAATTTTAAAGAACTCAAAAGTTTTGAAGCTAATTGTATAAATTTCTCCAACTTTAAGGGGCTGCCTGGTAGCATTACTATCTTAATTATTAATTGTTAAGTACATATATGAAATATTAATTATTAATTTTTATTATTGTTACTAAATTAAAATTTAAAACCTAGCCAAACTTATGTTAAAAAAAAAAAAAACACATTACTAAATATAATCATGCTAATCCATTTTAATCCAATCTAATATGCATTCCCCCGTCCGTTTCCTCAGCACTCCCCATAGTTGGTTCGAGGGGCTGAGCTACGCATGACAGCTAGGGCTAGCCATGAAAAATTTTGCTTATTCCCCTTAAGATTTTATAATTTTTCGTAACATAAAGAATTTTTATTTTATTTTCAAGTATGTCTCTTGTTCATCTTTTTATTGGAGTTAGACTTATTTATAAAATGATTTAATTATTATTTATTAAGGAATTGAAATTATTAGGAGGTTAAAATGTTAGCATAGTTTTAACTTATTATAAAAAAAATTATAATTTGGTCTAATTGAAAAGAAGTATGTTAATATATTATAACATTGTTACTAGAAATAAGTTTATAATAAGTGAATCTCTTACTTTAATTAATTTATAATGCTAAAGATCTCCCCATTTGAGTCTCAACTTAAATCTCAATAGTATGTGTTACTAATCTATTAGATGATAAATGTAAAATTACTTTTTACTCCATTCTACCATCCAATTGATGAATGTCTCACCAGTTGGAACTCAAAATCAAATGTTAGTATCCCTGACATTACTCAATGATATAGTAACAATTAATGATATTTTCATAATTTCATAGTTTGTTTCTTTCACAGTCATATTTGTTCTTTTTTCTTTTAATTAAACCAAATTGTTCAAATATGTCATATTCTTCTATTACTGAAAAAAAAAAGAATTTTTGAAAGAATTTTTTTAATATAGATTTTTTAATAATTTATATTATAACCTTATTTGTTGCATTGTCATTTTTTATTAAATAAATGTATTTTACAAAGAGTTCGCTCTGGTGTTACTTGAGATTTTTTTTTATTTCTTTTATATGAACTGGTATTCACACAAATATTTTACCATAAATTTATAAATTAGCTGGGGCTAATAAAAAATCTTGGGTCCGCCCAAATTGGTTCATCATCATAGAAAATCGGAATTTGTTGATGATGATGATCACTTACGTTCATGCACTTAACAATCTTAGCAAGTTCATCTGAGCACCAAGTTAATTAAGCATAGTTTCTCAGGAAGACAAAAATTGAAATTTTTGATTCCTCAATTGCTTAAAATAGTCCTGGGGAAATTGACTTTCTTCTCTAAATACAGCAATTCCCTTTTGATCCAAAGAAACATGCAAATGGTCAGTGAAATTTTTGCGGGAGTACTCTTTGCCTCTAAAGCTAGAATTGCATCCGCCAGGAAGAATTGAAGCAGAACAGCAGCACCAGCTTGGAGAAAGAGCCAGTCACTTGGATTTATTTCCCATGACTAAGGATAAAATTTTATTCAATGAAATAAATTACTTTTTTTTATTCAATTAATTTCTTATGTGACCACTTCAATGTTTATAACTCTTGTTTCACATGTTTGGTTGAGTAAAATTAAATCGTTTCATCAATTATGTTGTGTATTATTGATTGTTAGGACTAATATTTGACTAAATTTATGCTTGGATCCATAAAACTTATATGTGATTATCTTTGATTTTGTGTCTTTCATTAAATTATTTACATAAAGTGCTTAGGTAAACTTTAACTATTTGTTATTCAATATGATTTCATGGATGCTTAAATATCATACTATTAAATAGAAAAAGAACTTACATAAGATTAATTTTAATTGGGCTTAATTATTATATTTATGAGTAGACATAGATTGACTTCGAGTAGTTATACTAAAATTGAGAATTGATTAGTAATTAGATAATTGTTAATTGAATTGGGTAGATTTTGAAATCCTGGTACCCTCAATCTCTTGAATTGTTGTGTTAATTTACTCGTTTTATTTTTAATTGCATCCTTAGCTTTAATTTCTCAAACAAAATATTTTTTATTCAACTAGGGTAGAGTTATAATGGACTTAGATTAAATTTTACTTTCCTAAAAATTGACATTCCCTATGGATTCGATCTAAATTATTTTTAGTCTATACTTCAACAGACTCATGTGTTTGCGAATATATTAAAATTTGCACAACACATTCAGCCTAAAATAAAATATAAATTATGTAAATGAAACATAACACTTATAAAAGGAAGGTTAAATAAGTAAATTAATATAAGAGTTATTAAAAAAATAAAAACTTACAAATGTAAATTAAAAGCTTATTATAATAATGACTATCTTATATATTTATTGATTTTGTTTCTAAATGAAATAACTATAGTTTTGGGTTTATATAATACAAGTGATAATATATGTGAAATTTTATTAAGAATAAAATTCATTTCATGTTTTTTAAACCTGTTTATAAGATAATGTGATTCTGCATTCTTCTAAATCTTCTCAACAATAAGCCCAAATGATTTTTTAAGTAAAAGAAGTAAAGTTTGAAACTATATATATTATGTATAAAACTGAAAATTAGATCCAATTTTGTTGATATTTCATATATATTTAGTAATATAAAAATATCTTTCTATTTTGTTTTGGTTTGATCCACAATAAGAAAAATAATTTTGCTTGATTAACATATGTAGTAAACAAATACTATAATAGAAAATGGAAAAAAAGTTATAAATGTCCTAGGATGAATATAGTATTTATGGTTAAACCAATTAAATAAAACCTATTCTAATTATTTTCAATACAATTTTTTTTGTTTTCAATTAATAAGTGGTGTTTTTCCTTTGCTTAATTAGTGCTTTTTTTGTTTAATTAAATTCAATGAATAAACTTCTTTTTGGTTGAGTTAAAGTTTAATGTAGATTTATAAGTTTTATCTTAATTTTACAAGTGTCATTTTTATTTTCAATTTTAAAACATTCATTTACCACTCTTCTAATAATTTACTTGTTTTGCTTTTTATTTATTGGTCTTATATATAATTTATAAAATTTGTGTTTATTCCATGCTAATCCCGTAGTTAAATATGACATCATAAAATTTTCCTTGTGCATCTATCTTTTGAGGGAAATCTGAGGATTTTGACTAAATTTGGAAAATTAAAAGCGATTA
This sequence comes from Citrus mangshanensis, assembly GCA_030449895.1. NCBI lineage: Eukaryota > Viridiplantae > Streptophyta > Magnoliopsida > Sapindales > Rutaceae > Citrus > Citrus mangshanensis. The sequence goes on from JASUUJ010000242.1 coordinate 397,429, forward strand.
CACAGTTTCCAGCTCCTCAGTTGCGTTGTTGCATTGTATATTCCAAAAGCAAGTCTTGGTCAAAAACGTTCGCTCTCCAGTCTTTACCTCGCGCGATGAAATTACCATTCAATGAAACTTCCTCTTAATGATAACTCTCTTTAATAATTGAATTTACACGACTTCGCCACAGCTTCTTATTTACTTTATTACCAAAAAGAAAAAATTATCTTTAATAAATCCCAAAATGTAATTGTAAAATTTCTTCGGATCCTGATTGGAGGGTGTGTGCCGACCTCGACTTAAGTAAATCTTTTCTAAGAGCCTATGGGGAAGGGCAAAGATCTGTGTGTTTGTATTCCAAAAGCAAGTCTTAGTGAAAATTGACTTGCATAATCGGTTATTCGTTATAATCCACTAGCATAATTAATTATTCCTTATAAACTTCCACTTTGTCATAATTAATTTGTCAAAGAACTATAGAGGGAAAAAAATATCTACACCCCAATGCTTAGAAAAATGATCCCACCGATCTTTAAATTTTTAATAAAGAACACTAAAACTCCTTTTTAATCATGATATCCTTTAACTCTATAAATCCAACAAATTATCATTAATGTTTTATAATAAATAAAAATATAATATTAAATTAAGTATAATAACATATATTTTTAAAATAATTTCAATATTTAAAAAATATTTTACAATATGTTAAACATAATTTATTATACTATAGTAATTTTTAAAATGAGTAGACATACTCTATTAAAACATATTATAGTCAAAAATAGTTCTTGGTATCACCTTAACAACCTCCAAAATAAATTCAGATTCATTCCTGCAGATTGAAAAAGATCAAGAAAAGATTGGTGTCGTTGAATTGAAGTGCGTGCGGACATAGTTTCAAATCGAATCATTGAATAGGAAATTATAAATCTTTGACAATAAGAAAGATCACGTCCTTCAATTCCCAGCCCAATAAATTAGCCTAGCCACTTCTCTCAAAGCGTCTCTCCACTTTTGTACCTTTTCTATATCCTCACAAAAAACTTCTTCATATTGAGCAAATGCTTCTTGAAAAGTTTCTGTCTGTTTCCTTATAACAGCCGGTTTCACGTCATAGAAAATTGGATAAACCATTTTGTTGGTTATTTGTGTTTTTGCACTCAAGAATATGAACAAGTTCATCCAAGCACCAAGTCAAAAAAGCATAGCTTCTGGAGAAAACAACAATTGAAATTTTGGATTCTTCAATTGCTTTAAAGAGTCCGGGTGAAATGGATTCTCCTCTCTCAAGTTCTTTGTCAACCCTGAATACAATGATTCCCTTTTCATCCAAGGCAGAATACAAATGGTCTGTAAAATTTTTGCGGGTGTCTTCTCCTCTGAAGCTTAAGAAGACATCATATTTCCAATGAGGGAGAGGATAAGGGACATAAGAAGAAACTCCCTGGATGCTCATGATGCAAGAAATTAATGCCACAGCAGCCTCACTCTGAGTTCCTAAGAGTTTAATTTAGAATTAGATGCTATATCAATGCTGTGAGAAATCAGCAAACCCAAAAAGTCATATAAACATAACATTAAACTGCCGAAGTAGTCCAAAACCTGCACCGCCAACCTTTGTACCGATGAAACACAAACTACCAGCAGAGTTGCAACCAGTTTCTATGCCTTGGCAACAAGAGAACCAAATTTCCTCTAGAATTGATTTTTGAAATTATATGAAAAATTTATTACAAAAATATGTCAGTCAAAAAAATCTATTACATATTTATGTCAGACAAGACATACATGTAAAAGTTCAAAGAATAAGCTGAAATACAAGAAATTTGCAAGTATTTAATCACTGATAGATGAATTTGTACATTGTTTGAATGAAATCAATTAGAAGATTTTATATGTTCTAACTGATTTTTGCTCTTTTAGTCCTTTTGTTTGCCAACAAAAACTTTATTTAAGTACCTGAGAATTAATTAGTAATAAAATGTTATACCTATGCCAAAAATAAAAATCTCTTTAAAAAAAATTCTAAAAACACTGCATTAAACACAAAATTCGATGTGGAACTGGAACCAAAGAAAGCTAAACTAAGAAGCGGAAACCCACACTAGCTACCAGCAAGCGGCAACAAGTTTGAGCTCAAAGGAAGCTCATTGTGAGCTTATGAAGAATAGAAAGGTGAAGCCAATAGTTTCGCAAGTGAAGTTAGTCAATCATACCAAAAGTCATCGAGTTAGTTATGAAATAGCAAGTCAAGACAAGATGTTAAAGTCTCATTAATAATTCTTGTGTGTATAACTAACTCGTGTGTATATAAGTGTGATTGATTAAGTTGTAATGTTGACTTTGATAATTGTCCATTCAATGAAATAAAATTTTCTGCAACTTTTCCTTTAAAACAAACAGCTCAAGTTTTCTTTCATGGTATCAGAGCCACAATGGCTAGTTCCAGTACAACCAGTCAAAATCATTCGATTGTTGATCAAACTCGTTCTCATCAAATTTCATTTACTTTTGCTACAACCGTCAAGCTTGATCGATCTAATTTTCTCCTCTGGCGTAAGCAAGTTCTGACTTCGATCAGAGGAAATAGACTTGAAGGTTTTATCTCAGAAAATCAAAATATTCTAGAACAGTATTTGTCTCAAGCTCGAACTGATGGATCTGTGGAGAGAACTGAGAATCCAGCATATGTAAATTGGAGAGCTCAGTATCAGACTCTGCTGAGCTGGCTCTTTTCAACTATAAGTGAAGGTATTCTAAGCTCAGTTCTCAATTATGATACTTCATTTGATGTCTGGAAGTCGATTGAAAAGCAATTTAGAGTTCAATCTGAAGCAAAGGTAATGCAGCTTTGATATGAATTAGATACCTTAAGAAAAGAATCAATGTCAATTGAAGAATATTGCTCACAAATGAAGATACTTGCTAATAAGCTTGCCTATGCTGGTGATAATATAACTGAAAAAGATCTGCTAATAAGAACTCTTAATGGATTAGGATCTGGCTATTTGGATTTAGCTTCAATAATTACAGCAAATAAAATGAGTTATGATGATGCATATGCACTTTTGTTGACTCATGAGGCTAGATTGGAACAAAATCAGAATTCTCAGGCCATGTTTAATGCTAATCACAGTATGATGAATGCAAACTATTCACATATGAGGGGAATTCCTAGGAGAAATACTTATGGTAATGGATCTTTTGGTCAATTTGGAGGAAGAAGTCAAAATTTTGGTCGAGGCATGTTCTTTAACTCTTATCCTAGAGGTTTTCCAGCTGGTAGTAGTACTGCTGGTGGTTTTGGCAGAGGCCATGCTGCAAGCTTTGGAAGAAATCAACAGTTTACACATCCTCCTAGGTCACCACATGTGAGGAATACATTTTTACCTGGAATGAGCTCAAGCATTTCTACTGGTGAATCTAATGAGTCAATACCTGTGTGCCAAATATGTCACAAATAAGGTCATACTGCTGATGCTTGCTGGTATAGATATGGTGATAATTACTCTCCTTTTCCAAAACAATTTGGTAAAGGAAAGATGATGGGACCTAAAGCAGCATATATGACTAATTTTGAGCCATTCTCATACCACCAGTCAGCTATTGAAGATCCTTATGAACTGTCTGGTGTCAACTCTAGCTGTCAATCAGTCTATTATTCCCCTGTTTCTTCTTATTCATCAGAAGCATTTACTCTGCCTGAAGCTTATGTTGCAAATCTGGAAGATTCATCAAATGAAGGGTGGTATCTGGACAGTGGTGCTACACATCACATTACAAATAACATGGCAAACATGCATGTACGAGAAGAATTCAAAGGTTTAGACCAGTTTACCATTGGAAATGGACAAGGTTTGATCATTACTCATATTGGTGATGCTTGCTTTAACTATAAATGCCTTCATACTACCTACCAACACACACCTATAACACTTAAAGATATCTTATTAGTTCCTTCAATTACTAAGAACTTAATAAGTGTATCTAAGTTGACAACTGATAATAACCTTTCCATTGAATTTGTTGGCAATGTGTGTTATGTAAAGGATTCACTGAAGGGACATGTGCTTTTGCAAGGTCTTGCTGAAAAAGGATTATACAAGTTGTTGTTAAAGTCATCTCAGACATCACCCTCTTCTTTCTTAAGTCAAGTTTCTTCAAATAAGCCTTTGTCTATGCTATCTACTTATCATCTTTCATTTCCTGTTATAACTGGTGCTCAAAATAATCATTCAACTTCTATGTCTTGTTATCAAACTGTTGTCTCTCCTTGTAATGCATCAGTTAATAAAATCAGTTTGTTTCATAGAAGATTTGGTCATCCTCATCATGATGTACTAATACATTTTCTTAAGAATGATAAAACTATCAATCTCTCTACCAATCTTATCAAACAATCTGCACAGCAAATATGTGAGGCATGTCAAATGGGCAAGGTTCATAGATTGCATTTTCCTATTACTGAAACCAAAACTTCTCACATACTTGAACTCATTCATATTGATTTGTGGGGACCCTCACCTACACCTTCTAGAGTCATATCTATTATATCACTTTGTCGATGATTTTAGCCGATATACTTGGATTTACCCATTAAAGTTGAAATCGAAGCCTTACAAATTTTCAAATTATTCGATTTTAAGTTGAAAAACAATGTCCAATTAAGAAGTTACAATCGGGGGAGAGTACGAGCATTTATTCTTGAATCAAAATGGCATTATTTTCAGGCACTCATGTCCCTATACACACCATCAAAATGGGGTAGTTGAGAGAAAGCATAGGCATGTAGTTGAGTCAGGTCTCACACTTTTAGCTCAAGCTAAGTTACCCTTACAATTTTGGTGGGAAGCTTTCCAAACTGCTGTTTATTATATTAACAGGTTGCCTTCTGCAACTCTGAAATTTCTTACACCATATGAAAAGTTTTTCAGTCATAAACCAGATTACAAGATGCTCAAGTGTTTTGGCTGTGCATGCTATCCTTATTTGAGAGATTACAACAAGCATAAGTTTGCATATCATTCTAGTAAATGTATTTTCATAGGTTACAGCCCTTCTCATAAAGGGTACAAGTGTTTACATCCATCTGGTCAAACCTATATAGCTAGACATGTTGTTTTTTATGAGAATTTGTTTCATTACTCATCATATTCTGCTTTCACTTCAAAGTCATCAAATTAATGTTCAAACCTACCATTTACTCCTCAGAATTGTATCATCTATCCACTTTGTTAATATCTCCAATATCAGATGACAACAACTACTATAATCATGATTCTACAAGACCTACCAGTAGCACTTCTTATCACTCAGGTACTTCTGCATACAACATTGATCCTCACTCTTCATCACAAACAACCACATACAGAGCGAGAGCCTTATACTTCTCCTCATGATTGAAATACGATGCAACCCAAGAGGGGGTGAATTGGAATTCTAAAAAATTATTCAATTTATAAAGAAAAACTTAATACAAATACAATCCAAATTCAAAGCAATAATAATTAAGTTGGTCACAATATAAAAAGATAAGGGAAGAGAGATTCAAACACAGAGATTTTTACGTGGTTCGGCCAACCTCGCCTACGTCCACGCCTCCAAGCTTTCCAGGCTTGAGGATTCCACTAAGCAAGCCTCCAAGGCTTCAAATGCTTACACTTGACTTTCAAGGTGTCAATAAACCTTTACAACAAGAGATTATCCCCAATCTCTTAACCCAAGTGTATCCCAACACTTACAATCACTCAAAGTAAAAGATTACAAATTATTTTTCTCTCACACAATATTTAAGATTACAAATCAAAGCCCAATGTGTGAATAGATGAAGAGAGAATGAGTTTAAAGCTCTATGAAGATTGTATTCGCGGATATAAGCTCAGTGTTGTGATCAACCTTCTTTAAATTTGAATGAGCTTATTTATATCCTGAGGAAAATCTAGCCGTTACAAAATTCGGTTAACCCTAAACGGTTAACCGTTTTGGTTGGTCAAAGTTACCGTTGGACCAGATTTCAAATAAACGGTTTGCCGTTTATGATTAACCTTTAGCCGTTAACTTCCAGAGACCTGCAAGATGAGCATTTGTTATCCGTTTACGTTAAACGGTTAAGACTTGCGTGAAGTAACGCTTTCGGATATTATCGCTAATCGCTTTGAAATAAACACCGCTTTGTCTCCAAAGAACTCGCAAAACAATTTAGCCTTATTAATCGCGAGAGGACAACCTTCACTGACGTTATCGCTTAAAATAAACGGTTCACCGTTAAGTTCCGTGAGCCTTTCCATTCCCGGTGATTGCTTTTCATAAACGGTTAGAGCTTTAGGCATTATGTCGCTCTCTGGTGTTAATCGGTTAACTGTTTAAAATAAACGGTTCACCGTTAAGTTCCAGTAACATTCCCATCTTTTGTGTTTTCCGTTTTTCATAAACGGTTAGAGGTTTAGGAAATGTGTTGCTCCCTGGCATTAAATGGTTAACCGTTTGATGGAAAATGGTTTACCGTTTATTTCCAGAATCACACTTTAAAACACTTTTGAATTTGAAGGTCCATCTTTTATGAAACAATGAATGGAATAATTATCAAGGCTTTTATTTATTAAAGAATAGCTCTAAAATTTTTATCAAAATACATTTAAAATTTGTTATCATCAAAATCAATATTATTAACATATTTATGTTAACAATCTCCCCCTTTTTGATGATGACAAATTCCAATCAATGTTTAGCTCCCTCTAAATTTATGGCCAAATTGAGAAATGTTCAATAAAATGATTTTTGCTCAAGCATATATATATATTTAAAAGCATTGTTTTAAATCCATCTTAAAAAAACATAATTATTCTCCCCCTTCATCATAAAAAAGAAAAGAGATAATAAAAAAAAACGCAAATCCGTTAAAGAAATTGCCCGATTTTGGCGAGCGAAAATTTTGGCAGAGTTTTCCCTTAAAAATGATCAAAACCACTAATACAAAAAGAGATAAAACACTTCCAAGAAATGAAGTAACATCAACTTCTTCTTTCAACAAGCCAACAACTCCATGAACAAAACAAAGCAACACTTCAATATCCACAAACATACCAACACTCCAATATCCACAAATAAACCAATACTACAATATCCAACAATCAGCAATCACAAATCATCAATCATCTAATCCTCAAGAACATCACGCACATAGGCATCAAAATCCAAAAAATAAAAATGCTAACAACCAAAATGTAAAATGTATGTGCGAAAACAGAGCTCAGAAACTACGGAGGTGGAGAAGATGTGCTCCCCGGATCATAGCAGAAATAGCGGAGAAGAGTACGTTGTCCGGCGATAAGCTCGAGCTGCTGGTCAATGCTCTGCTGCTGGAAAGTCTGAAAGTCAGCGCGGAGCCGGTGGTCACGGAAATGGTGTCCAACCGATCAAGAATCAGGCGCTCCGAAATCAAACATCGCACCGCCGCGGGGCCGAACGAGCCGAGGCGATGGCTGCTGGGAACAGCAGGCGGGAGCAGAGGAGGGGAATGTCGCATCCATCGCACGCCCGTAGTCCGAGCGGCCGAGGGACAAAACGACGACGCGGAGGAGGATGAGCTCCTAATCTAAAGTCGAAGGAGGATAGATATCATTGAGCATCCGATCGTCCTCTGCAGCAGGTATCCCTTTTGCTTGTCTTTATCCACACTCCATTCTTCCTAGAGAAATCGATACTAGTCATGGCCTCAGGACCAATCCGTCGAGTCTCCATATGTCCAGTATCAAGAAGTGGCACCTCAAAGCGTCGCAGTATTTTAGTGATGATACTGCCATAAGGAAGCAAGCGGTGGTTGACCACTGAAGTACTCAACATATGTCGCACAATAATATACCCGAGGTTAATGTTATCTAATAGGGCAACATCCAACCTCGTAACCTCATCCGAGTGACCCTTCCTAGGAGTCACTATGTGCTGTAAAATAGTGTGAAGAATACGAACTTGGAGAGGTAAAAGTTGAGACCGAAATGGAAGCAAACAAATCTCATCCGATAAGTCTCGACGACGACATATATTACGGACGCCATGAGTATGAGAAAAACTATCAAAGGAGAGGGCTTTCCTAGAGGTGTAAATATCAAGTCCCTCACAAGAGATAGCAAGAAGGTCAGCTAAGTCCGCATCATCAAATTCTATTGGCACACGTCCGACTTGAGTAACTATCCTATTTGGGCGAGAATCGGAGATTTCCATGTTAGAGTAAAAGACTCGCACTAGATTTGGATAAACCCGGTCATCAAAATCAATACCAGACTCCCAAGGCTGAAGCATATCCCGAATACTTCTACCACATACAACTAAATTACGGAAATCATCAATGTCGACAAAGAAGGATTCAAGTACCTTTCGACCATCAAAGCGTTCTTCGAACCGCCAAATGTGGGGAAATAAATCCTTGCAAAATTCAGAGACTTCTCGAGATGGTATGGGATTCCTTAGAGGCACAGATTTACGCCTGGGGTTTCTCCGAGAGGGTTCAGCCATGGAAAATACAAGAAAAAAAAAAAGAATAGATGATTGGCTTATGGATGAATAGGAGATGTGATTTGGGTGCTCAATTTGGTTGAAGAAGGGGAAGAATCGGATTAAAAACGAAGAAATCCGATCCATTAGGGTTTTGATTTGGGATTTTTGAATTTTGGGCTTGATTTGAAGTTTTGAATCGGTAGAATTGTTCTAAAGGTGATAAGAAGTGATTTTGAAGGTTTGATTTGGCAGGGAAAGCAAGAAAAATGAGGGTTTGAGGACAGAGAAACCTTCAGCTGCGCAACAATGGTGGAAACGGTGAAAAGGTAACTAGAGAAGAAAATCTTTGAATTTATACTTCAAAACGGTTAACCGCTTATTTAAACGTTAAAGGGTAACTTCCAGGCTAAAGAAAGGGAAACGGTGAAAGCCTAAGCGCTTAACGCTTAAGAGGACTCTCTGTTGAAAAACGGTTCACTGATTGTGGCAAACGGTGAAAGGATAAACGGACAGAGACATAATCTCGTTTCTGGAATTAAACGGTGATCCGTTTATAGGAAACGGCTAACCGTTTATTTTATCTGTAATTTCGCACAATTGATTTAATTTTTGGCCAGCAAATAATATGTTCTAAGATCATTTAATTGATCTGAAAATATTTTATGAGCCAATTTAATGTATGATTCATGAACATGTTTTCAACCAATTTATTCATATAATCAAGAGTTATCAATGCAAATTCATCATTTGTCTATCAAGCTCAAGCATTTCATAAATAATAGTCAATCAGTTCAGTACACTCAATAGCATGAATAGAGACGTTAATGTAAAAATTTCATCATCCCAAGTTCATGCCGAATTTTTGAAAATTGTTCTTCGCAAAGTGGTTTTGTGAATATATCGGCAAGCTGTTTTTCCGTGGAAATAAATTCTAATGCAATATCCCCCTTTTGAACATGATCTCTCAAGAAATGATGTCTTATTTCTATATGCTTGGTTCGAGAGTGTTGAATGGGATTCTTTGAAAGATTTATAGCACTAGTATTATCACACTTAATAGGAATTTGTTCAAGATTAATACCATAATCTCTAAGTGTTTGTTTCATCCAAAGTGCTTGTGCACAACAACTTCCAGCAGCTATATATTCAGCCTCGGTAGTTGAAAGTGCGACAGAATTTTGTTTCTTGCTAAACCATGAAACAAGAGAGTGTCCTAGAATATAGCAAGTACCACTAGTGCTCTTCCTATCCACTTTATAACCGGCAAAGTCCGCATCCGAAAAACATGTTAAATCTATATGAGTTCCCCTAGGATACCAAAGGCCAATATCTATGTTTCCACTCAAATAACGGAAAATTCTTTTAACAGCAAGCAAATGAGATTCCTTGGGACAAGACTGAAATCTTGCACACAAACATACACTAAACATGATATCGGGTCTACTTGCAGTCAAACAAAGTAGGGATCCGATCATACCTCGATACATTTTGATATCCACTTCTTTACCTTTTTCATCTTTGTCCAGCTTGGTTGTTGTGCTCATTGGTGTATTCTTGGTCTTTGAATCATCAATGCCGAATCGTTTGAGTAGATCCTTTACGTACTTGACTTGATTTATGAAAATTCCTTCCTCATTTTGTTTGATTTGAAGTCCAAGGAAGTATTTCAACTCTCCCATCATACTCATCTCAAATTCTTTGCTCATACACGATGAAAATTCTTTACATAACAACTCATTAGTAGAACAAAAAATAATATCATCAACATAAATTTGAACAATAAGTATGTCTTGATTCTTATGTTTAACAAATAAAGTAGTATCCGCTTTTCCCATTAAAAAATCATTTTCTAGCAAGAAATTTTTAAGTCTATCATACCATGCTCTAGGTGCTTGTTTTAATCCATACAAGGCTTTGAGCAACTTATACATATGATTTGGAAATTTTTCATTTTCAAAACCAGGAGGTTGTTTCACATAAACTTCCTTCAAAATATATCCATTTAAGAAAGCACTCTTGACATCCATTTGATATAAAATAAAATCCTTATAACATGCATATGCTAACAACATCCTAATGGATTCTAACCTTGCTACAGGTGCAAAGGTTTCATCAAAATCAATTCCTTCTTCTTGGTTGTAACCTTGAGCCACTAATCTAGCTTTATTTCTTACAATCACACCGGATTCATCCATCTTATTTCTAAACACCCATTTAGGACCTATTATAGATCGATGTTCTGGTTTAGGAACTAATTCCCACACATTGTTTCTTTCAAATTGATTTAACTGCTCTTGCATTGCCATAATCCAAGATTCATCATTTTCTGCATCCTCAAAGGATTTTGGTTCAATTTGAGAGATGAATGCATTATGCTCACAAGTATTTCTAAGTGATGATCTAGTTGTAATACCTCGTGAGGGATCTCCTAAAATTACATTTTTAGGGTGAGAAGAGACATACCTCCACTCCTTGGGGAGTGTTTGAGAAGTACCTTCATTTTGCTCCACATTTGGTTCTTCATGATGTTCCTCTTGAATTCCATGTGGTGCATATTCTTGATTGTCATTTGATGCTTCTTCTTCTTGTTGTTCTTCTCCTGCATCATCATCAACAACGACTTTCTCCGTAGAGGAGGGGTTAGACTCATCAAATGTGACATGCATAGATTCCTCCACAACTAAAGTTCTTTTGTTATAGACTCTATACCAACATCAGATTTTGGATCAAATTTACCAAGATTATATTTTGTGTTCAAAACAAAACATTTGCATCCAAAAACTTTGAAATAGCCAATGTTGGGTTTTCTATCTTTCCAAAGCTCATATGGAGTTTTATTAAGATTAGGTCTAATCAACACCCGATTTAAAACATAACAAGCGGTGTTGACGGCTTCGGCCCAAAAATATTTTGGTAATGCATTTTCATTTAACATGGTCCTAGCCATTTCTTGAATAGACCTATTCTTTCTCTCAACAACTCCATTTTGTTGTGGGGTTCTAGGTGATGAAAATTGATGCTCAATGCCTAGATTATTACAAAAACTCTCAAATGCATAATTCTCAAATTCTCCTCCATGATCACTCCTAATGCATACAATACCATGCCCTTTTTCATTTTGTAATTTCTTACAAAGCACTTTAAAAGCATCAAGGGCATCATCCTTATTGGCTAAGAATAATACCCATGTATATCTAGAATAATCATCTACTATCACAAATGCATAATATTTGTCATTTAGACTTGCATATCTAGATGGCCCAAAAAGATTTATGTGAAGAAGTTCAAGTGGTTTTGAAGTAGAAATATGGTTTTTATTCTTGAAAGAAGTTTTAATTTGTTTTCCAAATTGACAAGCTTCACAAATCTTATCCTTTTGAAAACCAATTTTCGGAAGACCTTTAACTAAATCATCTTTCGAAAATTTTGAAATCAAATCCATACTTGCATGTCCTAACCTTCTATGCCATAACCAATAATCGTCATGCAATGCTGAAAAATATTTATCAAGAGTAGATGCACATTCTATGTCAATGATATAAACATTACCACATCTATTCCCAACAAATAAGGTTTTGCCATCACATGAGTTCTCAATAACACAGCTAAATTTATCAAAGATAACTTTGTAACCTTTGTCACATAATTGACTAATGCTAATTAAGTTGTGCTTCAAGTTTTCAACCAAACATACATTCTCAATTAGAGTTGAAGAGACTTTACCAACATTTCCAATTCCAAGAATTTTTCCTTTTGAGTTGTCCCAAAAAGATACGTCTCCACCATTTTCAATTTTGGTGAAGCTTGAGAACCATGCATAGTTTCCGGTCATGTGCCTTGAACAACCGCTGTCCAAGTACCATTTATTTTTCTTCTTCTTCAAGCCCTACAAAAACAAAACATCTTAAGTTTTAGGTACCCAAAGCTTTTTGGGTCCTTGAGAGTTAGCAACGGTTCCTTTTGGAACCCAAATGCATTTGACACCATAATATGCATTCCTTTTCACAGGACATCTATATTTCATGTGACAATTTTGATTACAATAATGACATACAATCTTATGATCATTTGTGGAGGTAACTTTAACAAAATAATTCTTATAATACTTTTGCTTCAAGTTAGGCTTATATCCAAGCCCTCCTTTATCAAAAACACATTTTTGTGAGTTAAGCATATTGTCCAACATCTTTTGCCCATTTGTAAATTTCAAAACAATTTCATTCAATTCATTACTCTTTTTCTTGAGCATTTTATTCTCATTTTTCAACTCATCTATGTGTGATTCTAAATGCTCATGTAAGATGCTAGGTTTCTCATTTGATGATGCAATTTCATTATGCAATGTTTTGTTCCCTACTTCTAGGCATGCAATTCTAGCATTTAGAGATTCATTTTCATTTTTAAGCTTTGCCATTTCCTTTTTGATACATACATTCTTTTTACCAATCTTCATCAACTCATTATGTAAATCTTTAAAAGCATCATACAATTCATCATAGGTGGGATCACTTACCTCATTGAGATCATCATCCCCTCCTATTGCCATGAGTGCTAGGTTTGATACTTCTTGCGATCCTTCTTCATCACTTGATTCTTCCTCACTATCATCCCAAGTTGCAACCATTGCTTTCTTCTTGAGTTTGTTGATAAGTGGGCACTCCGATCTTATATGTCCAGGCTTCTTCATTCAGTGATTGCCTCCTTCTTCTCCCTGTGGCTCTTGAAGTTTTTGAAATTTCTTCGCTCTCCGGTTTTCTTGAAGAATTTTCTGAACCTCCTTGCTAGCATGGTTAGCTCTTCATCATTCGGTTCACTCTCCCCATCACTCTCATGTTTTGAAGCTTTGAGAGCAATGCTTTTCTTCTTCTCTTCAAGTCTTTTTTCTGCAGCTAAATCCTCTTCATATGAAATAAGAGAACCAATTAAATCATCAAGAGGTAAAATATTTAAATCTTTAGCCTCTTCAATGGCAGTTCTTTTAGGTCTCCATTCTTTTGGAAGAGATCTAATGATTTTCTTAACTTTCTCACTATTTGAGAAGGTCTTCCCCAAGGCACCTAGAGTGTTCACTATGTCCGTGAATCTAGTATACATAGAATACACATTCTCATTTTGTTTCATTTGGAACAGCTCATATTGACGAGTGTATCTACTGATTTTAGACTCTTTAACTTGATTTGTCCCTTCATAGACAACTTCAAGTTTATTCCATATTTCTTGTGCACTTTCACAACTAGATACTCTATGGAATTCTTTCTTATCAAGGGCACAAAAAAAAGCATTCATAGCCTTGGAGTTTAGAGACATCTTTCTCTTTTCTAACTCACTCCATTGACTCGACGGTTTAGGAATATCATCTCCTACTTCATCTTTAAATGTAGGCATGAACGGACCATCACAGACAACTTCCCAAATTTCATAGTCTAAGGCTTGCAAATAGATTCTCATTCTAGTTTTCCAATAAGCATAGTCATTACCATCGAAAAATGGTGGTCTAGTTGTGGATTGCCCTTCTCTAAAGGTTGAGTCATTTAGGGTTGCCATGGATCTTTTACTCTAGACGATTAAGTCTTAACAAGAGAACAAGGCTCTGATACCAATTGAAATACAAGTATGCAACCCAAGAGGGGGGTGAATTGGAATTCTAAAAAATTATTCAATTTATAAAGAAAAACTTAATGCAAATACAATCTAAATTCAAAGCAATAATAATTAAGTTGGTCACAATATAAAAAGATAAGGGAAGAGAGATTCAAACACAGAGATTTTTACGTGGTTCGGCCAACCTCGCCTACGTCCACGCCTCCAAGCTTTCCAGGCTTGAGGATTCCACTAAGCAAGCCTCCAAGGCTTCAAATGCTTACACTTGACTTCTAAGGTGTCAATAAACCTTTACAACAAGAGATTATCCCCAATCTCTTAACCCAAGTGTATCCCAACACTTACAATCACTCAAAGTAAAAGATTAAAAATTGTTTTTCTCTCACACAATATTTAAGATTACAAATCAAAGCCCAATGTGTGAATAGATGAAGAGAGAATGAGTTTAAAGCTCTATGAAGATTGTATTCGCGGATATAAGCTCAGTGGTAGTGTTGTGATCAACCTTCTTTGAATTTGAATGAGCTTATTTATATCTGGAGCTGAAAATCTAGCCGTTAAAAACTGTCGGACAGAAAATGGTTCGCCGTTAACCCTAAACGGTTAACCGTTTTGGTTGGTCAAAGTTACCGTTGGGCCAGATTTCAAATAAACGGTTTGCCGTTTATGATTAACCTTTAGTCGTTAACTTCCAGACGCAAGATGAGGCATTTGTTATCCGCTTACGTTAAACGACTTGCGTGAAGTAACGCTTTCGGATATTATCGGTTTGAAATAAATTCACCGCTTGTCTCCAAAGCAAAACAATTTAGCCTTATCAATTTCGTTAATCGCAGAGAGGACAACCTTCAATTCGTTATCTTAACTGCTTAAAATAAACGGTTCACCGTTAAGTTCCGAGCCTTTCCATTCTGGTGATTTTCGTTTTCATAAACTTAGAGCTTTAGGTATTATGTCGCTCTCTGGTGTTAATCGGTTAACCGTTTAAAATAAACGGTTCACCGTTAAGTTCCAGTAACCTTCCCATCTTTTGTGTTTTCCGTTTTTCATAAACGGTTAGAGATTTAGGAAATGTGTTGCTCCTTGGCATTAAACGGTTAACTTTTGATGGAAAACGGTTTATTTTAATCACACTTTAAAACACTTTTGAATTTGAAGGTCCGTCTTTTATGAAACAATGAATGGAATAATTATCAAGGCTTTTATTTATTAAAGAATAGCTCCAAAATTTTTATCAAAATACATTTAAAATTTGTTATCATCAAAATCAATATTATTAACATATTTATGTTAACAATGATCAAATATCACTAAACACTATTCCATCTATCTCATCCCCAGAACATACACAACACATTACTACACCAGTAAACTCACATTCCATGATCACTAGAAGCAAAGCTGGGATTTTTAAACCAAACTCTACAATGTCACACTTGTTCATAAAGAACCAGAATGTGTCAAAGAAGCTATGGAGAATCCTAAATGGTTTGCGGCCATGAAGGATGAGTTTAATGCTCTAATGGATAACAAAACATGGTCTCTGGTTCCTAGATCGACTGGTCAGAAAATTATTGGCAACAAGTGGGTATTTAGAGTTAAACAAAATTCATATGGAAGTTTGGCCAAGTATAAAGCCAGACTAGTAGCTAAGGGGTTTCAGCAGATTGAAGGGGTTAATTACTTTGAGACATTTAGCCCTGTAGTAAAGTTAGCTACTGTCAGAGTGGTGATTAGTCTAGCTGTCATGAAACAATGGGAGATAAGGCAAGTCGATGTAAATAATGCTTTTCTTAATGGAGAGCTGACAGAAGAGGTGTTTATGGATCAACCAGTAGGCTTTGTCAATAATCAGAAACCAGAATTTGTATGCAAACTCCACAAGTCTCTCTATAGCCTTAAACAAGCTCCAAGGGCCTGGTATGAGAAGTTAAAAAGCTGCTTGTTACAGTGGGATTTTATAAACTCAAGAGCAGACTCTTCCTTATTCATAAAGAAAACAAGCAACTTCATGATAATGGTGTTGATTTATGTGGATGATATCTTAATTACAGGACCAGATAGTACAGCATTGGAAACCTTTATAACTGAACTGAGCAGAGTCTTTGCCTTGAAAGATTTGGGTAATTTATTTTATTTTCTGGGCATTGAAGTTTTGTATGATGCATGTTGCATCTATCTGTCACAAAGGAAATACATAAGAGACTTATTATCCAAAGTTCAGCTACTTGAATGCAAAGGAATTGATACACCTATGAGCACTGGAATAAAGCTACAAAAGGAAACTTCAGGTCATCTTGGTCAGTATATCACTGATCCTACACATTATAGAAGCATTGTGGGGGGAATGCAGTATCTGATCCTAACAAGACCAGAAATTACATTTGCTGTCAACAAGTTAAGCCAGTATGTTTCCACTCCTACATTGCAGCATTTGGTAGCTTGTAAAAGAGTGCTCAGATACTTGAAGTCTACTCAAGATTATGGACTTAAATTTGTTCAGCATGGAGAGATGAAGATCATAGGATTCACTGATGCAGATTGGGCTGGTGATCTTGATGACAGAAAGTCTGTGGGTGCTTACTGCATTTACTTGGGAAACAATCTAATATCATGGTCATCTAAAAAGCAGTCAGTCATTGCCAAATCAAGTGAATATATAGAGCCTTAGCTTAGTGCAGAGATAAGTCGTTTTCAAATTGGTTTAAAAACTCCTAGTGTCTGGTGTGACAACATCGCCAATTAGCTCGCAACTCAAGTTATCCATTCAAGAACTAAACATATTGAAATTGACTTACACTTCATCAGAGACAAAGTGATTGCTGGAGAGCTGCAAATTCAGTACATTCCTAGTGCAATGTATAATGATATCATGACCAAGCCTCTCTCATTTATTCACTTTAACTATCTTAGAGACAAACTCAATGTGCATATGTGTCCCTTGAGTTTGAGGGGGGCTGTAAAGAAAGCTCATTGTGCTGAGCTTATGAAGAATAGAAAAGTGAAGAAGCCGATAGTTTCAGCAAGTGAAGTTAGTCAATCATGCCAGCTCAACAGTGCCAAGTCATCAGAGTTAGTTATGAAATAGCAAGTCAGCACAAGATGTTAAAGTCTGTTATTAATAATTCTTGTGTGTATAACTAACTCGTGAGTATATAAGCTGTGATTGATTAAGTTGTAATGTGACTTTGATAATTGTCCAGATTCAATGAAATAAAATTTTCTCTACAACTTTTTCTTTAAAACAAACAGCTCAAGTTTTCTTTCAAAGCCTTGGAAACAAGAGATCAAAATTTCCTCTCAAATTGAATTGTGTGAAACATTAATTACACAAATACAAGAGACATGTAAATATAAAACTGTTAGAAAACTCACCGCTTAGAGCTTGTTGGAACCACTACTGAAAGATGATGAATTTTAACTGGAATTACAAATTCAGTATGTTTTAATGAAAATGAGAGGAACTTTCATGTGTTCTAATTAATAATTTCATCTTCTCTTTTGCTTGCCAACTGCAAGTCTAGTCAAGCATGCCTTTAATAATAATAATAATAATTAGCACTTTATTTAATGTGTTTTAAATATGGTTGCTTTTTACGAAGAAGATGAAGAAAATTTATTTGAGAACTTCAACCAAAACTATTTTAAGACTTTGTTATCGATATAGCGCAATAAATGTTAAAGTATAGGCTTTAGAAGTTAGCCTAAATTAATTAAAGGCTCTAGAAGTCCACATTCCCCTTTAACGTGAAATAAGAAGGAAATTTTAATTTCTCTATTAAAATATGGGTAATTTATCGTTAGCCCCCAATTGTTTCGACATTTAGCACCGGATACCCACATCTTTCGATCATGTGCACCGCGCCTCCATTTCCGTCAAAAAATCAGTTAATTCTAACGGTTTAGGCTGCTATTAACCTAAAAGACCATACTGCCCCTGTTTTGAATTTAATTGATATATAAGTACTAAAATACCCCTTACAACTTAAAAATTAACATTAGGAAATAAATATTTATTATAACAATATTTATTTTTATAATAAATAAATAAATATTGTTGATTTGCCTCCTGCAGAAAAGGGGGTTCCTACCCTTGCTGGAAAATCAAAAAGTGAGTCCAAAGACAAGGAGAGGAAGCATAAAAATGCACAAAGACAAAGATAAGGAGAAGGATAGAGAGCATAAGAAGCACAAGCACCGTCATAAGGTTCGAAGTAAAGGATAAAGACAAAGACAAGGATAAGAAGAAGGATAAAAGCGGGCATCATGATTCAAGTGTTGATCCGTCAAAGAAACACCACGAAAAGGTTGGGAAACTACTTGGATTCAGATCCTACTAATTACAATATTAAACAAAGGGGAAATACAGAAAAACTTGGGGCTTTCAATTAGCCTTGTTACGGTACCATTTCCATCAGAGACATGGATGAGCAGATTGTCAACAAGTCAATTTCAAAACAATATTTATTTTTATATTTTTTACAATTAAATTGAAACAATTTTTTTAATTTCATTATCATAACAAAATTGTAAAATCGGGAAACTTCAAAATGAGAAACAGAGCATGATTCCAAAAGTAAAGAAGAAAATCAAACACACAATCATCATCAGATTACATAAAAATTTCAATAATAAAGAAACCTAATCTAATTATACAAAACACTTACTGTAAATTTCATTGTAAAAGTCTATTACAAAAATGAATCCAAGAATCAAAAATCCTAAATCTAAAGATTTCAAACCCTAAATCAAATTATAGAGGCGGCGGAAAGTGGTGGCGCTTTCATGTATGGAGGCGATGGTTTCGAGCGGTGATGTTAGCCTAAAGGGCTATACATAATGTAATTTTGATGATAACAAACATATGTATTGAGTGATTTAATAAATATTGTATTTCACATTTTCACTAGTTTTTAAGGATAATATTTATGCAAGTGAAATCAAGATTGAAGACACTCAACGGACAACGGCGAAATCAAGAATAAAGCTTAGAGCTCAACGGACGAATTATTGCGACAAATTCTTGTAAAGCTGGTATGATTTAATTGATGCATGATTTAGCATTTGAGAAGCTCAAGAGATTAATTTAATTAAATATTTTTCATAAACTAAAATATTTTATTTTTATAAAGTAAAGTATTTTGTGGATTTGAGTAAATTGGACTTAAATGCTAAAATTTAAAATCTTTGATTTTTAATAAGTATCAAATTTCGGAGTTGGATGTTTTTACAAACATTTTAAATATTTTGGGCCATACTATAATTTATGAATATTTTGAACTAAAGTGAAAGATTTTGAGAACTTTGAAAAATATGGGTATTATGTTGAAAAGGACCTTTGTGCGAAACAATAAAATCTTTGGGGCTATATCATAATTTTAAAAAGTTTGGGAAAGACAACTTTTCTTGGGAAGTTCTGAAATTAGACCTATTTGTAAAGTTTTCTGACTTTTTCAGCCATAGTATAATTATAAAAAGTTTTGGGCCAAAGTGTAATTTTAGTGAACAGTGTTACTATAGCAAATTCAAAAATAACGGTAATATTATTTAACCTCTATAACGTTAGTTTTGCTTCCACTATAAAAACTCAACTCAAACTTCATTTTAAGAACTAACACAAGCAAATATAAGATCGTAAAACATATATTGAGCTTCCATTTCGCAAATCATCATTTATTGAATCATTATTGAGCTATAATTTGTTATCCACTGTTAAAGAGAGTTTTATTGTTGTGATTTTAATTTCTCATCAATTTATGAGTGTGAAACACAAGAGACATATAATCTCTTGTTGTAAAGGTTCAATTGTAAACATTTGAAGTCTTGGGAGGCTTGGATAGTGAAATCCTCGAGCTCGGTTGGCTTGGAGGCGTGGACGTACCACGTAAAAATCCTTGTGTTTTTTCTCTTCCTTACTCTTTTAATATTGTGCTTGAATGAATTTATTGTTTTGATTTGATTAAGGCAATAGATTAAATTGTTGTATTGCATAATTTTTTAATATCCCAATTCACTCTCTGGGTATAACTTGTATTTCGACAGATCATGCAACGCGCCATTTTGTTGTTGTTGATTCAAGTCGGTGGCTGATCACTCTAACAGGCGGCAGTAGTAAAAGACTAGAAGAAGAAAAAGGAGAAGGAGAAGAAAAAAGAAGAAGAAGAAAAAGGAAGAAGAAGAAGAACTAAATAAAGACGGGAAGAAGAAGAGGAAGGGAAGAAAAAAAGAAAAGAAAAACAAAACATAGAAAATAAAAGGGTTCCTCTATGATGCTGTAATTTTTTTTACAGCATCAATAATGTTTTAATTTTATACCATTGGATTAAATCTAATGGTATACAATATTTTTGCTAAAGAAAAAAATTAAAAATAATGTTAAACAATTTGCCAACCGTTCAAGAGGTGGCGAAATGTTTGTAAAATAATTGTGACCACCCTTAGAGTTTAAAACAATTTCACTTAAATAGCATATTTTATTTATAATTACTTTTCAACTCTCCTTTAAATTTGTATTGTTATAATCTTTTATAAATAAATCTTCCAAAATCTATTACCATTAAGTATACAATATAATATGAAGTAGGTTATTTAACACAAGTCAAATAAATAAATTGTAATTGCAAAATTTATATATGATATAACACACTAATAAATAACACAATTAAGTACATATATTTAAGTAAACGACATACTCACATCAATAAACTCATTGGTGAGATTGCTTGTAACCTAAAAACTACTTGATCACTCATGTTGTAATAAATTTAAAATCACATATTAAAATTCTCATTATTTTATATAATACTAAGGACCATTGTATAATTGATCATGGAGTATATATTATTTTTAACACCCATTTAATGTATCTATTCTTTGAACGTTTTGTTTATCTTATAATTAATATTCTTACATGATAGGAATTTTAAGTTTTACAAACCTATATATTTTCATTTTATTTTCAAATATCACTTTGTTAATTTCATAAAAGTTAAATCTAATATATATTCCTAATGAGCTTTATTTTATGAATCATGAAAGATTATTTTATTAACATCCTTTGATTGTAATAATAAAATTTTATGTTACTAAGAGTCATTACTTTTATTACGGTAATTACTAGTGATAATGAATAAAATATTGCCTTCAATAATATTTATGTGGAAAAATGGGAAAGAAATTTTTTTTATATTTTTATTTACATGGTAGAAAATTATCCAAACCTTATAAAATTTAACTTTCACAAGCTTGTTTTCATTTTATTTTCAAATGTCACTTTGTTAATTTCATAAAAGTTTAATTTAACATATATTCCTAATTAACTTTAGTTTATGAATCATGAAAGATTATTTTATCGTTATTCTTTGATTGTAATTATAAAATTTTTATGTTACTAAGAGCCATTTCTTTTATTATGATAAGTAATAGTGACAATAAATAAAATATTACATCCAATAATATTTAATGACAAAATGAGAAAAATTAATTGTATGTTTTTATATTTCCATTATAAAAACATGGTTTAGGATACTTTAACTTAAAATTTTGACACAATATTTGAGCCATTAATATCTCATAGTCTAATGGTTAATATTGAAAGTCAAAGCATAATTTCATAATGTCATATCCTCCACCATTGAATTGCATGAAATTAATAGTTTAATTTTTTGTTCAAATTTAAATCAAAATATTTCTCACTATATATTTATATAGCCATATGTATTTTTCATTGGTGAATAAAATATTTCTCATTTGTTGTGACTCATAGTATTACTAATAAAACATATATAAAATATTTTATTATAATGCCTTCTATTATCATTATTGTTTAGGTATTAATGGTTTGTAATTAAATTCATACAATACAAATTATTATAAGACTTTATGTAATATCTTTATATAAAGTATTATTGAAATAACATTACTTGTTAATTACATTTATTTTAATGCTATTAAATAAATTTCTAATACTAAATGTAAAAGAAAAAAATGGAAAATTGTAAAGTAAGAGAATTAATACATAATAATTTTAATTCCAAAATTACTTTTATTTCTTTCATTTTTTGATGATTTAAAATATTTATCAATTGATTAGATAAAAAAGAATTTAAAATATGAAGAAATATCACAACTTGCAGATTGCTTGTTACATAATTACTTATCCATTAAAATTAAATTAAGGGTGAAGATTCTAATATTAAATCCAATGATCCCATTATTGATTGTGGGATTTTTTTATTATAATATACATTTTCTTTTATCAATTAATTAAAAATAAAAAAATCTATATTTACTTGCAACATGAAGATTACTTGTTATGATTTAAATAGCTAATTTTTTATTCACTATATCAAATGAATGGTAAATACGAAAACCCTAACATCCAAGAGTTCACAACAATCCTATTATCAATGTTGTAAAAACTCATAAAGTACTATAAAGAAATCCTAAACAAAAAATTCAGAGAATAGATATGTTAAATGAGTGTTAAAAATAATATATACTTCATGATCAATTATACAATGGTCCTTAATATTATATAAAATAATGAGTATTTTGATATAAAATATTAAATTTTATTAAAACATGTGTCATCAAGTATCTTTTAGGTTACAAGCAATCTCACCAATGAGTTTATTGATGTACCTATGACATTCACTTAAGTATATGTATTTAGTTATATTCTTTATTAGTGTTATATTATATATAATTAATTTTACAATTGCAACTTATTTATTTGATTTGTGTTAAATAACCTACTTCATATTATATTTTATACTTAATGGTAATAGATTTTGGAAGATTTATTTAAAAAAGATTATCACAATACAAATTTAAAGGAGAGTTGAAAAGTAATTTTAAATAAAATATGCTATTTAAGTGAAATTGCTTCAAACATTAAGGGTGGTCACAGTTATTTTCCAAAATTTCTCCACCCCTTAAACGATTAACAAACTGTTTACTATTATTTTTAATTTTTTTTCTTTAGAACAAATATTGTATACCATTAGATTTAATCCAATGGTATACAATTAAAACATCATTGATGCTGTAAAAAAATTACAGCATCATAGAGAAATCCTAAAAAGCAACGAAAGATAAAAGAATTTGTTCTTACAAAATTATCATTTTACCCTTTTTTCTATTAAGTTAACGATAGATAGACGGAAATGGGGGCGTGATGCACATGGCCGAAAGATGTGGGTGCGCGGTGCTAAATGTCGAAACAATTGGGGGCTGACGATAAATTACCCTTAAAATATTAAGGGAAACAGTCATCCATGCCCCAAAGGATGTTTAAAAAAAGTCACCCACAGCCCCAAAGGATGTTTAAATGATCACATAAATTTCCTTAGGCCATGTTTGGTTTGAAGAAAATAGAGGAGAGGAAAAGAGTGGAATGGAGAGTAAGAGAGAAGAGTAGTGAAATTAGATTTTTTTGTTTGGTTTGATATAAAATTTGATAACGAAATGAATTATAATTTTTTTCTTTATACAAATTTATCATTTACCTTAAATATTAAAAAATTTATATTAGTAATAATATATATATATAAAATAATAATAAAATGGCAGACCGGTGGCCGGCGGCGGAGATCCATTTATAATATTAAATCAATAAAATAAAATTATAAATAATAATTATTAATGGCATTAAACAAGTTAAAAAGTTGAAGGGTAATTTTGGAAATTTTAGTTTCTAACAGAAGAAGAATTTAAATTCTACACTACTTGGTGTGGAATTCAAATTCTACATTATGATAGATATTAAATTCTAATGGAAATTAAATTCTTATATATTTTGTCAAACCAAACAATGGAAATAAAAAGAGAATTTAAATTAATTTCCTCTCCTCCATTCTCTCCTCCCAACCAAACATCACCTTAGTTTTAGAAATGGATATACAAATCCTCTTTTTATTATTATACCTTTGAACGTAGTAAAAATTTTTACAATAAATTTGAATACAATACTTAGACAAGAATAATAAATAAAATAGCACATCAGCACAAATAAAATATTGAAATAAATATAATTAATAAAATAACATATATATGTCATGCAAATTATTTTTAATATTAAGTTATTATCAACATATCACGACAGATTTTATTAATACTTAAATCCATTAATCCAAAACTTAATTTTAAAAATTATGCTAATATCGACATTACATAAAAAGTAATAAAAAAAATCTAAATAAATATATGATACATATTTTGCTAAATGTTTTAATGTTAATACAATTATTTTAATATAATTAATTTGTGAAATAAATTTTATTAGCATTAAGACATATATGACATATTAATAATATTAAATTAATTATTTTATTCAATATAAATTATAATATTTTATACGTTAGATTATTTTAATAATATATTTTGGGTTGTTATAATCAAAGAATATAATCGTAAAAAAACAAAAGGGTCTATGTGACCATTTCTCAAACTAAATAGATCTCTATAGCCATTTAAGTAAAATCTGAGGGTGTAGATGACTTTTTTCTAAAAAACAATAAAAGAAAATAAAATAGCACGAAAGTAAACTCTCATTTCTTAATAGCAAAAAACTTAAAAGTCTCCGTGAAGTTATCAAAATGGCTACGCGTATGTATAAGAAATAAAATAGACTCCAAAACAAACAAAAGTAATCATCAACAATGGAAATATCCATTCTGATTATAGTATTTGTTCACTTTTTGTAGAAGTCACTTTTTTTTTTTTTTTTCCCTCCGTTAGGAAGTGAACTTTTGTTGGGCTTTGACGGGGTTCCTATGTTTTGAGCACATAAGCCGTAAAAAGTATCTTTGTTATGAGGGACTCAAGCCCTATTTAATATTGTGATGGGCGGTTGTTGTTCAAAACTATAGTATTTAAGTATTTATTAAAATAAACTGTTGTGATTTAGAAGTTAAGTTGAATTTGTCCTGCTTATACGATGAAAAACTTATAATATTTTTATTATTTTTGTCAAAATTTTATTTCAAAATCAAATTTACCAGACACTGTCATTTATTCATGTGCTCCTTCATTCTGAAAATTGCTGACTAGTTGTTGGTTGCAATAAACAATTGACAATAAAATACCAGGAGTTGGGTTTGGATACAAGATTTAGTTATTTAACACTATTCATATATAAATAAATGCAAACTTAAGAGAAGGGGCTAAAATATGCTTTCTAGCTATGAATCATGAAAAATTAAAAAAAAATAAAAATAAAAATAAAGAATTGTTACCTGTCCTTCAGTTCCCAACCAGAAATTGGCCACCTCTTTCAAAGCATCTCTCCAATTTTGCACTTTTTCTATATTCTCTCTAAATGCTTCATCATGCTCATGATGCAAGTAATTGATTCTGCAGCCTTATTTTTAAGTTCCTGAAAATTAATTTGGAATTAAATGTTATAAGTAAATGGTTCTTAAATAATCATAATCAGCAAAGTTGCAATTACAAGAGAACAAAATCTCCTCTTAAACTGATTAACTGAATTATTAGAAACGTCACACTTATTACATAAGCAAACGCTTAAATACAGGAGACAAGTTATTATAAAATGTAAGAAATTAACTTACAGAAGATTAGATGTAGCTAAGCAAGAAGAAGCGGCCACCTAAGATGTGATTAGCTGTTATTCAACCTAGCTTTTCCATTTGTTGAAGTACTGGTGAAACAAGGGATAGAAAATCAGAGCCTGAGTTTACTTACATAGATCAGTTCTGATATTCATCGTTGCTGCCCTTATCAACATTCTTGCTCCATGAGTCTGAACCATTATGTTGATCAATACTGATAGGAATGCACATTGATGAACTGACACAGTTTGCATGTTACAAAGGAAATTAGGAATTTTGTAAAGCGCACAAGCAGAGAGTATTATCAAAGTGTTGCTTTTGCTAAATCTGTTACTGGCTTAACTGCACTCTGTTCCACAGAGTTGAAACCATTCTGTTTTTTCCGTGGTTCGTAAAAGCCACTGGCATCAGGTGGGAATCGTCTCTTTTGTTTGTTCAAGACATCAGGCGGGATGCACGGTTCCTTTCCTTCTTGAGCATTTTATCGAACAACTTTTGGGAATGGGAATCATACCATAATTGAAAGCAAAAACAGTAATCAGAAAACAACGAACACAGATTTTCGAGGCTAAGCCAGATGGCCTAGTTCCTGGTGCAGAACAGGCGAACGGATTTCATTAATCATCGGGAATTCAAGAACAAGGTCAAAATTATGATGATCTGATTACATGCTGACAAATTGCAGCTTCTAACGCTATTTAATATAGCCTCGAAAACCTTCTGGGACCTCCCCCACTTGCCAACTTCGTTTCCCGCCAAAACCAACGGCTGTGACAACTAATCATTTGACCAGCCTCGGCGCACGTGTCCGGGGCGTGACAAGTTAAGTTTATCTTTAACATATGTCACGTGCAAGACAAGTGCTCTACTAAATGTTCGTAACCGACATTACATGATGATCATACATTGATATCGAAGGAGTAACCGTTATCTCGATCACGTTTAAGACGACATAACAGTAAGCAATAAAATCAGAAACCGACAACGTCTTTCGCTATAGAAGCTTAAATTTGAGATGAGTAATTTTTGGATACCTCCCCTGAGGTTTGCCCTTGCTACACTTAGAGAGAATGTATGCATATATTGACATATAGCACCCCTGGACGTATATAATCGTTAGGATGCCGTTTGCTCTGTTGATGAAAGAACAATAATACCCTTCATTCCACTGCACAACAACTGACAATACTTGTAGCAATGCAGAGTTGCAGACTTGACAATACTTGTAGAAATGTTGCAGAGTTGCAGACCGTCTGTTGTTTTTTGGCGTCAAATACATAACAACAGTGAATATGTATTTTTTTCATTCGCGAAGCAACAAAGATCACCAGTGTTGGTGATACGGATGAAACACTATCGATTCAAGTTACAAGATCACAATACTCATTCATCAACAAATTGCCATCTTTATTTTGCTTAGCATTATTTAAATCCAAGCTCAATCTACTCTCATTTTCAATAAAATATTGGTACCACGACTTAGCCACCGCCCCATATCCATACCCAACGAACTTCTTACCCTCAACACTAGAATCTCTCACTGGAGTCCCTCTTATTGTCTCAGGAGTTGCCTTAGCTTTAGTCTTACTAATAGGAAGTGAAAAGGCATCACCTTGAAACGAAACGGATAGGCTCCTAGTTGAAGTAATAAGCATCCTTGTTATTGTTGAAAGCTCTTGACTTGAATTGCTTGCTTAGAGCTTGGAACTAGGGTAATAGCCAATGGACTAGAACCAATCACCTGCCTCCTTCTATCAACAGATTGTGATCTTTTAGTCCCCAAAGCTGGTAAATTCGATGAATTTATTGAACGAGACACAAGTAGAGAAGAAAATCTCAGGCTCTGACTCTGAGTTTTTGCTGTTGCTGTTGCTGTTGTTGAAGATGAAGATGAAGAAGGAGAAGGTGACAAATATCTTGAAGAGACAAATCTTCCTTTAGGTTTCCTTGTACCATTAACAATAGGAACATTATGCGCATTGTTTTTTCAGAAGGCAAAAGGGGATGCCCTGACCTTGTCCTTGGGTTCT
The DNA here is from genome assembly GCA_030449895.1 of Citrus mangshanensis. Lineage (NCBI taxonomy): Eukaryota > Viridiplantae > Streptophyta > Magnoliopsida > Sapindales > Rutaceae > Citrus > Citrus mangshanensis. The sequence goes on from JASUUJ010000242.1 coordinate 425,111, forward strand.
CTTCAGAAATGGCAGCCACCATTATCAGAGAAACTGTAGAAATAAAATTAAAAAAAAAAATTTTTTTTCCCTTCACATTGCCTCATCGTGAAGTCCAATGTTACTTTATCAATCATTTTTATTTTTGGCACTTTAACCCAGAAAGCATTTGATTTTGTTCGGGGCAAGAAACTGCTGAAAAAAAATAAAACAAGGCTGAAAAAGATTAAGAGATATGGGAGAAACAGAAAAGGGCGGGTGAGTTTAATCTTATTTTCAGTTAATGAAATCTTGATTATAGTTTATCAAAGTGTATTTATGCCTTTATTGTTATTTCAACCCAATAATTTGTCTTAAAAAATTCAACAATTATTAAATCATTGTCTTATTAAAGAAAAAGATACTTTTTTCAACATTATACTTCAAATATATTGATAATATAATACAACATTCCGCAGTGCAGAAGCTCATAAATTTTAAGATGTAGATTTGCTCTCTATATATATATATATTATAGTATATTAGTATTTTTATTATTATTTGTTCAATTAACTAATACACTTGTATATAGTGAAATAAATATTTTAAAAAATACAAACATTTGTACTTAAAAAGAATTATATTATTATTATTATTATTATTATTATTATTATTATTATTATTATTATTATTATTATAATAATAATTTGTTGAAACCTCCTAAATCACTTGTGGAATAACATAACCCAAATATATAAATTCATAATAAATTGGAGGTGTTTATGATCGTGCTAGTGAGTGATTCCTAAGAAGATGAAATAATTTACTTCAATGATAAAACAGTACCCAAAATTATTAATTCCAAATTTTTCTTAAGGTTTACAAGAAATATGCAGTGTAGAGTTGTCTTTTATTGGCAGCATGTAATTTGGGTCATGAAGCAAAAAAATTTATCCCATATAATAAAAACAATAAATTGTGAGAAAATAAGGGAGAAGTTCAACATAAGTGAAGATTCTTTAAATTTTTTTAAATTTAATATTGATTATGTGTGCCTTACAGGGATATCAAAGAGTGAAAATATGCGGGGTTCAGTCGGTCACTGTGATGTACAATGATTTTTTTTAATCAGTTCACGGCCTTTTTTACGATTTTAAAATTTAAAATTTGTAATTACGTTATTGTCCTTAACTACCAAACGGTATCCCAACCCTTATAAACGTCAGGGGTGCTATATGTCAATATATGCATACATTCTCTCCAAGTGTAGCAAGGACAAACCTCTGGGGAGGTATCCAAAAATTACCCAATTTGAGATCAATCTTTCACATATTGTTTCCGAGCAAGTTAGCGACTTGTCAAAGCTTGGTGGCAGGTTTTGTCGGAAGAAGAATGTTTTTCAGCGGGAGTCTCATCTCAGGTTGAGGGGTGGCTGGAGAGTCCCTAATGGTAAAGTTGGTTACTTCATTTTGGACCAAAAAAACTTTCAATTTTCCTCCATTTAAAGCAATGGTTCCGATGACGAGTTTGACAAAAAGAAAGAGCGTGCAGGGACTGGGAGTGAGGGTGAGCCAGCTGCTCATGCTTCCCCATAGTCTTGATTGGTCTGTCATGCTCTTCTGTTTCGGTTTCGTGGGTTTTGGTTTGTCCTTAATCTGTAAGAATGGAAATTGGAAGGTGAGAGAGAGAAAGAGAAGGAGAGAGAGAGAGGGAGATTTATTATGTTATATTGCATGTCGCGAGGAGGAATGCTCACATGATTTGTTGCAATTACTACTTCCTATTTGTGAACCAACGCTAAGAAAAAAGCATATCCAATTGGAACATTCCCAATTTGTGAACCAACCCAAATGGATTGGTTTGAATTGAGTTAAAAATATTTGAATTAGTTTGAGTTGGGTTTAAATTTTTATAGTTTAATTTAAATTGACTTAAAATTCAATTCAAACGAACTCATGCCCACCCCTATTTGTATGTACATGCGGATTGTGCATGCGTTTTCTCTTGCTTTATTTACTCAAGCGCAGTTGATCTCATACACGGAAAAATAGAATTTGTCGCTGTAAAACTCTGCATGTAGAAAAGCGACAATTTAACTTATCTATTCCCACAAGGTCTCGAATTGATTTGACATTTGCTCGCCGTCTTATCTTTAAAAAATATAAAATATAATAAAAAAATAAATCAAGTTACTAGAGTCGGCCATTTCAATATAAAGTCTTCTGCCTAAAGCATACGTGTTTTGTTTTTGAATCCAAATTGCCATGGAAGTAGGATAAAGGTGAACTGCGAATAGAAAAATATAACAAAAAAATCTCTTAAAGCTTCGTTTAATATATAGAGGTGCTGTGACTTTTAAGTTATATATTTTATGGTATTAAATTTTATTTATGAAATAAAAATTAATAGTATTTGATGATTATCACTTTTTAACCTTCTAGGAAAATTTGTAACAATTTGATCTTTTAATTATAACAGAATAGACAATTCTCCAATCAAAACAGAGATAATCAGAACAAGAAACCGAGTTTCTTTTTTTTTTTTGGTTGGGGTCTGTCCTTCATGTTTTCTCTTTCTTTAATTCTCAAATCATCAGAATTCATAAAATTCAAATCTTCAAATTTGACTTTCTCTTCTTCAACAATGAACTCAAAAACGAAAAACGAAAAACGAAAATAATAATAATAATAATAAATAAAATAAAAAAATAAGACTAAACGTACGGCATGAGATGCATTTTTTTCTCGCGGGCCATCCATTTCTTTTTGCCATTTGAAACACGACTCAACTGCTTGTTTCTATCAGTAGGCATTGGATTTAACTACAATTTATGAACAAACCTCAGAGAAATTCCAGTAAGGGGCTAATCTGATCGAGCACGAAAGCAACTTTGGAGATATTCTTTGCTTCTGATTGAAGCAGAGTATTTTCTAGTGATTTAAAATAAAACTTTGCATGAGTAAATATAACAGACAAAAAGAACAAAACTGAAATTGAAATTGCATGCTTACTGATAAATTCATAGACTTTAAACCTAATATTAATGTTAAATAACAATACTTAATATGCACAAAATTTAATACATGAACCAGATGAAGATCTTGTTTTAAGCAGTGAGGGATTGAACAACAATTTGAAGAACAAGAAGCTTGAAGAAGTGCAAAGTACACCAGATGCAAAGTTGCCTCAAAAGTCTCCATCAATACCCGGTTCAGGTTATTCGGAAAACCAAAGTTAATGCAAAATCAGAGAACAAACCAGAGGAAAGCTCTGTACTACAATCACTCTGCCAAAACTACCACAATGATATGTGGTGATGAGCAGTAAACCAAGCAAGACTCCTGATGCAAGCAATTTATTGAAGGCTTTTCCTTAAGTTCCTTACTGCAAAAATGCATGAATCAGGCAGTTATTTTAGGAGCCCAGGATTAGGATTGCTTGGTCATTTTGAGACTACTTTGCAGACTCATATTCATCTGGAGAGTAAACAATTAATGTTTCCAGGTTGAAACAAAGACGCCTCTGATCTGGTGCTAACCCATAGTATGAAAGTATAATTATTATTTTTAAAACAAACAAAATTTTAATATGATATTCATCATTGATTTAATCGATTTTATCTAACAAATTATATTATAATTAATTTATACACCCTACATTACATTATAACCGATTCCATAAAAGGTGAGATCGATCATCTGTCATTTCCCTGCAAATACACAGTCATTCCTTGTCTATTTTTCATTTGCTCTGAACCCAAAACAACAAGCAGCATCAGAAGGCACTAGTGCAGTTCAAGTAAAATCTATGTTCATTCAGTAAGAATATAAACAAGCAAAAACTGTGTCAACTAGAACTCCAGAAGCTATAGGCAACACAAGGATATTCAATCAGATTGCAATCACCTAATTTGTTTATTGTTCATTCATTGCAATGCAATTCATCGACTATGATACAAACCACTTTCAAGTGTACCCAAGAACTTGCCCTTATCACTTCCTGATCTGGCATCTTTTGCTCAAAAGGAAGGGAATGGATATAGTTAAGTCCTCATCTCATTTGAGTTCAAAAGCCCCCCCAGTCATTTTCTTTCACTGTACTAAAATAAAAAATAAAGTTATTAATTATACATTGGGTGTGCACACGTGCATGAAATAACAAATACAAAAATGAGAAAGCTGCAAGAGATAATGATGCAATGAAACAGTGATGGTAAGATCCAAAACAGAGGATTTATTTCAGTCCTTTACTTTGGATCCAAGCAGAGCATCTGCTGGGAGTTTAACATGAAATTTTTTTGCAAGGTTAGATACATTAAATAAATAAAGAGAATATAAATGATTTGCCATATACAGCGAACATAAATTGGAACTCAGAATCTGAGATGCGTACTTGCACATAAATTCAGAGAATAATCACTAGTTTATTTCCCTTCAATCGAGCTGTCTAAATCTTTTAGCTTGAGATTCCTCATCATCACAGCAGCCACTTCCACTGGCCTCAGCTGTCCCAACATGTTCTGCAAGGCTTCGCTTTGATCTTGTGGCTACTTCCATATTTGATCCAACAAGATTTCGATGGAATTCATTTAGATTATAAGAAGTAAAGCGAGTCCATTGGTTTGTTGTTTGGTTGAACTCCTCCACTTGGTGCACAAAAACGGGATGGAAACCACACTTTTTCACCTCCAATCCTGGGCCCCACAAGGGTTGAAATTCAAAATGCCAATTGTGTTCATAGCATTCTTGTTCTTGACAAGGTAAATAGAGTAGCCAAAGATGGGCTGACCCATCCTGACCGAACTTTTCCCTAAAAGTAGTACTATCAACGACTCTAGAACCTTTCAAGCGCCAGGTCAAACACTTTGTGGGATATGAACGCAAAGTTCTGATTCTAGTTGAATGCTTATTGACATGAAACACACAGCAAATAGCATATCCCGCCACCTTATTCTTATTAAATGAATCGGGAGGCCTGTTGAGTGTTATTGAAGAACCCTTGTTCTGATACATGAACCACTCTGGAATTTCGCTTCCTGGAGCAACAATGCTTAAACGCTGTCGCGAATGTGACACAGCCTGCAACCAAAAAATTAAGAGGAAAAAATAAAAAATAAAACCATACCTCTGCATAAATTTACTGCAATATGTTTGGCATGGTAGAGAGACATGGAGTGAGAGACTGACCTCGAGGAACTCTTTCAGCATTGAAAATGCCAAGCCGTTGAATTTCAAACAGTCCATACAATGAATATATGTGCTGTTCGACTTGCAAGATTTTAACACACATGATATCATTTCCAATGAAGTACAACCATCTACTCTAATTGACAAAATACTGGGTGGAGGTCGTGGTAGAGATTGAAGCCTCTTGCAATCCTCCAATACCATTTTCTGAAGCTTAGGAAGATGGATAATGCTTGCTGGAAGTGAAACAAAACTGTTTTTACTCAAATATAACTCTTTTAATGAGCACAAGTTGCCAATATCGCTTGGGATTGCTCCTTCCCCTAGATTACAGTCACTGATATCTAATTTTCTTAAACAACACAAACCTGATAGAGATGGGAATCTCCAAGCCACAGGATCTGAATTCCTTCGGATCAAAGTGATGGGGAAGTGCAGAAACCATGATGTTGATTGCAACAGTCCTTTGCACCCGCTTATATCAAGTACTTCCAAGCTTTCTACTTTGCCCAAGTTCTCTGGCACATTTTTAAGTTTGGAGCAGCCAGAGAGATGCAACGTTTTAAGAGATCTCAAACCATTTATAGTTCTTGGAAGACTCTTGAGATTTTTGCAATCTTTCAAATTCAACAAAATAAGGCCAGAAAGTAATTCAATAGATGCTGGCAGTCCTCTTATAGCAGTTCCTTCCAAATGAAGCTCCAACAGCTGCTCCATACTTTCCACGATCTCCGGGAACTCTCTGAACTTCAAAAGGCCAGAAAGATTCAAAGTTGATAGATATTTTAGAGCACTTATGGTACTCGGAATACGCTCAAGATTTTTGCAGCCATACAAAGTCAACCGAACAAGTCCAGATAGAAGTTCAATTGAGGGTGGCAGCTCTTTAACATCAGTTTCATCCAAATGAAGTTCCTGCAGACACTCCATACTTCCCACAATGTCTGGAAATTTCTTCAATTTCAGGCAACCAGAAAGTACAAGTGTTTCAAGAGATTTCATAAAGATCTTGGCTGGAAGAGTTGTAAGACTTGTACAACCTTTCAAATTCAAAAAAATCAGCTTCTTGTGAACCAACAAAGATGGGTGAATCTCATGCAACCTCGTACATCCTTCAAGAATCAGCTGCTCTAAATTTGGTGCCCCTGTGAAATCTGGTGTCCTTATGAGGTTCTCGGAATGCTTGAGACTCATGATTTTCAACCTGGTCAAAGGCTATAAGAAACAAAATGATACAAAAGAACATGATTTTCTCAGATTATCACATAACTTAAAAGAATGAAAGTATCAAATTATCAATAAGTATTCACTGAAAACTATAAATATGTAGTTGAACAATCTTACTTTGATTCCGCTCCACAGATGTTCAATGCTGCTATGAGGGATGTTAAGTTCAATGAGTTTATCTAATCTCGAATTTGATGGCAAGGATCTCGATGGATATCTTTTCCAATCAAGAAACCGTAACTCGTTGGAGAGGTATTCAAGGTCTCCCAAAAGTTGAACATAAAGGATTTGGAGCACTCTAAGATTAGTCATATTAGAAAAGGCTTTAGCACTGAAATGCATCTCTTTGTTGCTAAAGCAATCAAATACGATGACTTCAATTGCATCAGTTCCCTAAACATTTTAACAAAACATAAGTGGGAAAAAATTGAAAGAAAGAAAGTCCTGATAAAACTAGGCAAAGATTGAATTAGTTAAAGATATGATCATGATCCTAAAATCACAAGTTTTCAACTTAACTAATCACTTACTGTATTTTGTGATAATACATGGCATACATCTGCTTCCTCCCACAATCTACTACGATTTCCAGGCTCTTGAGGGGATTGCCTCCTGACAATTTGTCGACCCATTTCTTGTAATAAATCATGCATCCACAGTCCATTGAAATCATCTACAGTTAATAGAGATTTTTCAATAAGACCTCCAATTCCAATAATTGGGTCAAAATCACAGTAGTTGAGAATTTTGGTTACATAATCTATATACTTCCCTTTATAGAAGCATGCAATATCGAGAAATATCTTCTTCTCTGTTTCTTTTAACCCATCAAAACTTATTTGAAGTACATCAAGAATTTCATTTTCAGGATCTCTCTCTAGTCTTTGTAGTGCACTTTCCCATTCAGCTATAGTTCTACCAAACAAAAAGGAGCCCAAAACCTTGAGAGCTAATGGAAGACCACCGGCATACTTTACAACACTTTTCGACATTTGCTCGTATCCTTTCCATGGCTTATAGGATTTAAAGGCTTTTAAGCAAAATAGTCCAAGAGCTTCATCATAATTTAGATGCTCCTGCATATAAACTTCATCCACTCCATGTGCCATCAACAAATGCTTATCTCTTGATGTTATGAAAATCCTGCTGCCTATACCAAACCAATCATGCTTTCCAGCTAGACTTTCTAATTGTTGTAATTCAATCACATCATCAATAACAAGAAGAACCTTTTTGCGTCGTAGCCTACTTCTGATCATGTTCATACCATCATAAACATTCCATACGCCACTATCTGGAAGGTTTAGTAACTGGGAAACGAGCTGCTTTTGCAAAAAGACCAGGCCACTTTTTTTTGAAATTTCCCGAACGTTAGCAAGAAAACAACTTGCTTCAAACTCATGAGAGATCAGGTCATAAACAACTCTTGCAAGAGTTGTCTTACCTATACCTCCCATACCACAGATACCTATCATACGAACATCAGTAGGCCCTTTATTTATAAGAAACCTCAGTTTCTCCAAGCGTGAATCTAGTCCAACTAGTTCCTTAAGAGTCTCAGATTTTGCAGAAATTTTACAGGATATCTCCTTGACAATATCCACAATAAATTCCGGCTCGTTCCTGTACATTGAAAAGAACAAGAAAATTAACATTGGTGTTGTTGAATTGAATTTAGCATGAATGTACTGTCAAATCAACTACAAAAGGGTAATACACAAACTGTGCAATATTATATTCATTAGATCAAATCTCTTGTTGCTTCTTCAAGTAGATATATCAACGTTCATCCATAACAATTCCTTTACAAAAATTCAGTGATCAAGTTGTTATTTCAATTACATCATATAATGTTAATAAATTCATTTACATTCTACACTGTTTTTATTTCTGAAATCTCAAAAATTCTAAGATGGCTCAAAGACCTTTTAATGATATTGAATGAAAGCAATACATTTTGGAAGTTGTTTGATGGGGAAGGAATCCCAAAATCAACCCATTACTTATGACTCATGCAAGACAAACAAAAATAACTAACCTCAATCTTTGGTAAGATAGTATTTTAGAATAAGAATGGTACCTGTCCTTCAATTGCCAGCCAGATATATTGGCCACCTCCGTCAAAGCATCTCTCCACTTTTGTACCTTTTCTATATTCTCCCTGAAAGCTTCTTCATGTTTTAAAAATGCTTCCTGAAAACTTGCCGTCTGTTTTCTCACCATAGTTGGTTCCACGTCATAGAATATTGGAAAAATCATTTGTTTATGATCACTTGTATTCTTGCATTCAACAATCTTAACAAGTTCATCCAAGCACCAAGTTGAAAAAGCATAGTTTCTTGAGAAAACAATAATCAAAATTCTTGATTCTTCAATTGCTGCAAGTAGTTCTGATGAAATAGCTTTTCCTCTCTCAAGTTCTTTGTCATCTTTGAATACAAAGATTCCTGTTCTATCCAAAGCAGCAAACAAATGGTCTGTGAATTTGCGGGTGTCTTCACCTCTGAAGCTTAAAAACACATCATATTTCTGACAAGAGAAAGGCGAAGGAACATATGAAGAGATTCTCCGGATGCTCATAATGCAAGCAATTGATCCGACAGCCTTCTATTTAAGTTCCTGAAAATAAATTTGGATCAAAATTTACATCCACACTATAACTAAATGTCTCTTAAGTAATCATAAACAATAACCAAACAAAGTTCCAATATCTAATTTATAAGATTTCATACAACAAACAAATACGGTCAAATCATTAATTATAAATTGCAGCTGACGAAACATTCATCATTTTATTATGAAAACAAAGAAATTTATATATCCAAAACTTATATGGGGAATATATGGGATAGTAGTATTAGCTAGCTAGCTACCTGCACACGATGGCAGAAAAATTTCTTTATATAAAGGGATATGATATATATATATATATATATATCATAAAAAGAACTAAGAAAATTAAATAGGTTGCCAGAGCATAAAGAGGCAAGAGTTTTGTTTAATAAGTGAGGTTTTTCATTTTTTTCCCCAAAAAAAAAAAAAACTAAACTAAAACTAAGGTTAAAGCGAATGTTTGATTTTATAAAAAAAAAACTATGTATTTGCTCTGTAATCTTACACGATTAGATTAAGAATTATAGACACAAATATTTCTCAAAGACCAATATTAACCAGTTCAAAAATATATAAAACTTGATAATGGTTCTGTTTCGGAAATTAATGACCTTCTTCTTCTTATTAGCTCTGAAAGTTCAAAAACAAAATAAAAATACAAGGGAACTGCGTAGCATAAAACTTACGGCTTCGATTGTGTTGCTGGCAGCAGAGTAGTTTCTTCAATAAGATTTCTGACAGCAAATCTTCTAAGTTCTAACATCAAATATGCAAGTCAACGATGCTGCATTCCAAGGCACTTTCCACAACAAATAATATAAATTCAACACTTGTCAATTCTTATCAACAAAATCTTCAAATTGACACTGCGGTCTCTGTTGTTTAGTAAAAGTTTAAAAAGGTGCAATAGTTTTCAATCTTGTAAACTAGGTCCTTCAACCAAAATAAAGAATGAGGGTGAATAAAAGGATTGTATCATGGCAAAATCCAACTTAGCTCTGTAATACCCAAATCTCCTAAGGGTATTTAAGTCTTTTTAATTTTTAATAATTTTTTTTATCATAATATAAATAGAATAAGATGTCTTTCCCCTTTATTAGAGAGAGGGAAAGATTAGAGAGAGGGAAAGACAAATCAGTTATATTAAAAAAAAAGAACACAGAAAAAAGAAAGAGAGGGAGAGATAGAGAGAAAAGAGAGAGAATAAAAGAAAAAGAAAAGAAAAAAGTCTTCTTCTTTGTTCTATCATAGACAATACATGGAATCAAATTGTTATTGTTGGGAGAAGTTTTGGAGGTAAGTTTTAATTTTTGGTTTTCATTAAATTGTTGTGGAGAAGCGTGATTGCAATAAAAATAGAAACCTATGATTTTATAGAAATATGCTGACAGTGAATTATTACGAAAATCATAGTAATTTGTACTAATTGATTTTGATTCTGATTTTTGGGTATGTTAAACTAGACACCGTCTAAAATGTTTTGAAACTTGTTTCAAGTTAATCGGATAAGATTTCAATTAATTATGATTTTTCAAAGTCAAGTCTGAAAACCTGGAAATTTATGATTTCAGTGAATAACATGAATTACGAAATTATTTTCACCATATCTAGACTTCTTCAAAAATTATGAAATTTGGACCAATGATTTTTATATATGTCTAGTATGATTCTGGAAATTTTCATGATTTTATGATAAAGCAATAAATTGTTTTGTATTTTTAAAGCAAGTGTGTTCAAAACAGAAAATTGTTTGACAGTATTGATGATGTCTAAAACGTGAATTATTTTCAATCGTTTTTGAAGGAATTATGTTATGAAATTTTTATCAATGAACTTTCAATGTGTCAGCATATGGTCTGTAAATTCCAATAAGAGAATAATTTGTTAAAAATTAGAGAAGTATGGACTGTTATATTTTGAGGGCCGATTTTTGAGAACTTTGAGGTTGAGCTTAGAAGATGTTTAAATTGAGACATTTGAGGACATTAGAGTTTATGATTGAGACTCGATTATATCTTATGAGAAATTTATTGATGATTTTAGGTTGATGATATCAGTACGCTTTTGTTGCATGAGGATGCCAAGAGGTAAGTAAACTAAATTTCAAAACGAATCACAATAAACAATAAATATGTTTGACTTGTGTGAAAAACCTATTTTGATATGTATGAATATGGATCTATATGTCTTTACATAGGCATATGTATGTGTAATGGTTCATTGGCATAAGCACGAAAATACATTGAGTTTTCTATGAATGAAAAAGTGAATTTTAACAAATGAGATTTATGTTTTATGAGATTTTACATTGCTTGAGGAAAGCGCAAAAAGTCTGCATGCAGGATATGTATTTTATTGAAAGAGAATGAGAAAGTTTGAAAGCGACAGAAATAGATTTTTATGAATTTGTTTTACAGTATTTCTAAAAGATCATGGCATATCATCCATCTGCATTGTGTATTTTCATATAAGAAAAACTAGTTTGTTTACTGAGTTTTATACTTATTATAGTTTATTGTGATTTAGTTTTCAGAAGTCATGATTAATTCGTGATGAGTGACAAGTTGAAGATGGTAGATGGTTTGACTAAATTTTTAAATTATTCTGCTGGCTTTTGTAAAGAGTTATTTAAATTCATATGTGAGTTGTGGATGTATTTGCCCTTGGAATTCGGACTGGGTGTTACAAGATCCGAGTCCATATTCTACCATATTCAGCGATCCATTTTCAGACACGCTAAAAATTGTAAATAAATTGAAAGATTCACAAAAAGCAACGAAGAAGCAGGGGAAAAAAAAAATCTATGTACAGCCACAAATAAACTATTTCACAGCCAAACAGAATCGCTATGGCTTCTTTAGTTCTTTTATTCCGATTCAACAGAACATATTACGACCTACATAAGGTTATAGAGAATATAAGGAAACAAACAACACTTATGAAGCCACACGTGACAATATTACTAGTTCCAGTACAGTTAATGAGATGAACCGCATTAATGGCAGCTGATTCAACAGTTGCTGACTGAGTTAGTCCTGTTTCGGTGGCTTGTTTCAAACCTTTTTCAATTGCAAAAGCTTCCACGAGTTCTACATCTCCTGTTAAATAAGATCAGTCAATGGAACAGTTAATAACACCATAAGGGTCGATCCTCAAGGGGTCATCTAGGTAAAGGGATTTTTAAAGTACATGAAGTATCTTCGTATGAGGGGCGGAACTAAGAGGACTTGTCTAGTGGGTGGTGGGAGAATGTGGCACACAACTAAACATTTCGAATTAAGTCATCTTTCCACCTGCCATTTTCATCAACTAACTGAGAAGGCTGCAACCGAGGTGAGAAAGGCTTGAATGTACAGAGGAATGTAACACTGCAATGCACAGAAATAATGAAACAGGTATTGGTTATCACTATTTATTTTCATTCACTATTTATATTACATCAAGGTATGAAGCTGCGTTATTCTAAAATCTGCAACTAAAAGGAAGATTGCAAGGAGATAAGTGAAAAGAAGTAATTGCTTTCAACTGGTTCAAGAATTAACAACGTTATTGATGATTGCGTCTCTAGTGGAAGAAATAATCTTGACTAAAGCACGGCATCATTACAACAAATCTGATGATATTTTTCCAATTACATCAGATAAAAATAATTTCTTCATACATTCAATATATGGCCTGACTCTGTTTTTTGTCTAAAAACTCAAGAAATTCTGGAATTCCTTTGTTCTAACACATCATTCATGCGACAACAAATTACCAAATCTTTTCATTTATAATTTTATTTCGAAAATTTTCAAAAGTTTTTTAGTTGTTGGAATAACTAGTTAATTAATTAAACAGAGTTTGTACCATGTTCGTGGTAAAATTTTGTTAATGACATGCATACAAGTCACTGAAAAGATGGAAATAACTGCCTCAGTGACTCTTTAAATATATAGAATCAAAACAATGCGTATTGATAGTGAAGGAATCTCAAAATCTGCTCATTAACTATGACTCATTTAGTACCAAAAAAAAAAAAAAAAGCAACCTTGGTCTTAGAAAATCAATGTTTGAGAATATGAATGGTTACCAGTCCTTCAATTCCCAGTCAGAGACATTATCCACCTCCTGAAAGCGTCTCTCCACTTTTGCACATTTTCTATATTCGTACTGAAAGCTTCTTCATGTTTAGAAAAAGTGTATCGAAAACTTCTTGTTTGTTTCCTTTTCACAGTTGGTTCCACCTCACAGAAAATTGGAAACATCATTTGTTGATGATCACTTCTATTCTTGCATTCAACGATCGGAACAAGTTCACACAAGCACCAAGTCGAGAAAACATAGTTTCTTAAGAAAATATAATAACTGAAATTCTTGATTCTTCAGTCCTAGTGAAATGGATTTTCCCCCGTCACGTTCTTTGTCATTGCTGGATACAATGATTCCTTTTTTTTTTCTTTTAATCCAAAGTAGCATACAATGGTCTGTGAAATTCTGCAGGTTTTTTCTCCTCTGAAGCTTAAGAACACATCATATTTCCAATGAGAGAGAAGAGAAGGAACATATGAAGAAACCACTGGTTTTTAAGATAGTCTTTACTTAGATAGTTAGAGAGCTATCTAGTTTTTTAGATATGCTGATGTGCAAGCTGATTTAGCTGAATTAGTTAAAGGTTGTTTTAAGTTTCTTCTAGAAAGCTTAGATTCAGCTATCATACTTAATGCGTGTACAAAATTCTAGATCTTGGTATATATACATAATTGTAATCAGTGAATATTGAATACGATACATTCATCATTCATCACACTCTACTCTTAATATTTCCTCTCTGTTTCCTTCACTTTCTCAGCGTCCAAACACCACAGTTTATGCTTTAACTTGGTATCAGAGTTAGAACCTGAAGTGTCATGGCTTTATCAAGTACAAATCTGAATACAAATCAATCTGTTTCACCCTTCACCATTACAAGTGCAATCAAATTCGAGAGAACTAATTACACAATCTAGAAATCTCAAATTCTTTCTTCAGTGCTTGCCAACGGACTGGAAGGTATTCTCAATGGAACTAAAAGTTGTCTTGATCAGTTTCTTATTCAAGAAGATGAAATCTCTGCAAGAGAGACATGAGAGAATCCAACCTTTGTTGCTTGTTAAAGACAAGACCAGCTGCTGTTAAGCTGGATCACGTCCTCGATCAGCGTTGAGATACTCAGCCTTGTGGTAGACTCTAACTCTTCTTATGAACTTTGGAAAAATCTTGAAGAACAATTTAGATCTAAAACTGTGGCTAAGAAAGTACATTTGAAAATGATGTGGAATAATCTTAAAAAAGGATCCATAACAATGATTGAATATTTTGGCCAACATAGAGCTGTTACAGATGAACTTGCTTTAGTTGGAAGTCCTGTGAGCAATCTAGACTTTATCACTTATTTGATTTCTGCTTTAGGTCAGTCATACTATTCTGTTTTTGTGTATATTGAAGTTAAGATGATAAAAATGTCTATTAATGAAGCATAGTCTATGCTTTTAACTAATGAAGCAAGAATTGAAAGCAATCAGCTGAGTGCTAATAAAGAAGCTAAGTTGAACTATGCAGCCAACATAGCTCAGGCTGGACCAAATAATAAGAAACCTAGTGGCCAAGCTAATCGTTATCAAGGTAATTGGAACAAAAATGCTAATTATCTGGGTAATAATGGAGGCAAAGGTGGATATGGCAGAGGTTTTTCTGGACAAGGAAGAGATAATCGGAACAATGGTAGATGCTGGAATAATAGAATGACTTGGAATGGTGGAATGTTAGGACCTTTTCGTGGCAGAGGAGGTTATAATAGTTCTAGTAATAATAATAGTGGTTTTGGTAAACATGTTTTTAACAATAAGAAAGGTGTGCTTAACTCTTCTATTTCTGCTGTAATCTATCAAATCTGCTTTAAGCCAAAATATATAACTGCTGAGTGTAGAAATAAATACGACGAAGAATTTGTTCCCTCTTATCCACCACCAAGCTACAATCTTTATCAAACCTCAACTCCAAGGGCTACTTAGCTCACAACATGTAAAGATGAAATGGCTGATCAGTGATGGTACTTAGACAGTAGTGCCACTTATCATCTCACCAACAATCTTCAAAACTTGAATCATGCCATCAACTACTCAGGTAATCAACTCTTGCATGTTGGCAATGGTGAAGGATTGAAAATTCCTCACATAGGATATACATGTTTCAAATATCCTGTAATTCTCTGCTGCATCTAAATGATATATTGTGTGTACCCACCATAACCAAAAATCTCATAAGCATTTATAAATTGTTAGCAAACAATAACATAACTATTGAATTTGTTGTCAATCTTTGTTTTATTAAGGACAAGAAGAAGGTTGTGCATCTGGCCAAGGGATTGCTAGAGATGGATTGTATCAGTTGCCATCAAACTGCTATCAAAGAATGACTTTCTATCTAGTTCATGTTGTCTGGCCTCTGTGCCTAGTTCAATGCTTTCTGTTTTCAATAGTTCAGATACTGCTGGTAATAAACCCTGTCCTAAGCTTGTTTCTAATATTTTCAATGCTTAATGTCATGTAAACACTACTCATTCAATTGTTTCTGGTACTTTGTTACATCAAAGACTTGGTCATCCAAGAAAGCATGTTCTGAAATGTATCTTGCTTTATTTGTCTCTTATTTCTTCTATAACATTACCTGCATTTTGTGATGTATGTCAATGCAGAAAATTACATCAACTTTATTTTTATTTTGTGGGAATAAAGACCTCAACACCTTTAGAACTTGTTCTCATTGACCTTTTGGGACCAGCTGCTATGTCGTCTTATTTGCATTGTTATAGATACTATGAAAGCTTTGTGGATGATTATTCTAGGTACTATTGGTTATTTCCTTTAATCCTCAAGTTTAATGCCTTTGAAACTTTCCAAAATTTCAAAGCCTTGGTTTGAAAAACAGTTTGATCTTCCTCTGAAAGCACTTCAATCAAATTAGGGGTGAATATTGAAATTTTGAAACCTATCTTCAGAAAGAAGGCATATTTTTCAGACATAATTGCCCTTATATCGCCACCAAAATGGAGTGGTAGAAAGAAAATATAGTCATGTTGTAGAAACTGGGTAAACTTTAGTTGCTGTAAAGATAAAAGAGTTGTTTGGTTGGAGAGAAAATGAAAGAGAAAACAGAGTGATAATGTTGTATTGATCTTAAGCTCAAATGAGCTGGATTACAAGTATTTATACATGAGTCTATAAAGAATCTTCTACACTCTACACATGAGCAATGTGTTTGTTTAATGCTAACGATCATAACAGATTCTGCTGACTGGACTGCCACATCAGCACTACTAACACTTTCACTTAACTAACTAAACAGAAAGTTGCAAAAGAACAAATGCCTTTTTCTTCTAGTGGGAAGCTTTCCATACTGCATTATTCCTTATCAATAGGCTGCCAACAACTATTTTAAACAATATATTATCCTTTGAAAAACTATATGGCTGCTTATTCTTTCCTTTGTTTAGACCTTACAATAAACACAAATTCGACTTTTATTCACAAAAGTGCCTAATGATAGGTTATAGTCCCATTCATAAAAGTTATAAATGCTTAACTTCTATTGGAAAATGTATATTGCAAGGCATGCACAATTTAATGAATCTGAGTTCCTGTTCAGTCATTTTTTCTTTCTCTTTCTGATCACTCTCCATCTACAGCTTCACAATCTTGCAATCCTTTTACTACTTTTCCTAATATATCATTCATTCAAGATAGCGATGCTGCATACCTCTCTATAAATACTCTTGTTTCAGGTGCAGGCTTTGATTCAGATGCCTTACACTCACTTTTTGCTCACAACCTCCTAAATGCATCACCTATTCAACACTTCTCAAATGCCTCTTCTCCAACATCCCGTCATCCTCCACCACACTAATACCTCAACCAGTTCAAAATGCTCATCCAATGGTCACAAGATCTAAGGTTAGTCTATTCAAGCCTAAATTATATCTAGCTGTTTATCAAGAACTTAAAACAGCCTCCGTTAAATTAGTTTTACATGACCCCAAATGGAGACAAGTAATGCAGGCAGAGTTTGATGCTTTACGAGACAATAATATCTGGGTTTTAATTTATAAAGAAACTGCACAAAAGGTTGTTGGAAATAAATAAGTGTTGAGAGTCAAATATAACCTTAATAGCAGCATATCAAAGTACAAAGTTAAACTTATTGCAAAAGGTTTTCATGAGACCCGATGTGTGGATTTCTTTCAAACATCTAGTCCAGTAATTAAGCCTTGCACAATTAGAGTCATTTTAGCAGTCACGTATAACTAGTCCATTAGACAGATTGATGTCAATAATGCATTTCTTAATGGCATTCTTAGTAAAGATGTGTATATGACTCAACCAGAGGGATTTCTTCATCCTCACTATCCTTCTCATGTTTACAAAATTAAAAGGATCTTTATGGAGTTAAACAAGCACGAAGGGCTTAGTATGATAGGCTGAAAAACTCTATGTTACAATGGGGTTTTCGTGCTTCCAGATCAGACACTTTACTATTTATTTAGCATATGAAAAAGGCATTGGTTGTTGATGATATATTGGTCACTAGTTCAAATATTAAACTTGTTGGGAAGTTATTCAACAACTGGGGTTAGAAAATACTTTGAAAAATCTTGGAGAATTCAACTATTTTCTTAGCCTTTAGGTTACACCTTCTAATAAAGGACTCAATCTCTCTCAGACAAAGTATATTAGAGATTTACTTAAGAAGGCACAAATGCTAGAAAGCAAAGGTTGTCAAACTTCTAAGAGTTCAATTGAAAGATTAGTTAAAGACAGATGTGCTGCCTTTGAGAATCCTACTCTATACAAAAGCATAGTTGACTCTTTGCAATATATAACCTTGGCCAGACTTAAAATAGCATTTTCTATTAATAAGCTGTCTTTTTCTTGATGCACTTTCTGTATTTCATTGGCAAGCCTGCAAATGATTTTTGAGTAATTTTCAGTATACAGCCAGCTATGGGTTACAATTTTACAGCATCGGAGATTTGATAATTACAACCTTTTTATATGCAAATCAGGGATTTGATTTGGATGATATAAAGTCAGTTGGAGGTTACTGTGTTTACTTAGAAAACAATCTAATATCATGGTCATCAAAGAAGCATCAATTATTCCAAGAAGCACAGCAAAGTCTGAATATGGCGCTTTGGCTTCAACTGCTTCCAAAGTACTCTAGATCACTTGCTCAAAGAATTGCAAGTGAAACTGCTGCATATTCCAAAACTTACTTGTGACAGCAAAAATGCAGAAGCATTAGCATGTAATCCAAAGTATCATTCTAAGACTAAGCATATTGAACTTAACCTGCATTTTGGTCGAGAACATATTTAAGTACAGAAGTTTAGAAGTTTGAAATGATTGAAACAACATACTTACAAGTTGTTGGGACCTAGATGTATGTAATGGTTTGCACTAGAGTAGATATAGCTTACGCAATAAGTGTAGTAAGCAGATTCATGGGTAATCCTGGTAAGGTACATTGGGATGCTGTGAAGTGGATTATAAGGTAATTGAGAGGTACTTCTAGCTATGGTTTAACATATGGGAGATCTAAACCAGAAGTTAGTGCAATCAGAGGTTATGTAGACTCTGATTTTGCTGGAGACTTGGATAGAAGGAAGTTAATTTCTAGGTACTTATTCATGCTGGATGTGTTTTGTTCCCGAGGCTTGTTCTTCAGGTCGGCATTCTGACCCCACCAGTCTTGGACCAAATTCAGTCACGGCTCTGTATAAAATTTTCAACCCTGTCACGGTAAGCAAATTAGGCATGTTATTGTTATTAAGGAATAAACTTTTTAGACTAACTTTATAATCCTGCACTTTCAGTAGCAAAAAGGAATTTTTACAGCTATGATTCTCACCATAAAATCTTATTATTTAATTTTTTTATCTTAGTGAACGGAAAAGCTAGAATGGACTGCCACTTAGAATTGGCTGAATACTTTTTGACTAATTTTCTTTGTCATCAAAAAGCAAGATTGATTTCAGCTTACGTCGATTGTTGAACCGATCTTTTTTTTTCTTTTTTCTTTGCAGGGTCCATGTGAAAACCTATCGATAAAAGCATGTATGTCCAGGTGTGATAACAAAAGCAAGCCATCATGAAGAGTCAACGCAAGTCGCTGTTGATTGCATCGGCTTTGGTGTTCTATTAGTTGCTGTACTCGGTGACTCATCTTGTAGTCAAGATCAAGCAGTTGAAACAGAGGATTGAGAGGCTCAAGAATAAGAATATGATAAATAGGTAAAGTCGCCTAATTTTAATTCCTCAAATTTAATAGTGACCGTTAAATTAACAACCCAGATCCAAGATCCAATTTTTTGAAGTTACAGCAACTAAAATTTTATTATATTTTACTTCAATATATATCTCACATCCTGGAAAATTTGATTATGATCGAGATAATACAATGCCTTATTAGGGGGAAAAAAAAAGAAAGAGAAAAAAAAAAGACACGGTTCCGTAGGATTATTATACTAGCTAGCAATAAATTAATTTTAGAGAAGAAAAATTTGCACTTATGTGATTGTTCGACAACTCAGCTGGTCACAAATTGAAGACCAGTGAAGCTGCCAAACCATCAAGACTCCAACAAGTTTACTTCGAGTCTCCATCAAGGAACAAAATGACGATCTTCGTCACAACTGCTTGCATTAATTTTATTGGTGCACAATTTACTTTTGTCAAGCAAATTGTTGTACCTTTTACAAAATTTACCAAGATTATATGATCGGCCATCATTTTCAACGCATACAACAAATGCATTCCCCACAAATAATGAGGTCATTCACATGTAATCATAACTTGGCCATCACGTTGCGGGCAGAAACATGAAAATAATTAAGGTCACTTTCTAGCCAAGACTTGCTTTTGGTTTTGTAATACAATCATACAACAACAGAGCTGTGGAGATAGAAATTGTGTGAAGCAAAACTGAGGTTTGTCAATTAAAAGTGAAGCTATACATATAATACAACAGAAAATCAGAACCTTTTTAATTTTTTAAATGAAAATCCTTTGCTTTCCCCTGAAACAAATATATTCGCCTGAAGCAAATACTGCATTGGAATTCAAATAAGTAGCTGCTTGCCGCAGTTCATAAGTTTGTAAGCAGAGGATTAATTTCCATGTCCTTTATATATGTTAAAAAAAGGAAAATGTTATGTTTTGATGGCTAATCCACTAAGAAATTAATCAACTAATCGATCAAGATAAAAAAGAACCAAGGAAATAGAAAAGAAATCAAACAGAACCAAGAACTCGAAACCAACACCAAAGCACGAGCTACCAGAGTAGAAGGAAAACTTCATAAGCTTTTATTTATCAAAGCGGGTTATAGATAAAAAAATCGTAGGAGTAGATTACAAAGATTAGTCTTAAACAAGAATCACACGATTTGATGAAGAAATGAAGGAGAAAAAGATGATACATCAGGCGTTGTAACCAGCCTTTTTATTCTGGAAATTTTCCAGTAACAGCCTAACAAACTTAACCACCTCTGGGCCACGTCAGCAACATATTTGCAAATGGACCCCTTAGCTGAAGTCGATCTGCACTAAGATCAAAAATCTATTCCTCGATTGCAGTTTAGTCCCCAAAACAGCACACATATCTTCACAGTCTCCACCTTGCAGATCTGATTCAGCTTGACTTTTTACCATAAAAACTGCATTAAATAACCTTCAAGCACACAGCTTATCAACTAGAACCACTCCCAACACCAATCAAGTTTGAATTTGGCTATTGGAATCACCTTTACCAGCATGTCAGCAGTATTGACATAGGTATGGATCTTTGTCACTACAATAGACCCCTTTGCAACCTCATCTTCGAAAAATACAGCTTGACATCAATGTGCCTAGTCCTCTCATGATAGACTTGATTGTTGATGAGCTGAATAGCACTTTAGTTGTCACAAAAGATATCAATGGTCTTTCGCTTCAACCAAAGTTAATTCAACAGCACTTTAAGCCACATGGACTCCTTCACAGCCTTTGTTGTAACAAATTCAGCCTCAATAGACGATAGACCCATTATAGATTGCAATGTTGCCTTCCAACTAATAAGGCAACTATCCAGCATGAATAAGTACCTCGACATTAACTTCCTTCTATCCAAGTCTCCAGCAAAATCAGAGTCCATATAATAGGTTGCAGATTATACACGAATGGGATTATTGTTATATTAATTGTTCTGCCTAATTTTCTAGCTAATAACTGAATGAAAATCATATCATAGAATATACATGTTCATTTACCATTTTTGATTTACCCATCTTGAGGATGTTGACAATAATTCTCTTTTATTTTTGCTAGGTGGCAAGATTCAAGTGTATATATAGACTGGAACTGTAGTGTTGTAAGGAGTAAGAAAAATATATTTATTAGAACAACTTTGATATGTTGGTGAAAGCACTTGAGCATGATTTAACTTTCGTGATTTCCTCTGTGCAATTGTGTACCTCTGAAACAACTAAAGTTTTGAGGAAATCATATTTGATATTACTTTCTTTTTTATGCTATTTTGGCAATGTTGATACGGTTTGGACACTGTTCAAATTGGGATCATAATTGACATTTTTTTCCCTTTGTTAAGAAAGACAAAAGCTATTGACAGTATTGGCCATTTGATTTTCTTTTCTCCCGATGCATTATTCTTAAGCTTTTTAAGTACATTGTCTCCTTTCCTGAAACTTGCAATTTTCATTTCTTTTTTCCCTTGCAATTTTATTACAATTCTGAGTGTTTGATGCTTGCAGGTAGAACTTGAGTTTTTCATAAATGAATATGCTAATGCTTGGCTAGAATGTAACGTTGCTGATGAACGTGCCAAAATATTGGCTTCTGATCTTATTGGTTTCGAAGAGAAGGTAAAAATTCTCTGATATGTTGAATTTATTTCCTTGATTTTCCCCCTTTTCCTAT
This sequence comes from Citrus mangshanensis, assembly GCA_030449895.1. NCBI lineage: Eukaryota > Viridiplantae > Streptophyta > Magnoliopsida > Sapindales > Rutaceae > Citrus > Citrus mangshanensis. The sequence goes on from JASUUJ010000242.1 coordinate 447,083, forward strand.
ATTGTCATTCAAGAAGAAAAAATAGTTATCTCTTTTGGCTATTAAAGGAAGGATTGCTTCTGCAGAAAGTGTTGTAGATTTATTGGCAAATCACTTTTTTGTAGATAATATGCTAGATCACAACTGTTTTTCTACCCTTCGAGGCATATTTTGTGTTTTTTGTATAACAATATGAAGTTTGGAGCTTTGATTTAGCTTGATTGGTGATTGACCTCTGTTTAATGTAGTTAAGCTTCATGTATATATGCTTAATTCATTCAAATGTGGCATTGATTAATTTACATATTCTGATGAAATTTCTCCTTTCAATGACCAGAATGTTACACACAGATTTGAAAAAAAGAAAATAAAGTGTGTGTAAATATTTTAATATCGCCTATTGCTAAAAAGAATGCTGGTGCTCTTGTATTCAACCCTTAACTTGCTGGAGTATTTCATTTTTTTTTTCATCTTATCCTTTAATTAGGATTTCTAGTATATCTCTTGGGACCAATTATTTATGAGGCTTAGTCTACCTCTACTCAATTCACTTGAAAATATCAAGCTAAAACCATTAATATTAGAATCTGATCGTGAAAACCCTATGGACCAACCATCTCTACTTGCTATTGTTTGACCTATTTGCATTTGAGGCATTAGGTGGAAAAAAACATAGGTGATAATACCAATTATGAGTTAGGCCAATCATACTTTCGGCAAATGTGTTCAAAATGGCCATTCCAACTAATGCAAACCATACGTGTGAAATTTTTAACAAATATTTTGGATTCCTAAAAGAAAGATTTTAAATCTTCTTGATTTTAATAATGAGATTTTCCCATTCTCAGTGTATTGTTTAATATACTCCTAGACATTGTGAAGCATGCCATATGTTTGTCCTTACAATATATTGCATATAAAAGTTAGTTTAATATACGCCTGCAACGTGTTTAACTGAGTAGCTCAGAGAAACTTGGTTTAGCACATATAGCATCTTTCTTTCTTGATATGTTGATAAAGCCCTATCTAAAGAATCGAATCATCCATGTTTTATTTCTAATTGCTTCATTCCTTCTATCTTTTGAATTTGATGATCCTATAAAGCACTTTCCATTCAATACAGTTACATCATGTGTGTGGACTGTGGTGATGCAAAGAATGATCAGTGTTCTTGGTTGGCATTGAGTTCTTTGATGGCGAAGTTGTAATTTTGTAGGGGATACTCTAGTTAAATTTTAGTTTTATTCATATTTTCTAATTATTATTACTATTATTGTTGTTATTATTATTATAAGTCAACAAAATAAATTGTTACTGATTGCTAGATCTAGTTCTACTAAGTATAAAAATAATATATAGTTTTTTTAATGTGTATATCTTGAATGCAGGATGACTTACAATAAACTAAAGCACGTACAGTGGTCAAAACTAAATAATCAGAGCAAATAATCAAAGCATGTACATAATAGAAGGCTTCATTTCAATTATCGAAATTAAGAATCTGCAGAAGCAATAACCGTGTGTTGGATGATGGTGCTGCTACTATGTATCAGTTTATAAATTAGTTGTAGTTGGTTAGCAATGTAATAAATTTTCAACAATGTAATAATTTTTAAACAGTTCAATGCAATGTCATACTTTTCATATTGTAGGAAGTATATTTCAATTCAAATGCCAAATGCAAATTTTCAATCTCTATTATGTTGATTTCTATTTTTTTTTTTTAATTTTTCTCATAAACATTGATACCATAGTATCGTTATATTTGTTATGCTCTTGTACCAATATTTGTTTGATACAATAGTCTCGTTATTGATGTGATGTTCGATCATCAACATTTTTTTGATACTATGGTGACATAGATTTCCTGACACAAAAAATGTGTCAGAAAATTTCTTGCACCGTGATCAATGACACTAAACTCGATGTCAGTAAAAACCATTACTGATACTGAAATAGTATCAGAGAAGGCCATTTTTTTACTAGTGCACATAATTTCTGGTGTTTCTATGTGATTCTGTTGTCTCATTATTTCTCAATTTCACTTTAATTGTGTATCTATTTCACCCATCAATTTTCCAATAGTACCCACTTGGGCATTTTATCAAACATGTTCGGGGCATAGGAATCATTAAATAATCCCCCAACAATACCTCTCTTGAACTCGGTCTGCAATTCAATAAAAAAAAAAAAAAAGTTGAGATCCATAATCTAGATATTTGTCCTTTATCCTTCCAATGCGTGGCTTTTCAAATTCTTGCTAAATTCCTCGATGTGTTTATCAAGTTTTGCCAATATTGGGCCTGTTCTAGCATTCGGCCACTAATAACTGTTCAGAAATCAGTAGGCACAAAATTGAACTGGGCAACCAAATGAATTGATGTTGAGTACGCCCGCCGAAAGAATGATGCCATTAACACCCTTTATTATCCTTATAAAACCCCACTTTAAATAAAACATTTAAAATTAAATATGAATCTAAGTAATCCGTAAATCATATGCATTCATAATCTATCCATTTTTTTCCCTACCTGTCACTGGCCATCTAAATGAAATTAATTTGCATAAATTTAGAATAATTTATTTTCTTTCTTTATTTCTTATTGATTAAACATTTTGGTACAAAATTTCTTTCAAATTTTAACTTAAAATCATCACCCATGAAACTTTTCAATTCGTATTAGGATAGATAACAAGATTGTAAAAGGAAAGAAAATACTGCTTTAAATTTAAAAGTAAGAAAATAGTATTAAAAATTAGAAGAGTTTTCCAAGGAAAAAGGTGAATCTTTTGGAACTAAAATTGAGAATAACTGAAAAATGCGTTTTATGAAAAGATTGGTGAAATGGGTTCTCTTCCTCAAGTTCTTTGTCATCCTTAAATACATAAATTCCTTTTCCATTCAAGGCAGCGTATAGATGAATTGCAAAGCTTTTACAAATATTTTCTTCTCTAAAGCTTAAGACGGCATCGTATGTCCAATGAGAGTCATTTTTTAAAGGAATTTAGATCTATTGCAAATAAATGGAGGCAATTAAAATCTTAAAATTAACAACTTAATTAATTTTTAAAAATACTGCTAATTGTTACTATTCACAATTACTGTTTATCGGTACTGTTCAAGCTTATTGTCATCTACATCAAAAATATTATTTTCCAAAAACACAATAAATTACAGAGATTAAATGACACAGAGATTTTTACATGGTTTGAATTAATTAATCCTACTTCTACGAGGCCATGCCCAAATGAAAAGTAATTCACTAACTTGTTACAACCTATGGATTTAAGAAACTTAAGGGTCTGTTTGGTATTGTTTTTGAATATGTATTTTCTGAGAATAAAAACGAAAATGAAAATGGTGTTTTGCAGTTACTGTATTTCGAATTTAAATATGCGTCTGGTATCATTTTCTGTATCCTATATTTTAAAACTGAAAACAGTAATATGCGTTTGGTAGACACAGTTGAAAATGATAAAAACAGAGAATATGCGTTTGGTAATGCTTTTTTCAAAAACAGTTTTTACTAATCATTTACATTATATTTATAGTCATAAAATAATTATTTAGCTAATACACACAAATACAACAAAATAATTTAACCAAATTTAATATAAAAAAATTACATGATAATAAAGTTTAAGAATTAACATTAATTAGAAAAGAAGTTTGACATTGTCATTGTTTTTACACTATATAATTAAGATATATATTACAACACATGATTTAAACAAAATAATTATAAAAAAACTACATGATACACATTATGCATTATGTATGTAATCATGCCACATAAAAGCTACAATTCCATCTCTGCATTTCGTGAAATAGATGAATTGCTTTGTGAGCTTTGCCATGATTTGCAAGCCCTCCAATCATGGTACTCCATGAAACAACATCTCTCTCTACCATCTGATCAAACAGCTGACTTGCTTGATTGATGCAACCACATTTTATGTACATTTCGATGAGAGCATTGCAAATAACAGTCCTCCGCAACAAGTGATTTTTATCAAAATACATATGAATCCATTCCCCTAGCTCAAGAGATCCTAGTTGTGCACAAACTGGCAAAACAGATATGATACTTATCTCATCAGGTTCAATACCCACCATTTGCATTTGCCGAAATACATCCAGTGCTTCAGCATAGCTCCCTATATGTGTATACCCCGAAATCATTGCAGTCCATGAGACAATAGTCGTATAAGGCATCTTATCAAATAGCATTCTTGCTTTCTTCATTTGACCTAATCTAGAATACCCAGAAATAAGATTATTCCAAGCAACTATATCTCTATCAGTCATTTCCTCGAACACTTTGTGTGCCTCAATTAGCTCATCACATTTTCCATACAAATCTAGAAGTGCATTCTCTGTTATGGAATGCGACTTCAGCCCAAATTTACACACATGGGCATGAATTTGCTTTCCCAGAGAAGGACACAATAGCCCTGCACATGATTTAATCACAAACGGTAATGTAAATTTATCAGGCAAAATTAGGCTTCCAGCTCGTGGGTTATATAATTAAGATATATAAAACAAACAAGAAAACACCCATTTTAATCCAATAAAGATTCCTCTCATACTCTTATGTCTATTTTCTTCATAAAAAATAGCGGAAATATCAAAGATCTCTAGCATAAAGGGTAGATTTTCGAGGACAATTTAAGACCCACAAATTCATCAAGTGATTTATACAAAATTATTACTTTTGGAATTAATATATCAATATAAATTTATTCATTATAAAAATTTCGTATGAGAGAAAGCTTCTTGATTATGATTTGGCATTATGAAAAGAGATTTTGGGAGTTTATGCAAAAATGAATTCAATTCTACTCTGCAATCAAATTGCCGGTTACAATTTGATTATTTTCTCATGCATTTCTTTTTCTTCCTTTTCGCACAAATCTGTGAAGGATTTTTTTTTTAATTTAGGTTGCATTATCAAACTTGGAAATAGAATTATTATTTTTTGAACACAAATTGAGGTTTCACAATCTCTAAAATAAATGAGTAAAAATTTCAGCTCATAAATAAACAATTTGTCACTACATATGAACAGCCTCAGAAATTTCCAGAATTAAAAATCACTCAAATCATCTCTCAAAAATTTCAGCTCATAAACAAAATAAATACCGGCAAGTGACAACGAAGTAGCAATAGACGAAGATCCGAGAGAGCAAGTGCAGATCCGAGAGAGCAAAGACGGCAGTGAGCGGAGTCGGAGTAGCAATGGAGAGAAAAGAAGCGTGGCTAGCACACCAAGAGTGACCAAGAGAGAGATTTGCTGGATTGAGAAAATTGAGGGGAAAGAGGGAGCTTGAGAGTGAGGGTGTGAGAAAAGTGAGGATCACGATTTCTTTGTTGTTTTTTAATTCATTTTTAGGTTTAGTTTGTAAAATTTGGAGAACATGTTTAACTTGTTTTCAGATGTATAGTTATAATAATGAATCCGGATTTTGTGTTTTGTAATTTGTTTTGTGAAAAAAATCCACCAAACATGTTTTATGTGTGTATTATAAAAATGAAAACGAAAACATTGTTAACATAAATATGTTAATAATATTGATTTTGATGATAACAAATTTTAAATGTATTTTGACAAAAATATTGGAGCTATTTTTTAATAAACGAAAACTCTTTTAATCATTGCCTTATTTCTTCATAAAAGATGGATTTTCAAATTAGCAAGAAATTCTCTGCAAAAACTTGTTTAAAATTGCAATTCTGGTCATAAACGGTGAACCGTTTATTTTAAACGGTTAACCGATTAAAGGCAGAGAGTAACACATTTCCTTAACCTCTAACCGTTTATGGAAAACGGAAAACACCCAAGATGGGAAGGTTACTGGAAACTAACGGTGAACCGTTTATTATTAAACGGTTAACCGATTATCACCAGAGAGCATCATATTGCCTAAGCTCTAGCCGTTTATGCTTAACGGAAAACACCCAAGATAGGAAGGCTACTGGAAACTAACGGTGAACCGTTTATTTTTAAACGGTTAACCGATAACGTCCAGAATTGAAGGTTGTCCGCCTCTGGTATTGATTAACTGATGTTCATTGTGCAGGTTACTGGAGACAAACGGCTAACCGTTTATTGTAAACGGTTAACCGATAATATCCAGAAACGTTACTTCATGCAAGGCCTTAACCGTTTAGTGTAAACGGATGTCCAATGCTCATCTTGCAAGACTCTGGAAGTTAACGGCGAAAGGGCAATCCTAAACGGCAAACCGTTTATTTGAAATCTGGCCCAACGGTAACTTTGACCAACCGAAACGGTTAACCGTTTATGGTTAACGGTGAACCGTTTGTAACGGCTAGATTTTCAGCTCCAAATATAAATAAGCTCATTCAAATTCAAAGAAGAATTGATCACAACACAACCATTTGAGCTAATATTCGAGAATACAATCTTCATAGAGCTTAGAACACATTCTTGCTTCATCTATTCACATATTAAGCATCATTGAGTTATCTTGTATATTGTGAGAGGCAAAACAAATTTGTAATCTTTTACTTTGAGTGATTGTAAGTGTTGGGATACACTTGGGTTAAGAGATTGGGGATAATCTCTTGTTGTAAAGGTCCATTGACACCTTGGAAGTCAAGTGTAAGCATTTGAAGCCTTGGAGGCTTGCTTAGTGGAATCCTCAAGCCCGGAAAGCTTGGAGGCGTGGATGTAGGCGAGGTTGGCCGAACCACGTAAAAATCTCGTGTTTGAATCTCTCTTCCCTTACCTTTTTATATTGTGATCATCTTAATTATTATTGCTTTGAATTTGAGTTATAATTGCATTAAGATTTTCTTTATTATTGAATAATTTTTTAGAATCCCAATTCACCCCCCCTCTTGGGTTGCTTACTTGTATTTCAAACATGACTTGTAAAACGGTACCAAATAGGCCCTAAGACTCTCACTTATTGTTTATCACCATACATCTTACTCAACCTTAGACTAAACATACTTCTCTTGAATAATTGCTACCCCTCTGTATCCACGATTCTCAAGACACTTCGCAAAGTGATCAATAGCAATTCTTCAATTTCTAATTATCTAAGATCCATATAGATTCTCTACATAGATGAAAAGAAGATAAGAAAATAAATCAACACGACATTATGTGCCAAATCCGGATTCTTTAGGAGGCTGAATTTAGCTTTTTTGCTTTATGTTCTATGTTGCATACTTGCATATCTTCAATTGTGAAATACCTTTCTTTATATAGACATTAGGGTTTCACAAAAACTGCAAGTGTTAAAAGATTTGGATTCTTTCTAAATAAGAGTTTCTTTCCTCTTATAATTCTTATTAATCTTAATAGGAATAAATCTAATTTTCTTGCCTTCCTTATCTCCTAAGAAATATTTAGAGCATTTAATAAACTTCTTCTTTGAACCAATTTCTTACTCTAAATAGATCTCATGCACCAATTATAGAATTCCATCATTAATTGACTTGCTAAATTAGACATATAATTAAATTAGGAAATAAATATTCCTAATAAATTGGAATTTCACTAAATTTTATTTAATGTAATACAAATTGTAATAAAAATTGTATGATATTTTATTTATAACTATTTGATTTATTAATAAAAAAATACCACTGGCCACTACTAAGGCACCAATCATGTTTGATCAATTTCCGTAATTATCTCTCTGAAACCAATCACGATTGATAAATTCCTGTAATTATCTCTGTATAGAGGGTATAAATTGTCATTAGGTCATATTTATTACCATTACTAATTAGCCCTGACTGCATTCGATATGGAGTGCCACTAAGGGTTTTACAGTGGTGGACCTTGCTCAGGATTATTACTTGGTCCGGTTTTCTAATGAGAGAGATGTGGAGTACGCTCTAACGGAGAGTCCGTGGAAAGTCATGGGGCAATATTTAATTGTCCAGTAATGGTCACCGTCTTTTGATGTTGCAACTAATAAGATTGAGAAGATTGTGGCCTAGATCCATCTTGCTGAGATGAATATACACTTCTATCATAAGAATATTATCAGACGTTTGGGAGAAATTGTCGGCCCTGTTGTAAAGATAGATCACAAGATGGTGGAAGCGCAATGAGGGAAGTTCGCTTGAATCGCGGTTGAGATTGATCTTAATAAACCATTTATATCTCAGTTTAACTTTGAGGGTAGAATTCAACAGATGGAGTATGAGTATTTGCCTAGAATCTGCTTTGTCTGTGGTAAGGTTGGTCATTACAAAGATGCTTGTCCGGATAGTGCTAAAGTTGTTCCTCAAGAGAAAGTGCTTCCAATCCCTCCCATGGTAGCGGAAACACAGGCGGCTGTTGAGACGGAGTTGGCTAGCCGAAGTGAGGCAAAATTTGGGTCATGGATGGTGGTGGCTCGAAAACCTCGGGCTAGAAAGCTTAATGCAAAAGCTATCCCAAAGAATATGGTAACAGGGCACCAACGCCTTATTTTTCAAGATTCTCGATTTGGAATTTTAGATTCTGTCAACGAGGAGGAGTCTATCCCTGATTTTACTACAAAAGTGGTAAGCCCTAACCATGATGAAGTCATGCCCGCTTCGACAAGTATCTAGTCTTTGGCGCTTCAAACTAGATATCCCAAAAAGAAAAACCATAGCCATCCTTATAGGAAAATCCCCACACGATTGGACTCTTCCCTCTTGTTTCTGGAGAATCCTATTTCTAATGAAGAAAATATCAACACTAATATCCAGATTCTTTCCAGAATTTCAATCCCTAAGTCCAGCCCTAATAGTGTCCCCATTGCCATGCGAGGCATGCTTGCTCAAATTAGGAACTCGAGTAGCAACCCCAATGGTATCCCTACTGTTATGCATGGCATGCATGAACACTTTAATGATCCCAATACTACTTTCCCACACAAACCGCATGCTACCCAATCTCCCATGCAAGACATGCATGCTATTCCTAGCTCCAGAATTCCCATGCACGTCCCCACATCCTTAAACCCCCTTCATCATAGTACTGTGTCCTTTCCTAAAATTCCTAAGCCTCCTAATCTAGATAAAGCCCTTTCCTCCTCTAGAACTACCCGAGGTATTTCCCTAGCGGAGGGGCATGATAATTATCTAGATGGGGACCCACCTGACAACTTTGTTATTGAGGGTGAATACCATTTCAGGGATATGGACGGGGCTTAAAGTTTTCACAGTGCAAATGGAAAAGAGGCGTGTGTATCAGATGAAAATGATTCGGTTATGGCTGAGTCGGCTATGGATATAGGAGCTGAGTTAGTGGGGTTGTCTCAGTGAAGACCCTTAGTCCTTAAATTATTTTTATGTGTATACAAATCATGTTTTAGAATACCCAGGGTACCGCATCACCTTTATTTCACCGTACCTTTTCTATAATGATGAAGAATTACAAGCCCTCACCTCAAATCAGTGGCCTAAAAGTCGATGCTTTATTAAATAAAAGTGGGTTCAATAAATCTCATCGTGTGGAGGCTGAAGGTTTTTCAAGTGGTATTTGGATCTTGTGGAAGGATATTTTCGATGTAGAAATTATTTGGAATAATAACCAATTTATTCACCTACGGGTTTCACATAATAACCATCTGGTTTCCTAGATTACTGATATTTACGGCAGCCCTATCTTTAGCATCTGAAAAATCCCTTTAGAGCGCTTTGGAGTTATTGGCCTCGTCAGTTCAAGGCCCCTGGCTTTTGGGGGGGAGATTTCAATACCATTTTGCATGATTCTGAGAAGAAAAGGGGTTCCCGAATGGGTTGGGAGCTTGTAGGCTGTTTCAAGCTTGGTTCCACTCTCAGGGAATGCATGATCTTCACTTCCATGGGCCGCGATTTACGTGGTCAAGAGGTACTCTCTTCAAGCACTTGGATAGAGTTATTTGTAATAATAATTGGGTTCAACGTTTTGCAGACTACACTGTCCTTCATTTACCAAAATTATCTTTGGACCATCGTCCTATTCTGGTTAAGTGTGAGAATCGTTCATCTAATGCCTCCCATGACCGTCCTTTTCATTTTCAAGTTGCGTGGCTTACGGATAATAAGTTTAGTCAGTTTGTTAATGAAGCCTGGAATAAGGAGCTTACTTACAATGATGCTGCCAAAAGCTTTACGCTCAGTGCTTTGGAGTCGAATAGGCACATGTTTGGGAATATTTTCTGGAGGAAGAAAAGGTTGTTGGCTAGGTTGGGCGGTATTCAGTGGGGTGATAACTGTAGGAAATGAGAGTTATTACATCAATTCTAAGCTTGAATCAAGAACACTTAGAGAATAAATAAGGTGTTTTTTTATTACATTTTGGTTACATTTTGCATAAACATTCATTTTAGTTGAGTCTTAATAAGTTTTGCTCGAATCAAAGTAATTTGTGCTAAAAACAGGTGCATAATTGTAGGTTTTCAAAAAGTCTAAATTCATGAGGAGATGTTGAGACATTAGAAGAGTAAGAAGAGGAAAGAAAATGGCCACAAAAGAAGTAAAGCACAATCGGGAATAATGCAGTGTTGTTGTGGATGCTACAGTAATAAGTGCTGTAGCAATCTGGGAGCAATGCAGGAGAAAACTTAGGCGCGGGTCAGCCACAAAATCGCAATCTGCATGTTTCCTAATTTAACGCATGCACTCTCATGGACTTTCATTTACCTTAATTTGCAATATAAAAGGGAGGCGTGCACCACATAGAAAAGTGGCAAGGAATTATCATTAGAATAATTATAAAGAAAAGAAGAAGAAGATCAGAATTGGAGAGTGTTGTTCGGCAACATTGAAGAACCGTGCAGAATTATTTGTCTTTCACTGTGCTCAACTTATATTTCTCTTCTTCCTTTAATTGTTTTGATGCATTATGTGATCAATATATTTATGTTTACTTTTCTCACTTAGAATATGAGCTAAATTTACTTGTAGTTGAGTGACAAATAATCCAATGGGTTCTTGACTGTTCTTATATGTTGTCGTGGCATTGCTGTAGCATTTTACTCTAGTAGTTTTTATGAATATAACTGTTATTTCGGTTGACCACCCATTTAATAGTTTCAGTTAAGATGGAGCAGCAAAAGTGCATATCTTAGCAGATATTATTAGAGTATCACTTGATCTTAAGTCGAGTTTCTTAGATTAAGTTATCTTAAATCCCATAAGGGCAATACTTGAAATTAAGATTTATGACACACTAGACATAAGTGTTCACCTTGTAAGGTGGAAAGGCTAAAGATCATAATGTCATACCATAGGTAGATTAGCAATTTATCATTGTTAATATATTTAAAGGTATGAGACTTCCAATATGCGATAGCTGAGGATGCAGATAAACTTTGCCCAGTGCTGCGGCAATGGTCGTAACAACTGGTGCTAACTTGATGAAAAACAGTCAATCCCTAAGGAGAGTTTGATCATTTAACTACCATAATCTCAATTGAATCTTAGACACACTTAACCTAGTTTATTTCATTACAGTATTATTTTATTTAATTCTTGTCTCAATAATTGATTACGATAGAAATTACTTGACAATTGTTTACTTCGGTCTTAAGTTGAGTTGCATTATTGTGATTGCTTTAGCATTTCAAGTAACATCAATCCCTGTGGAGATGATCTTAAATACTTATCACTTTATTACTTGTTATGTATACTTGCACATTGGCATTGGTAGTTATTGCTTATAAAAATAACCAACAAAGGCCTTAGAGGATTACTATTCCCACGGGCTAATTGATCTTGAAAAAAAGCTTAGAGCTGAGCTGGAGGAAGTTTTGAGTCAAGAAGAAATTATTTGGCTTCAAAAATCTCGCCAAGATTGGTTGTCTTGGGGATCGAAATACCATATATTTTCATCAAAAAACTGCTTCTAGAAGGCGTCGTAACAACATTGCTGTTGTTCAAGATGACTCGGGAGGTTGGATCTATGAAAAAGAGAATATTAAGGAATACACTATTTAGAACTTTTCCTTGCTCTACTCTTGCGAGCATCGAGATTTTCGGCCGTACCCTCATTCGAGTTGCTTCCCTGTTATTGATAATGCCTTACTTTTAATGCTTCGGAATCCATTTGAAAACAAGGAAATAAAAAACACTGTCTTTGGTATGCATCCTCTTAAAGCCCCCAGCCCCGATGGCTTCCACACCATTTTTTATCACACTCAATGGGCTACAGTTGGTCCTTCGTTCTGTAAGCTAGTTCAGGATGTCTTCGAAAATGAGTGTATTACTGGTGATTTGAATTCTACTCTTTTGGTCCTTATTCCGAAGGTTGAGAACCCCACTTCTTTGAAGATGTGTCGCCCTATTTCCCTGTGCAATGTGGCTTACAAAACCATTACTAAAGTCATTGCTAATAGCCTCCAGACGATTTTACCTCAGTTGATTGGTCCTTATCAAACTAGTTTTGTCCCGGGAAGGCATATTACTGAAAACATTGTGATAGCTCAAGAGGTGGTGCATTCTATACGTAGAAAGTCTGGCAATAAGGGTTTTATGGCCATAAAGGTTGACTTGGAGAAGGCCTATGATAGACTTTGTTGGGATTTTATCAATGAAACTCTTTGTGAAGCTCATATTCTACCGGACCTTATTCAAGTGATTATGGCTTGTATAACTTCTGCCTCTATGCGGGTTCTCTGGAATGGGGAAAATACAGAGTCTTTTAAGCCTTCTAGAGGGGTCCGTCAGGGAGATCCTTTATCCCCTTATCTCTTTGTGTTTTGTATTGAGAGACTCAATCATGGGATCTTTAATGCTGTTGATACAGGGAAATGGCGTTCTATTACTCTGTCTCGAAATGGTGTCCCTTTGTACCACCTCTTTTTTGCTGATAATCTTCTTTTGTTTGCTGAAGCCTTTGTTGAGCAAGCTAGTGTTATTTTGTCTGTGTTGGACTCCTTCTGTTATAGTTCTGGTTCGAAAGTTAATAAGTCCAAAACATTAATTCACTTTTCCAAGAATATAGGTGATAGTGAGGCTAGTGCTATTTCGGGAATGCTTGGTTACTCGATTTCCAACGACCTTGGCAACTATCTGGGAGTTCCTCTGCATCATTCTAGAGTTTCAAGTGGTATGTATTAGGAGATTATTGAAAAGGTTGAGAGGAGGCTTTCGGGCTGGACGGCTTCTTACTTATCTCTGGCAGGTCGTATTACGTTGGCTCAGTCAGTCCTCCAAGCCATCCTCATATATGTGATGCAAACGGCCAAGCTTCCTAGTGGAGTGCGTGACAGAATTGACAGAGCTTGTAGACGTTTTATCTTGAGTGGTGTCTCTCCGCAGCAGAAGCTCAGTATGATTAGTTAGCGGAATGTTTGCAAGCCCAAATCTATTGGTGGCCTTGGTTTTAAATCTTTATCTATGATGAATAAGGCGTTACATATGAAGCTTGCTTGGGGTTTCATCTCCTCTCCCGAGAGTCTTTGGGTTAAAATCCTAAGAACGAAGTATGGGGTTGCTAATAACACCCTTCCTGAAACTTTGCACACTCGCTATGGTTCTCACCTTTGGAATTCTATTGGCACGGTTTGGAGTGAAGTTCTTGTTAGTCGAAGGTGGTGTTTAGGCAATGGTGATTCTGTTCGATTTTGGTGGGACCTTTGGGTTACGAAGGATTTGCCACTGGCGGCCTATGCCATGGATAATATTCATATTCATATCATTGATTGTAAGGTGTCGGCTTTTATAAAGAATGATGGTTCTTGGTGGTGGGATCAGTTTGAGCATTTACTTCCCAATAATATCATTCTTTAAATTGCGGTTGTGCTTCCTCCTTCTCCCATGCATGGTTTGGACACTTGTTTTGGGGCTCATTCTAGAACAGGGCTGTTCACTACTAAATTGCCTTATTTGATGCTCACTGGATCAAGTTCGGTTATTGAGGATTACCGTTGAAGGTCTGTTTGGAGGTGGAAAGGTCCCCAAGGTGTACGTATCTTTTTTTGGCAAGCTTTATAGGATCGTTTAAAGACCAAAACTAAATTGGCTCGGTGTCATATTCCTATTTCAGAGGCTTGTGATCATTGTGGAGCTTCAGTCGAGGATACTCTCCATGTTCTTCGTGATTGTGTGGTCACCAAGACTTTTTGGCTCAAAGTTGTCCCTTTGGAGAAGCGGCAATCTTTCTTTAATTCCAACCTCTCAACTTGGTTGTGTGGGAATGTGGAGGACGTGAGTAGAAGTCAGAATATTTCCAACTGGTCGGTTTTCTTTGGTATTGGAGTTTGGAGGATTTGGTTCTGGTGGAACCAATTTGTTTTTAACAAGACTTCTATGGATCCTATGGCGTTATTGGTGGATATTTCTCTGCGTGCCGAGGAGATGAGCAAGATTCACAACCATTGTTTGGTCACAGGAAGGTTAAAGATTGATAAGTGGATTCGGTGGCACCCTCCCGAGTGGCCTTGGTGCACTTTGAATACTAATGGGGCTCATAAGGCCAATGGTATTTCTACTGCTGGTGGTTTGCTTCGCAATTATTCGGGTCGTTGGTTGACTGGTTTTGGGTTGATGCTTAGTTCCAGTTCTGTTACAATGGCTGAGCTTAGAGGCATTTATCAGGGGCTTATCCTTGCTTGGAATATTTGCACTAGAAGATAGAATGGTACGACCATTTTCCCCATGCCAATTCCAAATTTTATAAGATTTTACAAAACTGTACCAATAAAGATGTTTAGTTACAATCGTGGGTGCACGAAATGCTAAATTCCTATATTTATAACACTGACCTCTAGTGACGCGAGCATCTTCGACATTTTTAATAGCAAAATTCACAAATTCAACAACGCTTTTTCAGACTCATGTGACATTCTACTACAATCAATCCAAGACTTATTCACTGTAGTTTTAACGAGTTTTGATCCTGGCACATAAAAGAGGGCAAACATGAAACAAGAATACTGGCTTTTTAAATTTGTTCTTTCATAAAAAAAAAAAAACAAAATAACATTGACTTACACATATGTAGAACGAAAAATAAGAAAAGATCAAAACATGTTGGCCTCACATATAAACGAATATTTACATATTAAAAAAGTAATCAATAGTATAATACAAAAATAAATGGAATATAGAAACAAGCCAAACTCAAATATCCAAAGCAATAGATACAAACAATCAATAAAGAAAGTTCGATTAATTTATTAAGCATATAAAAATGTATTTAATTTACTTAGTTTATTGCCTGTAAATGCATATTAAAGAATTAAAATAACTTGGTTTTGATCGCATGCACTGCAAAAAGCTTAAAGGGCCCTCGAACTTAGTAGTAAAGCATGGATTTGAAAGAAACGACAACAAATATATCCAAGACTGAAACAAAAAATCCAAAAAAGCATATTAACAGTTGATAATGACACAATACTTTGACTTAATAATTTATATAAACGTATTTAGGACCATGTGTGACAAATTTGATTGCCCCACATGCACATGCTATTATTGCTTTATTATAACATAATGAAAAACTTAGTTGCCTGACATCTAATTTTTTTTTTAAAAAAAAAATAACCTTTACTTGAGGAACACATTCATAAGAAACAAATCACAACATTTATCAATATGTAACTTTATGTCACTGAAATACAACATGAAACAAGAAAAAATACATAAAGTTACAAACAAGAAAAGAAATTAAAAAGAAAAAGTTGATTTCCGAGGTAATGGAATGTATTTATAACCATCAAAAGCAAAAACAGACAACCCATTTCAATCTTTTTCTCTCTTTCATAGCTATGACAATAACAGCCTTGTCCGAGAGAAAAAGGTTGCTTGTCAAATCAAAAGAAAAAAAAAGTAAAAGTCTAGATTACTGCTATTATTTTATATTTTCCTTTTTTGGGTTTGCAAGTTTCTACATTTATGCAAAATGAGGAAGCATGGGTAGCAACTACCTTACCCCCTACCTCCTCGCCAACAAAATCTCAAATACAGACATAGAGCAACCTCATTAGCAACCTTATATAATCTCAACTTTCTCTACCCATCTCCAGCTACATTAACTTTAACCTTTCCATCGCAAATGAAACAAACCTTCACTCTCTCTATCTCTATCATCTAATGCAACTTCTTAATCAAACTCATCATCTTATTTAGTCATTCACTCAGTCACTTGCTCACAAACTCTCCAAAATACAAAATTAAACTCAATCACTTGGGGCCTTAAACAAAATTAAGTGAAGAAGAAGAACAAAACCTAGAATTGAAGGTTTATGGCTGCAATCCTCTAGTGTGTGACAATACCAGGGTGTTGATAGTTTGCGTTGCGTCGCGCACATCGCCATTCGTGGTCATGGTGGCTAGTTCGAATTCAATCAATGGGCCTGTGATTTGGGTGTTACCGTTCGCTCAGTGCTAAGAGTGGCCGATTATTTAAAGAAAACTTAAATGTAGGGAATGATTGGCTGGCTAGGGTTTAGGTGGTGCTAGTGAGGTTATTGATTGACAGGGTCACGATGATTTTGGCTAGGGTTTAAGCGTTGATTGTGAGAGTGACAGTGACAATAATGTGCCAAGGGTTTGACTGTTATTTGACTGAGTGAGAGTGAAGATGATTGTGGTGAGTGTAGGCTGATTGATTGAGGGTGTAACGGTGACTGTGGCTAGGGTTTCAGAGTTGATTGTAGAGTGAGAGTAACGATGATTGCGCCTTGGGTTTCAATGGCCTTTGCGCGCGAGTTGTGGCTGAGTTATGTAGTGTTTAGGACTTAAATTTTTTTTTTTGTTCAGATTTTGGCTAAATGCACCGTTTTGTTTTTCCTTTTTTCACAAACCATTTCACAAGTTGAACACCCCGTTTTGGATTTTCAAAACACCCAATGTCCCTGCCGCAATATGATGAGAGGCTATTCCTCCTGGAACAAAAGGATCAAAACCTTCCACACCCCATGCTGGATTTACAGATTGTACCTTTCCAGTTAGTCCATACGGATCAGACACCCTTAAAATAATACTTTTAATTTTAGTCAAACACGGTCAATATAAGATTTCTAACATAATTTGTGTGACTGAATAAATTTCTATCATACACATATCATAAACTATTGATATACAAATATTCTGTTACAAGTACATCATTAATCATTTGATAGACCACAATTCTATCATGAATCCATCATACTTATATGATAAAACGATTTTTTTCATAAAGTGGCTGTCATCTATTGTCAATTTTCTTGTAATTAAAAAAAATATTGCCCTTCTAATTAAAATTTATTATAAATTTACCATACTCTTACCTCATTCAATCGTACTTGTGTTTTGAGAGAGAAGATGGAAGGTACAAATGAGGATGGCAATATCTTAATATGGCTGGATATTATCCATCCAAATACAAATTCATAGTTATCCATGATGGATATGCATCCAATATTTTATACTGGATATGAAAATGGATTTTATCCATATAGATATGGATATCCATGAATATTTGATTTTTATTATATAAAAATATGAAAAAAAATAGAATAGTTAAAACTAGCGTTAGATTGCAATATAAAATAAAAAATAATAAACACCTCAAATAACAAATATCAAAACTATGAATTAACAGAAAGAAATTATAATATGAAATTATAAACTAATTTCAAACTAAATATAAAAGGTTTATTCTTCTAGCACATCATTAATCTCCAACCAGACCATCATCATTAATCTACAAATTAAAGCAAAGCATTAAATAACTAAATAATTTGTATTATTTATGACCATCATCATTCATAATTGAGCATCACAATAAGCAAAATAAACACTATTTAGAACTTGATTGTGTCTCCTCTTCATCATCATTATCAATCACTTCTCCATTTATTTCTTCTCTATTCATCACCTTATCTCTAGGAATCCCACCTAATTTAAAAAAAACAAACTTGTAAAATATAAATAAAACAAATACTTTCAAAATCAAATAAAGTGCGGAAGTAAATTGAATTTGATACCTTTCAATTGAGCCCATATCTAGTTCTGAGTACACATTAAGGCCTATATTGTACTCAGATGAAATCTACTACGACGTGGGCTTAAAAAAATTATATTACTTTGAAAAAAAAAAACTAAGAATCCAAAGTTATATAAATTCAATTATATAACTTTGAACACTATAACTAGTTTAAAAAATTATATTACTAAAACAGTCTTAATTGAGTTTACTATTACAGCATTAGAATAACTCAACACTAATATTCTCAAATATATTTCTCTCAATAGTCTAATCTAATCCATTATAAAGAAAAATATTTTGCTTTCACCCTACCCCAGCAACTTAGATTCGAAAATCATCAAGCTACAGTTGTTTTATGACCCCAAACCCCCAACAACATTCCCGATCATACAAGAGTTCTCACATGGCTCCTCAATTACCAACCTGATTCCTTGTAATCCAGGCAGCAGAATACGGTAACCCATCATACCCCATTTCCCCAAGCAACCAAACCTTGATAGTTGAAAATTTTTCTATTTAAGTAGAAACTTATTAGAGGATTTATCAAAAGTTTATTGTCTACTTAAAACCATTTACATTCACCTTCTCCATGATAAGGTTATACAAGAAGATCAACTTAAGGTTTTTGACAAATCACATGATTCATAGCTCCTTTTAATTGTAACACAAAATTATGAAAACAAAATAGGAGCACAGAAGAAACATACTTCCATACCTTTGACAAGAATCGTTCAAGAACAGTTACAACTTCCACAAGCGAAGGATCCAACCCTATTTCCTCCTTAGCCTTCCTTGTTGTAGTATCCCTATCATCCATGTCACCCTCTTCTGCTTCCCACCAGACAATGAAATTTCTCCTGCAACCAAAAATTCCATTCTAAAATAGTCATCTTGCCCTCAATCTCCTATTAGTTACCAGAAAGTGAAGGGAAAAAAAAGAAATTAAAATTTCAAATATTATCTAATAACTAATGCCCTAGTTAAACAGGTATTTCACAATAGAAAACTATCACACTTTTATCAAAACTTCAAAAGTCTCATTTTCACATTCTTTTGCATATATTCCAACTCAGTTTTTATTATAATTATAATAAATTGAAATTTAAATGGGAAAAAATTGAAAAATTCATGGTGAGACCTTGTGAGAGTTGCCGAGAAAGAAGAGAAACGAAGAGAGAGAAGAAAAAATAAAAACTAATAGTGAAGCAGAGTCTGCTATTACTTTAGACCAAACGCAATGAATCAAACAAAATTCGGGGAGCGCAAGTGAAGAAAAATAGAGAGATTTGAGTTACATACACAGATGTCAAAAGAGAGAGATCTGAGTTGCAATGCCTCCACTTGTTCCTTTTCTAGTGACAGAGAGAAAAGAGAAGAGAAGAATGAGCGGCAAGTGATTAGCGCCGGTGAGCGACGAGCGGTCGGTAAGCCATGAGTGTCGCCGAGCGACAAGCGGCTGGTGATAATCTTAGGGTTTGCTAAATCGATAATCTAGGACTTCTGTTTTTGTTTTTTTCATTTTAGTTTTACAATATAAATTTTTTTAACTTAAAGTCAGATAAATTAATTAGATTTTGAATATCCATCCAATATTTAATTGGATTTTTTTTAAAATATCCGTATCTATATTCAAAAAATTTTGGGTGGATATTATCCTGGATTGGATATATGGATATCCAATTGGATAGACCAATTTATCATCCCTAGATACAAAAATTCTTAAGCCTTTCAATTTGCTGAAATTGGATATACATATTGTCCGTATGTGTATAGAATGAGACTAGAGACATGATTCTTGAGTTGAAATCTCTCTATTTTAAAGAACAAAACTTCCAATTAATGCTTTTTGTCTTCTAAAATTAAACACACATGATCACCAAGTAACTTTGTTGATGCATTTAGATGTAAATGCAACTTTTCGCTTGTTTATTTATAAAAATTTGAAAAAAAAAATGTATGTTGATGAGAGAATTTATATCTGAAAGATGAATTTGAAAATCATTTATTAAGTTTGCAATTTGTGTATTTTGTTATGGCAATCAGTTAAAAAAATTAAAAAATTTAAAGATTAAAAATCAGTAATCAATTTTGGTATTTAACAAAATTATAATTTCGAATTATATTTATTCTATTGTTTGAGAGTGTGTGCGCTCGCAGCGTTTTGAGACAGAGAGCGAGAATTAGAGAATGTGTATAAACAGATGAAGAAAATTCATGATAATTTTAAAATAAACTGTAAGTGAAGGACTCTTATGTACTTTTTTATTGCCAAACAAAAGGTAAATAAAAATATACGTGGTTTGAAACGAGGTCAGCAACAGTGCTTCTCGGTTTTCTGTCGTATGTTTCCTTTTGATTCCAAAAGCAAGCCTCGTCTGTAAGTATCACTCGGCGTTGTAATGCCAGATCAGTGCATTAAAAAAAAAATGTATTGGTCAAAAATTTACTTTCATAATTCTTGTCACCGTTCACCGACACGAAATCTCCTGGATGTTACGACGAATTACTACTTCAAAAGATTGACTTCATAATTATTGCCACTGTTTATCCTAAGAAAATTTCCTGGAAGTGGCAAGGAAATGCTGCTCCTCCGGCATGTTGAATGTTGTGGCGATGGACAGCCACGTATGAGTTTTTCTCGATAACAGAAATGTGAAATGATTGGAAACGTAGCAAAGTTGGATTAAACACACCAACGACGATGAATAAAATAATATTCAAAACTCCTTTTTCATTTTTTTTTATTTTTAAATTTACAACCACTGTTTAAAAAAGTTTAATAAAAACCACGTATCAGCTAAAAATAAATTGAAACAACAAACAAAAGTTTTTGAAATTTGTGAGTAATTGAATGAAAAGCGTTTCCGATGCGTATATATTAGGATGCTTATAAAATTTGCTTCCAATTGACACGACATCACATCTTGCATGTAACGATCAAAGATAGGTGGTATATTATTCATAATAAATTAATTGATTTGCTAAAAATGATATCGCCATAGGCCATGACCAACCACAGCTGATCAATTCTCTTGATCAGCCTTGTTTGGAGGGTATAAAATGTCTGATTAAGTCCTATTTGGTATTTTTGCTTATTTTAACGTCCGTCAAAATCTACCCAAACATTGCGGCGGTGGCGACAAGCATCTGTACGCATTTGGCTATTGACGGCAGAATACGATTATCTTAGCTAATATTTTTTAATTTATAAAATCAGATTGATTTAAGTTCAAGTGATTCTGGAATGAAATTAAATTATTATAACGAAAAGCAAAAGAGTTGTGAGGATGTGCTATATACTTGGGTCTTATAAAAAATTATCAAGCCACTTAATGAATAGCACTCCTATATTATATTTTTTAGATTAAATTTGAGATTAAATTTTGAGGGAGAAAGGAGATTTTACATCCAAAGTTTGAGAAAATGGTCATGTTGATCTTTAAATTTTTCAACAAGGGATACCAAAATTCCCTTTTGACTATAATATACTTTGGCTCTAGCAATTCAATAAAAGACTCCAATGTTTTATAACAAATAGAAATATAATATTAAAACAAATGTAACAACACAAACATTTTAAAATAATTTCAATATTAACAAAAATATTTTAAAACTTTTGCAATCTTATACTATATTAAACTAAATTTTATAATAAATATAAACATAATATCGAAATAACTCTATAAAGATTTAAATTATTTTCAATATTCGATCAAATAATTTTAATATTATTAATACATTAGACATATTTTATCAATTATAAAATCTATTTAGCCCAAAGGTTCATTTAAAATTTTTATAATAAATACAAATATATTTGCATTTTAAAAATTATTCTGTAAGTTAACAAGTTCTAGAATTATTAGTCTGTTAGAAAAATTAAACTATTTACTTTATATTTTTATTTATTAAAAAATTTTAAAATCAACTTTTTAATTGATTATTTAGAATGCTTATTGAACACTTGAGGGTATATTTGACCATTTCCCAAAACTTAGTAATGTGGATGTCTTTTTCCCAATTTTGGGATATCTACTATTACTAAAATATTATTAACATTAAAAAGAAAGAAAACACTAATTTTATAAAATGGAAAATATAGTTTGAAAGAAATACAAACGTTGTCTTTAAGAATGGCTCACGAGAATCAATACAAGAATAAGGGCCGGTTTGTAATCACTTTCGGGAGGCTTAAAATTGATTTTGAAAATCTAAAAGCTAATTTTAGTTTTTGGTAAAAAAAATCAAAATTACTTTTTTCAAAATCAACCCCTCTTACAGCGATTTTGAAAAGCAGAGAAGAAGTAGTTTTTAAATTATGATTTTGAAAATCAATTTTGTCATTTAATATAATTCCATAAATATCCTCAAAATTATTATAATAAGTTTTTATTATAATTCATCAATATAAATTTATTAATATCAATTTGTTGGTCGAATTACTATTAAATTTGTTTCGCTATATTATAAAATTAATTATCAATTGTTTTAACATAAAAAATAATATATTATAAATTTAATTTTTAATAAAAATTATTATAAAACACAATTAAAAATTTTATATGTACATGTTTTTATATGTTTAAGTAAATTTTATTTTACATTCTATATATTTTAATCATTTGTCTTCTCTCAACGATTTAATAGTAAAATTTATTAAATGTCCATAACTAATTTCAAAACTCGCAGTACTTCTGACAACAAAATTTACCAAACACTTAACTGATTCTGTTCATAACTAATTATTTTTATAAAGATTAACAAAAGATTACCCAAACGGTGATAATACGAGTAATGTGACTCTTCTTATGGAGAGCAATATCGAACATGTTCAGCTTCCAGGAGAGTTGTAGGTCCTACTTCACATATCCCCTAATTAAAATGTGACACATTTAGCGTTGCTCTCCGTAAAATATGCGACACCGCTCAATCTACAAAAAAACCCAAAAATAAAACACAAAAATCTCATTTAACAAACATCGAATTAATCCTAAAGGCTCACCTCATCATTTCAGATTAGGGCATGTTAACCCCATGTTCACAAAAAAAAAATCAGCCATTTTATTATCCCCTTTACATAACAGACATTAGAACTCATCATGAAAATTAATTCATCATTGACGATTATGAAGATATTGGGTTGTCTTGAACTTTTTCCGTGCTATAGTGCTGGCCGAAAAGTTTTGTGTAAATTTTGAATAAGTGTGGGACTATTAGCACTCTTTTAGTTTCCTTTTAAAATCTTTTTTCATTTTTATCAAAACCTATTTTAATTCTCAAAATATTCTTTTCCATGTTTTCAATTTCATATACGCAAATCTAATTAAAGATTTCTTCAACAAATTTTTTAATGATTAAATCATATATATTTAACTATAAAAAATGCATATTTGAATTAACTAGAGTTATATAAGTAGATTATTTGTTATTTTTAAAAAAAATTTATATGTGCGAAAATAATAAGAAAAAAAAGTTTATTGTCCAAGTTTATACAAGAAATTGAAAAAGATTGATAAGATTGAGAATTTATTTGTAGAATCACAATGAATAGGTGTTGCGTTTACTAAACTGGAATCAAAGTTAGCTAGAATCGGAATGGGTAGAAATGTAAATTGACTTAAATGAGAATGAAGAATTAAAATCAGAATAAGTTATTTACTTGAACTGTAGGAATCAAAATGAGTTGGATTGCTATTAATATGTTTACTTTATTTTGGAATCGGAATCGGAATAAATTATATTGTTACAAATTACTAAAAAGTCCTGAATAATAATGACAATAATATTCATTAAAAAAATAAAATTAATAATAAAAATTAATAATGATAATATTAATAAAAATAATAATAACAATAATTAATAATAAATTTAGTATAATAATAATGTCATTATTATTATTTTAATAAAATTCATTAATTTTTATTATTTTATTTATCATTATTAAATGAAGTTATTACTATTATATTAATAAAAATAATAATAACAATAATTAAAATAATTAAGTATATTTTTTAATAATAATAATAATAACAACACCAACATTATTGACAATATCAATAATAAATACTAATAGTTAATAAATTTTAAATAATATTAATATTAATGTCATTAATGACAGTAATAATAACAGTTAAAATAAAAAATTAATAAATTTTAATTATTATTATTTAATTTCATTATTATTATTAAATAATAGAGGACCTATTTGCAAATAATGAAAACTTTTGGATCTTTTTATAAATTTCATAGGGACCAAAATGCAAAAATGACAAAAAGTTGATTGAGGGTAATTTAGGAATAATAAAAATTTAATGGGGATAAAATGGAAAATTTAACGAATGGGGAATTGATTCCCGCGGGGCTTGGGAATCTATCTCCCATTCCCTATTCCCAAATTTGGGTAAGGCCTGCGATTTCGATTCTGATTCTAATTCCGATTCCGATTCCGATTCTGATTCCTGCCTCTATTTTATGAAGTAATAAACGATGTCAATGATTATGATTCTGGATTTTGATTCCTTAATCTGTGAAATAAATACTGCCAGAGTGTAGAATATTTGTGAGAAAGGTAGTTTGGTTATGTAGGTGTAAAAGTTAGAGAGAGAAACTTATAGAGAGAGAAAATTATATAGGGATTTGATTAAATTTCTTTTCCTTTAATGTAATTGTGATAGAAGAAAAGTTTTATAAGGATTATAGAGGGGTGCCAACGACCAATAGTCCAACTCTTTGGAAAATTGATGGAAATGTAAAAGAAATATAGAAATTATTGTCCACTACGTGTTAAATTGGGCCTCTCATGTAGAAGCACCGCTGTTGAATCATTCACCGATTATCTTATATAGATGCAAATTATTATGATTAGTTAGAGCATACACATAGCAAATAATGAATGAATAATAATCGATGCTCCTATGGCACCCAGGGCTTTCCTCACATATAGATAAAAATCTAATGGGAAAATTTGGCAAATGAAATGAATTCTTTTGTTCTCAGTCTAATTAAGGTTAGATGTTTTGATGGTTGATAACAATTTAGCCAAAACCGTTACGGAAAAATCGAATTGCTAGCTTAGTTCTATGCTTCCCTTCAACACTTCATCCTTTTAAATTTAGGCCTTTGAACTTGGTTAATGAAATTATTCTTATTTATACAGTTGAGACATTCGCCATAAGATTTTTTGTGATGATAAACGCATAAGACTTTTTTATTTTATTTTATTTTTTTAATTATTATTATTATTTTGCCGTAATGTTTGCTAAAATTTTCCTTATTTTGGCTATCGTTTTGGCAAAATTTAGAAAGTCTCAGAGACATATTTAAGACATGAAAATTGATGCAGAAACTTCAAGAGATGGACCACTAGATTATTTTTGAAGAAGGATTCAAATTCGGATGAGTGTGGTTAGATTGAGTATTGGCGGGCAAATCTGTTATGTAAGCTGCTGACGTGGACTCCAATCTCGCTCATTAGTTAGGATAGCTGAGTTAGGTTTCTTTGACCAAGACTTGTATAAAAGCTGAATAACAGAGCAAATTGTGGGGCTAGTAACTGCATCATTCTCGCGAGTTAGGAAGCAAATAAGGGTTCTTCGTAAAGTTTGTAATGTGCTTTTTGTGATTTCGGTTATTCCCTTTCAAATAATAAAGAGGTTGGAGCTCGTCATTCGTTCATGATATTTGCTGCTTTGTGTTGAGTTCTTGGCTGTGTTTCATTCCCAATTCTTGCCGTGTGCTCGTTTCGTTTCTTCCGATTCTATTCTAAGCATTTTTGTGTTGAGTCTTGATTAAGGGATTGACAATTGATCACTTATCAATTGCTCTTGCGATCAATTTGAATCAGATTTATAAGTGATTCCTTGAAAATATCAAATTCTCTCAACTGAACATAGAAAATAAAATAAAACAATATGAATACATACATCGTGGCTCTTTTTACTTTTATTTCTTTTCAAAAGTAAAAACATTGATTTACTGTAAACTAATTACTTTATAACTGTCTACCATGAATAATAGGCATAAACATTAGGAGAAGTATCAATAGAATTGCAAAAGAAATTGAGATGCTAACTTACAGCTAAATTCCGAGATCAATAAGACAATATCTTAGACAAGTACTGGAACTAGATTATTAACATATTTGGTGCCAAATAGTAATGAAATGTCAATAAAGCCATGAGATATTTCAATTTCCATTTGCTGAAGCACCAAAAAAAAAAATGGTTAATCTCTGCAACATTACCGTTGATTCAAACGGCTATATTGGAAGAAAAGATGGCCGTAAAATCATCTCCTGTTAAGCAAATATTAAGAAGCATTTTGGTGTGCAATTTTAGGAGGAACCTAACTCATTTCGGCAATATTAAGAAGCAATTTTGTGTTCAATTTCAGCATTAAAAAAAAAAAAAGCTGAGGAATACAAACTTATTTACAGTAATTCGAAGAAGCATTTTGGTCAATTTGAGCACAAATAGAAGCTAAGGAACATAGCTCATTCAAGCGATATTCCAGTTTGCAATTTGGTGGGATTTCATCACGAACCAAAGCTGAGGAACACAAGCCATTCATATCAAATTCATCTTAGCATTCCTCAATTATCGTCCATCTCAATCTCTACTCTAAATCGTCACACATTCATCCCATAAGCACTTGTACAAACACTTGAAATTTCATGGACTCTCAAAGCTCAAATACTTCAAGCAAATTAAATTCATTTTATCAGCCATCTTGGAGGAATTATGTTAATGGCAAGCTCATTAGCTATTCAAATAGGATATGCAACTGCCATATGAGAGCTAATTTGAGGGTTTCTAAATCTGATGACAACCCACACATGTTGTGTTATCGATGCGTGAATAAGGAAGGATGTGGATATTTCAGATGGCTGGTACCAGATAGGACTGACTTTAAGATGGTTCAATTTTTAAAGGGGGTGTGGCAACAGTTGCGGATCATGAGTTGATAAATGTACTTAGGAGTGAGGTGAAGGAGCTGAAAGACATGCTAGGGAACTCGCTACAGCCAGATAAGGGCTTTACCATTGTTAAGATATTTATGATCCTAAATGTGATGGTTTTTATGTTCAACCATTTGATGTACCTGATATCAATCCTTTAGACTCGGTGTATTTTGAATTTAATGGAGTCATGCATTATGCCTAAGGGTTTTATGCCTAAGAAACTAACATTTGTTACTTATACAAATGACAGAATGAAACTTCCTAACCTAATATATACATCACAACTGCCTATAATCAATTCAAAGAAAGAACTACTAATCCTAATCCAATTGCCGGTATCAATAATTTTAATATATAAAACTGCGTATAATAAGCCTAGGGAACTTGTAATCCTAATCAAGATGCAGCATCTTGATAACTTGTATACAACATATCAATAATTTGAGTTTAGTAGTATGAGAATTCCAACATATCACAGTTATATATAAGCAGTTCAGCTTAAGCAATTTGTACTCTTAATCACAGGCCAATATTATCATGCTTAGTACTCTGCATATTAGGCAATTACTCAAAAAAATAGAACACTTTATAAATTTAAATAAATCCATGCAATTTTGATATTATTGCTCCAACTCTTGCCTTAAATATCTTCTTCAACAAGAAGTTAACCAACCAAACAGCTATTTATATCATGAATATTTATAATTTAGAGAACAAATGAAAATAACTCATCTCAACATAGTCATGCCAAAAATTTGTTCTAGCTTATCGCGGCTGCTTTGCAAATGGGTGGGTTCCTGGTCATCGCTAATATCAACTAATGGCCGTCAAATCTATTCGATCTCTTACATCGATTCCTATCGTGATCGAATTCGATTGCTTCACTATCATTTTTTTGGCTGCAGCAACAAATTTCGTTAATGGATTTCGTATGAATTGTAATGGTGAGTTAAATTTGTGGGACTGATTTGTGAAGATGAAAGATAATATCACAGTTTCTGTTTTGGTGTAACAACTGTTGTATATTAGCATATATACTTCTGTTATTAGCCAATAGGTATTACAATGTTTCAGACATGTACAAGTTTCCAAAGTGCAAAAATTCAAAATTGTTTTAATATTTAATCAATTTAGTATGTAATTACTTATTTACCCTCACATACTAAGTATGTACTAAACTTTATACTAAAGGGATGCAAAGTAAAGATACTCTCGTACAATCTATCTAACTAAAAGGACATCAAACCTCAAGAGATGAAACCAAAAATTACCCATTGTCAAAGCCACGCCTCAAAAAAATATATGCAATCAAGCCATATTATATAACATTGATGAAAGAAACCAACCAAATTGTACTTGATTGGACCGTCTTTGCAGCTCGAAAATTGTATCATTAATTTAATTTTTAATTTTTATGATTGATTATGTACACATCTAAATTATCATTAATTTAATTTTTACGATTGGTTAGGTACACATCTAAATTAAGTTATACATATGTCTATTCTTATTTTGCACATTGTTACTGATTTAAAAATAATAATTAATTACAAAAAAAAATATTATAGTGCTAAGAAAATAGGTGGTTCAACATTTGAATCAATAGAGTGAAATTTCTTTTCTATATCAATGCGAATGAATTGATGTATTTCATTCTAATTTCTTCCTCTAGAAAAATCTTGAATGGGATCACAAATTAATGGGTTAATGTGATGTAATTAGTTAACCACCAAATTAAACAAATTAAGAGTTATAATTTTAATACTATAAGACTTCACAATAGCCCCATTATTTTAGTAATAATAATATTTTTATACCATCGTATAGAATTTTTCATGTATGATATATGTGATTTAAGTCAAAGGTGGGGATACTTGAACCTATAATTTTCCTTTGTATACTCGTTTACTCAACAAACCCATTATTTAAATTTCAAAAATAAAATTTTCCTCTATGAACCCTTTAAAAATCCAAAACTAATCCTACTGCCATTTGCAAACTAATTAATTGTTAGTCTAGAAATTGGTTTTCTTAGAAAAAAAAGCCAATTTTATATTTAATGTATATAGTCAATTTTATATTTAATGTAACTTACAATCAACTAATTTTATATGTTGAATTTCAATCCAATAGTTGAGAAATAACTTATGAAAAATGAATAACAAATGGGCCACAAGCTATGTTAACTTGCTTTTCTTCACCGTAAGTTAGCATAACGCAAATTAAAAAAAAAAAAATTCCCTACTTAGTAATCTTTGGTTGTTAGAGTAATGCTACAAATTTTAAATTTTGTATTCTAAAAAGTTATCTTAAATAATATGGTATCTATTAATTAATTAGTGAGATAATATAATTAATTTACTTGAATCTTATAAAAAAATTATGAATCATTACATTATTTGAGATAAAATTTAAGATAAACAATTAAAAAATACTAAAGATACTTGAGAAAAACAAAAGTAACTATAACACCATACAATTTTATAATATTAATTAATTTTTTTCTTATATTATATGGTGTTATTATAATTTATTTTGTCTTCCTTGTCATTAATTTACCTATACATTGCCAATAAGCTCATAGCCATTGGCAACAACCCATACACTTATTAAGGTTTGAGTCCCAGCAACTGCTGGAAATCAGTTCTCCTCCTAATAAAATTGGGTAATAATGAATATGTATAAAATTGTCTAAAATTGTCTCTATGTAATTTAAAATAAAATAGATATTTCTCTAGTATTATATAAAATTAAATATTAATTTTTTATTTGTAGTATAATAAAATTATTAAAGATAATCTCTATAGATTTTTTTATTATAAATATTACTAAAATTCTGATTATAATATATAGAAAAAAAAAAAATATCTGTCCATTACTCACGTCTCACGATCGGTATAACTAACTTGTTTGAGTTGTTTCTGTCCTTAACCCCGTAGAATAACATATTTAGCCGACGTGTAAGCGTGTGTACAGCCTGACGTATCGATTAGATAAAAAAACCAATAATGTGTTCACACGTCATCCAATATGACCGACTTCTTGTGGACACGTAATGTTTCGTCTTTATTTGAAGGTGCCGTAATTTTGCGTCGGCCCAGCCTGTCACTTGCTGTCTTCAACGTGGCCCGACAAACATTGTTCCAGCAATACAAATGTCAGATTTTGGGATTTCGATCCAGATTTCATTTCCGTTACTATCTTATTTTATTCAATTTTAAATGATTTTTATAAGTATTTTACTATTTTTATTTATTTTTAATTTTTTAAATAATTGATTTATAATTTAACACATTGACCCTAAATAGGGATTAAAAAAATTAAGGTTTTAATTTATCTAACATTAATTTATTGGGATTTTACTTTTTAATTTTATAGATTTTTTTCAGTTTCTATCCTATTTTATTTAATTTTATATGCGCTTTACATTTATTTCAATAAATTAGGCCTTATTATTTAATTAATTTATTTGTAAATTTTTGTTATAATCTACAAATAAATAAAA
Source organism: Citrus mangshanensis (assembly GCA_030449895.1). Lineage (NCBI taxonomy): Eukaryota > Viridiplantae > Streptophyta > Magnoliopsida > Sapindales > Rutaceae > Citrus > Citrus mangshanensis. The sequence goes on from JASUUJ010000242.1 coordinate 477,444, forward strand.
ATATGAGGAAATCGATTCCACCTCGTTGAGACTTGAATCGACGGATTTAAGATACATGTTGATTATGCTTAAAACATATGAAAACTTTATTTATAAATTATATTACAATAGTTAATGTCAGGAGTATACTGAAAGTTTTTAAAATAAATATAGTATATTTTCAAATATTTGTAAGAAAATCAATGTTAATATATTTATTAATTGACTCAAACTCCATAAAAATAATAATAAATAAGAGTATAAGACAAGGGGAAGTCATATCCTACATTTGACTTTGCAGTGGATTGTAAAAATAAAGAAAATCTCATTAAGTTATTATGGCAAGTATGTTTTTTTCTTTATTTGATGAAATTTCAATAAAAAAGAAGTCCTCATGTTAGCAAGGACAGGTAATGACTGACCATACAGCATTAAAAATTCAAATAAAACAGAATCTACAATTTATGATTGTTATAGAAATCTTTCGTTAGCAAAATTCAAATAAGTTTTTCTAATGAATTGATAGCTCTATTTAATTTAATAACTTAACTAAATTAGGATATTAAGAAAATGTACATGTCTAATACCTTACATCTTTAATGTGCACCTCCTTAATGCTATTTTTGAATTTGGATTTCCATCCTTGCCCCATAATATAAAGCGCGAAAACCACCAAAAACTTTTCTTCCTTTATCATAATTTATCTTTCCTTATTTTCAACTTTATTTATTTATTTTATTTGGTCTCACTACGCTTTCATTTATAAAATACATGTGCTCACTGTTGTGAGTGCTGGTTGATTTATATAGTAAAATTCCTTGTAGTAACCAAAAAAAAAAAAAAGAATATTATTATTTTTATTTGATTGTTGCGCCTTCATATTTTTCTTCAATACTTAATGTAAATAAATAAATATTTTTTTTAAAAAAGGTACAGACTGGACTTGTCTTATTGCTGTATGACATACCTTTTTAAGTTGAAGTTCTTTTAATCAAATAAGACATGCCAACTTATTATAAATCAATGACTATTTCAAAGGTTGACATGAAATATGTACAGTTGTAATTGTTACGGATTTTAATGTGATTTTCTTTCGATTTTTTTTTAAAAAAGCAAATTAATATAAAAATAATAAGATACAAAGTGGAATCTCTAGATCTCTCATCTCAATTCATGAAAATTCCCAAAATTGGTAGTACATTTTTGATACACCCCATATGATTTGCCTTGTTATAAGGGGGACAGCATCAAATCACTCTCCTTTCATCAAATTACTCTTTCGTAATTATAGTTTTTTTTAATTTAAAAAAAAAAGAAAGAAATTCTTCAAAACCAACAAAAAGTTTCACTCTCACAAGTAGTGCTTTCTTCAGTGAATTTATTTCAAACCCCAACGACAGGGCGGGTTAAAACGACGAGAGTTAAAACAAGAAACGGCGAGTTACAGAGTCAGAAAATCAACAGAAGCCAAGCGATCTTAGAGGCCGTTACTTGAAAGAAAGAAACAAAGAGAATGAATTTAAAAACACTGAAGAGACCAATAAAGCGACAAGACCAAAACGCGGATGATCGCCTTGAACTACGCCGTTTTCATGCTCCTCTGCGCGTAATTCATCATCAGCATCATCACAATTCTCTCTTTGGTGGATTCGTTTGCTGATCTCGAAGGTTCCAATATATATAATAATAGAAAAAAGACAAGGACTTGTCCAAATTTCAGGTAATTGCATTTTTTTAAAAGAACATTTATTTCATTTTTTTGTTGAGCTAGAAATTGATTTGATTGAATCTATTGATTTCCCATATCAGAATTCTCAAATCGTTGACGGGTTTTTTCTGGGTTTTGTTTTTTTTTGTCATTTCACCATCCGTTTTGGTGAAACAGTTTTGTTTTTTCTTAATGGAAAAAAAAAGTTGATTTTGCTTCAATGCTAAGGTGAATTATGCTTAATGAAGAGGACCCTTTGTAGTATATTTATTTATTTTTACTAGTCTTTGGCTGAATCTACAAGTTAAGTACTTTTCTTGTTTGATTGAAGAGTACACATAAATTTACATTTAATTGCTGAATTTGTTACAGGGTCAGCAGTTGATAGGATTGATGTGCAATGCAGAGATCTCGTAGAGCTCTTCAGCAAAGAAGGGCTTTGGAGAAGGCTATCAGTGGAAGAAATCACTTTTTCAAAATTTCTCTGTCTTTGGTCTTTGTTTTGTGGGGGCTTTTCTTCCTTTTGAGCTTGCGGATCAGTCGCAGTGACGGTTATAGAGGTATTATTTTGATCAAGTTTTATCAACTTTTAATTGCATAAATAGCAAAATTTTTTAGTTTGGTTACTTCATCTCTAAAAGCTTTAATGTAATGCCTTACCCTCTTTTCTTCTTGTGTATGCATACATTATGATACATAGGATGAGAATTCCTTGATTATTCTTAAATGAAACTTCGCCTGGACTTTGTTATTGCTGCTTGTGAGACATCTAACATTTCTACATGCAACATGCTTCTAATATGTTTGACTAGGACCGAGCATTGGATAGTAATACGTTAAGGGCTGGGGGACTTATGAATTTTAGGAAAGATGGGGTTGAACCCTGAACCTAATGCTGTCAATAGACATCTAACATTTCTAATACATTTTGCAATGCATCCTACCTGTTTGGATGTTTCAGTTTATTTCAGTTTGAGGCATAACATAGCTTCTTATTACGGGCTGCATTTTCATTTTATGTTGCTTGATTTAGATGGGTCTGTGGTACTTCAAGGTGGATTATCAACGTGGGATGAACCAAAGTTGGAAAACAATAAGCATTCTGGAGGTTTAGATGAACATCACCATCAAGAAACTGGCTCTATCCATCCAAGTTCACATTCAAATTTTGCTGAACAGAGAAGTTCCACTGGCAAATTGCTTTCTAGTGAAGCAGACACAGCCTATGTGTCTGCTGTTGAGCAACCAGAGGTGGATACCTCAAATTCAGTTTCAAAATCTGAGGACAGGTCTGCGAAGACTGACAGAGTTTCTCGTGCTGTTCCAGTTGGTCTTGATGAATTCAAGAGCAGAGAACTCAATTCTAGAAGTAAATCTGCAACTGGTCAGCCCGGGGGGGTAATACACAGGGTAGAGACTGAGGGTACAGAGTACAATTATGCTTCAGCTGCAAAAGGAGCAAAGGTTTTGTCTTATAACAAGGAAGCAAAAGGTGCCACAAATATTTTAAGCAGAGACAAGGACAAATACCTTCGAAACCCATGTTCTGCAGAAGAGAAATATGTTGTGATTGAACTTTCAGAAGAAACCTTGGTAGACTCATTTGAAATAGCAAACTTTGAGCACCACTCTTCTAATTTGAGAGAATTTGAGCTGCATGGCAGTTTAGTTTATCCGACAGATGTGTGGGTCAAACTTGGGAATTTTACTGCCGCAAATGTGAAGCTTGCTCAAAGGTTTCGTCTTGATGAGCCAAAATGGGTGAGATATTTAAAGTTGAATCTTCTGAGCCATTATGGTTCAGAATTTTACTGTACATTAAGTGTTGTTGAAGTTTATGGAGTGGATGCTGTTGAGCGAATGCTGGAGGATTTGATACCTGTTCAAGAAAATGTTTTTGTACCTGAGAAAGGAAGAGGTGACCTGAAACCAACATCTCCTCCACAGGAGTCCTCACAGGGTGATGAATTTTTTCAAAATTTGTACATAGAGTTGGAATCTGACTCCTCGGAGGAAAGCTTTGATGTGAAACGTGCAGTGACAAAAAGCAATGTGCCTGATCCTGTTGGAGAAGTGCGCCATCAAGTTGGCAGGATGCCTGCGGATACTGTTCTTAAAATACTCGTGCAGAAAGTTCGTTCCCTGGACTTAAATTTATCTGTTCTGGAACGATATCTGGAAGAATTGAATTCTAGATATGGCAATATTTTTAAAGAGTTTGATGAAGAAATGGGAGAGAAAGATAGAGTTTTAGAGAAGATCAGATCAGACATAGCTAATATCCTTAACAGCCAGGAGACTATTGTATGTGAATTTCTTTCCCATTAATGATTATGTTGTCTTTGTTGCTGCCCCTTTGACTCATTTGGTTATGTTTCCTTTCTATTTGCAGGCTAAAGATGTTGGTGATCTTAATTCTTGGAAATCCCTTGTTTCCATGCAGTTGGAAACTCTGCTTAAGGACAACTCTGTTCTCAGGTCCCTCTCATAGTTCAATAATATTTCCCTAACTTATGTAATGTTATAGTTCTGCTTTGCACTCCAGTTCCTAGGGTTTAAGACAAGATCCAAATTGGAAGTATAGATTGATAGTTGATGTCAAGTAGGCATATAGTTGAAAAGTACGATGCGATAGCTTACATCATCTATCCACTTCCCCTCCCTGATGTTTTTAGTTTCCTTTATGAGGAGTACCTTTTGTCTTGTGACTGATTGTTTTTGGAAATAATACAGATTTCTGTGGTTGAGATTCTAAATCTAGAAATTTCATGAAAGTATAGATATGGTATTTTAAAGCAAGTTATGTTATTAAAACACTACTTAACTATGTGCAGTGCATTGCTAAAAGACATGGGTTATTATGATATATCTGACTGTATGTTGAGAACCCTGATTTTGTTCCATCCTTTCATTTACCTATTAAAAATTTGAAAGCCATGGAGTAGTGTCAAATTTTTTTATTTTGAACTAGTATCTTTCCTTTCTGAGCAAGTTGGATTCTCCAAAGTTTTCCTCCTCACTCTACAGTTTTTGATCGCTTGTTTGACAAGTGAAAGATGGTTGGATGATATATATTTGAAGGGAATCGAATGTGAGAAAAGTAGGAAAAGAATTGAATTTATTAGTGGGATTACAATTGTTTCCATCTATTAGTACTTTGTTTCTTGTTTCCTGATTTTCTTTTTGTCTATATTGTTATTCACTTAACAGTTAGATTCTTCATAAATTCTTTGAAGTTTTAGCCACATGGTATTTCTTCGAGCGTGTGTCTTTGTAGATGCAAATGCTGATAATTTTCATTACTCTGCAGGCAAAAGGTTGAAAAGGTTCAGGAGAATCAGGTATCGCTGGAGAACAAGGGTATCATAGTGTTTCTTATATGCTTAATTTTTGGGATATTTGCACTTTTGAGGCTATTTGTAGATATATTGTCGAGTGTTTATGGGGCATTGAGTGAACGAACAACGCAGAAGCCTGGGAAATTTTGTTCCGTGAATTCATCCTGGCTTTTCTTAATAGTGAGTTGTAGCACTATCATTTTAATATTATCATTATGATTTTGATAGCATACTGTTGAGTTATTAATGCTTCTGGTAATTGAGTTTGATGAAAAAGTTGAAGAGGGTTTGATGATGGAATGAATGTTGACTTGTTAGGTTTATATTAATATCATGTCGCTGTTTGGAGTTCCATAAAAATTAGGGTAAGTTGTCACTTCGGTTCAAGTAGTATTATGTTTGAATCATGTCTTGATGTTTATTTAAGTAGAGTGATGGCAAGGAAATATTGTTATTATGTCGTAAATAGTAGTAGTATTTGTTGTCAGTGTAGTGTGCTCCACAGGCTAGATCTGTCTTCTATTAATAAAAGATAATTACATGGCAAGTCCACACCATCACCAAGATGGACAGATGACATTTTTATTAGCAGAGGCGGATGTATCTCATGGTCAATTGGGCTTAAACTTCTGCTAGATCTATTAAAGTAGCGCCGTTAAATTTATAAAAGTAAACACATAAATTTATAAAATTTAAAATTTTAATTTTAGAATTATAAAAGTTCATATTTTAATTAAAAAATAAAAGTCTATACTAACCCATATGAGTAGGTTTATTATTATTTAATTTAGCCTTCATTAACTCTATTAACATAATATGTATAAATTCATGAACCCATAAAATTTTAATGTACATATTGTCGTTTTGTAATTTATTGCCAGATAAATTATTTTTTGTAACCCATCCACGTTTAGTAATTTGTAGAAGATAGCTACCTGTATTAAACTCCTCTATTCTACGATAATGACTTGCCATTTTTACATTACATTCGATTCTTTTATCTATTTTCTTATTTTTGTGGCAAGGAAGTTTTAATGTTCAATTCTAATCTATGCGGTATGGCAAGTACTGTTTGAGAGCAAATTTTAGTACCACGAAGAAGAAAGCTTTGGAGTTTGCTTGAGCGTTTGACCATCAACGTAGTAAATTCCAAACATGATAGAAGCCACCCGTCCATTCGAGGTCGTCCATCAAGCTCCAAACAAAATATCCTCGAACATCAGCTCCGTTCCTATCAATACGTAACTCACCATAAACTAAAATATGAACCACAAAGACGAATCTGATGTATTGGAAAAACCAACTAAAACAATTTTGCACGTAATCCACTTGATACGAATTATGAAACGAGCAGCCCACTAATAAGATATTTTTCATTTTTTGCTTCATGTACTCGTTCATTATCCTCCGGATTTTGTTCTTGAAATAGGCCGAAGCTCACATGTAAGTTTTTTCTGCCAGTCTGCGGTAGGTCACCCCTTCTAAGCTTATATCATTAAGATCTTTCTCAAGCGATATGAAATGTCACAATCTATCCTCTTTTGAGCTAACTTCCTCCGTCCTTATTAGTTGTGACTATTCCCACAGTTTCAGTTGGGAGTGACTTTACTTTCATTTGAAACCATTTATGACATCTTAGATCACTCGATAAGGATGTGAGGGATGAATTTAAAATGGGTGATCTCCTTTTACACTAGTAAGAGGTTTTTTGAATAGGCTTGGGCTTATATCAAAGACAAAATCATGAGAGTGAATGACGTATGTGAAGTTCAAGACGGACAATATAGTGGGTGGGTTGTCTCATGACACATCTAATTATTTTTCTCCATTGATTCTAAGATCTATTTTATTCTATCGTTGTGGGAGCTGAAGTGTTTAGTAAGCTAATTGAATTCTCTTGCCCTCTTCTCTCATCTTTTTCTCTCCTCTCCTCTCCTCTCAATTCTTGCAACCAAACACCATCTTAAATTTAATATCTATATATTCACACACAAAAGAAAATCGGTCTCTCTTTTACCAAAAGAAAATTGGTCTCTCTTTTACCAACTTTATTGATTTCTGAAGAATTTTTGTCACTAATGTGACTATTTTCAATTGTACAAATCAAATCACCTCACACCATTAGAAAGAAAAGATAATATCCCATCGATGGAACTAACTTATTTCAACAAGATGAAATTGTTGAAAATTAAAGAGAACAAAAACAGCTCAAAATTAAAACCATTTGGGTAACAAAAGAATTTTGCTAAACTGAAAGATTTTATTAATAGTTTACAAGAGGCACCACACGCTACTCAAAATTCATGGCTCACACTTCTTATTTCTCTCTTATTCTTTACTCTTCACTTGATGCATAACCAAATGATAGTATGAGGTATTTATAATATATGAGAATAAATCTAAATCATTCAAAATAAAAAATTACAAAAAAATTAATAACCATTTATTTTCACCTACCACTCTTACTACTAATAATATCACTTACCATACTTACCACCGATAATTTAAACCTTATCAACCATACCTACCCATGGAACCTTCAATGGGTTGGGCTTGTTTATTTAGGCTTAATCAAAGGTGGTGTTGGGTTTATTTTTAACATTCCCTCTCTTCACCAACTTTCATCCTTGGACCCATATTGAGTTAGTGGCAGAACTCTTCAAACTTTCCAATACTAAGACCTTTTGTAGATGAATCCATAACCTGATCATCTGTCTTGACATACTGCATTTCAACTTCATCTTGCAAGACCTTTTCTCTGATGAAGTGCATGGAAGATTATCACAATACATCGGTACTGTGTAGTATGCTGGTTGGTGTAGGTCCTTCATCAACTGCATTAGCCAAGTACTTTCTTGAGCTGCCATTTATGCCGCTTTATACTCCGCTTCTGTGGTTGATAGTGATACAATTGGTTGTCTCTTACTATACCAAGAAACTACTCTAGTCCTAATTCTGAGAACATTTCCAGTAGTTAATTTTCTTGTATAATGATCTCTGGCATAGTCAACATTACAATAGCTAGTTAGGTTGCAACTTTTACCTTTCTTGTACAACAGACCATAGTCGATTTGTTTTTTTTCCACATATCTTAGTATTCATAGAAGTACTTTCAAGTGAGGATTTTTCAAATTTTGCATGTATCGATGCATTACACCCATTGCATATAAAATGTCTAGTCAAGTCAATATTAGGTAGATTAAACTACCTACCAATTGTCGATACATCATTCTATCTTGTAAATCTTTTCCTTCATATATGCACAATTTTGCATTGACATCCATTGGAGTTGAGATTGGCTTGCATTCTAACATTTCAAACTTCTTCAACAAGTCTTTGGCATATTTCTGTTGGCAAAGAAATATCCCTTCTTCATTTGATTAACCTCTAGACTAAAAAGGTGCTTACCAAACTCTTTTATTTGGATCTCTTCTTCATCATCACCAATAAAAATCAAATCATCCACGTACACCGACAATTGGTAACTTTCCTTCATTAGTTTTGTGAACAAGGGAATCTGCATATGCCACTGGATAACTACTCTAAGTTAGAAATTTAGCAATCTTACCATACCATACTCTTAGTACTTTCTCTAAGCTGTAGAGTGCCTTTCTTAGCTTGCATACATACTCTGGATGAGCTTTATTCTCAAATCCTCTAGGTTGGTTAATATAGATCTCTCAATCCAACTCTCCATGTAGAAAGGTATCTTTTACATTCATTTACCACAATTTTCATTCCTTATTGGCTGGAAGTGCAAGTAGGACTCTTACTGTTGTGAACTTTGCCACAATACTAAATGTCTCATCATAGTCTAGCCCTTATTGTTATAAAAATCCTCGAGCTACCAATCGAGCCTTGTTCCTTTCAACTGAACTATCTAGATGCTTCTTAATCTTATACACTCATTTGTAAGATATTGATTTTGTATCATTTGGTTTTGGAACTAGATTTCAAGTTTGATTATGCTTCAGTGCAACAATTTCTTTTTACATCGCCTTCATCCAATGATAATTCTCTATTACTTCTTCAAACGTATCAGGTTCTTTTTATATTTTTCTTCTACAACAATTGCATTAGTATACCTAAGATTTAGTTTTCTCACTCTTTTAGATCTTCTAAGTTGAGGTTCGAGACTTCTTGGTTCTGATTCGCTTGATTCTTCGTCTTTAATAAGGCTCTAGTAAAAAACTGTCTTTTACGGACTTTATCATGCTAGATATAATCATCTTTGAATTATCAATCTTTAGATTCTTTCGGCTCATGCGAATTTTGGCAATTCATACCTTCATTTGATCTACGATTTCTTTTAAATTTAGTAGTTCTTCTTTTTCTGAAGACCACCATGAAGATGCTTCATCAAGCACCATGTTTTGAGTTGTGTAACATCATCCATGATAGGATCACAACACCTCCATCATTTTTTCTAGCTGTCATATCCAAAAAAGATACAACAAATCGCCTTCTTATCAAATTTGCTTTGAAAATGGCTTTACACGAAGATATAGCACACACATTCAAATACACAAAAGTAGCTGACTATAGGCTTCATATTCCACAATTTCTCATAAGGTGATATAAACCCTAGTTCTGGTCGACGAAGTTTATTGATCACATTAGTTGTCGTCTTCATAGTTTCGACCTAAAAAGTTCCTCGTACATTCTTTGCGTGTATCATACTCCGATAATTCTCCACTAGAGTGTCATGCCAACTGATGGTGTATCTTATTGGCGCAAGTGAACTGATGGCGTATCTTATATTCTTGTAGATACTGAGAAAACTCATGTGATGTATACTCTCCTCCATTATATGTTCGTAGGTAACAAACATTCTTCCCTACTTCTCTTTCAGTTATGTCTCTAAATTCCTTAAACTTTAAAAAAGTATTAGACTTTTCTTTGATAAAGAAGACCCATACATACATAGAGAAGTCATTAGTGAGCCTTGCCATACTGACACCTTGCACACACTGTATCTATTCTTATATTAAGTTGAGGCAGACCTCGAAGCATTGACTTGTTCATTATTACCTTCAACTTGTGATAGCTAACATGTTCCAATGGAGCATACCGCAAATCTATAGTCTCATTCCATTGAGTATTGTCTATATAAGCAAACTCTATTGACAATATATAAACTGACTTTAGTCTTCGCCCTTCCATAGTAGGTGTCCTTGAGATCTTTAGATTTTGATATATCTTGACATCTTGAGGTCTGTACAGAACATGATTTTAGCTATGATACTGATAGTAGTTTTTTCTTCATATCAGGAACATAGTACACATCTTGAAGTGCCGCCTTTTGAGGACCATACCGAGGTGCAAGAACTGTACTGACAACATGAGTTATAAATAGTTGTGAGTTATTTGTTGTTACTACTATACGACCTCTCTTATACTCGGTGTTGAATGATTTGTATAATCAATTATTATCAATGTCAATGTGCAAGTATACACAACAAGTAATAAAGCGATGAGTATTCAAGATCGTCTACACAGGGATTGATGTTACTCAAAATGCTAAAGCAATTACAATAGTGCAAATCAACTAAAGACCGCAACAAACAATTGTCAAATAATTATATTGTAACTAATAATTACAAGAGATGGAAATAAAATAATACTGTGACAAAATAAACTAAGATAAATGTGTCTAAGATTCAATTGAGAATATAGTAGTTGAATGATCAAACTCTCCTAATAGGGTGACTGTTGTTTACCAATTTAGCACCAGTTGTTATAATAAGTGCTGCAGCAATGGGTAGAATAAATCTGCATCCGCAGCTATCGCATGTTGGAAATCTCATACCTTTAAATCTACTAACAATGACTAGTTACTCATATATTTATGGTATGACATTATAACCCTTAATCTCTCTACCTTACAAGGTGAACACTTATGTCTAGAGTGTCACAAATCTTAACTTCAAGTATTGCCCTTATGGGATTCAAGATAACCTAATCCAGGAAACTCGATTTAAGAACAAGTAATACTCTAATAATTTCCGCTAAAACATGCCCTTTATCTTAACTGAATTTATTAAATGGGTGGTCAACCAAAATAACAGTTATATTCATAAAAACTACTAGAGTAAAATGCTACAACAATACCATAACAACATATAAGAACAGTCAAGAACCTATTGGATTATTTGTCACTCAACTACAAGTAAATTTAGTTCATAAATTGGATGAGAAAAATAAACATAAACATATTGATCTCGGAATACATCAAATCAATTAACGGAAGAAGATAAATATAAGTTGAGCACGGTGAAAATCAAAGCCAAGTAATTCTGCACGATTCTCCAATGTTGCCGAAACAACAATCTTCCATTATGATCTTCTTCTTCTTTGTTCCTTGTAATTAATCTGATGATAATTCCCCTTTCTTCCCGCCTTTCTATGTGGTGCATGCCTCTCTTTTATATTGTAAATTAGGGTAAACACAAGCCCATTAGCGTGCATGCGCTAAATTAGGAAACATGTGCTGACCCGCGCCTAAGTTTTCTCCTGCATTGCTCCCAGATTGCTACAGCACATGTTGCTCTAACATCCTCAACAGAACTGCATTATTCATGATTGTGCTTTTCTTCTTTTGTGGCCATCTTCTTTCCTCCTCTTGCTCATCTGATGTCTTAACATCCCCTCGTGAATTAAGACTTCCCACGAACCTACAATTATGCATATGTTTTTAGCACAAATTATTATGATTTAAACAAAACTTATTAATACTCAACTAAAATGAATGTTTAAGCAAAATGTAATCAAAATGTAATAAAAAAACCTTATTTTTTCTCTAAATGATCTTGATTCAAGTCTAGAATTGATGTAATAACTCTCATTTCCTAGAGTTATCACTCGGCCATGTCATGTAACTTCTCTTTATCACCACTCATGTGATTTGAGCATCCTGAGTCACTGATCCAATCACTCTCATAGTTAATCTGACCAGATATTGTGACTATGAGAGTGAGCTCCTCTTCATTGACGGTGACTGATGCTTCAACTTCCTATTCTTCGTCACTATTCTTTTTTTTATTTATTTATTTGAAGTGCTAGCATTTTTCTCTTCAGACTTTTTTTTGGACTAATAATCTTTCGTCTTATGGCCCTTCTTTCTACAGTTGTAGCAATTTCTTTTGAACTTTTTCTTTGGTTTGTGTTGGCCACCATTGCCACAATTCCTTTGTGTTCCCCCTGTAAGTGAGCTACCTTCTTATTGATGTCTTCGTGACTTGTCATCATCTTCTTTAGATCCTCCACCACTATGTTGTCTAAATCGATGTCTCTTATTCACGGTGAAGAGAGCTTCCTCATAATTGTTTATTAAGGCCCTATTTATTTACTTGTTAATTGCTTCTTGATCGGCAAGTAAGTTTTCAAATTGCTCAATGGTTGGTTGAGTTGGCCAACCTTGGACAGCTGTAACGAAGCTCCTAAACTCAGGCCTTAAACTATGATCAACAATAATTCTCTTCATTCTAGATTAAGAAATTGCAACAGTAGGATCTAACTTAGAAATTTTGTGGCATATGAACTTTATCTTATTGAAGTACTTGTCAACTGTCATGTTTCGTTATGAAATTGATAGTATCTCATTCTCCAAAAGTTGTAGTTGCGTGTTGTTCTTCTTCGAAAAAAATCATTGCAAAAATGTCCCAAGCTTCGTTAGGCGTTACCTTTTTTATGTGTTGCAACATCTATTCTTCAATTATGCTCTAAATGGCAAAGATGGCCTTCCCAGCTTTGATGTTCCACTTCTTTAAAGTGGCATCCTCAATTGGTGGTTTCACATCATTACCACAAACGATCTCTTACAGGTCCTGACTTTGTAAATAAAACTCTATCAATATTGCCACGTATTGTGATTTTTGTTGTTGAGCTTCTTGACTCCTCTAGCTACTTCAAGGTCATCAAGGTCACCAATTGTGTCTGCAAGAGTTTTACAATGCTAAGCAAACTTGATCTTTACCAACGAACTAGCAAAATTTCAAACTCCACATGATTCAACAAAGCTCCACCAAATAATCCCCAATCGTCCTTACTGTATTCTTATAACTTTCCCATGACAATCCTTGACTATTGTAACTTTTGGCAGTACTGATATAGTGGTCCCCGACCAACTTGGCTCTGATACTAATTGTTGAAAAACTGAGGAGGACTAAACTACTCAAAATTCAAACAATTTAGGCAACAAAATCATTTTACTAAACTAAAGGACTTTATTGATATTTTACAAGAAACACAAACAAAACTCACAATTCACGGCTCAAAACTTCTTATTCTCTCTTATTCTTCACTCTTCACTTGTTGCATAACTAAATGATATTAGGGGTAGTTATAGTATATGAGAATAAATATAAACGATTCAAATAAAAATTACAAAAAAATTAATAACCATTTATTTTCACCTACCACGCTTACCACCAATAATATCATCTGCTATACTTATCACCAATAATTCAAACTTTACCAATCATACCTACCCATGGAACCTTTCATGAGTTGGGCTTATTAATTTGGGTTTAATGAAAGGCGATGTTGGGCAGGGGCGGAACAAGCCAACCTTGGCTGGGGGTCAAAGAATTTTTTCAAAAAAATTTAATAAAATTTTTAATGTAAATAATCTATTATTAATATAATATAAAATATTGAGTATTAATTTTTTTTTTTTACAGGAGCCATGGCCCATGCTTGTCTCTTAATAGATCCGCCCATGGTGTTAAGCTTATTTTTAACAGAAAACAAGTGCCTTGCTCACACATAAAAACTCCCTATAATCTCACCGTTGAATGAAAACAGCAGCTCCCTAATATCTTTTATCCACTAAATTAAGAATCTGGGCAGACCTAGCTAGCTATGAATTAATTAATTATGACCTGAGATATGGCGGAAAACATCCCCATTGCTGAGGCCTTTAATATCATCAATATATCCTCCTTCAACCTACAGCTTAAACTCACAGTGAAAGGGATAAAAATCTTTTGCAAAGAACAAAAAAAAAATTCTAAGAAATGAGGAGACATGCCAGATATGAAGAAGTGGAAGTGCCAAATAGGAAGCTTTCCGGGAGAGACATTTTTGTTAACATAAATTATTCTTTATTGATTTTGATGATAACAAACTTAATTAAAATTGATTAAATCATTTTAAAAAGCTCAACATAACTTTCATTTTTTTTGACAAGTTTCATAAAGCATTTTTATGAAGATTTGGCGTCAAAACAGTTCTCTTGCAAAAATAGCTCTCTGCAGCAGTTTTATGGAAAACGGCGAACCGACAGTTGAGATAAACGGCTCGCCGATATTAACCAGAAGTGAAGTATAGCCTCTGGACCAAAACGGCTAACCGACATATGTGATAAACGGCTCACCGATATCAACCAGTAGCCTCTGGACATAAACGACGATCCGATATTTGGTTAACGGCTCGTCGACATCTAGCAGGATTAAAGATCAGTCTCTGGACACTAACGGTGATCCGACTTCTTGTTAACAGCTCGCCTACATCAAGCAGAATCGAAGATCAGTCTCTGGACGCTAACGGCGATCCGACTTCTTGTTAACGGCTCGCCGACATCAAGCAGAATCGAAGATAAGTCTCTGGAAACTAACGGCGATCCGACTTCCTGTTAACGGCTTGCCGACAAACAAGCAGAATCGAAGATTAGTCTCTGGACACTAACGGCGATCCGACATCTAGATAACGGCGATCCGACAATTTGAAAAATCAGCTCAACGGTCATATTGACGGCGATCCGATATCTAGATCTATAACGGCTAGTTTTCAGCTGCAACTATAAATAAGCTCATTCAAATCCAAACAAAGGTTGATCACATAACTACCACTGAGCTTATATTAAAGAATACAATCTTCATTGAGCTTTAAACACATTCTCTCTTCATCTATTCACACATTGGGCATTGATTTGTAATCTTAAATATTGTGTGAGAGAAAAACAATTTGTAATCTTTTACTTTGAGTGATTGTAAGTGTTGGGATACACTTGGGTTAAGAGATTGGGGATAATCTCTTGTTGTAAAGGTCCATTGACACCTTGGAAGTCAAGTGTAAGCATTTGAAGCCTTGGAGGCTTGCTTAGTGGAATCCTCGCCCAAAGCTTGGAGGCGTGGACGTGGCGAGGTTGGCCGAACCACGTAAAAATCTCGTGTTTGAATCTCTCTTCCCTTACCTTTTATATGTTGTGATCATCTTAATTATTATTGCTTTGAAATTGAGTTAAAATTGCATTAAGATTTTTTTATTGAATAATTTTTAGAATTCCAATTCACCCCCCTCTTGGGTTGCTTACTTGTATTTCAATTGGTATCAAAGCCTCGTTCTCTTGTTAAGACTTAATCGTCTAGAGTAAAAAATCCATGGCAACCCTAAATGACTCAACCTTTAGAGAAGGGCAATCCACAACTAGACCACCATTTTTTGATGGTAATGATTATGCTTATTGGAAAACTAGAATGAGAATCTATTTGCAAGCCTTAGATTATGAGATTTGGGAAGTTGTTTGTGATGGTCCATTCATGCCTACGTTCAAAGATGAAGTAGGAGATGATATTCCTAAACCATCGAGTCAATGGAGTGAGTTAGAAAAGAGAAAGATGTCTCTAAACTCCAAGGCCATGAATGCCTTATTTTGTGCACTAGATAAGAAAGAGTTTCATAGAGTGTCTAGTTGCGAAAGTGCTAATGAGATTTGGCACAAACTTGAGGTTGTCTATGAAGGCACAAACCAAGTGAAAGAATCTAAAATAAGTAGGTACACTCGACAATATGAATTGTTCCAAATGGAACAAAATGAAAATGTGTATTCTATGTATACTAGATTCACGGACATAGTGAACACTCTAGGAGCCCTAGGAAAGACTTTTTCAAATAGCGAAAAAGTCAAGAAAATCATTAGGTCTCTACCAAATGGAGACCAAAAAGGACCGCCATTGAGGAAGCCAAGGATTTAAATGTGTTACCTATTGATGATTTAATTGGCTCTCTTATTTCATATGAAGAAGATTTGGCAAAAAAAGGGCATGAGGAAAGAAGAAGAACATTGCTCTCAAGGCTTCAAAACGTGAAAGTGATGAGGAAAGCGAAATGGATGATGAGGAGCTATGTTAGAAGATTCAGAAAATTTTACAAGAAGAATAATGAGCAGAGAAAGTTCGGAGGCTACAAGAATAAGAAGGAGAAGGAGCCAATCACTTGTTATGAATGCAAAGCTTGGACACATACGACCGAATGTCCTCTTCTCAACAAATTCAAGAAGGCTATGGTGGCCACATGGGATGATAGTGATGAGGAAACAAGTGACGATGATGAGCAACAAGAAATGACAAACTTGGCTCATGGCCATTGGGAAGAATCATGTGATGAACTTGATGAGGTAAGTGTTCCTCCTACATATGATGAATTGCATGATGCTTTTAATGATTTGCATGATGAGCTAATGAAGATTGGTAAAAAGAATATAAGTCTTAAAAAGAAGATGATAGAGCTTAAGAATGAAAATGATTCATTTAGTGCAAAGATTACATGTCTAGAATTAGAAAACAAAACATTACATGATAGTATTGTATTATTTGAGAACTCTAGCACTTCACATGAGCACTTAGAGTCACACATGAATGACTTGAAAAATGAGAATGAAATGCTTAGAAAGAAGAGTAACGAATTAAATGAGATTGTGCTAAAATTTACAAATGGGCAAAAGATGTTGGACAATTTGCTAAACTCACAAAAATGTGTATTTGACAAAAGTGGCATAGGTTATAAACCTAATTTGAAACAAAAATTTTACAAGAGTTATTTTGTGAAGAATACATCTATTAACAATAAAATTGTATGTCATTATTGCAATCAAGATGGCCATATGAAAAATAGATGTGCAGTGAAGAGAAATGCATATTATGGTATGAAATGTGTTTGGGTTCCGAAAGGAATCATTGCTAACTCTCAAGGACCCAAAAAGGTTTGGGTACCTAAAGCTTGAGATTTTCTCTGGGCTCAAAGAAGAAGAATAAGTTGTACTTGGACAAGACACACATAACAGTGGAATTATTCTTGGTTTTCAAGCTTTACCAAGATCGAAAATGGTGGAGATGTTTCGTTTGGGGATAATTCAAAAGGAAAAATCATTGGGATTGAAATGTCGGTAATGTATCCTCTACTCTCATTGAAAATGTGTGTTTGGTTGAAAACTTGAAACACAATTTGCTTAGTATTAGTCAATTATGTGATAAAGGATATAGAGTTATCTTTGATGAATCAAAGTGTGTTATTGAGAATGCATGTGATGGGAAAGTCTTGTTTGTAGAAAATAGATGTGTTAATGTCTATACCATTAATATAGATTGTGCATCAACAAATGAGAAATGTCTTTCCGCATTGCATGATGATGGTTGGTTATGGCATAAGATTAGGTCATGCAAGCATGGATTTGATTTCAAAATCGTGAAAAATGATTTAGTAAAGGTCTTCCAAAAATTAATTTTCAAAAAGATAGAACTTAAGCATGCCAATTTGGAAAACAAATCAAAACTTCATTCAAAAGCAAAAATCATGTTTCCTCTTCAAACCGCTTGCTTCATATAGATTTATTTGGACCTTCTAGATATGCAAGTCTAAATGGCAAATAATATGCATTTGTGATAGTGGATGATTATTCTAGATATACATGGGTATTATTCTTAGCCAATAAGGATGATACTCTTGATGCTTTTAAAGTGCTTTGTAAGAAATTAAAAAATTAAAAAGGGCATGGTATTGTATGTATTAGGAGTGATCATGGAGGAGAATTTGAAAATCATGCATTTGAGTGTTTTTACAATAATCTATGCATTGAGCATCAATTTTCATCACCTAGAACTCCACAACAAAATGGAGTTGTTGAGAGAAAGAATAGTCTATTCAAGAAATGGCTAGACCATGTTAAATGAAAATGCATTACCAAAATATTTTGGGCCGTCAACACCGCTTGTTATGTTTTAAATCGGGTGTTGATTAATCTTAACAAAACTCCTTATGAGCTTTGGAAAGATAGAAAACCCAACATTGGCTATTTTAAAGTTTTTGGATGCAAATGTTTTATTTTGAACACAAAAGACCATCTTGGTAAATTTGATCCAAAATCCGATGTTGGTATCTTTCTTGGTTATTCAAATTCAAGCAAAGCTTATAGAGTTTATAACAAAAGAACTTTAGTTGTGGAAGAATCTATGCATGTCACTTTTGATGAATCTAACTCCTCCTCTACGGAGAAAGTAGTTGTTGATGATGCAGAGAGAAGAAGAAGAAGCAAAAGAAAAAGCATCAAATAACATTCAAGAGGATGCACCACATGAAATTCAAGAGGAACACCATGAAGAACCAAATGTGGAGCAAAATGAAGGTACTTCTCAAACACTCCCCAAGGAGTGGAGGTATGTCTCTTCTCACCCTAAAGATGTAATTTTAGGAGATCCTCACGAGGTATTACAACTAGATCATCACTTAGAAATACTTGTGAGCATAATGCATTCATCTCTCAAATCAACCAAAATCCTTTGAGGATGCGAAAAATGATGAATCTTGGATTATGGCAATGCAAGAGGAGTTAAATCAATTTGAAAGAAACAATGTGTGGAATTAGTTCCTAAACCCGAACATCAACTGTAATAGGTACTAAATGGGTGTTTAGGAATAAGATGGATGAATCCTGTGGTTGTAAGAAATAAAGCTAGATTAGTGGCTCAAGGCTACAACCAAGAAGAAGGAATTGATTTTGATGAAACCTTTGCTCCTGTAGCAAGGTTAGAATCCATTAGGATGTTGTTAGCATATGCATGTCATAAAGATTTTATTTTATTTCAAATGGATGTGAAAAGTGCTTTCCTAAATGGGTTTATTATGGAAGAAGTGTATGTAAAACAACCCCCTGGTTTTGAAAATGAAAAATTTCCAAATCATGTTTATAAGTTGCTTAAAGCTTTGTATGGTTTAAAACAAGCACCTAGAGCATGGTATGATAGACTTAAGAATTTTCTGTTGGAAAATGACTTTTCAATGGGTAAAGCGGATACTACTCTATTTGTTAAGCATAAGAACCAAGACATACTTATTGTTCAAATTTATGTTGATGACATTATTTTTGGTTCTACTAATGAGTTGTTGTGTAAAGAATTTTCATCGTGTATGAGCAAAGAATTTGAAATGAGCATGATGGGAGAGTTGAAGTACTTCCTCGACTTCAAATCAAACAAAATGAGAAAGGAATCTTCATAAATCAAGCCAAGTACGTAAAAGATCTACTCAAACGGTTCGGCATTGATGACTCAAAGACCAAGAATACACCAATGAGCACAACAACCAAGTGACAAAGATGAAAAGGTAAAGTGGACATCAAAATGTATCGAGGTATGATCGGATCCTACTTTATTTGACCGCAAGTAGACCCGATATCATGTTTAGTGTATGTTTGTGTGCAAGATTTCAGTCATGTCGCAAGGAATCTCATTTGCTTGTTAAAAGAATTTTCCGTTATTTGAGTGGAACCATAGATATTGGCCTTTGGTATCCTAGGGAACTCATATAGATTTAACATGTTTTTCGGATGCGGATTTTGCTGGTTATAAAGTGGATAGGAAGAGCACTAGTGGAACTTGCTATATTCTAGGACACTCTCTTGTTTCATGGTTTAGCAAGAAACAAAATTCTGTCGCACTTTCAACTACCGAGGCTGAATATATAGCTGCCGGAAGTTGTTGTGCACAAGCTCTTTGGATGAAACAAACACTTAGAGATTATGGCATTAATCTTGAACAAATTCCTATTAAGTGTGATAATACTGGTGCTATAAATCTTTCAAAAAATCCCATTCAACACTCTCGAACCAAGCATATAGAAATAAGACATCATTTCTTGAGAGATCATGTTCAAAAGGGAGATATTGCATTAGAGTTTATCTCCACGGAAAAACAACTTGCCGATATTTTTACAAAACCTCTTTGCGAAGAACAATTTTTCAAAATTCGGCATGAACTTGGGATGATGAAATTTTCACATTAACATCTTTATTCATGCTATTGAGTCTATTAACATTGATTGATCTATGACTTGATGCTTTAATTCCTATGAAATGCTCAATCGTAATATGCATGTAATGTGTATGTATATTTGAAAATGTATGAATTAATTATTGCAATACATACATATATGTTCATGAATTATGCATTGAAATGGCACTCAAATCATTTTGGATCAATAAAATGATCTTGAAATGTATTAATAAGTAGCCAAATATCAAAATACATGTGCGAAATCATAGGTTGTAGAAAACGGATCGCCGTTATTTCAATAAACGGCTAACCGCTTTTAAAACAACGGTAAGCTTTCGCTATCGCCGATATCATCGCTCGCCGTCCTGATATTTTTTTTTGTGTGTGGACTCTCTGGAACCTATCGGCTCGCCGTTATTGATATAAATGGTTCGCCGTTTTGATGAATTTGTTTTGAGGACTCTCTGGACCATATCGGCTCGCCGTTATTGATATAAACGGCTCGCCGTTTTGATGAATTTGTTTTGAGGACTCTCTGAACCATATCGGCTCGCCGTTATTGATATAAACGGCTCGCCGTTTTGATGAATTTGTTTTGATTACTCTCTGGACTCTGTCGGCTCGCCGTTTTCTTTATAACGGCTCGCCGTTATCACGAGTTAATTGAACAGTCCTTTGTCTTCCTCCTCATTTCGGCTTCCCCTTCTCTTTCTCTCTCTTCAGCCCGCGACTGTACCAGTTCTCTTCTCCCAAAATCCATCACTTTTCTTGTCACTTTTCATCAAATTGAAGCATTACAAACCATTTTTATCCTCTCTATAACCTTTTAACCGATTCAAATCCTTCTCTTTCATCTAAAATTGAAAAATCTTCCTTTTGAAACCCTAGAACCAGCCGAGCCTTCCTTGCTCAAACTAACCCAAATCTCTTCTTTTCTTTCCAACCACATTTTCACCCACAATCACTATCTCATCTCTAAAATTTTTTTTTTTTTTTTTTTTACAAATTTTTTTTTATCATCCATGGCGGAACGACCTCCAAGGCGTGCTCGAACCAAGCACACTGCTTCACGCCGTTCCAGTCCACCCAGGTCTCCTCCTCAAGACTTCGAGAGTCTTCATTTTCCCAATGCTACATCTGCTCAGCGATTCCGTGAGAAGTTCATGGGCAAACCCGTAACTCCCTCTTTCTCTTTTAACATTTCGGAGTTCTCGGATATTTCTGTTTGTGGTCACTCAATTACTCAAATGCTTAGTCATTGGAAACAAGCTTTAAGTATTGATGAACCTATTTATAAAAATCTTGTTCGAGTCTTTTATTCAAACATAGATTTCACCTCCTCTAGTCGTGATGAGCTTCATACATTCGTAGGAGGAATTCGCATTGAACTTGATGAACCCGAGTATTCTAGGAATCACTTATGGAGGATTAGATTTGTACACCACTAGGAAAGAACTAGAATTTAGTAATTTTCGTCATGTGGATGGTGTACGGAACATTTGTCGTCGTCGGGATCTTTCCGATGACATCTGTTCTTTGTCCTTTAGGTCTCAACTCCTCCCTTTTCGTATTCTACACATTATTCTTCAGCACATGGTCACTCCTAGACAGGGTCACACTGATGAGGTCACTAGGCTTGATATTGGTATTTTAGACTCTCTTATTCGTCGACGCAATGTGAGCCTCTCCTACACCATTATGTGCCATATGATGTCCACCCCTAAAGTCTCCAACCGATCCTTTCCTTATGGCAGCATCATCACTAGGATCCTGAACCACTTTCATGTTCCTATCGTCGAGCCTGTTTTTCTCGAGACTCGTAAGCTCGGACGAGAAATTATTTCTGCCATTGGATTCTTTAAGAAGCGTGGGAAATGGGAAAAGACTACATCCTCCAAAAACGAAGCCACACTGCTCGCACCCGAGGATGATCGCATGCTGAATGATGTCTACTCCGAGGATGAGCTGCCTGATTTCCGTCTTGGGGCTAGACCGCGAATTCCTCGCCGAGCAAAGCAGCTCTCTTCACCAAAGAGATGCACCTCGATAACGAGCCTACCGAGATCGCCGTCCTCCCGCGGCATCGATGTTCCGAGGATCGCCTAGCCTTCGACCGTGGATGCTTTGACTCAAGAAGAAGAAGAGCTTCGATCTGACTTTGCAACCTTTCGGGAGCAAATTTCAGATCGAGATGGAGCTTATCGGGCCGCATTCTCGCTACTTTGGATATGACTTCGTCTTCACACCTCCGTCTTAGATTTCTCTCCTCTATGATATTCTTTACATTTCTCATTACATGTTATTTGCTTTATGCATATGATGTTATTTATTTTATGTTTATGCTTCTGATATCTCATGTTGGACATGTGCTCTTGATTTATGCTTGAGATGACTTTGGTGCTATAGTGTTTATCTTGCTAATTATGGAAGTGTGTATTTGTTGGTATGGAGGTTGGCTGATTTGGTGGTATATTTATATGGAAGTGTTTTTCTTTTTAACTATGTGTGTTATTGAGGAAATGCTCATATTTCAGGGGAGACTCTGCCCAAATTTCTCCAAACATAAGTCATTCATCGCGTCTCTTTCTTTTTGATGATGAAGGGGGAGCGAAATTAGCAAATAGCAAAATGCAAAATTGGTTTTGGCATACATGTGCAAAATTGGATTTGGCATGCATGTGTTTAGGCATAATTTTTTTTTAATCTGTCGTGTTTAAAATTTTGAGATTAACAGTTGACTATTTTTTTTAACAAGGGAGTTAACAAGTCTTTCAAAATTTCACTTAGGGGGAGCACGTATTTAGGGGGAGCAAAATTGCACAAGCATTTTCTTGAAAAGTTTGTCATCATCAAAAAGGGGGAGATTGTTAACATAAATTATTCTTTATTGATTTTGATGATAACAAACTTAATTAAAATTGATTAAATCATTTTAAAAAGCTCAACATAGCTTTCATCTTTTTTGACAAGTTTCATAAAGCATTTTCATGAAGATTTGGCGTCAAAACAGTTCTCTTGCAAAAATAGCTCTCTGCAGCAGTTTTTATGGAAAACGGCGAACCGACAGTTGAGATAAACGGCTCGCCGATATTAACCAGAAGTGAAGTATAGCCTCTGGACCAAAACGGCTAACCGACATATGTGATAAACGGCTCACCGATATCAACCAGTAGCCTCTGGACATAAACGGCGATCCGATATTTGGTTAACGGCTCGCCGACATCTAGCAGGATTAAAGATCAGTCTCTGGACACTAACGGTGATCCGACTTCTTGTTAACAGCTCGCCTACATCAAGCAGAATCGAAGATCAGTCTCTGGATGCTAACGGCGATCCGACTTCTTGCTAACGGCTCGCCGACATCAAGCAGAATCGAAGATAAGTCTCTGGAAACTAACGGCGATCCGACTTCCTGTTAACGGCTTGCCGACAAATAAGCAGAATCGAAGATTAGTCTCTGGACACTAACGGCGATCCGACATCTAGATAACGGCGATCCGACAATTTGAAAAATCAGCTCAACGGTCATATTGACCAGTCAAACGGCGATCCGATATCTAGATAACGGCGATCCGACAGTGTGCAGACAGTCTATAACGGCTAGTTTTCAGCTGCAACTATAAATAAGCTCATTCAAATCCAAACAAAGGTTGATCACATAACTACCACTGAGCTTATATTCGAGAATACAATCTTCATTGAGCTTTAAACACATTCTCTCTTCATCTATTCACACATTGGGCATTGATTTGTAATCTTAAATATTGTGTGAGAGAAAAACAATTTGTAATCTTTTACTTTGAGTGATTGTAAGTGTTGGGATACACTAAGAGATCGGGATAATCTCTTGTTGTAAAGGTCCATTGACACCTTGGAAGTCAAGTGTAAGCATTTGAAGCCTTGGAGGCTTGCTTAGTGGAATCCTCAAGCCCGGAAAGCTTGGAGGCGTGGACGTAGGCGAGGTTGGCCGAACCACGTAAAAATCTCGTGTTTGAATCTCTCTTCCCTTACCTTTTATATGTTGTGATCATTTTAATTATTATTGCTTTGAAATTGAGTTAAAATTGCATTAAGATTTTTTTATTGAATAATTTTTAGAATTCCAATTCACCCCCCCTCTTGGGTTGCTTACTTGTATTTCAATTTTGACATCTTGTTCATTTTAATTTGCTCGAAGTAGTTTTAGCAAGAGAACAAACGGACAAAATCTGAAGTAGAACAAACAAGAATAAGAAATGAGACAAGTACTTATGAAACATGAGATTTTGATGAGCTGCACTTTCTTTTTTTTTTTTTTTTGGTCAGACAAATCAATATCCCAGTATAACTAGATTTTTGTTTAAGTTATCTTTAGACTTTGGCTCATTTATATAATATCTAACATTTCTTGTTATCGTGCATGATTTAATTATTTGGGAACTTTGGCTACATACCCAGTAGGTTTTCTGCCAATTAATTATTTTTGCAACTTTGAATATAAATATTGAGTCACCAAACTAGGATTTTGGGGAATAAGTATCCACCAAGAGGTTATAAGGATCTTGTACAATGTGTACAATTAGATTCAGATCGTTGAAATTTGTTTTCCTTTATGATCTTCGTCAATGATCACTAATAATGACTTTACATTTTGCTCTAAAGATAAAAATTGTTGAAAAGTCATGCACGTGACACTGAAATTAAAAAATGCATGCAAAATTTCAAATGGCTACCAAACATTTGAAGAAAAAATGGAAAGTTGGCAAATTTGTCAAATTTGCCAAATGGACACCATTGACTATTGGCTTAGGTTAGGTGGAATAGTAAAGGGGTTGGTGCAATAGTGCCATTATTTTCCCTATAAATAGATGGCACTTCTTCCATTATTATGCATCCCAAAATTGTTAAGCTTATAAGTTTCTAAGCTTTTGAGAGAAGTGAGAGAAGTGTGTCTGGGGAATTTATTTTTCCTGCAGAGTGGGAGAGTACTGGGTATATTTGGGTTTCTGGGAAGTGAGATTCGTTACTCAAATATTGTATTCTATTAATTGTTAAATAAACAATTATTCTTTCTTGCCTCCGTGGATGTAGGTTTAATTACCGAACCACGTAAATTCTTGTGTCCTTTATTTTTCAGTAATTATTTAGTGTGCTTGATTCCGCATTCCGTGCACAACAAGTGGTATCAGAGCCGACGGTTCGTACTTGGGGAGGATACGGCATTGTTCGCGTATACGGTACTATTTACGTATATGGTACTGTTCACGTATACGGTACTGTTCACATATACGGTACTATTCACGAATACGGTGGAGACGGCCATTTGTACTTGGGAGACAGTCTACTGTAAGCAGTGTGTATTTTTGCATGTCTAGGAAAGTTCTGTCAAAAAAGGCGATAAGAGTCTAAGGATTCTGGTTTTTAATTGGGACCAGGTTCCCGTCCAGTTTCTTGGGAACTTTCCTGGTGCATTTATTCACGCGAAATTAACATTATAGAGGCTGTTTTTCAAGTGGAAATGGTTTGTTGAGAAAATGGTAGAAGGTGAAACTTCTAGAATTGGGGAGAGATCTACCGAGACTATTTCAGGAGACACTTCAGGTGGGAGGCGAGATTTGTCAAATCGCTATTCAACACCTGTTATAGGAGGCCAGAAGATCGATGTTGAAAATTTTAATGGGAAAATCAACTTCGGCGTGTGGAGGCGCGAAGTTATGGATGCCCTTATTCAAATCGATCTCGATGTTGTTCTGAAAAATAAAAGACACTTATATGATGAAGAAATTTGAGATTGTATGAACGAGAAAGCTTGTGGTCAGATCAGATCTTGTTTGACTAAGGAGGTGAAATACTTGGTGAAAGATGATGAGTGTGCGGTGACTTTGTGGCGTACGTTGAAGGAGAAGTACTTGGTGAAAAGTCCTGAAAATCGCCTTCATGCAATGAGCCAAGTATATGGCTTTCGAATGAAGCCTGGGGTGTCAATGCACGATCATGTTTCAAGATTTGAAAAGTTACTCGCTGATTTGAAGAATCTTGATGAAGATATTAAGGATGAAGGCTATGATTTTGTTACACTACTACCGAGGAATATAGCCATTTTGTGACTACTTTGATATATGGGAAGAGTGTGATAGTCTTTAAAGATGTTTGCACATCATTGACTAGCTTAAAGATTCGGAATAATGATAAAAATTCTGAACGAGCATCGTCTGAAGCTTTGGTGAGCAGAGATTAGGCGATGGAGAAACAGAAGAAGCGTGGTGGAAAGAATTCTCGATCCAAATCGGTAAATATAGCTCGAGATGAGTGTGCCTTTTGTCATGAAAATGGCCATTGGAGGAAAGATTGTCCAAAGGCTCAAAAGAGAGATGGGAAGAAACCAGCAGCAGCAAACATGGCACGGAAAGATGAGGGCTCTGATTATTCACTAAGTATTACTCCTGCAGCATACGTGGCTAGTTCGAGCGAGTGGATACTTGACACTGGAGCAACCTATCATTTGTGTCCTATTAAGGAATGGTTTACGGATTTTCGTAATCTGGAATCCGGTACAGTTGTGATGGGGAATGATCAACCTTCTCGCACAATAGGGATAGGAACAATTCGGCTCAAAATGTTTGATGGAATGGTCAGAGAACTCAAAGAGGTTAGATTTGTTCCAGCTTTAAAGAAAAATCTAATTTCTGTGGGTGCTTTGGAAGTTAAAGGCTACAAGGTTACCATTGAAGATGGCACAATGAAGTTTACACATGGGGCTATGGTGATTCTAAGGGTTCTCACAACTGTATTTGAAGGTACAACTGATGAAGCAAATGTTGTTGAGGAGCACAGTGACACCACCAAGCTATGACATGTACGACTGGGACATGCTGGAGAGAAGTCTTTGCAAACTCTGATGAGGCATGGACTATTAAAAGGTACCAAAACCTGTAAATTAAATTTTTTTGAGCATTGTGTAGTAGGCAAGAAAACAAGGGTCAAGTTTGGTACAGCTAATCACGATACTCGTGAGATCCTTGAATATGTTCATAGTGATGTATGGGGACCAACCAAGACTGCATCAATTGGTGGAAGCCATTATTTTGTTACATTTATTGATGATTTCTCTAGACGTGTGTGGGTGTACACCATGCGAGCAAAGGATGAGGTTTTAGAGATTTTCATGAAATGGAAGAAATTGGTGGAGACTCAAACTGGTAGAAAGATCAAAGTATTATGGTCTGATAATGGGGGTGAATATATTTATGATCCATTCTTGCAAGTATGCCAGAACGAGGGTATTAAAAGACATTTCACGGTGAGACATACTCCGCAACAGAACGGTGTGGCTGAGCGTATGAATCGTACTTTACCGGAGAAGGTACGATGTATGTTATCTAATGCTAGTTTAGATAAAAAGTTTTGGGCTGAAGCTGTGAGCTACGCAAGTCACTTAGTAAACCAGTTGCCTTCTGCTGCAATTGGAGGTAAAACTCCTATGGAAATGTGGTCTGGAAAGTATGCACAAGACTATGATTCCCTCCGTGTATTCGGGTGTCCAGCTTATTATCATGTCAAAGATGGTAAACTGGATCCTCGTGCTAGAAAAGCTATCTTTGTGGGATGCAAATGTGGAGTAAAGGGCTTCAAGCTTTGGGATCTCGAAGATAAAAAGTTTGTGTGTAGCAGAGATGTCACATTTGATAAAGCTTTAATGATGAAAGCTTTAAGTTCTCAGCAGGTGGAGAACAAGACCAAAGAGGTATTGCAGCGGGTGGAGTTTGATGCAACTCCATATGTACCAGTTAGTTCTACATCAAAGAAGAGTTCAACTATGGAGGTGACACTTAGAGTTGAAGAAGAGGTTGTTTTTTCTGATGTCCCACAAGATGAAGAAACAATTGATGATGTAGATAATGATGATTTTATAGCAACAAGGAGGTCAAGAAGAGAGATAAAGAAACCCGGATGGCTTACTAAAGATATGGTGGTAGCCTATGCACTTCCAGTTATTGATGATGACATCTCTAACACTTTCGGTGAAGCATTACGCAGCAGTAAAAGTGATCAGTGGAAGTTAGCCATGGAGGAAGAGATGAAATCTCTCCATCAAAACTAGACTTGGGAACTTGTAAAGTTACCAAAGGGGATAAGGGCTATTGGCAATAAATGGGTCTACACCAAAAAGCATGGATCTCCGAATCAAACAACTCCTCGATACAAGGCAAGGCTCATGGTAAAAGGTTTTGCTCAAAAGGAAGGTATTGACTACAATGAAGTTTTCTCTCCAGTTGTAAAACATACTTCCATTCGTATCCTACTTGCCTTAGTTGCAGAATATGAGTTAGAGTTGGCTCAGTTGGATGTTTAGACGGCATTCTTACATGGAGATTTGGAGGAGGAAATCTATATGATTCAGCCTTGTGGTTTCAGAGTTGTTGGAAAGGAGAATCATGTGTGTAGGTTGATTAAATCTTTGTATGGACTGAAGCAATCGCCAAGGCAGTGGTACAAAAGATTTGATCAATTTATACAAGGGCAGAAATTCACCAGAAGTGAACACGATCATTGTGTTTACTTTAGAAGACTACCAGATGGAGCTTTCATCTATTTGTTACTCTATGTTGATGATATGCTTATAGATTCGAAGAATAGAGATGAGATCGAAAGATTAAAGAAGCAGCTGGCTTCTGAGTTCGAGATGAAAGACTTGGGTGATGCACAAAGAATACTTGGGATGGAGATTCGTAGAGACAAGAAGAATGGGAGCGTATGGTTGACTTAAAAGTCTTATTTGAAGAAAGTGCTAGAAAGATTCGGTATGGATGACAAAACTAAACCGGTATGTACACATCTAGCTCCTCATTTCAAATTAAGCTCTTTTTCATGTCCTAGATCTCAAGAAGAGCGCGATTACATGGCTCGTGTTCCATATGCTAGTGCTGTGGGTAGTCTTATGTATGCTATGGTATGCACAAGGCCCGATATATCTCAAGCAGTGAGCATAGTTAGTAGATACATACACAATCTAGGTAAAAATCAATGGCTTGCGGTAAAGTGGATTCTCCGATATCTGTATGGGACAGTTGATGTTGGGTTATTTGTTCAAGAAGGATTGTGGTCAACAATGTGTTGGGTATTGTGATTCTGATTTCGCTGGAGACCTTGACAAGCGAAGATCAACAACGGGCTACGTATTCACATTGGGTGGAGGTCTGGTTAGCTGGAGGTCGATTCTACAATCGACAATTGCTCCCACTACAGAGTATATGGCAAAAGAAAGCTATCTCGAAAGGCTTGTTAGTGATTTGGGAGTAATCCAGAGAACATTGCGGTCTTCTGATAATCAAAGTGCGATATTCCTTAAGAATCAAACATATCACGCTCGGATGAAGCACATAGATGTGAAATATCATTATGTGAGAGAGATTATCGAGAGCGGTGTTGTGTTGTTGAGAAAGATCGATACTAAAGATAATCCATCAAATATGTTGACGAAGGTAGTTTCTGGAGTTAAGTTTCAACATTGCTTGAAACTAATTCAAATCCTTCGATTGTATTAAGATATGTTCTTTGGGAATTATGAACTACGGTTGGCTTGATCCCAAATTTTGCACGAGTTGAATCGACACAGCCATTCTGGATCCTTATTGAAGGATCACTTTGGGGATGAGGGTTCGTTGGTAGTCGGCTCAGATTTGGACAAATTTTCGCCGAGGTGGAGAATTGTTGAAAAGTCATGCACGTGACATTGAAATTCAAAAATGCATGCAAAATTTCAAATGACTACCAAACATTTGAAGAAAAAATTGAAAGTTGGCAAATTTGTCAAATTTGTCAAATTTGCCAAATGGACACCATTGACTATTGGCTTAGGTTAGGTGGAATAGTAAAGGGGTTGGTGCAATAGTGCCATTATTTTCCCTATAAATAGATGGCTCTTCTTCCATTCTTATGCATCCCAAAATTGTTAAGCTTATAAGTTTCTAAGCTTTTGAGAGAAGTGAGAGAAGTGTGTCTGGAAAATTTATTTTTCCTGCAGAATGGGAGAGTACTGGGTATATTTGGGTTTCTGGGAAGTGAGATTCGTTACTCAAATATTGTATTTTATTAATTGTTAAATAAACAATTATTCTTTCTTGCCTCCGTGGATGTAGGTTTAATTATTGAACCACGTAAATTCTTGTGTCCTTTATTTTTCAGTAATTATTTGGTGTGCTTGATTCCGCATTCACAACAAAAATCACATCAGGAAATTCTTACCCGATTTTGTGGTCCATATTTTCTTTCCGGAGAAACAACAACCCTCGGCCCCTATTATTACTCGAATTCAAGTGACCACACTACACTCGAGGGACATACAGCCGTCTATCTTATAATGATTAAGCTTTTAAAGTATTTTATTCATGTTAAATGACTTACAAATAAAGTCTTTCCAACAGGTGCAAAATATATAATGTTTGGGGGATTTATAACGACGAGACCAGCCGTACCCTGGACAAGGAGTTAGCCTCCTTACAAGTGAGCAGATGGATGAAGTCTGCTCGGCCACGAGGACGAGATGGTCTCCTGCTAGTTAGCCTCCTTACAAGAGAGTAGATGGATGAAGTCTGCTCAGCTACGAGGACGGGATGGTCTCCTGCTGGAGCCAACAGCTTTTCCTGCTGAAGATCGAGGTTGGTAGACCCAGTCTATAGCGGTTAACGAAACGCGCACTCCTATCCGAGAATCTAGGCACGAAACCCACTCAGCCACAACTGCGACATTCAAGCATCCACTTCCGTGAGCTGGGGAAAGTGATGGGCATGGATCGTGGGGGATCGGGTTCACAGGAAGGCTATAAATAGGTAATCAACGAAGGTAAAGGGGTTAGACATTTTCACATTAGAACTTAAGAAAGAGCATCTTCATTGAGAAAAGGGAGAAAAACTCAGAGGCATTTTCTATTGCCTAAAAGATTAAAGAACAGCCACGAGATTAGTGACCGGGTTTTCCACAGAAGTGAACCGACATTTCTGACTTGAGCGTTGGAGAGTTTACGTCGGGAAAATTCCCGGCGTGCTCTAACCAGTTTCTGTGTGCGCAGGGGTCTACTGAGGTAGAAGTCATACAAGGTATTGTTCTGCTCGGTTAGAAGGGCTACGAGGAGAAACTGCTGTTGGTCATGAATTTGAGAGTTGAGGAGGGATCCTGGTAGAGAATGAGTAGACACCAGCATCTCGCATCAACATATAACAAGTTTCGAACGTTTTCATGTTTTAGTTGATCCTTTCTAGCCGGCAAGCAGTAACGGTCAATTTTGCTTTCTAGAAAGACACGAATAATTTACCTTAAAACAAAACTATCGTCACCAGCTGAACGCGCTTGGAAATAAAGCCGTTTGGTTTCACAACACCAACAACTAAAAGGTTTTCAAATCCATTAAAATTTCTCAGTAAACTCCGCTTTCCATCTGTTTTCTGTCCTGTCCTACAAGAAAGTTAAAAGGAGATTTTAGTTGACTCCGCTTGCAGCTTCCGTTTTCCGTCTTGTCAAGTAGCTAAAGCATTCAATTATTTCCACATTCCAAATTTTCTGATCAACTTATCTCTTGTCAATTGAATGGTCTTTGTAATGGCTTCTTCTTCTTCTTCTTCATTTTCCCTCCTCGAAACAGTAATAACTAAGATGTATTCCTAAGTTTCATAGCAGAGGATACCCGTGAGAACTATACTAGTTATCTTTATTCTGCTTTTTGTCAAAAGAACATTTAAACTATCATTGTAGACCAGCTCATCAGATGAGATTAAATATCACAGTCTCTTCTGGAAGGAATTTGAGGGATCAACCATTTCAGACATCATTTTCTCGGAAGGGTATGCTTCTTCCAAATGTTGTCTCATTGAACTTTAAATATCCTCGAATGCAAGAACAGTTATGGACAGATTGTGATACCAGTTTTTATAGGTCGATCCAACAGACGTGAAAAAGCAGATTGGGACTTTTGGGGATTTATTTTCAAAGCTTCAACTTCAAGGGGAGCCAGACAAGATGCAAAGGTGGAGCAGCCAATTTGTCTGGCTTTGATTCTCAAGTAGTTAGGTAACAAAATTTTTCTGTTTATATATATTTTTTTGAGCGTGTCCATTTATAGTAGCATATTATCAACTTAGACAATATTGACATTATAAGAATAAATTCTATAAATAATCGTGTATGAGTTAGCAAGTATGCACCCTGCATGTTTTCCATTTTTATTTGATCAAGTTCCAATAAGTAACCTCTACCTTAAATTGGCTGCTGCAACCGAAAACACGTTCTCCGTTTCGTATGCTTGGCCAGAATCCAAACTTATAGAGGAAATTGCCAATGAAGTTTTGGAGAGGCTGGATGATACATTTCAAATTGAAAACAAAGACCTGGTGGGAGTTGAATTACCCATAAAGAAATTGAATCATTATTAAGTACTAGGTCGACGGCGGTTTGCAAATTAGGGATTTGGGGAATCGGTCGTATAGGCAAGAGAACAATTGCCAGTGCTATTTTTAACAAAACCTCTAGACATTTTGACAGTTATTATTTCGCTCAAAATGTTGGAGAAGCAGAAGAAAATGGCAGATTAATTAGCTGACTTGTGACAACACCTTTTCTACCTTATCGAATGATGGTAATGTGGAGAACATTCCAAATATTGACCTCAATTTTCAAAGTAAAAGGCTTGCTCGCAAGAAGGTTCTAATTGTTTTTGATGATGTGAATAATCCAAAACAAATAGAATTCTTAATTGGACATCTTGATCGATTTGCTGCATGACGTCGAATAATAATAACAACAAGAGATAAACAAGTGCGTAATGATTGTAGGGTCCATAAAATATATCAAATGGAGGGGTTAGTAGCTACTGTTGCTCTTAAGCTTTTCGGTCAATGTGCTTTTAGAGGAGACGAACCCGATGAAAGTTATATAGAGCTGACATACAGGGCACTACAATGTGCTCACGGAGTTTCACTAGCACTTAAAGTTTTGGGTCTGGTTGTATCGGGAAGGAGAAAAGAGGAACGAGAATGTGCAACAACGAAACTAGAAATACTTCCCCACATGTAAATCCAAGAGGCATTAAAAATAAGTTATGATGGCTTGGATGACCACGAGCAGAAAATTTATTTACATATTTCATGTTTCTCGGAAGGAGAGGATAGAGATCAAGTAATAAGTTTTCTTAATGCTAATGGCTTCTTTGCAGAAATTGGATTGAGTGTACTTGTTGAGAAGTCCCCTCGTAACTATATCACACAATAAGATAAGAACGAAATATGTGATAGGAATACATGATTTGCTGCAGATATTGGTAGAGAAATTATCTGACGCGAATCCATCAATGATCTTAGAAAATGCAGTCGATTATCACATCACAAAGATATTCACGAAGTTTTGACAAAAAACGCGGTGAACAACAATAAGTTTTCATTTCTATTCTATTTATATCAAATTCGAATTATTTTATTTTTATAAAGATGAAAGTAGAAGTAATACATTTTTTTCCCTCCTTCAGAAATTTCTTGTTCTCTTTTCCCTTCGATCAAAATTTATCAACCTTAAAAAATCTAGTAAATTGTGATACTTAACTCCTCATTATATCTTACCAGCCTCACTAATCACTTTTATAATAATATCTCTTTTATTCTTATATGAAACAACTTAAAAGTATAAATAGCTTTTAAGTGCATCCATATGATAATTTCTATTAATATCTAATTTCTTAAACTATAATTTCTTTTAATTTTTTAAATTAGTATTTCTTCTCAAATATTGTATACTCTATTTTGATGATTATGGAAGAAATTAATTTGCAATAATCAATAGAGGATGATGAAGAAGTATTAAATTTTTTTTTATGGTTATGGCAACGGTGAATAAAACCTTTAAAAAGAAAGAGAGAAATTGTAGTTGATTTTTTTTTTCTTTTTAAAATAGTTTTATTCTTTTACATGGTGGGTGTTCGGAAAAAAAGATATAAAGATTATAATGAGGATAAACTCAAGATTAGATGGAGTATGTTGAGAGATAAAGATTAGTTAAAAATTTGTAGTGAGGTTAAAGTGAAGGCTGATGGTGGGATAATGACGGTGCGGTTAGCAAATACGCTGAGCCTAGGCCCAGACCCTTGGGTTTTATAAAAGTGGAAGCACTTAAGAGCCCTGTTCCATCTTGGAAGGGTCGGCCCAATCTGGAGCCGGAGCTTGCAGTATATTTTAGGAAGTACTTCTGTAGATTAGCAGGTCGAGTTTCATCCCAAGGGGCTTTAAGAAATCCAGCGGGATGAATAACAAATCGATCTACACATGTACTTGCTATGTTTTAAAGAGAAAGTAGGCCCTTTGGAACGAAACTCTATGCCCTGAGTTTTGATATGTTTGGCTTAGTTTTTGTTTCGTTTCTGGTTTCTGTGCATTAGATTGATTGAATTTGTGTTAGTCATTCTTGTCCATAAACTACAGTTATTAATAATCTTGGAGTGGCTGGATTAGCTTCAGTTGCTGATCTAGGCAAAATAGAGTTTGATCACTAATTGTAATTGTTTGCTTCAATTATATAAATTTGATACCAACTTATGGTTTCTTATTCATTATAGGGGGACTGAAACAATTAAGGTCAACTCTTTGAATTAATGTCAGTGATATACACTTGAATCCTAGAACTTCCACAAAAATGTCTAAATTAAGATTTTTGAAATTCTGTAACTCAATCTTTGAGGGAGAGAACAAATGTCAGGTGTCTCGCTTCCAGAGTGCAGGACTTAATGGAGCGATGTATCTTCGCTGGGATGCCCATCCATTGAAAAGGTTACCGGTAAGCATAGATATGGAGATTCTTGTTTCCCTGAGATTGCGTCACGGCAAGTCTGAACAACTTGGGGATGATGCTCAGGTATATTTTAACATTTTTAATGCTTGCCTTCAGACGATTGATGCTAATTATATGTTTTAGCATCTTTCCTCGAGTCATTCTGGTGCGGATGTCCTCACAAAATTTCGTGCGGATGCCTACTTCCTCGAGTCACCCACCTAGACTTTTAGTGTCCTTAATTTTCGTTTTTAATTTTTTTAATTTTTCTTTTTTAGGGGCAGAATCTTGTTAACTTAAAGGAGATCGACCTCTGTCACTCGAAGCAGCTAGGAAAACTCCCAGACCTCTCACAAGCCGTAAATCTTAGGAGCCTATTATTATGTGGCTGTTCAAGTTTGATGTAGACTCACTCATCTATTCAATATCTAAATAAACTTTTTCTTCGTGTGAAGAATCAGATTCTGTTTTTAGGCGGTTAAATGCAAAAAGTTAAGACTTTTGTAGTCTTTATGCCGATTGACTTCAGTCTGTGGGTCAATATATAATTACGTTGCTGACGTGGCTAAAGTTCGTTATGTTTGTTACGCTGCTTCTGGAAAATTTCCAGAATTAGCTTTATAAGCAGAGCTGTTACGTAGCATCTGGTGTGTGTAACTCTTCTCATTCGTTTTTCATCTAAATTCTGTGATTCTGGTTTCTGTGTAAAGCTTGTAAGTTCCTTTACAAGATTCGATAGATTTGTAATCAGTTTGAGCAATAAAAGAGTGCCACGTTTTCCCTTCAAATTGTGTTGCCTGGCAATGGTGTATTGAGATCTGTTTTCTGATCTTATCAATTGGTTCTCTGTTTTTGTTTCAACCTTGAAGATTCTTCTTGGCTTCTTTTGTATCTGAAATCAACACTTCGTTTAGACTCCTGCAAGAGCCTGACGAGTCTTCCAAGTAACATTTACTCCGAATGTCTCGAAGAACATGGATTTTCATGCTGCTCAAATTTGAACAAGGTTCCAGAGATCTTTTCCCGTAATATAAAACTAAATCACTTGTAGGAACTGTTTGAGGTTTGAGAGTCTCTCAAGCAGGCTATGCTTGTTTAAATCTCTTGAATCTCTTATAATCATTGACTGCCCAAATATTCAGAATTTGCCTGATGAACTTGGAAATTTAGAAGCCTTGAATAAGTTGCTAGTTAAAGGAACTTCTGCAAGAGCAGTACCATAATCCATTGTACGTTTGGACAAGCTTCAAGAATTACTTTTCAAGAGCTGCAGAGGTCATGAGAAGATGGGTTTGCTACTACCCATTTCACTATCCTTAAATGGCTTGCGCAGTTTAACAGAAGTACGTCTATCGGATTGTTGCATCACGGATTTACCGAAAAGTCTAGGTGGGTTATTGATACAACCTTCCACATTCAGCTGGATCAACCGGATTGTTTACGAGAAGGGCAGCCCATCGATGAGTCTAATTGTGTGCAACCCGTGAAGGAAGCCTCATCACAAGTTGAAGTAGAAGTGGCTCGTGAGGAAGGGTATACCGGCACAAGAGTGAGAAGGCCCCCTGGGTGGTTTAAAGATTATGTCGTATAGTGAAATTGATAGAGCTTTATATTTTGCTGGTGTATGTTGCTGTCATATTTTCTGTTAAAAAAGTTATGCTGAACTGTATTCTTTAAAAGGCCAAAAGACAGAGGAATATATGTAAAGCACAACTAATTCGTGCAAAGGGGGATATCCAGAATGAATCATTTCTTTTTAACTTTTCTCTACTCTTCTCTCACTCTCAATCTCTCTCTCCACCCTTGCTCATCTTCGTGAATTTCTTTTGGAGTCAGCCCTCACTTGAAGAGTGCAAATTTTATCGATACAGCCTTGGTTGCAGAGAGGTGTATCATTGGTGCTTTCATTGCTATCGTTATGACGGATTCTGACCTTTTAAAGACGATCCAAGAATAGTTCGAGAGCCAAACATTGTCCTTACATCAAACGCTGCAACAGTATATGGCCACGGTGGATTCTCGCCTGGATGATTTGCGTTCACAGATCCATGGGTCTTCCAATCACTCGGGTCGGGTTCCTAATCCACCACACCCAACCTCTTCTTCTACTGAGGTAAATTCCAGTGGTATTGAGTTGTCCCCTGTGCTCCGTTCTATGAAGATGGAGGTTCCTAAGTTTGATGGATCTGACCCAAACGGGTGGGTTTTTCGAATTGAGGAGTTCTTTGATTTCCACGGTACACCAGAAACTCTTCGTTTGCGAATCGTCTCTTTTCATATGGAAGGACGCGCGGCAGCGTGGTATCAATGGATGAAAATGAACAGCTTGCTTACAACATGGAAAGAATTTTTGCAGAACCTTAAACATCGTTTTGGTGCCTCCCTCTATGAAGATCCTCAAGGAAATTTGTCTAAGTTATCCCAAACCACAACAGTGGTAGAATTTCAGACCTCTTTTGAAGATTTAATTAATCGAGTGACTGGCATTTCAGAGCCACTTCTGATAAGTTTTTTTATCACGAGATTGAAACCCGATATTCGTCGTGAGCTACTTTTTGCTCGACCTTCTTCTCTAATGGAAGCATTTGCACTAGCTCGTGAAGCCTGTGGCCGAGGAAGCCAAACAAGGACACCATTTTTGCCAAAATGGAACACCATGTCACCTACTCCTACCACAACCTCCCGTCACCCAAATTTCACCTAACACATATCCCCTTGCTTCAACCTGCACTATTCCACCGGTATGGCCCAAACAATATCTCATTCCCACAATACTTCCCCACCCCGAAACCAAACGCTTACCACCACTTCTACCCACACCCAACTTACCGATTCGCCGACTCCAGCAGAGCTACGTGATAAGCGTGAGAAGGGATTGTGTTATAACCGCGATAAAAAATATAGCGCTAATCATCGCCGCAGTAAGTTTTTGCTTCTTGGGTACTGATGATAATGAACTTGCTTCTTGTGAACAAGAGTTGCCATCAGATTCTGTCGAAGAGGTCATAACAGGGGATATTTCCAGTTTGAATGCTTTGGCGGGTCAAATCAATCCCCGCTCACTCCGTTTGGTTGGCAAAGTTGGTTCTCACAGCTTTCAAGTATTGATCGATAGCGGAAGTACCCACAACTTTATCAAACCAGCAGTGGCAGAGCGTTTGGGCTTACCGATACAGCCAACAACAAATTTCCGTGTTTATATTGGTAATGGGGATTTTCTTGTGTGCAAATATGTTTGCCCTCAAGTTGCTCTCACGATGCAGGGAACGGTCTTCACTTTGGACCTCTTTGTTCTGCCCATTGAGGGGCCTGATGTGGTGTTGGGAATACAATGGCTGCAACTCTTGTGTCTCTC
This sequence comes from Citrus mangshanensis, assembly GCA_030449895.1. Taxonomy (NCBI): domain Eukaryota; kingdom Viridiplantae; phylum Streptophyta; class Magnoliopsida; order Sapindales; family Rutaceae; genus Citrus; species Citrus mangshanensis. The sequence goes on from JASUUJ010000242.1 coordinate 515,655, forward strand.
ATGATTACTCTGCCCTCTCTATGGAATTTTGTTGGAATGGGGCACCAGTGACTCTTCGCGGCGAACTCTCCACTACTCCTTCCCTAATCACCTTTCATCAGTTGCAATTCGAGTCCACAGAGCTGACATTTATAGTTTGTTTGCTCTGCAACAGGTACCGGGAGGAATTGGAAAGCAATCCCGAGAGTTCTTCCTTCAATTACCTCCACATTTAACCGCACTTTGTTGATCTTCTACACACCTACCGCAACTTATTTCTTCCACCTACTACCCTGCCGCCACATCGCACAATTGATCACAAAATCCACCTCCTCCCCAACACCACTCCCATAAATGTGCGCCCATATCGCTACCCCCATTTCCAAAAAAATGAGATGGAAAAACTGATCCGTGAAATGTTAGACCAAGGCATCATTCAACCGAGTCAAAGTCCATTTTCGTCACCGGTCTTGTTGGTAAAAAAAAAAGATGGGACCTATCGTTTCTGTGTTGATTACAGGGCTTTAAATGCCGCCACCATTAAAGATAAATTCCCCATCCCAACTATCGATGAATTATTCGATGAATTAGGCAGGGCAGCAATCTTTAGCAAGTTGGATTTACGGGCTGGTTACCATCAGATTCGCGTGCACCACCGCGACATTTATAAAACGGCTTTTCGCACTCATGAGGGCCATTACAAGTTCCTCGTCATGCCGTTTGGGTTAACAAACGCGCCTTCTACCTTTCAAGCTACTATGAACCAGATTTTCGCTTCATTTTTGCGTAAATTTGTGATTGTTTTTTTTATGACATTTTGGTTTATAGTGCTACAGCAGAGGAACATTTACGGCACCTTCAGCAAGTCTTGTGGTGCCTTCATTTTCACCAGTTCTTTGTCAAGCTATCAAAATGCTTGTTTTGCCAAGACGCTATCGATTACCTGGGCCACATTGTTTCGGCCTCTGGTGTACGAGCCGATCCCCAGAAAATTACAGCTATGGTTCGTTGGCTAACTCCTCAGACAACAAAACAACTTCGAGATTTTTTGGGTTTGACGGGTTATTACCGGCGGTTTATTCGCGGATATGCGTCTTTAGCGGCCCTACTTACAGATTTGCTTTGTAAAGATGCCTTCCAGTGGACACCAGCAGCAGCTGACGCATTTGAAGCTCTTAAGAGAGCAATGGTGGAAGCCCCTGTGTTGCGGCTGCCGGATTTTGACTCCGACTTCATTCTTGAAACTGACGCCTCTAATGTGGGTATCGGGGTTGTGCTTATGCAATCGGGGCACCCCATATCTTATTTCAGTAAGAAATTAGGTCCTCGACTTCGTGCTTCTTCTACCTACATCAAGGAATTAACCGCTATTGTTGAAGCGGTGCACAAATGGCGACAATACTTGTTGGGCAGATTTTTTGTAATCCGAACTGACCATAAGAGCATTAAGGAACTTCTCCAAAGTTCAAACTCCGGATCAGCAAGTCTACATCAGAAAATTACTTGGCTATCACTTCCGCATTGAGTATAAACCGGTCCAATCTTGCACGCCTTATCACGAATTCATGACGAGGCTAGTGAGGAAATATCGACAGTGACTGCTTCTTGTTTGCCCCTCCTTAGTCGTCCGTCGTTTGAGTTGTTAGCAACACTAAAACTAGAGAATTCCACACTTCCGAAAATGATTGATCTTCATCATCAGTTTGTTGCGGGGTCTCTTTCACGGGATTATTCGCGGCATAATGGGGTCCTTTTTATCGCAATCGTTACTATATCAGTCTATCATCATCCTTGAAAGCAGTTCTATTGGCTGAATTCCACTCTACTCCACTTACAGGGCATGTAGTCATAAAACGCACGCTGGTCCGCTTGGCATCTAATTTTTTTTGGCCTAAAATGCGTATGGACGTTGAGCGATTTGTGGCCGAATGCCTTGTGTGCCAACAGACTAAATATTCTACTCAAGCACCAGCAGGTCCACTGCAGCCGCTTCCTATCCCCACTTTAGTTTGGGACGAACTCACTATGGATTTCATTACTGGCCTACCAGTTTCGTGAGGTTTCACGGTGATATTAGTAGTGGTTGATCGCCTTACGAAATCAGCACACTTCGGATCCCTTCCCACTCAATTTACAGCAGTGAAGACGGCCGAATTATTCGTGGATATGGTAATCAAGCTTCATGGGTTTCCGACTTCTATTATTTCCGATCGCGACCCTGTGTTCTTGAGCAATTTTTGAAAGAAGTTATTTGAGTTAAGTGGCACTACCCTTCGACACAATACAGCCTATCACCCACAAACAGATGGGCAATCGGAGGTTGTTAATCGCGGCCTAGAGCAATATCTTCGTGCTTTTACCCAAGACAAACCACACTCATGGGTATCTCTACTTGGGTGGGCTGAGTTTTCCTACAATTCTACTTATCACAGTAGCATCAAAATGTCTCCTTTTCAAGCTCTTTTTGGCCGACCACCTCCAGCAATTCCTCCTTACTCGAAGGGCTCTACTTCAATCCTAGCTCTTGATGAAGCATTAAGTGAACGGGATGCATTACTTCGTTCCTTGAAAGAGAATTTGCGTCAAGCTCAACATCGCATGATTCAAAAGGCTAATGCACATAGACGCGAAGCTCAGTTTGCTGTTGGGGACCAGGTTCTAGTGAAGCTTCAGCCATACCGCCAAAATACCTTGGCATCTCGTTCTTGTCAAAAGCTAGCTAAACGGTATTATGGCCCCTTTCCTGTACTCGCTCGAGTTGGCCCTGTAGCTTATAAGCTTACCTTGCCCAGTGATTCCAAGATTCATCCAGTGTTTCACATTTCACTTCTCAAACCCTTTCTTGGTTCTCATACACCTGATCACCATTCCTTGCCATCAACTAGTGTAGGTTATCAACCATTATATCTCCCTGCTGCAGTTTGCGCTATTCGAACCATGCTTAAACAAGGAACGAGATGTCGCCAAATTCTGGTTCAATGGCAGGACAGATCGCCTGAAGATTCTACTTGGGAAGAGTTCGAAACCTTCTATAAGCTTTATCCCGATTTTCACCTTGAGGACAAAGTGAGTTTTGAAGCTGGAGGGGATGATACAACCTTCCACATTCAGCTGGATCAACCGGATTGTTTACGAGAAGGGCAGCCCATCGATGAGTCTAATTGTGTGCAACCCGTGAAGGAAGCCTCATCACAAGTTGAAGTAGAAGTGGCTCGTGAGGAAGGGTATACCGGCACAAGAGTGAGAAGGCCCCCTGGGTGGTTTAAAGATTATGTCGTATAGTGAAATTGATAGGGCTTTATATTTTGCTGGTTTATGTTGCTGTCATATTTTCTGTTAAAAAAGTTATGCTGAGCTGTATTCTTTAAAAGGCCAAAAGACAGAGGAATATATGTAAAGCACAACTAATTCGTGCAAAGGGGGATATCCAGAATGAATCATTTCTTTTTAACTTTTCTCTACTCTTCTCTCACTCTCAATCTCTCTCTCCACCCTTGCTCATCTTCGTGAATTTCTTTTGGAGTCAGCCCTCACTCGAAGAGTGCAAATTTTATCGATACAGCCTTGGTTGCAGAGAGGTGTATCAGTTATGGTCACTACAAGAGTTATATCTAGACAAAAACAATTTTGAGAGAATAACCGAAAGCATCAAACATCTTTCTAAGTTGGAAAAGCTCGACTTAAGCTACCGTGCTAGGCTTCAAATCTTACCAGAACTTCCATGCAATCTATTTTACCTGGAAGCAAATCCTTGCACGTCCCTGAAAGCAATATCAGGTTCTTCAAGTACTTCATACAATTCATTATTGGTTGACTTAAGGAATAGTTTCAAATTGGACCCAGATGAGCCCTGTGAGATTCTTTTAAAAGTGGAGGAGGTATGTCTTTATTTTCTAGCTCACTCTCTTTATTTCATGTTAGGTGTGAAACATTTTCCCCTGCAGACGTTTGCACGAAATATTAAAACAATTTGCAATGATGTAAAATATTAAATTTGTACTTTATTTCACGTAGACGTACGCATGCATATGAGAATTTTCGTGTTAATTATTTTCTTTCTTTTAATTTTTTTTTTAATTTGGTTAGTTAAAATTATGATTTTATGAATTTCTTGGTACAGGTATTCGATAAAAGCCGCAACAGACAAATCAATTTAGCTGGGAATGAAATTCCAAATTGATTTAGCTTTCAATGGATGGGATCTTCTATGAACCTTCCAGCTGCTGCCACCAAGGTTGTTTCAATATCAACAAGTTAGTGGGCTTTGCTTTTTGCGCTATTGTTAACATCTGGAGGTTTCGTTTTTTGTTTTTTGTTTTTTGGTTTGGCGTAAAGTCAAATCAAGACATTGTTATCGATTTTCTGCGGAAATTGATTATGTTGAGTCAGATCACGTTCTGCCGGGGACTATTTATTCGGAAGTGAGGATTTCGATTATTTCGGTAGATGTGACTAACTATGACGTAAATGAGGCCTTTTCCCACATCTTTCAAGGTGGCGAACGAGTGAAGTGCTACGATGTGAAAAAAATGTGGGTTTCAATTGGGGCTCTCTCCGTAATATCTCGTGGTCAAAAATAAAAAAAAATGTGGGTTTCGTTTATTGTACGCCCAGGAATTTCCGGAATCGACGGATGAGGAAAAGTATCCAAACTCCAAACGATTGAAATGTTCTTCGACTTCAAGTCCATCGCAACTGGTACTCTTCGGTGACCTAATCATTCCGTAGACCTTGTTTTAACTTGCTTGCTTTCTTTTGTTTTCTTCGTATGTGCTTTCAATTCCTTCATGCACCACTAATAAATTGATCAATCATAGACCTTTCGCTTTCAATAGCTATACAACTATTAGTTCTTTATTGGGTCGATGAACTGATAATGGTAATTGAGGAAATAGATGTACGGATTGTTTTGATTTTATATTGAGTTGGTGGTGCTTGTATTTCTTTAATTATTTTTAGATTGAAATAGAAATCTAAAAAGATTTATTTTGAATCAAACCATCTTTTTTTTTTTCGACTTGTCTTTTTGAATTGTACATTTTGAAAAACAGCATTTAAAACCGCTTCAAAAAATATAAAAATTCAATATCATTTGTCCTATCAAGTTTTTAAAACGAATTAAATGACGGAATGTAGCGAACAGGTTAGCTATGACTTTTGTCGATGATATGTTATACATCTAAATTCGATATCATCTGGAGCATATGTCTAGCAACTGCTGAAAAATATCATATGTATAACATTACATTTCAAGGGTAAAATGATTATTTTGGCCGGCTTTCCTAAATGATTCCAACACCGTTAACAGCGAAGTAAATAATTTAAGTGCCAAGTTAAACAAATTAAAAGTTCACGTTTATTTTACATAATGGGTGAATCTTTGGCTGCACGGTTGAAATTTTCCCAAAACAAGAAAAGGGGAGACTTTTTATGACGAACTTTGGGGTTGATAATTTATCACGGTTGATAGTTGATTTTAATTAGTGGGCTTTGCTTATTGCGCTATTATAGGATTTCGAGATCTTCATCATTACAGGTGCAGCGTGTACGTGCAGTTAGGGGCGGGCGATTGTGGGGGTTGGGATTGGGTCAACCCAATCGGGTTCAATTTTATAAATCGATCGGGTTAGCCTAAAAAACTAAATAAAACATATGTACATATATATAAGTACACAAGGCAAAAACGCAATCTCTAGTTATTTCATTCTTTCTTGATTCTTCTTCTCCATCGCGAACAAGAGATTCACTCACACACAGCCACGCCTACGTTACGGCCATTGCCGCCGGGAACAAACGCCCACCGCGCTATTTGCTTCCTCGTTCTAGCCGTTCTGGATTTGCTTCCTCGTTCCAGCTGCTATCATCTCTGCTCTAGCTACCTCCGGCTTCGTTCGCCGTCGTCAGCCGCACAAGGTAATGTTATAAATGCGATTCCAAATGGGCATGAATGGCTGCTTGTTATTCAATCTTCTTGTGCGGCTGACGTGATGAAAATGGTGCTGTTTTTAATTCAATTTTCTTTGGGCATGGGTAAGAGGGGTTTCAGGCACTGAATCTGTTCAATTTTCTTTATATAGTGGCCGTTTGTAATTGGTGCTGGTTTGGTTTCTTAACATACCGTTTGTAATTGGTGCTGGTTTGGTTTCTTAACATTGTAATTGTTGTTGTCTTGAGTGTTTATGGTGATGGGTTATTAATCAATTATATATGTTTTGTCATTTGGTAATCAATTAATGTATATAATATGTGTATTTGAATTTTATATAATTATCAATCGTACGCTAATTTTTCAAAATAAATATATACATTTCATAATATTATTTACTTAAATGACTAAAGGTAAGATGTGTAGATATAACATGTTGCATCTGAGTTTTGATAGTTCAAGAAGATTTTTCCTTAGCTCTAATTCATAATTATGGTTTTACTCCACAATAATTGTAGCACAATAATTGTAGCTTAAAAGGCACATGCAACCTAATATGATATTCAGAGGTGTTATAAAATTTCTCCATCACGTGATAATAGTGCACTATTTTCAAAGGTCCATCAAGTAAGTGCACGTGTGAAGGTGAAAAAATGCGGGTCCCATCAGTTGGTTCTCTTAGGTACAAATCAATCCGTAGACCGTATACACCGTTTTGCTTGGTTGCTTTTCTTTCCTTTTCTTTGTGAAGAGAAATAATCTTTCCTTTTCTTTGTGAAGAGAAATAAGAACGCTATCAACCTGACAAAGCCTTATAACTGATTCCATATGTCTTCTTTTGCTCTTAACTTTGTGAAGAACAACTGCCTTCAAAACCATTCACAAAGGTCTTGGAACATTTTCATAAGTCACCAACAATGATGATTAAACTGGCAAAGTTTAAAAATGAGCCGCCTACTTTAGGCACATCAGCAGCCAAACTATTCAAAACTTCTTCGACATAACCGTGTACTTCTTGAACATCCATGGAAGTTCTTCTTCAGGGTCAGCAGGTCTTTAAGCCATCGCGTCCAGCATGTTTCCCTGTTCGGCATCGCTTGCTCTGCTTCATTTACTATCTTCGAAGATCGAGTCTTCACTGATAGAGATACATCAGAATCAATCTCTTAACCAATTCTCTCATAATCTTGTGCTTACCGTTTATAGATAATATCTGTTGTAAATGCTCCTTTATTTACTCCTTCTTTCTCTCCTGGACTTATTCTATTTAATTCAAATTGTAATCAAATCTAGGATAGTTATTACCCTTTGTATTCCAACTACAGTTTGTATATATATATACGACTAACATCAATAATAAAGTATAGCTTCATTTTCATTCACAATTGTTCTTATTGAAGCCAAAATATTTCTAACTTCTCAAGTATGTTTGTACTTCTTGACATGAAACTTTTTGTATTTCTATACTGTCATCCTCAGGATTATCTCTTTTCTGTTCTTATCTAATTGCATCGATAATTCCTTCTTTTAAAGATACCCTCTTGTGCTCACTGGATGATTGATGAAGACATTAATATCCATTTGTTTATTAATACATTAAATTTTTTACCTATATATCTATTGCATTAGGGATATTTAAGAATAGACAATTATTTTTGTAATATACCTATATTTAATCATAATCTCTTTATAAGAACAAATTTATCCTGTTCCAACAATTTGACTATATAAAAGTTTTACTATATATATACATATATAATAAAGCCCGAGCTCTTTTTTGAAGGGCCCTTATCCAAGTCCAATATGTGTGGCCCTTATATTTTCCAAGCTTTTATTCATAATTTTATCCCGCTTGAACCAGCTCTGGCCGTTTTGCCAACCCTTATGGTGACGTAGTGGCTTTGTTTTCTTTTTGGTGGCTCTTGATATTTGAATTGCATTTTTTTAATATATATTCTTCTACTTTTGTTTTTATTTTTTTCACTTGCCTTTTGATAAACATATTCTCCTCTCGTGTTCTAAGAAATTTGAAATTTGCTTTAAATATATATTTTGTAAATATTATTCGATAAATTATAACGGACAAAAATGCACATAATTCTGAATAAATTTACTTACACATTTACATAATATTTTATATAATGTATGCGTAATAATTTGTAATCGATAAATAATTATTTTTTTATTTTGATTATCTCAAAATAATTAATTACAAAAGAATTAACTACAATTTTCATAATGATGTCAATCCCTTAAATTTTTAATTTTTATTTTCTAGTTGAATAAGAATAATTTTTGGTCTATTTTGCCAAAAATAATTTTTTTGAACAAATGTTGAAAGAATTAGGAACATTCACGCTGGTGTATCTAGAATTTGATATTGAATAAGGATAATTGTTGATTCATTGTCAATTTGTCATACTTAATAAATTAAACGACGAATATATATAAAAAGCAATACAAAAACGAAAACTAAAGCCATCAACTATTACCGCCCTTATCCAAGGTTGGCTTAAGGGAGCATCCGGTTAATTTTGTGTTTAATCTATTTCACCGCGGTACCTCCAAATACCCGCTAAAAGCCAGTAATAGTGTGCAATTGTGTGTTGTAACGTACTAAGGAAAGGCTGATTTTTATTGTACAGTAATTAAAAATAATAATAATTGTGAAATAAAATTTAATATTGTGCACCGGATATGTCTTTTAAATACTAATTTAGAAAAAATAAAAATATTGTATATTTTTATTTGATTACCAAAATGTGAATTCCCTTTCAATTTGATTACCAAAATGCTTCTTTTTTTATCTTGTAGCAGCTGTAGTAATGAGTAATGTCTTGTTGAATATATCTTCCTTCGAAAAATTGAACAAATTATTAAAGCAGTAATGCTCCTCCACACCCACCAAAACTTCGTTTTCATACTACCACATGATAATGATCATTATCAACCATCAGTCTTGGACTTTTTTTTTTTTTAATTTTTTTACTTTTCCTGTGAATTGTCTCATCAGTGACCATAGAGTCCAACCAAATACTGCTTGAGTGATAAGTCAACGAAAAACCATTTTATATCCTTACTTATTTTTTTTAAATACCGGGGGCTGTTTTAAGAAAATGAACGTACTATGATAGAAAAAAAATTCTTGGAAAGATCAGGACAAAAAATGAAATTTAGCTAATTCTTTGAAAAATTAAATTTTAGCCCCCCACATTTATAGATATTTGATTCCAATTTTTTTTTAAATCCATAATTTCCGACTCTATTGCAAATAAAATCAACTTAAATTCTAAATTACAGCACTAAGGTGTTATATGTTTTTTAACTAAGGGGCTGTTTGTTTTTTTTTTACTTAATATTTTAATTGACTTAATTTTAATCAGTTAAGTCATTAAGTTTGTTTTTTTAACTTAATAAAGATTTTCAATAATTAAGCTATTAAGTTATTACGCTAATTTTTTTTATCTTTTTACTTAATTTAAAAAGTTTTAATGCTATCATTAAAATATATTTTCCAAAATATCCCTATCTAATTAATTAATTTTCATCCTTACCTAAATAAAATTTAATAATTAGTATTATTACCCATCTGTATATGAATTGTGATAATATATAGTGGTAGACTATTATTTTTTTTATCTTTTTATATTGTTCAAATTAGCATTATTTATCTTCATAATTTTTTATGAATATTTTTCATATAAAAACATCACAAACTATAATCAAATTGATTAGCATATATGATATAAAATATTAAAGAGTTGTACTCAATTGAATATGATTTATGTTATGATAATTTATTATCTTATTTATATTCTTTGAGATGTTTATTATTTGTTTAACATTATAATTTTGTAAGGGCATAAATGTAAAAATATTAGTTTTTAGATTTTTTAAGTTAAAAAGCAAACAGCTTAATATTTATTTTTACCTATTCAAACAAAAAAATAAACATGTCATTCAGATTTAGATATTCAGCTCCATTCATAATTCAGACTAATTCAGGTCTATTCAGATTTCATACAAAAAAAAAAAAGCTGCCTAAGTTTGAACTTTTTTCAGATATTTACTTATTTTGTATTGTTTATTTTCTTAACTTATCAGTTGTTGTGAAATAATTTTATCTGAATAGAAAACATAAAAAGTCCATTTTTATCTAAAGTGAAACTTGAATAAAAAATTTAATTTTAAATTTCAAAAATATCCTTAAGAATTCATATATTTCCTATATTATATATACACCTAATATTTTTGTATTATTGTTAAAGTTATTTTTGTTCTAATTATTTTAAATTTTTATTCACATGGTAAAATGAATTAAACCAAAATATTGAACAAATTAGATTATATCTATTATGATTTGTAATGAATCAAAACTTAAGTGTCTACTAAAATTCATTAATGTTGTAACATAAAATTATAACTGTATGACCATAATATTAAATAGGGCCTAATTTGGGGCATTTATAAACTTACAATCTTTAAAAAGAAAACCTTATTAAAAGAGTACTACTTAGTGGGAGCCCATTTTTAGTCCTTTAAAAATTTAACTAAAATCAATGAAAAAATTTGTAAGAGAGAGAGAGAGAGAGAAGAAAGAATCGTCATTTTATACTTTTTCACCAACTTGCCCTTTTGGTCCACATGCGCTGAAACTTGTCCACATAAATCTTGTTTGTATACATTTGCTTTAGTACACATCTTGGCATGGTTAGTCTGAAGAAATGAAAGGGAAGGAGAGCATAGAAAATAAGAAGAATGGAAGAGAAAAGAAAAAAAACGATGATATTATTATTAAACTAAAGAATAAAATTAAGAATGACTCTCTTTTTGTTGGTGTAATTTTCGGATATGGAGGCAAAAACAAAGAAATTTCTTAGATTTGAGACGTGTTTGCACACTTTCCTTTAAGGTTTTATTTGCCCTCACCAATTTTGGTTTACTATAGAGTTTTTAATGGCAAATTACCCCCAAGACATAACAAATCCTAAATACAATCTCTAGCAAATAAGATTGTATTCCGTAACACTCAAGAAATCAGAAAAAATATGATATTAATCTAATGTGTGTGTCTATTTTTTAATGAATAAGATGTTTATCGAAAGAATACAACCATTAGAAATGGTACTTCTTCAAATACACTCTTTTTATTTGAATTTGCATCGATTCACAATTGAAACTTTCAAGCCTCGCTAAGCTTTTTTTGACGCGAAAAACATGCTCTAAATAAATGGTTAGCATTTTCTCAATAACGGCGAGCCATTTTATTCCATAATGTCAAATAAGTTGCTTTCAAAATAAACGGTTAGCCGCTTTTCTCCAAACGATTAGCCGCTTTATGTAGAATAAAACAAGTTCTCTGAAATTAAACGGTTAACCGTTTTCTCCAAAAACGGCAAGTCGTTTTATTCTAGAATGTCAAACTAAAAAATGAAAATGTTACAATCTCTCTTACAATCCCCCACTAGATTGTAATATTTTTTCCTGATTTATTAATGATAAACTTATACATACAAAAAGATATCTTTCGATTTTAACCTTTAATTAGTGAGTGTATCTCAAAACATTTACAAGACAATAGCGTGCTAAGCATTAAACTTTATCTCTTAAGTAAATACCGAAGATACATCATATATAAGCTATCGCAGATTTCAAAGTTATGTTCCAATATTTAGCACTATTTCGGCCTTGTGCTCTATCTTGGATTCATGAACATTTATAAGATTAAACCACGATCTTGCTAGAAACGGTACTATTTCTTATGTTCACTTAGGTGAAGCTTCAAATCACGTCTTCAGCTACTGTAAGACTTGAACTTTATTAAGAGTAAATACTCAACTTCAGCCTCGTAGCTATTTGCACCGAATATCTGGAATGGGATTATTTATTATTTGGTGCTAAACCAGTCACATAACAACAACTTGCTATTATCCATTTAATTATGGAGTAGCGGTACAACTACTACATAATTGGGTTACTGTCGTTGGTGACTTTATTAATGAAAGGTTTCAATCCTATTCCAAAAGATGTATTCTTAACTAAGTCTCTTGAAAGACTTTTTGTTAAAGGATCCGCTAGGTTATTATTAGTCCTAACATAAAAAATATTAATAACACCATCTGCTATTAATTGTTTCACATATTCATGTCTCAAGCTATGTCTAGACTTTCCATCATACACTTTGTTATAAGCTCTAGACAATGTAGCTTTACTATCGCAATACAAAGATAGAGATTGCATCGGTTGTGGCCACAACATTATATCAAACAACAAATTTCTCAACCATTCTGCTTCCTTGCAAGTGATATAAACTCACTTTCCATTATTGAATGAGTTATGCATGTTTGTTTCTTTGAAGCCCAAGAACCCGCTCCTCCAGCAATTGTAAAAATCCAACTATAAGTAGATTTATTATCTCTTGTATTGGTTACCCAACTAGCATTTGAATATCCTTCCAATACTTTAGGATAATCATTATAAAACAAACCCAAATTAATGGTCATTTTAAGATAACCAAGTATCTTATTAATTGCTTTCCAGTGTTCAACACTAGGGTTACTCGTGAATCTTGACATTTTACAAACTGCAACGTCTATATTCGGCCTTATACAATGCATAGCATACATCAAGCTACCAATAACACTGGCATATTCTAGTTGTGCTACTGCTCGATTTGAATTCTCTAGTAATTTAATACTAGAATCATATGAGGTATTAGCTTCTTTCAATTTCAAATAATTGAATTTAAGAAGCACTTTCTCTATATAATGAGATTGTTACAACGAGTAACCCCACTATGTTTCTTCACTTTGACACCTCATAACTCTATAAAATGAGAGTTATCATTGCACTTTTAGACTTAAATTAATATTACTTAAAGAGTAAATGATATGTTTTCATTGCATTTTTGTTACATTTTGCATAAATATTCATTTTAGTTTAGTCTTAATAAGTTTTGCTTAATTTAAAGTAATTCGTGCTTAAATTGTGTGCATAATTGTAGGTTTCCTTAGAATTCATGGAAGGAATGTTGATGCAATAGGCTTACAAAAATAAGGAAAGAACATGACTACAAAAGAATTGAAACAAATCAAAGATTGCTATAGCAGCAACCATTCAGCCGTCAGCAACCATTGCCGTAGCAATCTTGGAACAATTCCGCGCGGGATACTTGCAGAATTGCGATCTGCAATTTCCTAATCGACTTATGCGCGCCTAGGCTTCCATTTACCCTAATTTTCAGTTATAAAAGAAGCACACATCATAAGAAATGAGGGGGCCATCACCCAAGGAGAAAAACACAAAGAAACAAAACAAAAACAAGATTCAAGAGAGAGATTGAAGGCTACACAAGAGGAAAAATTGTAGAGATCAATTGGGAGCTCAATCATTCTTATCCTTCTCTTGTTTTCGTGTTTTCTATTTATTCATGGGGATATGCTTCATGACTGAAACTTTGTTCTTTATTTTTCTTTTGTAAACTATGAACTAAATTTATTTGTGGTTGACTGATAAACAATCTTGATGGTTTATTGACTGAATAAATGTGTTGTTGCATGTTTACTGTAGCAGTTTGTTTTGATAGTATTAATTTTAATTCATTATTTCGGTTGATCACCCATTTAATGGTACAAGTTAGGAGAGAGCCGCAAAAAGGCCTATCATAGTAGAACATATAAGAGCAATACTTGGTTTTAGATTGGATTTCCTAGACTGAGTTTAACTTATCCCAAAAGGGCCATGCTTAATATAAAATTAGTGATGAACTAGACATAGGGATTCACCTTGTAGGGTAAATAGAACCTAAGCGTGTAATGTTATATCTTATGTTGGCATAACAACTTATCACTGTTAGGTTGCATATAGATATAAGATATCCAACATGCGGCGGCTAAGGATACATAAGGATTACGCAGAATGACTAACCATTAGAAAATAGTCAAGACCATTAAGAGAGTTTATTCACTCAACTACTATATATTCCCATTAGTTTTATCCTTATGTTTGACGTGATAATCTATTTTGTTGCATTTTATTTACTGTGTTTTTATTTTAATTAGTAAATTAGTTTCATTAATTGTTTTATTTTACTTTAGCACAAAATCTGCACTGTTAAGATATCAATCCCTGTGGAGACGATCTTGAATACTCATCACTTTATTACTTGTTGTGTACACTTGCACATTGACACCAATAGCATTAGTATTTATACACCAACAAATTTTTGGCGCTGTTGCCAGAGATTGATTGTTTATTGTGATTTGTAAAATTAATTTTAACGATGTTAATTTTTTATTTTATTTTAATTTGTTTATTTTGTTGACATGAGTGATCTAGCAACTCTTGCATGCGCAAATAGAAATCTGTTGACTTCTAGTTTGATTTAGAAATTGAAAGAACTGCAAGGAGATTGAGAAGAGAGCATCGGGAATTACAAGCTATTGTAGCAATGGATGATTTGTAAAATTTGAGAAACTTGAACCATAGAGAGGGGATACAACCAATCAATGTACATGAAGGTCTGAATGGACAATGTGTTCAAAAGAAACCAGGGAACAACAACATTATTCACATGACGAACGATAGAGATAGAGCCATTCGAGACTACGCAATGTTGACTTCTCAAGCCATACAATTTTGAACTCAAACCCGTGATGTTTCAGATGCTTCAAACAGTGGGGCATTTTTAATGGTTTTCCATCCGAAGATCCTCATCTACACCTTAAGTTATTTTTGAAAGTGAATGATGCTTTCTAGATTGCTGGAGCATCGTAGGAAGCATTGAGACTCAGAATTTTCCCATTTTCTTTAAGAGATCGAGCAAGAGCATGGTTAAATTCTCTACCACCAGATTCTATCACTACATGGAGTGACTTAGCTAACAAATTTTTGTTGAAATACTTCCTGCCAACCAAGAATGCAAAGTTGAGGAACGAGATCACATCTTTCCATCAATTTGAAGATGAGAGCTTGTGTGACGCATGGGAGAGATTTAAGGAGTTACTCAGAAAATGTCCTCATCATGGTATTCCTTGCTGCATACAGTTGGAAACTTTCTATAATGGTCTCAACCCAAGCACTGGATTGATGGTGGATGCTTCAGCAAATGGGGTACTGTTATCTAAGTCTTACAATGAGGCTTGTGAAATTTTAGAGAGGATAGCCAATAATAACTATCAGTGGCCATCAACCAGACAAGCTGCAGCAAGAGGAACAACATGAGTTCATAATGTAGATGCCTTGATAATATTGTCAGCCCAAGTAACTTCATTAACAAGGATGGTAAAGGCTATGACTACTATTCCAGCAATTGTTAACCAAATTTCTGATGTGTCTTGCGTTTATTGTGGAAAAGGGCATTTATTCGACAATTATCCTGGGAATCCAACTTCAGTCAATTATGTGGGAAGCTTCATAAGAGACAATCCATATTCTAACACTTACAACCCGGATGAAGACAACACCTAAACTTTTCATGGAGTTATCGAACTGATCACATAAGACCTAGTGGACAGTACTTACTCAACCACCTGGATTTTATCAGCAAAATCAAGAGAAAAGAAGCATCAACAATGATCAACTCAGCTCCCTTAAAGAGTTGATTAAGGATTATATTGTGAAGAATGAAGCAATTGTTCAAAGTCATACTGTATCTTTGAGAAACTTAGAAAATCAAATTGGACAGCTTGCTACAACAATAAGCAATGGGCGGTTTACCCAAAGAGAGAACCCAAGAAGAGAAGGTAAAGAGCACTGCAAAGTAATTAACTTGAGATCTGGAAAGGATGTTGATAGTCCCGTTGGTGTACTAAAAAGAAAAGTTGAATCCACTTCAATCCAGAAAGAAACTCAAAGTGAAAAAGAGCCATAATCCTCTACTTCACAGCACACTGATGAGAGTAGTCAATCTGCAACATTTGCCGAAAATGATGATCCAACACCTGTGGATAACGAGGCTGTAGCACCAACCCAGAACATGGTAAAAAAGAAGCTGTTTGCACAACTTACTGCAGCACAGCAGTTTAGGCACCCACCACCTTTCCCTCAAAGATTTCAAAAGCAGTAACAAGATAAGCAGTTCAGTAAAATCTTGGGAGTGTTGAAACAACTACATATCAATATCCCTTTTGTGGAAGCTCTAGAGCAAATGCCAAACTATGCGAAATTTTTTACTGATATTTTGACAAAGAAAAGAAGACTTGGAGAGTTTGAAACAGTTACTCTAACACAAGAGTGCAGCCGAATACTTCAGAGTAAGATACCACAGAAGATGAAGGAACCAAGAAGCTTCACAATCCCATGCTCCATAGGCACTAAATACAGTGGCAATGCACTTTGTGATCTAGTCTCATGCCTCTATCAATGTTTAAGCAATTGGGAGTTAGTGAATGTAGACCAACAATGACTCTACAACTTGTCCGATCTCATGCCTATCCAGAAGGGAAGATTGAAGATGTGTTGGTGAAGGTGGATAAATTTATTTTTCCGGTGGATTTCATTGTGCTAGACTTTGAGGCAGACAAAGAAGTGCCAATCATTCTCGGGAGACTTTTCTTAGCCACATGAAAGACTTTAATTGATGTTCAAAAAGGAGAATTAACCATGAGGGTGAATGACCAGCAAGTTACATTCAATGTGCTGGATGCCATGAAGAGTGCCGATGAGATTGAAGATTGTAATTTTATTAGTGTTGTGGACTTTGTTATAGCAGAGAGATTACACAATTGCTGCAGTAAGGAAAAAATCAATGCTGTAATAATTGAAGAACTTGATGATGAAGATTATGGAGTAGCTAACATAGCATAGTCAGGGGAGAAGCAACCCTTCAGAATTGACGAGCAAATCCAGCAAAGGGATAGGCCAAGAGCGAAGCACTATATAGGAGATGATGTGAACAGCCTAAGGAAGGATCGGTTCCTGAAGGATCTAGGTTGAGGAAACAAGAAAGGTCAGGCTGAAAGACCTAAAATCAAGCGCTAATTGGGAGGCAACCCAATAAAGGAAGTTGTTTCAAGTTTTTAAGGCATTGAATTTAACTTTTAAATTATTTAAATTTTCTTTTTGTTATTTTAAGTATACATCTAATTTTTTTTGTCTTTGTGTTAAATTGCAGCAAGTAAAAAAAAATGTGGACAAAAAGAGCATGAGGGAATTACTGCAGCATTACTTACATCATAACATATAACATAAGATTCTCAAACAACAAAGGCATTTCTTGCTTTTGCAACAGCAAAAGGATCGATCAAATTTTATGATAAGGAGTGTTAGAGAAGTGGATTAAAGAAGAAGTAACCTTTACACTGTCTTTCTTCCAAAGAATACCTAACCGCTAGTTTATTTTACTTCTTTCTGCAAAAATTTTCTTTCATTTAGCTTTAATTTTCTGATTTATTCTGCATGTCCTTTTATTTAGTGTATGCATGTCTGGTTTATGTGGTTTTGTGTTATGTGCTTGTGAGGACACAACACCACTTAAGTTTGGGGGGGTTGTGTTTCTAAGTGCATGTGTTTATGCTTGTGTTGTGAGTTGTGTGAAGCTCTGTTATCTAATATTTGTGTATGGATTTGAAAACCTAATGAAGATAAATTGAATGTTATTCAGTATTTATGAGAATTCTATGTAGAGATAATTATAGAAAGAGGTTGAAATTCTGTCCTGACACTTAAACTTTGGTTGAGTTTTATGAGAATGTTGTAGCAAAGCCAAAAAAAAAAGAGTAGAAAATATCTCAAGTTTAGGAAAAAAATTTTGTTGGACTATGCCTGTTATGAAATAAATTTTGCTCCAATGATTTAAGTTGCTGAGTAACCAGGGTTGAGTATGCACCCCATATGCAAACATGAGTGCAAAGGCAACAAGAGCTATGAGCAGTGCTGCAGCAATTATAAATAATAAAAAAAAATTAAAAAAAAAAGCAAAAAAAAATGGTAATGAAGGAATGAAAAATAAAGAGGTCCATTGCCTAGGATACTGAGTAACCTGATCTGTTCATGAGCCCCATGTTCAGCCTTGAGTCAAAGGCGTCCAAAGGTAAGACCTAGATATAACATCCTAGATGCATTGCTGCAGCAACTCTGACATGTACTTTGAGTGAGTAATTGGGTGTCATCATTACAAGTGATGGACACTCACATGAAAGCTCAATGTTGCATTGAAGAGTTTAATTGAAAAAAAAAAGTATTATTATTGTAGCACAGTTTGAGTTTATTTGTGAATTCTACTCCCCCATATGTGAATATATTTGTGTTCTACCTTTGAATTATATGCAATGTCTCTGTAATGTTGTAGCACATCTAGAATTTGATCAAAGTGGCACACACACACTTTGGACGAAATGCGGTCTAAGTCAAAAACTGAACTGCTAAGGCTATTTTGCGTAATTAAGAATGTGATCTGAGGGTGGAAAAATTCTTGTAAATTTAATGACAAAGCTAAGTTATTTGTTCCATGACTGTGTGATTGAAGTGTTAGCGTGTTGTCATTACTTGAGGACAAGCAATAGTTTAAGTTTGGGGGTGTGATAACTTTATGAAATGAGAGTTATCATAGCACTTTTAGACTTAAATTAATATTACTTAGAGAGTAAATGATATGTTTTCATTGCATTTTTATTACATTTTGCATAAATATTCATTTTAGTTTAGTCTTAATAAGTTTTACTTAATTTAAAGTAATTCGTGCTTAAATTGTGTGCATTATTGTAGGTTTCCAGAAGCTCAGAATTCATGGAAGGAATACTGATACAATAGGCTTGCAAAAATAAGGAAAGAACATGACTACAAAAGAATTGAAACAAATGCAGCAATTCTTGTAGTCGTTCTTTGTAGCAACCATTATCAGCAATCCTGGAACAATTTCGTGCCGGATACTTGCAGAATTGAAATCTGCAGTTTCTTAATCTGACTTATGCGCGCCCTAGGCTTCCGTTTACCCTAATTTTCAGTTATAAAAGAAGCACACATCATAAGAAATGAGGGGGTCGTCACCCAAGGAGAAAAACACAAAGAAACAAAAGAAAAACAAGATTCAAGAGAGAGATTGAAGGCTTCACAAGAGGAAAAATTGCAGAGATCAATTGAGAGCTCAATCATTCTTATCATTCTCTTGTTTTCGTGTTTTCTATTTATTCATGGGGATATGTTTCATGACTGAAACTTTGTTCTTTATTTTTTCTTTTGCAAACCATGAACTAAATTTATTTGTAGTTGACTGATAAATAATCTTGATGGTTTATTGACTGAATATATGTGTTGCTGCATGTTTGTTTTGATAGTATTTATTTTTATTCATTATTTCGGTTGATCACTCATTTAATGGTACAAGTTAGGAGAGAGCCGCAAAAGGGTCTATCTTAGTGGAACATATCAGAGCAATACTTGGTTTTAGATTGGGTTTCCTAGATTGAGTTTAACTTATCCCAAAAGGGCCATGCTTAATATAAAATTAGTGATGAACTAGACATAGGGATTCACCTTGTAGGGTAAATAGAACCTAAGCGTGTAATGTTATATCTTATGTTGGCATAACAACTTATCACTGTTAGGTTGCATATAGATATAAGATATCCAACATGCGGCGGCTAAGGATACATAAGGATTCTGCCCAGTGTTGTAGCAGATACCGCAGCAATCGAGCTAACCATTAGAAAATAGTCAAGACCATTAAGAGAGTTTATTCACTCAACTACTATATATTCCCATTAGTTTTATCCTTAAGTTTGACGTGATAATCTATTTTGTTGCATTTTATTTACTGTGTTTTTATTTTAATTAGTAAATTAGTTTCATTAATTGTTTTATTTTACTTTAGCACAAAATCTGCACTGTTAAGATTGTTGTAGCAAATCTGATAACATCAATCCCTATGGAGACGATCATGAATACTCATCACTTTATTACTTGTTGTGTACACTTGCACATTGACACCAATAGCATTAGTATTTATACACCAACAACACCTAAGATAGTATCTACTTCACCAAGATCTTTCATCTTAAATTGTGATTTGTATTATTTACTCCTTGCATATTTGTTCCAAAGATAAGCAAGTCATCAACATACAAGCATATTATCACACCAAAATCATTAGTAAATTTAAAATATATGCATTTATCAGCATTATTATGCTTAAAACTGTGAGATAAGATTACTAAATCAAACTTCTCATGCCATTGTTTTAGTGCTTGCTTTAAACCATAAAGCGACTTGAGTAACTTGCATAATTTTTTCTCATTTCCACGCAAAATAAATCTCTCAGGTTGTTCCATATAGATTTCTTCATCAAGATCACCATTAAGAAAAGCGGTTTTAACATCCATTTGATGCACATACAAATTGTTCAATGAAGCAATTGCAAATAGCACTCTTATAGATGTTAACCTTGCCACCGGAGCATATTTATCGAAATAATCAATACCACTTCTTTGCTTAAACCCTTTGGCTACTAATCTAGTCTTAAAAGTTTGCAAAGAACCATCACTATTGTACTTTCTTCTAAACACTCATTTGATGCTAATTGGTTTAGATCTCAGAGGAAGATCAACGAAGACCCATGTTTGATTTGACATGATCGAATCCATTTCATCATTTACTGCCTCTCTCCAAAAGGAAGCGTCTCTAGAAGACATAGCTTCGATAAATGTCTTTGGATCCTTTTCAACATTTAACAATGGTGCTTTGTTAAGTACATTTTTTCTATCCCCTTCAACTAAGAAGAGTAATGCTTGTGATGAAATAAAATTCGGAGCTAAACTCTTTTCTTTCTTTTCACGTTGACTCATCTTTGGTTCGAAAGATGTCATAGACTCTTTCCTTTTATTGTTATTAATGGAGGTACTAGGTGTATTACCACATGGTTGATCAATGATTGATTCTAGTTCAATATTTGAATCATGTTGAAATTTATTTTCAATAAATTCAACATCTCTAGATTCCACAATCACATTAGAATCTAAATTTAACAATCTATAAACCTTGGAATTTTCAACATATCCTATGAAAACACTTTTCATACCTCTAGCACCTAACTTTGATGATTTAGGTGTTAACATGAATATGTTAATAATATTAATTTTGATGATAACAAACTTTAAATGGTTTTTTGATAAAAATGTTGGAGTTATTCCTTAATAAACGAAAGCCTTAATAATCATTCCATTCATTTTTCATAAAAGATGGACTTTCAAATTAGAAAAAGATTTTCTGCAAAATCTGGTTTAAAATGTAATTCTGGATATAAACGGTGAACCGTTTATTTAAACGGTTAACCGATTAACACCAGAGAGCAACATATTGCCTAAGCTCTAACCATTTATGAAAAACGGAAAACACAAAAGATGGAAAGGCTACTGGAATTTAACGGTGAACCGTTTATTGAAACGGTTAACCGATAACATCCAGAATTGAAGGTTGTACTCCTCTGGCACTATTTAACGAAACCGGATAAGGCTGAATTGTTTTGCGAGTTCGAAACAAACGGCGAACCGTTTATTACAAACGATTAACCGATAATATCCAGAGAAGTCACTTCATGCAAGTCCTTAACCGTTTAATGTAAACGGATAACTGATGTTCATCTTGCAGGTCTCTGAAATTTAACGGCGAAAGGGCAATCCTAAACGGAAAACCGTTTATTTGAATATTTGGCCCAACGGTAACTTTTGACCAGTCTAAACGGTTAACCGTTAATGGTAAACGGTGAACCGTTTTCGGACCGATAGTTTGTAACGGCTAGTTTTTCAGCTCCAGATATAAATAAGCTCATTCAAATTCAAAGAAGGTTGATCACAACATGACTACTGAGCTTACACTTGAGAGTACAATCTTCATTGAGCTTTAAAATACATTCTTGCTTCATCTATTCACATATTGGGTATTATCTTGTAATCTTAAATATTGTGAGAGGCAGAACTAGTTTATAATCTTTTATCTTTAAGTGATTGTAAGTGTTGGGATACACTTGGGTTAAGAGATTGGGATAATCTCTTGTTGTAAAGGTTATTGACACCTTGGAAGTCAAGTGTAAGCATTTGAAGCCTTGGAGGCTTGCTTAGTGGAATCCTCAAGCTCGGAAAGCTTGGAGGCGTGGACGTAGGCAAGGTTGGCCGAACCACGTAAAAATCTCAGTGTTTGAATCTCTCTTCCTTTATCCTTTTTGTTGTGGTTAATTCATTTGTTATTGCTTTGAATGTGTTTCATATTTGCATTGAGTTTTTACTTATAAATTGAATAATTTTTTAGAATTCCAATTCACCCCCCCTCTTGAGTTGCATAACTAGTATTTCATTAGGATCATGTATTTTATAAAAAACTAAACAACCCTGCACTTAAATACATCAAGTTTGGTTTTTCTTCATTTTCAAATTTCATAAAGAGATACATGTGTTTTAAAAAATTTGATTCTATTATAAATACGACATGTAGTGAGTAAAGCTTCCCCCTATAAATTGTTTAGTAGTTTTGCATTAAAAGTCATGGATTTAATTATATCAGTAAAGATCATATTCTTCCTTTCAGCTAAACTATTTTGTTGAGGAGTAAATAGAGTTGATCTTTGGTGAATAATTCCAAATTCTTCACAATAATTATCAAACTCAATTGAGAAATATTCACCACCTTTATCACTTCGAACCATCTTGATTTTCTTATCTTTTTGGTTCTCAACTTCAGCTTTGAAAATTTTAAATTTATCAAAAGCTTTATCTTTTGTTCTAAGTAAATACACATAAGTGTATCTAGAACAATCATCAATAAAAGTAATAAAGTATCTCTTACCTCCTCTTGTTAAAATGCCATTATACTCACAAATATCGGTATGTATTAGATCCAATATTTGAGTATTTCGTTCGGCTTTAGGAAAAGGTTTCTTACTTAATTTAGCTTGGATGCAGATTTCACACTTACGACTTTTAATATCATTGCAATTAATCAAATCATGCTTAGACATGTATTTCAAAGATCTAAATTCAAATGTGCTAATCTAGCATGTCAAACATCACAAGACTCGACAATATAAGCTAAATTGATATCATTATTATTAATGTTGAGTTTGTACATACCATCACAAGAATACTCTTTCCCAACAAATATTCCATTCTTTGAGATAATACAAGTATTATCCTCAAGCACAATCTTAAGCCTATGCTCACACATACAACTAGAAGAAATAAGATTCTTCCTAACGGAAGGTACATGAAAGACATTATACAATGTAACTTTCTTTTCAGAAGTAAAATTAATCTCAACTACTCATTTCCCTGCTACTATGGCTGCATCATTGTTCCCCATGAGAACCTTTTGTCCTTTTGTTTCTTCTTGTACGATAAGAAAAATTTCTTATCATTACAAACATGAATGGTTGCTCCCGAATCGAGCCACCAATCACAAGACTTAGTTTCAACCATATTAGTTTTAGTAATCATGCCAATTTGCATCTCAAAAATCATAACACAAATCTCTTCAGAGTTGTCTTCAACAACATTAGCCTTATGAGAATTCACTTCTTCCTTTTTCTTGAATCTGCAATTACTTTGGCGATGGCCTTTCTTGCCACAAAAGAAACAATTTCCAAAAAATTTTGTGTGTTGGACTTTTTAAATTTCTTGTCATTCTTGAGCTTCAAATTCTTTGAAAATTTACTAGCTTCAACAACATTAAGTTTAGTAGAATCATGCTTGTACTTGGAATCTCGAGATCTTATTTCTTCTTCGATTACCAAGTGTTTCTATAACTCTTCTAAAGTTATGTTCTCTCTCCTATGAAGAAGTTTCTTTCTATAATCATTCCAACTTTGAGGCAATTTAGCAATAATAGCCCCAACTTGAAATGATTCAGAAATTTCAACTTTCAAATCCCCAAGCTTAGTAACTATAATTTGTAATTCATGTATTTGATCAAGAATGGATTTTGTCTACCATAATAAATTCAAAATATTTAGGCACAAGGATTTTGTCAGTACCTTCCTTCTACGTTTTATATTTATACTCAAGAGCCTTCTAAATTTCCACCGGAGAAGTCATGGAATTATAAAGATCATAGAGCCTGTCAGAAAGCGTATTGAGTATGTGACCCCGACACATCAATTCATCATCTTCACGCTTTTTCCTCGCAGCCTTAAGATCTTCAGTATCATCTTCTTTTGGCTCTCAAAATGGTTCCAATTTTGGATCAAGAACATATGCAATTTTCATAACAGTGAGAAGGAAGAACAGTTTTTCCTTTCAACGAATAAAATTAGTGTCATCAAAACGATCAAGATGGACACTATGATTAAGAAATGAAGTCAGATTCTTCTCAGCCTCCATTTGAAATAAAACCTTAAAGATTGTTGGTGTAATTTTCGGATATTTAGGCAAAGAACAAAGACATTTCTTAGGATTTGAGACGTTTTTGCACACTTTCCTTTAAAGTTTATTTGCCCTCACCAATCTTAGTTTACTATAGAGTTTTTAATGGCAAATTACCCCCAAGATATAACAAATCCTGAATACAATCTCTAGCAAATAAGATTGTATTCCATAACACTCAAGAAATCTGTAAAAAAAATCTAATATTAATCTAATGTGTGTGTCTATTTTTTAATGAAGAAGATATTTATTTGAAAGAATACAACCATTAGAAATAGTAATTCTTCAGAGACACTCTTTTTTGTTTGAATTTGCATCGATTCACAATTGAATTTTTCAAGCCTACTAACCGTTTTTCAGTTGACGCAAAAACACGCTCTCTGGAAATAAACGGTGAGTCATTTTCTATAGAATAGAAAACATGCTCTCTGGAATTAAACGGTTAGTCGTTTTCTCCAAAATGCTTTCTAGAATTAAACGGTTAGTCGTTTTCTCCAAAATGCTTTCTAGAATTAAACGGTTAGCCATTTTCTCTAAAAACAGCAAGTCATTTTCTTCCAGAATGTCAAACCAAAAATGAAAAATGTTACAATCTCTCTTACACTTTTTCTATTATTTCTCTCCTTCTCTCTCCTTCGTATTTCTCACATCTTCTCTAATTTTTTTCGATCAAATATGGGCTCAAGTATTTGCATATGCTTTAGTCCATATTGTTAAGCAATAAATATGCTTGAATTGATTCCTTGAATCAAGCATATCTATTGCCTAACACACAGGATTTCGTATGCTCTTTCTTTGACCATCACCATTTTTATATATATAGAGTCTTTCTCTAGTGAGAAGACCATCACTTTATTAAAGAAAGGATTTCACTGAAATACAACAAATACATATTTTTATACATTGAAAACTATATTTTTTTATTTGATAGTGCATTTTCTTATTAGTATCCATGCTCCCACTAGAGAATGATTATATATGTACTTGAAAAGATATCACTTATCAATTGCATTGTAATGTTTTTATTATTATGAAAAAATTCACATATACGCTTCCAAAATAAAGCCCTACAAATAAAAAGCTTTTTATTAGAATATTCCATCACTTCTGGCACGTGAATTATTTTATTTATAAAAAAATTGTATTGCTTTTGAGCATGCATTTTTATTTTCTTGATCTAGCTTATAATTTGATGTTTAGGTTGCTGTTCTTTTTTTTTTTGCCTTCAATTTTGTAACTGGTTAAGTTGATCATGTTCTCTTTTCAAATGTAATTCTCTTTATTGTTATAAGAGCATTGAAATGAGAATTAACGCTTAACAAAAGCTGAACAAAACTCATTTTAGATGACTTTAATTTTTTTTGTTCTAAAATATATCAAAACAATGCCATTTGGAGGGTGTTTTTATCAGCCTTTTTATCAGACTTTAGTTCAACAATCATCATCATCATTATTATTATTATTGCTATTGTTATTATTATTGTTGTTGTTGTTATTATGGTTAAAATTTACTTTAAAGCAGATAAACAACAAAAAAAAAAGTTCAAGTGATATCATCAAAAAGAAAAATAGAAAATTCCATGCAGAACGTAAAATCTTCAAATGTGGTCCGGCAATCCGCAAAGATTATGCAAATTGTTGGAGATCGAAACGATTGAAATTTTAAAAGTGAGAAGCCTTTTGATTGGTACGGAAGATATGGTTTAGACCATTGCGATAGTGGAAGTGGCATAGTTTGTTATATATATATATATATATATATATAACCATTTTTAGGTTGGATGTCCGGACCTCACCTCTCTCCATCCCAAATTAAACACGCATGTCCCTTTTAGCACATTCACAGGCTTGTAGTTGAAAGTTTGAAAGCACAAAAAGTTTTTAATTACCACAATCATCGCACATTGTCATAAGACATTTAACGAGGTTCATTTCTTTAATTTTCAAAAGCGCGTAGTATTTTATAATAAGAAAACTCCTCACTCTAATAAAGTTTAGGATAATTTAAAAGAAAAAAAAAACTCTCTAATGCAGTGTATAGAAACCTGTATTTTTTTACTATTTTAACTTGTCGTCAATCCCTTATTGGAAAAATAAGGAACACACACACGCACACAAATTATATATATAAAAACACAAATTATATCCCAGTTCCAATATATATTATCAAGTCTCTTTTTACTTCCTTTCTGTCTATATATACACACACACATTTTTTAATATTTATGTGAACTAGTCTTTAAGTAATCTATTGTCAGATTCTTTTCGTTCAGTTCAAATATGAGTACTCTATAAATAATTATAATGATTCAAATTTTAGTACATACATCCTCGTTAGAAATATGAGTACTCTATAAATAATGATTAAACTTCAATAGCCATATCCCTGTTAAAAGACGCTGAATTACTAATATTGGATCGGTTGGCTTAATTTCTGTAGGCTCTTGGCCTATTTTGTCAAAAAGCCATGCGCAGCCGTACCCTTCGTCAGTATGTGGTCCAAGAAGTTCTCAAGATTTTCTTGCCGGTTTGGGATTCGCATGGTTATTATGAGTTATGACAAAATTAAAAAGCACATGATGACAAAGAACCTTGTTAATTGTCACATATTAGAATTTGCAACTCCCCACATACTCTTCCCGAAACCCCATAAATATGTTTATGCCACATACTGGCCTTGCAGAGCACTCTCGCAAGTCTCTAATACCTATAGGACGTGTACATTTATATCTTCTTCAAGAAATAATTAATATCTTCTCCAAGAAACATGGAGGTGTACTCAAAGAAGATCACTAAAACTGATGCCCGTGTCAGACTTTCGGTTTCGACCGAAAGTCTTGATAACCATTTTTTTCAACTGGCAGCTGGTGAGCAGTCTCGAGAATTCGTGGCGGTTGATGCGGACGATGAAGGTCAGTGTTGGAGACTTCATTTGAGTATCCGTTCGAAAGGTTACAGAAAGCCTGTTATCTCCGGTGGTTGGATGAAATTTGTTCGAGACAAGAATGTGCAAATCGGTGACGCTGTTTGGTTTTCTAAGGAATATTATTATGATCAAGCTACTGCTACACAA
This sequence comes from Citrus mangshanensis, assembly GCA_030449895.1. Taxonomy (NCBI): domain Eukaryota; kingdom Viridiplantae; phylum Streptophyta; class Magnoliopsida; order Sapindales; family Rutaceae; genus Citrus; species Citrus mangshanensis. Next base: position 542,977 of record JASUUJ010000242.1, read on the forward strand.
ATGATGAGGTACAGGGTTAGAGTGACCAGAGAAATTCAAATTCTCGGTGTACGGCACGTCGCAGTGGTGCCTTGAAGAATTTACATGCATGCTGATCTGCACGTGGGTGGTTTGTTTATATAATTTTATTTCTTTCTGTGAGTACAGCTGCAACTTCAAGTGGCTTGGGGTTAATATGACTGAACTCTGATTTGACTTGACTGGAGGGATATATAATATATAGAAGAATAAACGCGGTGTTGGTGTGGTGCCTTTGTTTTAATCTCGGTTGTGACATTTTTATTTATACTATCCTTCCATGTTTAGGTGGTTGTTCATCTAGTTTTATTTTTATTTTTCACTTGCCTCTTTTGTTATTTTATAAATATATTCTCCTCGTGTTGTTAGAAATCTTCAATTTGCTTTATATATATATATATGGGGGATATATGGGGCAATTATTCAACCACCACTCATTTTTTTAGACTTTCCACAAATACCCATATAATTTTTTTCTTTGCAGAATTCCACCAAAAGTTGACTTGTGCACTTCCATATTAAGCTGTTATAACTTACTGGCATCAAAAGAGGTAAACTTTTTATTAGACCTGAACAGAAAAAACTTCCAAAACCACGATGTCTTTCCCGCTGTGGGGCTCTCTTCGTCTACTCTCTCCCCGGAGACCTCACTCTTCCTCCCCCTTCGATTGCCTTAATCTCGCACGCACAGCCTCCCCTTCCTTTCCTTATTATAGAGATTGGAAGCTTGACTTCGAGCCAAGTTTGAAACCCAAGGTATTTTCTTTCAAGACCTCCTGATTATCAGACCAAGCATTCAAGATCTCCTGATAATCAAGCTTCTTCCCCTGCACCTGCTTCACGCGCCATGCACCAACAGCATCAGCATCCCCGTCATCATCAAGGCAACTGCTCCCTTCCTCTTCTTTAATAATCCTCTTCTTCTTCTTCTTCTTCAAATCTACCGCCTCACTGTAACTCACCTACCTCTCCTCAATCGCATCACCCCATCGCCATCCGTACAAGCCCATAATCACTGCACTCACGGTGACCGTCACCGTAACTCAACAGCGGTGGAGACGACAGTGGACCCTCCTCCGATGCCGTGGGTAGGCTGTCAAGAGTGGTGTTTCTGTCGGTGGCCGCATCGAATAGGAAACTTGCAACATTACATTGTTGTTTTCTTGATCATGCATGTCTAATTTGCTGTTATGATCTTCTGGGTGAAGCGGGAAAGGATTCAACTGCTTCATTCTATGCGTATTCTCTAAATCCTTCCCCTCCCCCCCCCCCCCTTTTGCCACTTGGCTGTCTATAATTTAAGCTCGTGTTTGTTGAAAAAAAGGCGGCTATCTGGGACAAATAAAAATTTGCATATTTTGTAGCTTATTCTTTGTTTTGTTTCTAAGAAAGTTGGGGAAAAGGAAGGAAAAAAAAGTTGGAATTTAATGCTTACTCTTAAGTTTTGTCTGCTGTTGTTTTCAAATGGGTGTCTATGATGATTTCGGCTTTTGTTTTTTTTTCCCCTTTTTCTGAAAGATTTTTTTTTGTTTTTTTTGGAAATTTGGTCTCCCACATTTTGTTAATGGGTGGTGAATAAATTATAAATATACAGCAATACTTTTCAGGGTGTCTGAATGTAATTTTTTTGGATTTTTTTTTTCCCTAAAACTCTCCATTTTCAATTTGAACTTGGAGTTAAAAGTATGGCGGATTAAGCTTGCACTTTTGTTGGATGCCGGATTATTTTAGGAAGTGAATGTGAAAGAAAATCAATCCTTGAATCTTACTCTTTTATTAGAAGAAAATTATATTTTGTGGGTGCCGTAAGATTCAGCTGCTTCTGTTGTTGCTTTTGCTTCCTTTTGCTCTTCTTGTTGGAGCTCTGTTGATGATAATTCCTTCCTTGTGGCTCAGCTTCAAGCTCAGAGTAAATTAAGTTTCAAGCTCTGATTTTTTTTTTTTTTTGGCATTTATAATTAGGGAAAAACAATAATTTTATGTTTGGAGTTAAAAATATCATTTAATTAATATTCCGTTAGTTTTCTTAACTGAGTGAAGGTGGAAGTCGATGAATGAAAGACAATGTCAACTCAAGTATAATTATATAAAAAGAAAAAAAATTATATATGTATTTATGAAAAAATACAAGAAAAAATGAGTGGTTGGTGGATAATTGTCCCTTTTTTTCCTTAAACCATAATTTTAGCACACAAAGTTAATTAGACACAGTTTTTTCATTAGCACAACATTATGGATTAACTACATGCCATCATTAATATGTAATAAATTAATTACTTTTGCCATTGACATTGACTACGTATGAGAGCTTAGGCAAATGTTGATAGAATTACGAAAGTTCACATTGGGGTATCAAGAATTGATATCATCAGTGAAAGTAATAACGAGCCTCATAAAAAGCAGTCACAATCTCAGCCACTGTCCAAGCACATGATCGAAACCAACTTGGCAATCTTCACTAGCTTGGCAAGACAAATTGGGCCATCAAGATTAAGTCATAGCAAGCACCTCACAAGGCAATAAATCATATCAACTGCTAGTCTTTTCAATAATTGATATTTTCATCAACATATGATTCACTCCAATGGCTAGTAATATATCAAGTAATAACTCTGTGATTTATCCTGTATATAATAACTCTTGTGATAGTTACTGTGTAAGATTCAAGAAATACAATTTAAATTAAAACAGTATTGGAAGCCCTTCTTTTTCTTACACAAATGTTGACACAAAATCTCGGTCCTTCGATCTCAATCTGATGGTTGAAAATAATGATGATACGCTAAATATTATTAATTCCTTTTTTTTATCTTTTTCTCTCTTTTACAGCATCTTCTTCCTCCATAATTTCTTCATTAGTATTGTTTTTTTTTTTAAAAAAAGGTCTTAGACGATCTAATATTCCAATTTCAAGCTTTAAGAGAAAATGATCTAGCCTTATTAATATAATCATACAACACTTTGCATCCATTTGACTTTTCTTTTTTTTCCTTGTCAGTAATAAGAATTAAATAATGAAGTAATCACTTCACAAACAGACGTACATGACTATAAGCTTTTTGTGGCTATGATTTTTATCAGAAATAAAAGGAAAATTATAAAGCATAACTGAGCTTTTTTTTTTGTCTTATATAATGTGAACAACACTTTTTTTCTTCTATGTACTTTCTCTTACTCTTTAATTTATGATATAACACTGTTATTGTTTCTTCTTTTTCTTTGTTGATAGTGATAAACCATACAATCAGTAGCAACAACCCACCATTAATGCACATGGCCATAAATATTATTGGTTGCAAATATCTCAACAAAATCACAATAAAGATGAGCATCCTCCAAGATTTGTCTTCAACGATCTCTTATTCTAGACACAATCTTTATTTGGAGCAAGTATCCTTGATATCCCTATGTACAAATGATTCCATTCCTTAATGTAAATAGGACAGCCTGTCTAGCGAATCTCTAAGAGATTTGGCTGGCTTTGACACTTGTATATAAGCTTGTAACCCTCTCGCTCTTTACAGGAAACAAGATAATATTTTCAGATAGAGAATACTACGTATAAAAGAGAGAAATAAAGAAAAAATATTAAAATAAGCTAAAATAAGAGAGAAAAGGATAATAGAACGACATATAATATTTGCTAGGGTCAAATTATATTCATTTTTCTTTAAAAAAGAAATTCGCATCAACACTAATTTGAACTATTAGATTGATTAGCATTAAAGGGCTGAGATTTAGTGGGAAAATTTGTGTTAAAAAATAGGGCCTACGGATCCTATCCCATTTATATTTTTTTCAAATTTCTTAAAGTTATCAATCAGATTGAATTAAATTGAAAGCTGAAACGGATGATTTCTGGTCATATTCAACAAACTAAACGACGAAGATAAATAAAAAGCAACAAAAACGAAAAATAAAACTACTAAAAATCACCGCCCTTGGCCCTTCACTAAGGATGCTGAAGAGAGAATCCGGTTAATTCATTTGAATGACCAAAAGCTAATCCTAAAAAATCAATGATAACCAAATGATACATCTTTATGATGATTCAAAATTAAAAGTTTAAAAACCATGACAATGACAAAGGTGATATCATGTGAAAGCCTTTTTCAGTAATAACTAATGAGTATCATTTTAATTTTTACCTCTTGCTATACTTGTCCGCTTTTTTGCTCACAGATGGGAAAGCATTTAATGCTTCTAGAAATTCTGATTTTTAAAAACTAAGAATTACACAGATAAATTCTCTTTCTCGTAGTCCAGCATTTTCTCAGTTTATCTATTTTAGTTAACATGATTTTAGGATTCGATGTATCCAAGAATATGTAATTAAGTTCCGGTGTGCTAGTTAAGTTCGCTTTTTGTAAATGTAGATCTACTATACCGCTAGAAGAGTTTCCACAGTCATTAATTTGTGATCTTTAAGATTTTTTTTCTGATTTAGTGAAAATTATTTATTCCAAAAAAATTAGCAGGTATTTTCTTCATTAATTTCTCTTTATTCATTTTTTTATGCTCAACCTCATCATGTGAATTTATTAATAGATTAGTGTTCTTGTATATTGGCAACATTCTCAATATCCTAGAAACGCAGCCAAAGGAAGGTTTATTATTCAACTTTAATGCTTTGGCCTTGTTGTCAAAGAGAATACCTCACTGCAGTTGACAATACATGACATTTTGTTCACATCTACTTTAGGATCCACATGATTTTGTATACATATTCATTTGCTTCATCACTTACCACTTGCAAAGATACCATATGCATTTAATGTTTAGAAAAAATTATGGAAATTTTCACAACGAAACACTTGTCCCCTTCACCTTTCAAAATTAAGCCCTATGAATTCACTTGAACTAAGATTCTCTCCTGATCTAATCTCTCTTTATCGTTTACTGATTTTGTGCCACCTATATCTTAGTGCTAGTGTGTGATTAAAATTTAATTACATTTACTTTTTAATTTATTAATCACCAATCATGTTAATTAAATTTACTCAGAAAAAAATTAGATCAGAAAAAAATCCTAATCCTAAGCACTTTCTAATATCTATACTAAACACATATTGATACTTGTCTGTGAAAGAAAAAAAAAAGCAACAAAAAATGATGAGTTTTTAAAAGAAGATTATTTTTATCCCGCTACACGATCAACAGTGACCAAGTACAAGATTAAAGCACGCAACCATTTGTTCAAGCTTTTCGGTGTTTCAATCATTCCCCAAGCTGCAAGCATGCAAGTACACTGTACCTGTGGGGTGATCATTTATAATGTGCATGCATGGATATTTGAATTACTAAATTAATTGCATTTAGTCTCATTGGTTTCTATGAGTGATTTACTTTCACCTCCTTTTACCCTTGTACCCTTGTACCCCTTTTATTTTTATTTTTATTAAATGGATTGCTTTTGGGTATGCATTTTTATTTTCTTGATCTAGCCCATAATAATTTGATGCTTAGGTTGTTGTTCTTCTTGTTTTTGTCTTGAATTTTTACAATTGGTTGAGTTGATCATGTTCTCTCTTCAAATTGTAATTCTCTTTTACTATTATTATTATTATCAAAATATAATCTCCTTTTACCGTTAAGCAGAAAAAAAATTGATGTCAAAGTGATAGGGTTTCTAATTAAAGAGAAATAGAAGATTCCGTGCTGAAAATAAGTAATGTTCAAATCTAGTCAGCGTCCGACAAAGATCATGCTAAATCGTTATAACTTTTTAAGGTTGAAAATGACAAGTCTTAAGATCGAGATTGACCGCCGGAAGAGAAGACAGCAGTGTACGAATTCAGTGGCCCATGTGATTTAGTTATGGCGGTATAGACATTTTTGATAGGTTTAATAAAATAACAATATAAATGGGATGAAACAATGTTACAACGGTTGCAACGTAACATTAACTTTTATCTTTTTCGTTTAATTGCGCCACACTATCTTATTTTTTATGAAAAATTGAATAGTTACTAAAAATTAAAAATTTTTATATTTAAGTCTTTTTTTAATAAAATGGCATTTGAAAAGAATTTTAACTGTTATTATTATTGTTATTAATGTCATTCTTATTATATTAATATTATTATTGTCATTAATTTCATTATTATAATTATTATTAAAATATATTTATTTTATTATTTTAATTATTATAATTATTATTAATTATTATCATTATTATTTTTATTAATACTATTATTATTAAAATTTATGAATTTTATTATTTTAATTATTATATTACTATTAATGTCATCATCATCATCATTATTATTAAACTTTATTGATTTTTTTTAATTAATCCTATAGCCATTATTATTGTTTTGCTTTAATAGCATTCAATATACTTTAATTCTATTTTTATTTTTATTATAATAAATAAAATATAAAAATAAATTATATTATATTCTTATTATTATATTATTTCATATTATATTATATTCATATATTAATAATTAATATAAAAATAATATTTAATATAATTAATAATAAATTTAAATAATGTTATATTAATACTAAAAAATAAAATTAATACAGTATAATGTAATACCAATCATTGTACAGTATTATTATAATGTACTGCTAATGCAATATAATATAATATAATACACCTATATTAAATAATGCAATAGAGTATAATACAATACAGTGTGTCAAACAAACCCTTAACTCTTTGAGTAATGATGGCCGAAAGTGTAGAGAAAGTAAAAATAATCATGGCCGGGTCTTTTGTGTTGATTGATTAGCCATCGTCAAAAAGTTTAAGCTATCCCAATAAAAATTAAGCAATCACCCTACATTTAAAAGGACATTTAGAAACTAATAAATTTATTGTTCAATTATTTCTTAATCAAGAATAAATAGTAAATTATCATTGCAACAAGATTCACAAGCTTAAATATCTAAAAGAAATGGATAATTCTCAAGAAACATAAAGCTCAAAAGCTTTTGAAATATTCTTAAAAAAATAATATACTAACTTCCTTTTATATTATTCTTTGTTTATCTCTCTATGATTTTGTTGGGCTAATTTAGAAATTTAAAAAACTAAAATGACTACCTTAAATTTCAAGAGTAATATTAGTATCTTATAGGTAAACTAACGTATTTTATGTACAAACAAACTAACATGTCAACTAATACTAAAAACACAAATGTAGTAAAAAAGTAAACTTTTATAATATTAAAATAATAAAGTGTTACAACCTAATGTATTTTACATGTTTCTTATTTTGAAATTTCACGTTTTTTATTTTATAATTTTTTGAAGTATTGAAACCCCAATTTTTAATCCATATTCAATTGATTTATTCTATATTAAATATATATTATATAACAAAAAATATTATTTACATTTATCGGTTTTTCATGTGTTTAAAAATTATATGTGACATTACATTGTTGTCTTTACAGCATCACACATTTTTATGGTCAAACTAGGTCAACAGATCAAATTTTAAAAATTTTAAAACTACATAAGTTATATAGGTAAATATTTAAAAACTTTTAACTTTTGTGATTTTATAATAAACACTAGGGACAGCAGTGTTAATATCCAATAAAACACATCTGAGCCATTGAACAGTTTAGCCACTAGATCTATTCGATGAATTAGAAAAGAACAAAATTTGGGGTACCTTGCAACTGTTGCAAGATAGCTAGACATATCATATAAATGATATGAGAATTTTATTTTCTAATAAGACTCAATTTTGATGGAAAATAAGTCATAAGTGACATAGAGAAATTTGGTCATCTCCCTGCCTATATAAGATATCTTATTCCCCATTAGGGTTACACCCAAAAAAATTTATGTAAAAATCAAAAGAGGGTAAAAGAGAGAAACACAGTTTCCTTCCGCTGTCATATTCAATAATCAAAAGTAGTTTTGGATTAAGGTACGTAATTATGTTTAATGATGTGTGAAATCATGTTTTTTGAATCTTTTGTATTATGTTATGTGATTGATTGTTTAGCATAAATATTAAAATTTAATTTACATGTGGTATCAGAGCAGGGTTGATAATTCATGATTTTTCCACTAAAGTTTTAAAAAATAAATAAACAAATACTTTCTCAGTTTCAATCATGTTTATAGATTTTAATTAATTCTAGCATGAACCAATTCTTTGACTTTATGAATCATCAACTGTTTAAGAGATTGGATTTTGTTTTTGAATCAAAGTAGTTAGATTAGTTTTGAAATCTGTTATTCTGAATTAAAATTTATTATAATGTATAATAATTTTCTTGTATGACTTCTATAATATCAAGTCAATGAGAATGAAACGGTGATGCTGCGATATTCTGTATAACACTATAGTTGCATGTGATTGTGATGGTGAAATTCTACCTACTGATAATTGATTCATGTGCTTATGTAATTATACATGAAGACAATTATCAATAGCCATCACATACTGTCCTCAACCGAAATTGGTGTGAATTAATTTTATGTACAATTTCTTTATGACCAATGAAACTTCAATAAATTATGATTATTGAACACAAAACGAGTAATTATAAATAAACCCACTTTCATACAAGACCATGAAGGTTTCTGTAGCACTAAAGATACATGAGGTTTTGTATGGGTAATAATAATCTATTCCAACCCCCACCCCCCTTCTGTAGCACTAAAGATACATGAGGTTTCTGTAGCACTAAACGATTATTGAACACTCAACGAGTAATTATAAACAAACCCACTTTCATACCAGACCATGAAGGTTTCAGTAGCACTAAAGATACATGAGGTTTTGTATGGGTAATAATAATCTATTCCACCCCCCCCCCCCCTGTTTGTTTTTTTCGGTCTGGCTTTGCATATTACATGCATAATTTGATAATATCCCCAGAAGTTTTAGATGTTATGAGAAATTAAATCTGATAATAAATATAATGATTTAATCCTGATAAAGCTTTATTGTCCCAAGATTAGTACAGAATCTGAAATTTGGCATAAAAGTCTAATGAAAGGTCAAATATTAATTTATGTAGTACCCATATATTTATTTACATTTGTTTTTGTAATATTTTTAAAACTGTTATAATACCTGAAAAGTGTATAACATTACAAGGAAATTTATCATATGTTAAAGGTTGTGAGATATATATTTTATGTGATTATCATAATGATGCTATTATACCATTTGAAATTCATATTACAATATAGCTTGCAAGCCACCAAAGCAGCCAAACGAAAATGTATAATGAATAATTGTACGATATCTATTAATGTTCATGCAACTTGAAATTCATATTTTACTATAATTTGTTAGTCACCAAAGTGACCAAACTAAAAGCTATCTTGAATAACAAATTGTATAACATCTCTTAATATCTGCACAATCAAAATTCATTGCATAGTAGTTTTTTAATCACCAATGTGGCCAAACTAAAATCATAGTGAATTTATAAATTGTCTAATGGCTATTAACGTGATCAACTACATATAAATTGGTGGTGCATATTCGGTTAACAATAAATTATGGGTTTATTGATTTTTCTTATTCTTATTCGCCCAAAAATGTGGATAATTTATTATCTGAATAATGAACAGAATTGGAATAATTAATAATTGTATAATGTAGATTGGTAATGTTATCCCAAGATAACATGCTTGTCTATAAAGCAAACAAATGATTATCCAATAATGTAAAATCCAAATGCCTCAAGATTGTTTGTGTCATAGTATCTACCCAAAGGAGAACTTTGATGTACATTTATTGTTTTCTGAACTATCTTGTTCATGTATTTAAACTCAAAGCTTAAGTGTATATTGAATTTTATTGTGTATATATATGTTGTTACTTTATTTGTATGCTTATTTTGATAATTTTATGAAGTAAATTTCTTTAAGTAGTAGAATGCTTCCGAAGCATTGATAAAATATTTTCTAGAAACGTTATGGCTAATTTAACCACCATGAAATTTGATGGTTTAAGTAGCACTTAACGAGCAAATCTTTGAGGTGACAAACATAACGTGTGGTTAAACTTTGGGTGCAAATATGGATGTGCATCTCTTATTAAATTTACTTTGATTCTCTGCCTCCCCAAATATGGTCATTTTAAATAAGTTGTAGCATTATTAAAAACAAGAGGAATGACAATAGATTGACCGATAAGATTGATCAAGATAAGGAAAAGAATAAAAAGTTAGAATACTCATATAGTTCATTTAAGCTTTTAAGGAGCTTAAGAGAAAATCCTACGTAGAAGGGTATCAAGAAATGATTTTTACAGGTGAATAAAACATATCATAAAAGGAACTTATGAATGATAAATTACCTTTGTGAGAGAAAACTTATCAAAAGATTATCTGAAATGCAAGGTATAGTCTGAAAATGAAGATAAAAATTTTGCTTATACATGTTTCAAACCAAATTAAAACTGAAGTTCCTTTAAGACCTAATGGATTAATTATGATATTAGTGTTCATACTTCAAACACGATGTAGAGGTTTATGATAATTTAAATCCCAAATCAAATTGAATATTTTGGGATCTACGTACAAGGTTCTCTTTAAAGCTAGCTATTGGAGCTTAATGTTAAGACTTAGAAATTTTTTATCGTCTAGTTAACTTGATAACTAATTTATTAAGAATTTGTTTAGCCCTACATCATAATGTTGTAACTAAATGTAATATCATTAATTAATGATTAACTTCATTCTGGCAATAGAATTTTGGATCAAATATCTAGAATAGACTAGTAGGGTCATGTTTGGGATTAAGGTGTTGTACTTTTTAAACTACAGTTGTCGTGAAAAAAAAAACTGTAACTATGAAATAAAAGTTAATAATATATAGTAAATATAACTTTAAAATAATAATTTTGAAAAAATTATTAATTATATAATATATTTTCCATCATACAAGTGAAAAATCATATCAATATACCTTCCAAGCTACAACAAACGCTTTACTGTTGTTCCTTTTAAGCTATAGCACCCTAAATAATTAAATTTTACTGAATCTAGTTTTTAATTAATTGATACGTGTCTACGTGACTGCATTAAGAAGAAGCAAAACAAAACCAAATGAGCCACAAGAAGCTCATGTCTCCTTTAGTTAAATGTTCCGCCCTTATAGTCAAGTTCTTCATCACATGCGAAGATAAATTTTCACATTATGATTATATCTATTTTCTAAAAGATAGATCTTAGTTTGTGGATACCGTTAAAATATATGCATACTAGGATTAACAGGCAATTAGATAAAAGGTGAAAATTAAAAGATCGTGTGAAGTGGAGAATACTATGAGAAGCATAATGTCTATGTCCATTACGAAATTTTTAGGAAGGCATAGTTGTACTTGCATAAATATGGTTAGAAATAAGGTAAATATATCACTTTACCCATAAGTATAAAAGTTAAATGTTGATGTATACTATGAGAAGCATAATGTCTATGTCCATTATGAAATTTGTAGTAAGGCATAGTTGTACTTTCATAGACATAATTAGAAATAAGGTAGATATGTCACTTTACCCATAAATGTTGATGTATAAATTTAAAACTTATGTATAAAAGTTAAATTTTAGGTTTCAGTAAGGTAGATTTAAAGTCATCTTTGAAGTATGAACATAAGCGGATTCTTGATATTTAAATTGCTTAAAGCACCTTGATGTTTAAGTTGCTTAACATAAGTGATAAGTTATAATACGGAATACGGTTTAAAGAGTTAGATATTAATGAGTGTGAATTTTACAATTTTAATTATGGTTCTACAATTATAGAAGGCAACTGTCCTATGTTCATTAAAAACATATAATGGTAAAGTTAGTGGGAGTGAATGAAGATCACAAAATTTGATTATTTAAGAAGTTGGGAGGAAGTGTTGATACTTTAACTTCTTAAAATGTTGTTTTTAATTTGTCGTATAAAAATGGTAATATTGAACAGCAAACTAATGACAGTTCACTCCATAATTAAAAATCATAAATGAATTAATTGTAGAAAACCATGGAAAGTAACTTTCAAGAAGATCGGTACTTCGTATAACTATTTAGTTTAGTTATGATTTAGGGTTACACAAAATGAATGTGAAAGTAGCCTTCTTAGATCAACGTGAACAACTTCTCAAATAAAGAAAAAAAAAAAAGATATAACGTTGCATACTAAAGAAGTTTTATACAAACTTAGTTAATTTTTTCCCAAACTAGTTTAAATTTTATTATACTATAATTTCCTTTGGATTTTAATGTAAATACTATTGATCAATGTACGTATCTAAAAGTCAATGGGAGTATGTTTATACTCATGAATACGTATTAAGTTCATATTTATGAGCCTGTATATTGACAATTTTGTTTGCTATTAATAATGTTGTATGTTTGATAAAATTAAGAAATTTTCCTTCCAAGAACGTTCAAATGAAATGTACAAGAGAAATAACCTACGTGATAGAAATTTTAATATTTCTAATTAATCACGTGGATTTTAGGGTTATCTCATAATGTATACATTATAGAGTTTTTGAAAGATTTAGAATATAATTATTTCCTAAATGATTGTCCTTATTTAAGGGATTTAAATTTCGTCTCATGCAACATTAAAGAATGAATGTAGTTAAGCAAATGAAAGTTTTTTTCTTACGAGTATGTTATAGGAAGCTTAATGTATTTTTCAAGTCTACAAGATCAAGCAACAATTTTGTTTTGATGCATGGTGTAGATTTAAAGTAATCCAAAATTTATGAATTATGACTGCAGAATTTATTTTAGGATTTGGGTTGTCAACCTTATTGCCAAATCACTGAAACTTATTGTGATTATGCTGCAGTAGTCTTCTTCCATTATAATGATGAGTACTTTATAAATACTTATTTTAAAATACTCGGTCGTTAGCGAGAGATTCAGAAAAAATGAGTGTCAACAGAATGCATAAGCATTAACCTTATGAATATAAATTTATTAATTACGGAACTGTCACTAAAGACATTTAAGGACCGTATGGAAAGAAAAGGTCTTATATGGTGTAGTTATAAGTAATGGTGTATAGATTTAAATATTTATTATTGTTTGATACTCTGGGCTCAATTATGTGTTTTTAATAATTCTTGTTTCTAATTATTCGTGTACACATATGACTTCTAATTAGGGGTATTCAGAATCTAATCTGATCTGCTCAATTTGTCTGATCTGTGAAAATTCGATCCAGGGATCCGTGGATTGGATATGGATTGAAAATTTAAAAATCCGCAGTCGATGGATTGGATATGGATTTACTTCTGTAAATCCGCAAAAATCTATGAATCCGCAAAATTATATATATATATATAATATTATAAATTTAATTAAAGAATATTATAAATATGACATTACATAGTTACATAAATATTATAACATATCTTAGTCATTACCCAATAATAATATAAAATATAAAATAATTAAATAATCAAATATACAAATATAATCAAAAGCCATCTTCTTCCCCAAGTCCATCGAGCCACTTCACAATCACTGGTTCCAACCAAACAATTGCACTATCACAACCTTCAAGATCGCCACCCGTACTTCTCCTGGTTCCCATTGTTGACGGCTCCGTAATCACCACTTTTCGACAAGTGCAACAGCCCTGGTGAAGGATCAGACTGTGTTTAGTTTTAGAAACTTCGTCATTTCAATTAATTGTGGCTTTATTTGAACAATTAATTTCAGTGTTATATTAATATATTATCGTAACTTTATTTGAACAATTAATCTCAATGTGCTATATTTTGAAACTTTGAATGTATTATTTTAGTTTTATTTAAACAATTAATTTGTTTAAATTTTATTTAATTTTAAATTTAATTAGTAGTAAAATTACTTTTATATTAGATTTTTTTTATTTAATTGGTTCATGGATTGGGGAGAACTAAAAATTTTTAATTTAGATACTAACGCACAAAATGGTGGATTTGATATGAATTAAGTTAAATCCGCATCCGATCCGCAGACGTATGGATTGGATATGGATTAAGTCAAATCTGTATCCGATCTGCAGATGTATGGTTTGGATTTGGATTGAGTTTAATCAATCTGTGGATTAGATTAAAAAATTATAATCCGTAAAATTGTGGATCGGATATGAATTGATATCCAATCTGTAAAATCCGATCCATGAACACCCCTACTTCTAATGTCTGGCAACGTGAATACTCTATGATAAAGACGTTACGGGACCTCTATAATTTCTTGCTTATAGACCATGTTAGGTCATGAAATACTAGTGTTGTGGCACATGGAAGGGAGCATGTGGCATATAATGACATACAACTGTGATGACTCGCACAAAAATTATAAACAATGGTGTTTTTTATTATAACCTTTTAATAAATGCGCGCTAATGTTTATTAAACCATTATGAAAAATATCATATGGACTAGGTGGGAGAATGTAAAAATTTAACAGCCTACATGTTTTAATCATGGTCCGTATTGATATATTTCATAGCTTTAATAAATAAGGATATAAATTATATGAGGAGTTTATTTCTTAATAAGATTCAACTTTGATAGAAAGTGAGTCATAAGTGAAATAAGAAAGTCTTGTCCTCTTGTTACCTTTATAAGAAACTTTATTCCATGATTAGGATTACACCCAAAATTTTTATGTGAAAATCAAAAGAAGCTAAGAGAGAGAAGCACAGTTTCCTTCTGCTGTCATATATTCAACAATCGAAAGCAGCTTTGGATTAAGGTACATAATTATGTTTAATGCTGTGTGAAATCATGTTATTCGAATTTCCTGTATTATGTTTTGTGATTGATTATTTAGCATAAATATTAAAGTTTATTTTACAAGCAGTACTGCTAAAGTCCAACCAGGCAGGGGTGGGCATAAAACCCATAGCCCATGGCATGGTTCAACCCAAATCCAAATCAAATTAAATGGTTTGGATTGAGTAAATAGTGAAATGGGTTGTGTTTAGGTTTTTATATTAAATCATCTTAATATGATTTGGATTTGGTTTAACCCATTTGACACAATTGATCATATTTTTTTAAAATTAATTTTTTAATGGTGCAGCTATTTGTACCCTTAAAATTTATTTTTTAAACCTACTTTCTTAATGAACCTATATTAAAATTTAAAATTAAAGATATTGCTCTATACACCTTTTAAAGTACCAAAAATACCCTAATATTTTATACTCAGTATAAATTTTCATCTCTTCTTCTTCATTCTTATTTTCTTCTCAAACACTAATTATTTGAAAATGCAAATTTATATATAGCATTATCAATATTCAAAATACTATAGGCTTGGCATCGTAGCATGCCAGAATGAATATTATGAAACGAAGGCAAATGCTATATATGATCTGTTAGAAATGAAGGACCTTTCTTTGGAGGTGTCCTTTGCAATTGGTTACCTCAATTAAGAATAATTAATTTTTATGTCAATTTAATTTTTCCATACCACCTTGATATTTCATAAATATTTCCATATTCTTGATGATTCATGAGATAAGACAAAACAGCATATACTAATAAATTTAAATATTAGTATTAATCATGCTTCAAAAGATATTTAAATTTGATATAGAAAAAAAAGGAACAAATTAACAGAGTGATCAGTGAAGCAAGTGTAATTTTTTTAATTTATTATAATTATAATTACATTGTATTTTGTACTTATTAGTATTTTTCTTTATGGGTCTTTTTGTAATATTGAATCTACAAATAAATGGGTATAAAAAGTTTTTTTGTGGGTTCAAACAACCCCACCCTTTTTAGTTCCACAAATCCTAACATAAAATTATATATTTCCCAAATTACTCTTGCAACAAATTTATTCAAATTAGGATTTTATAAATTAAATAAATAACGTGGATTATAACTGTTATGTTTACCGCAGCAACCTTGCCAACATGGCGGAGATGTGGTCATATGTTGACGAATTATATACTACTGGATTCCAAATTTCCGTTCTATGCAAATATAGTACAATTATTGGAAAATGAGAACTTATAGCTGTGAAATAGCCACCTACAAGGGAAATTTACAAAAATAACCACAAAATTTTAGCATTTTTTAAATTTAACCCTCCCAAATTTTTTCTATCAACATTAGCCAAATCACCAAATTGTGGACGAAATTACCCTCATCATTCTCACGTTTCTCCCAAGTCAAATCCCCCCCCTTTCACCAAAATCTCATCATCAGAATCTCGTATACATCGTCGGCAGCATAGATCGGCAGCGAAGGAAGTTGTCGGCGTCTAAAACAAGCTAAATCACGTTGAAAATCTTCGGAGATCTCCAAAATCAAAGACAAAAATTGGAAACCCTAGGTTAGTTATTGAAAACCCGTTGTTGTTGTTGTTGTTTGGGCTGTTGTTGGTGTTTAATGGTGGTGGTGGGTGAGATGCATGTGGGTAGGGGTGGGCAAAATTGGGTTCGGGTCAACCCGATCGAGTTTCGGGTTGTTCAGGTTAGACAAGAATCAATCCAAACATAACCCGAATTATTGACCCGACCCCATTCAGGTTATGTTCAGGTTGGATCGGGTTGGATTTAAAATGGGTAGGATTGAGTTCGGGTCAGTTCGGGTTAGTTGAAATCGGGTCAAATTCAATTAATGCAATTTTGAGCTCTTTTGTTTTCCTATTATTGTAGTTTTTATGAAAGTTTTAAGACATTTTTCTTAATTGTAGTCATTTTTACTAATTTTCAACTGAAAAAAAAAAAGAAAAGAAAATGTTATTAAATCAAATGAATAAAGTTAAAATGCTATAATAGGATTATTTACCTATTGGCTTGGAGGGTAGAATTAGGACTATTATTTGCTCAACCAACAAAATCCAGAGTTCCAAACTTAATAAAAGTTAAAATTAATACAAACTTACAAAGTCCAAAGCACAATTTCCAAATATTAGTCTTTAAAAGTTTGAAACACAAACTCACGAAGTCACAAAATTAAATTGTTTAGAAACATAAATCACAAAGTTCAAAGTTCAAATATTAAAACTAAATAAGCTTTCTTGGTTCCTCCACCTTGGTTCCTCCATGGCTCCATGCAAGCACTTTGACAAGTTCTAAATTCAAATTTTGAACTCCAAGTTCAAGTGCCGATTGCCTAGAGAAAAATTGAGGAAATGTACAATAAATATTTTTCTTAAGCCACATTCCAAATGAACAAACTCAATTCATATAAAAAATTGAGCAAATAAACTAAATTCATAAGGTTACGCATCAAACACAAACACAAACAAATCAATTCAATTCATATCTTTAATTAAACTAAAGGGGTGTTACAATCTTTCTAATTTCTATTATATCATTATAAATTTATAATTACAAATAAATATATATGTTTACCAAATTTTTCAATACACACTTGATTATATATTTCTATTAGATCATGCTTATTTTATGGCATTCATCACCAAATCAAGTTAATAATAATACTAGACAATAATCACATTCTATCAACTTCAACTTGTCTAACTAAAACAATTACAAATTAGACTTAAAATTTAAAACTATAACAACTATAATTATAGCTTAAATTACAACCAAATACTAATAGTACTATAATATCAAATTATGAATAATAATATATATTAAAAGTTACCTTTCAAACATCCATAACACCAATATCGGCACTCACCGCTTCCACTGTCAAAGCTTACGATCTTATAAGCTCTATAAAATCCAAAAAAAAATTAATAACTCAAGTACATGGCTGCATGTAGATGTTCTATATAAAGTTATAATGCATTTTAAATATATTATGTATTCAATGTATGATAAAAAATTAAAAACATTACTTTCTTGTAATTCCATATGAAACATTTGCTCCTTGATATCTTCTTGGAGGTTGTAGACGGTATTGGCAAAAAGTTTAGATTTCAGCCAATTTTCAGTACATATCAATGTCTCAACCATAGCTGGGGTTAAAGAACTCCTCTACTCATCAATAATACAACGCTCAATGCTAAAGGCAGACTTAGATGCCACTGTGGAAATAGGAACAGCAAGGACATCTCTTGCAATTTTCTCAAGAATTGGATACCTCGATCCATTCACCCTCCACCAAAGCAAAACATTAAGTTTAAGATTACTGGGATCTTCAACTGGGTCTTTCAAGTACCTTTCCACCTCAGATACTACTCTTCTACTCTCATTCTAAACAGAAACCTTCCTAGCATATCCAAGGAAAGGGCGAGATACTTGAAAAGCGTCATCACATTCACCGCCAGCAACATCCACCAAATTAGCCTCAGTTGTAAAACGTTGAGAAGAACTTGTACCTCCATAGCTGCCACTAAGACCACTCTCACCATACATCAATAGTGTAAAACTAGCGGAGAATGCAGTATGTGCATCATAAAACTCATTCAACAAGTCCTTCATTGCTTTGGTCATTTGTTCAACCATCAAAATATCATTGCCAAAAATGATCTCAAAAATATGTTTAGCAAAATCCATTTTCGCTCGTGAATCAAGAATAGAGGCAATAATCAATAGTTTGTTTACCTTTCCTGTGGACTCCCAATACTTGTCAAAATTTTCCCTCATACTATAAGCCATAGAGGACACCCAAGGTTCTGTACTTTCTTGCAGTGCAGTCAATGAACTCTCAATTAAGCCCATAGTATCATAACAAATATTAGAAGTCACACTCAAAGAGGCAGAAAACAATAATGTGGCATCATAAAATACCTTCAAAATTCGTTCAGCACTCTCCCAGTCATCCGGTCCAGGTGGGCCCACCATTCTAACATTATTTTCTTTCTCAGCAAAGTATGCCTCATAAGGTTTATCCACTTCTGCCATTCTATCAAATGCCACTTGAAATTTCAGTGCAGTCATCAACATCAAATAAGTGGAATTCCACCTGGTAGGACAATCCAAAACAACAATTCCTTTTGGACAATTCACCTGCTCAGCACATTGTTTAAATGTCCGCAGCCTCATGCTGGAGGATCTCACGTACTTCACAGCATTTCGAATAGCGGTAACATTAGCATGCAACTCTCCCAATCCTGAAACAACAATCAAATTCAAAATATGTGCACAACAACGCACATGCATATATTGTCCCGCCAACACAAGTGCATCATCATTCCTCCAACTAAGCAACTGCATAGTGACATAACCAACATCAATATCATTTGCAGTGGCATTATCAACAGTTATTATAAACAACCTCTCTATCCCCCAATCTTATATGCAAGCCACAATCTTTTTACCAATCGACTTCCCTCTATGATCTTCGATTGCGCCAAAACTAATAATCCTCCTATTCAAACACCAATCATTATCAATAAAATGAGTTATAATCACCATGTAGCTCATGTTTTGAACAGAAGTCCATAAATCAGTTGTAAGAGACACCCGCTACTTTTTGTTGCAAATCAAACTCTTCAACATTGCCTTTTTCCTTCAAAAATAACTCCATAACATCCCTACTAATTGTTCTTCGAGATGGCATAACAAACTGAGGGATAGCTACACTGCAGAAATGCCTAAATCCTTTGTTGTCTACAAAACTGAGCGGCAACTCACCCATAATAATCATTTTAGTTACTGTCCTTCGTCACGCATCTTGACTCTATCCTTTACCCAAAACCAAATTTGCATTTTCTTTGCCGCTCTCGGATGTCAAATTTTGTTGACTTTCACTTTGTTGTGCCTGAAATGTCTTGTATGATTCACATGTCTTTATATGCCTTGTCATATTTGTAATCCCATCAAGCCTTGAATGACATTGATATTGCTTACCACAATAGTTGCACATACATTTTTTTGGATTATCTTCGAGTAAAGTGAAATAATTCCATACTGCCGATCTTTTCTTTATTGGCGGTCTTTTCCGCTTCGCCTTTTCCTTTCCTCTATGGGTTCCTTCCATTTGTACACTTTGGTCTTCATCGTCACTCATCGAATTCGATCTTGAGTGTCCAAGCATCTGAATATTCAAAATAATAATTAATTCAAAAATTAAAACACATAAATATTATTAACATAATCCATAAACAAAAATTAGTAATTTCAATTCAAGTTGTTCATGCTCCATAAACAAAAAGTAAGAAATTTATGATTAATTAATTAATTTATAATATCCAATTACCCATTCCCCATAATAATATGATATTATTTGTCTATCTATATCTTATTTCTTATTATAAATTAAATCCTTTAATTTCAAGTCCAAGTTACTTGTACTTAACAACTTAACGGATGATTAACATACAATAAAAAATTAATTGAATTTATTAATTTTTTTAGAGTTGAAAGCTTGAAGCTACTGCACAAGTACATATAATTACACAACACATTATAATTATAAAATATATACAACATATTACTTAATTTTAATATTTAATCTACCTAATGTGCTAATTTATTCATAAAAAATCAATTATTAACTATTATTAACAATTATCAATTAATATTATTTCAATTATTAATAATTAACAAAAATTTTGTTATTTGTTGGCTAACACCATTTTCATATGTCCGTTATGCTTGATTGTTATGGTCTATTCGCTAAAGAGAGCAAACGACAACAATCAATGAAATAAAAACAAAACCCACCAATCAACAATTCCTTTTTATATATGAAAAAAATAATTTCTGATGAGCTCAATAAGTAACAAAATTTTCTTGATTTTATTACTAATATTTATAAATACATAATTAGTTAATTACAATAATTAAATAATAACCAATTACTGAATTACATAATAAACAATTAAGCATATATAATTAATTAATCATATAGTGTATATATACCATGAAACGACTTAGGAAACTTGAAAAAAGTTGAAGCTTGAAAGTAGAAGGTGGAAACCGGAAAGCTTCAAAATCGGGTTTGGGTGGAGAGGATTCGGCCTTCAAGCAGCAGATCGGTGGCCACGGCTCACGGTTGGACGAACGGGATTTCACTTGGCAGCAGTAGATCGCGGAGATGCAGACGGCTCACAGTTCACGGCTGGACGAGTTTGACTTGGCAGCAGCTGGTCGCGACTTCACTTGCTAGCAACAGATCGTGATTTCAGCAGTTGGTAACAACAGATCGCGTCTTGTGGTGGCTGGTTGCAGACTTGCGGCTGCCTTGTTTAGTTGTTTTTGTTTGTTTAGTTGTTTGACAGTTGACAGTGAACTTGTGAGTTGTGATTTGTGAAGTTGTGGCTGATAGCGTGTGTGTGTGTGTGTGTGTTAGTTTTGCGAGTGAATTGTTGAGTGACTGTATGCGGCGTGTGTGTGTGTTGTACAGCGTTTGTGTGTGTTGTACAGCTCATGTGTGTCAGTGTGTGTGTTGTGCAACTTGTGACTTTTGTGTGTGCAGCAGCGTATGTGTGTGTGGTTGTGCGTTATGTGTAACTATGGCCAATGGGCCGTGCCATGCCGGTCGGGTCGGATCGGGTTTCAATCCTGACCCGAACCCGAAATTTATCGGGTCAGGTCGGGTCGGATCAGGTAAAATGCCCACCCCTACATGTGGGAAAGGGAAAGGAAGAGAAATTGAAGGGAAAGGGAAGGGAAGAGAAAGGCCATGGTGCAGCTCGCGCACGCGCGCAGCAGGGCGCAGCATGCGCATCTCGCATGCGCAAGGCCACCCCTGTCGCACGAGAGATGCGCTCGACATGCCCATCCGCACGCGCAGGATGAGTGTGTTGCACGCATTTCGCGTGCAACAGGCACGGCCTCGTGCACGGTAGGCATATCTCACGCGCCTGAGGCCGCGCCTGTCGCACACGAGATGCGTGCGGATGGGAATGTCGCGCACCTCTCTCGTGAGACAGGCACATGCCAGCCTACACGCAACTCACGCGCACTTGGTGCTTAGCATTGTATAACCTACCCGAACCGAGGAAAGAACCGGGAATGATGACGAGTATGTGGAAATTAGATGTTGTTAATGTCATCCGGGAAAAATTAACAAAGCAACAGTTGCAACTGTTCAAAGAAAATATATTTGGGCATTTTCTACAGTGCCGAAGCTATCCGTTTAGTGGCATAATTGTGCACAATATATTACTTCGTCAAGTGTCCCATGGCAATGGAAATGAAAAAGATGAGTTATGGTTTCAAGTTGGCGACCATTTGATACGGCTATCGATTGGAGAGTGGTGCCTAGTAACGGGACTTTGCTATCGCAAAGATGTCGTCCTGACGAAGCATAAAACAATGCATAGGTTACTTCAGAAGTATTTTGGAGGTAGGAATCGCGATATAAATCTTGGCCAGTTCGAGTAAAGATTTATGAACTTAGACTTCAAGACTATGGATGACACCGATGCGCTAAAAATCGCCATGTTTTACTTTACTAATAGAGTACTAAACGGAAGAAAAGATCATTGTCCAATCAATTTCAATTTGCTTAATGAGGTAGATGACATAAATCACTTTCGAAGTTGTTTGTGGGGTCGTTTGTAATGGGAAACAATATATGAAAGCATTGATAATGCATTGAACGGCAAAGCCAATAAGTTTAAGAGGGCAAGCGCGAAAAATCCCTTGCATAAAATTGAGAAATACAATTTTTAAGGCTTTACGTCTGTAGTGCATGTGAGTGAAGAATTGTTTTTGGGCGGCGATCATTGGGTACTAGCTCGAGCGGACCTTCGCGCGAAGAGGGTGCGGATTTACGACTCGTTGGTTACCTTTGGCGATGACAAAACATATTTGCGTAAATTCAAACCTCTTCAAGTCGTCTTCCCTTAATGGCTTCAAGATGTTGGATTCTACAACATCCGACCTGAGCTGCAGAGTACCAACCCTTGGAAAGTAAGAATCGTTAAGTATGTGCCCCAACAAGAACCTGGAAGTGGTGATTGCGGCATATTTATGTTGATGTTTACAATGTATTTGTTGTTCGGACTAAAACTTGATTTTGATGGTAGCCACGGGCATTACTTCAGGAAGAAAATTGTTGTAGATATATTCACAGGCAATATTACCTTGTAAGTCATTGTATTGTGTTCAAACTTGATGTATGGATGTAGATTGTTTTTCTAATAGATATAAAGTTTTGATATATTCATATGTTTAGCTATAAGTAATTATTGATCTACTTTAGTACTTATTATGCAAATGAACATAAAATAATATACCTCATTACATATAATTGTAAAATAAATTATAATAAGAGTTCAGAATCCATAATTAGTTAGAATGATACAATCAGTTTGGATTCGACACAATGGGATTTTTACATCTCTTGCGGTTATGATCTAGTTGGTTGCATCGCTTGCATCTCACAGTTCTTTGGTTAACATCCTCACCGGTAGAATGAATTCTTAACTCTAGACGACGACCAGGTGGTGGTGCTTCGATCGATAGATTAACTCTGATTTCTTGGATTTCTTCTAGAATGTCCCAATCTGTCATGTCACCAACCGGCTCCACTAATTCTGCATATGCCATGACCAATGAATTTTTAGAGTAATAATCAGAGCAAAGACTTATATAATCCACACAGACAGTCAGACAAGCAGTAATTGCATGCGCACAAACAAATTGATCGAGTTGGAATACTCTATAGGAGCAAGTTCTTTCATGAATGTCAATTATCCCTTCCTTCATACCACCACCCAAAACATGAAATCGATGCTGAGACACAGGCCGAACGGTCATTCTTTCGGCCAAAATTCTCCTTTCGCCGACTATCTCATCTGCCCACGTCGTTAAATGAGTGCTCATCGATTCAGCCACAATTTTCCTATCATAAAACCATTGTTGTAATGTTTTTTTAAAGTGATCAACAAGATGAGTTACAGGAAATTTCCGCGGTTCCCTCATTAAAGAATTCACACTTTCCGCAATGTTGTGGTAAGTATGTTGTATTTCCTACCTTCAAATTCAGACCTTGTCTAATTACACGTACCCACACTATTCTCTAAGTAATCAACCGCGCCCGAGTGGAGCATCCACAATCCTTCAAGTTGCCTTTTAAATTCTTCGTGTTCATATGCCTTTGCTACATTAATAAAGGCTGGCTCGAATTGATCCCAAATAGCTTTGGACATCCTGAATTTAGACTTAATATTGCCTTTGACATGGTAAAAATAAACTCCATGAGCAGCATTGTGAAAACAGCTCTCTTGATGGCAGTGCATCGATCAGAGATAAATACTAACTATGGCCTATCGTCAATCACTCCGTGTAACTTCGTCATAAAAAATTCCCAAGAATCATTGTTTTCTGAATCCACGACCCCAATAGCTAACGGATACAATTGATTATTACCATCCAGACATGTTACAAACATGCTTCTACGATATAGCCCTTTTAAATGAGTGTCATCTACAGCGATCACAAGCCTAATGTATTGTGTGAAGCCCTTGATGGAAGATCCAAGCGCAACAAAGTAGTATAAGAAATTATCATCTCCATCCCACTAGAGGTGTGTCACTGTACCCTCATTCGCTTTGGTCAAAACGTGAGAGTATTTGGGAAGTAAGTTGTATGACTCTGCAGGGTTCCCTTGTACTATTTGAAGACCGACTTCTTTAACCTGATATGTTTGCTGATATGTTAACTGGACACCGTATTCTTGTTGTATATCTACTCTAATGTCATTCGGCGTATATATCTATTTGTCCTGAATAAATTTATCCGCGATAAGATGGCCAACAACCCAACTCCTTACTTGACGGAGACCACTAGAAAAAACCTCATTGGAGTACGTATAAACATTGTCAACTCTTCTCACTACCCAAGGAACATTCTGCTCATCCGAACCTCGCGTTGCGCGAAGACGCCAATTACATGATTCCGAAGAACAGTGAGCCTCAAAGCATGTCGTTGTAGACCGTGCAATCTTGAAATCAAACTTTTCCCGCAATGCCACTTTGCACAATTCCAATATTAACTTATTCTTCTCAGTGAACTACTTTCCCACACCAATGTCAGCAGAATTACAACTTCTGACTAAGTCTGGAGCAACCAAGTTTGAAGGCAAAACTGGAGCAAGACTCACCAGGGGATTAACTGTTGTCCTCCTCCTCTAACGGGTCATTAGAGGAATAGGTCGGTTGTCTCTATTGTTAATAGGAATATCATATTGATGCTCATCCTTATCATTGATAGGAATATCAGTTTGACCAATGCCCATATCATCAACTTCAGTATTGGAGTTCATGCCTTACACACTATTGAATGGTTACAAACAAGCATTATCAGCTTCTGTGTTGTTGGTGTCATAACTAGGATCATTATAACTGCAGAACTCATTATTGTGGAATAGAGAGTAATGTTGCCCTAACGTTGTCTCTAATGGTAACACTTGTTCTTCAACATCCGCTAATGTAATACCGTTTTCATCAACGGTGTCATTGTTTTCGTAGAGTGGAGAGTAACGTTGCTGCAACAACATTTGCTTTGGTAACGCCTCTTCTTCAATATCGGGGACAATGTCGTTTGCTCTAAATGAACTTTCAGTTTCTACAAGTGGCTCAGGATCTTCGGTCGGAACTCGAGGAGATGTGGTGACAAATATAAGGATGCATCCATAATTGATCACATCAGAGGCCATGTGCAGCACAACCTTAACCATTTCATCATTAAATATGTCCATAGATAGTGAATATACACGATACATTGTGTTACTAGACCTCAAAGTTGTCTTCAACGTCATTCTATATTCATTAGGATTTATTTGTAAAACTTCAGACACTCTTGCAAGAAATTGATCAAACGTACAATCTTTTCGAAATAAAAAAAGCTGTATTCTTGGCATTCACGTACTCCATACAGCAATCTGCCAACATCTCCCACAAACCGTCATAATATAATGGAAGCACAACGGAATCTATTAAACCTAAAAATTATTAAAAAGAACAAAAGAAATAAGATTACACACTACAAAATATGGTAAAGTGAATATGCACTACATTTATATGGATGAAATGGAGTATATAATTTTGAATTTGATTTGTCTCATCGTAAGCTTCGAAACGATATATTATACGCCTAAAACGGACACATGTAGCCCAAATTATTACTTTAAAAAAATAACTGATATTTAGTGAGACATGCAGTGGGACAGGTGCCTGTCTCACATAAAACCAGTGTGAACAAGTGAGACAGGCGCTTGTCTCACATAAAACCAGTGGCTTTATATGTGCGACAGGCGCCTGTCCCACTTGCCTGTCGCACATATTTTGGTGAGACAGGCAAGTGGGACAGGTGCCTGTCTCACATAAACCTGCTGGTTTTATGTGAGACAGGCGCCTGTCTCACTTGTTCTGGGCTTCTGTTTTGCTCGATTTTTCAGGGGTTTCAATGATTGATCTTCATTTCTCAACTCAAACTAACTACTTTAACAAGTCACATTGTTTTGTTAATGAAAAATAACAACGTTTGCAATAAAAACTCACTTCAATTTCGAACTCAAATGATAAAATCAATAGATTAAAAGTTTAGGTTATGGTAAGAGTATAAACTTACTTTAAGAAGCTCTCCAATTGATAATTATATCTTCAATTATGCAATGCTTGTTTGATGGAATTTGTTAATTTATTGAGTGATGGTGTTTGTTGAGTAATAAAGTTTGTTAAGTTGTTGAGCTAAGGTTTAGTAGTGCTGGAATTGAAAAGGGAAAAGTGGCATGCCTTTGTAAATTTGATGAAAGTGATGAGGGTAATGTAGTCCAAAAATAGGGTATTTGGCTAGTTATGATAGAAAAAACTTTGGGGGGTTAAACTTAAAAAATGCTAAAATTTTATGGCCATATTTGTAAATTTCCCCACCTACAGAGGTGGCGGCATCATGATTTTGCCAAATGTTCCTTTTTTTATCTCTCTCTCTCCCTTTTTTTAAAAAAAAAACAAATGTCTTACCATAGTGTAGATTGGAAAATTCTAATTATGATAATGCCAAATTTGGCTTGATCATGGTTCATTTACCATTGTCGGCGTCGGTGGAGGAACAATCACGCCGATAGATTAAATCAATTTTGTCTTTTTTAGCAATTAATTAAGAAATAGTATTAATTATCATATTACATATTAATTAATTTTTCTAAGATATAAGTAGAAAATAAAAAGTCGATGAATTTTTGTATTAAATAATTTTGAAATAGAATTTAAATGTTATTTATTTAAGAAAGAAATATCAATATCAATTTTTTCATTTCCATATACATCACAATTAGATGAATAACTTACCAAGTATATCTTAAAAACTTGTTATATGGTTTTTTAGTATTATTTGATTTAGGAAGAAGTTATCACAAAATTTATTATTTATAATTTTTTTATCCATTATATTTTTAAAAAAATATTTTTTTATATTTTAATATTTATCTAATAATATTTAGTAATTAATATGTATAATAATTAAAAATTATTATGATTTCAATATAATTGAATTTATGAGAACAAAAGCCATTTGGATCATAAAACTCAAATCAAACCTAAATTGTCAAACCAAACCATGCCTACCTCTAAGCCCAAATAAGGTGGTGGGCTAACTAAAGAAGTTGACGGGACTAGAGAGGCTTTAGGAGAGCTTGGTGGAGCATTATATTGAAGACATGGTTTGGACGATATGGTTTAAACTTTAGACTTTAGTGGTAATTTATTTTAACTATAGTTAAATATGTATACTAAGCTTGGCCAAAAACTTATGTAGTCCAGTCCTTAGTAAATTTTATTGTGAGAGCACAAGTATATCTCATCTTAATACCTAACAATATTTAATACTAAAAAAAATAATGGATTCCACAATTGAATTCAAATCATCTTCATAAAATACAAAAGTACAACGTACATGCCATTCACTTATAGGCTGAGTATGTGCTCATTATTTTCGGGGGGCGTATGGTGTGAATGTTGGAATTATATGCTCTTTTAAAGCATATTAATTTATTTTCTGATTAATAAAATATTTGAGATATTTTTAATTACATAAATATTTTGAATAAGGTCCATTTAATCGTATTATATGTATTTATGTGATCATCATATGGATTCACAGAAGACATAAATATAAGTTATCTTATGATTAAATAAATTAAGTTCGTAGTTGATAAATAGAGTTGGGCGCTCTATTTATATTTAAACTGTAGTAAATTCATTGAATGATTTGTCTTAATCATGTATAAATTTACTGATGTAGTTTGACTACATTTAGCTGGATCACATATGAGATTTAATTAATCTTGAAATGACTGTTAGACTTATTAAATCTCATAGGCATTGATTTTACTGTAATCTTAATCTTGAGTTACTTATGATTTCATCAATTGTTATTTCATTTGAGTTACCAATGGGCACGACACACAATTGTGGTCAAGATTACCCGGTATCTTGGTGGGAGCAATTATAAGTATTGAAGTTATAGATTAACAATATAGAATTTGTACGACGCATCTCTTGATGGGTTTTGAAACTTGATCATAGAATTTTCTGGCCAAAGTGTGTCAACATATTTAGTATGTTGAAAAATGATCATTAGAGAAAACCAGTAAATATCAAGGAATAAGATGTAATTAAATTGATTGGACAGTTGAGATATCGATTTAATTAACGATGTGATACAAAGGATTGAGTAGTAAAGAAATCAGTGTGGCTTGAGACGAATTATTATTCGAGCATACAATTATGGAGGTCAATTCCAATATTTTAGTGGAGTAAATTTAGAATTAAATAATTGGGTTAGTTTAATTATATGCTTAATTATTGTAGCCACTATTATATGTTTTCAAATGATCCCCAGGTTAGCTCATTTAATTGATTGCACCACTGCTGGATTAATAAGCAAGATAACTAGCTATTTGGGTCAAAAGCCTAAATATATTATTTAGTAGGAGACTCCATTAATATGCTTGGGTGTAAGGGGCCTTGTGTTATTTTACAAAGTGGGCCCCTATAACACAAGAACAAGTAAGGTGATTTTTATTTTAATTATTTTCTAATTTAAATCAAAAGGGATTTAATAGAACTAAATAAATAAATAAATATAGAGCTTAGGATTTCCACTAGATAAAAATATAAAATGTCTTATTTTCTCCCAAAAGAAAAAGAGCAACCACTTTATACAGATCAAAGAAAAAGATTTTTCTATCTATTGTTGAAAGAAAAATTTTCTCGTGCTAGTTGCTTTAGTGGTAATAAAGGCGCCTACACGTCAAGTGCAGATCAAACTTGAGTCATAACCTAAAAGATTATTTGGTGGCAGATCGTGATCTAACAAGAATGGTGGTGACGGATCGTGACATAAGAGCCTAAATCACCTCAATGAAAAAAGTCAAATTAAATTTTTAAAGTACGATTTTTAAATTACAAATTTTTATATATTGTATGTAATGGCAGCGGCCTACTACTTCGACCAAAGCCGAAGCGACAACTTCTTAGAACTTAAGCTAAGGTAATGAATCACATATTGCCAAGCTCTTGGGCTTGGGCTTAGCCCTTTACTCCTAATATCGACGGACAACGACAATAATAGCAGATTCATCTTCGGCATTTCTGAAACTTGCCAACAGAGCTTACCAAATTTATCCATAATTTATTGTCAAATTGTTAATGGTTGGATTGAGATTTATTTATTTATTTTGCAAAATATAAGGCCAGGAGTTTAAGTGGAAAGTTAAGTTGGACAGTTCATAAGTCAAAATCGGCGTTCGAATTTGCAATTAATTTATTTGTATTACTTTAAGTATCATATATAACAGTGTCTATCAAAAAAAAAAAGTATCATATATAACAGTGATAGTTAATTTTCTTTTTTTAAAGTTGTCTATACTTGACTGGATGAGATTGGCGTGCCATTTCTTAGTGATTTAACTTTTATATATTTTGCTATTTTTGTCAGAATAAATCTAGCAATAACTCAAAACATTATTTAACAAGGTAGTTGGTACTTACTAATGGAACATATATACCTTCATTAATCAATGATCGTCTCTTCTCTTCTAAGTGTCGTTACTTTCTTTGTCCTTTAAATTCAGCATTTAATTCTAGCACAAGTAGTCTATCAGCCTCAAGAAATTTGAAGGTTAAGTTGCTTACAGGATTAAAAATGGTGGATCAAAATGGCTTGGAAACCAAAGTGTCAGCAGCCCTCAATTGCATTGATCTCTCAGACCCTGATATCCAAAAATCAGCTGCTTCACTCAAACAGGTGAATCAATATGTTCTATAAGTGCATTTGATTAATTAATATTTGTAGATTGATCGTTAACTTCATTCTTTTTGTTATTTGGGGGGAAAAAAAAGTCAGGCATGCATGGATTCAGGATTTTTCTACGTAATAAATCATGGGATAAGCAAGGAATTTATGGATGAAGTTTTTGCCCAAAGCAAGAAGTTTTTTGAGTTGCCATTCGATGAAAAGATGAAGCTCTGGGTAGAGAGAAACCGAGGCTACAAGCAACCTTTGAAAAATCAGTTCTTTGATCAAGAAACTAATCAACAAGGTCAGCAGCGATTTCAATCACGACATTTTTCTCTCACAGTTTTTAAGTTTTAACATTTATTTCCTGTAGCTTGTGGGTTTTACTTCATCAGATACTTACTCTTATTGTCAAGATTTTCACCAAGAAGCTCATGCGAGCCACAAGACAATTACTATTTTTGGTTGAAGTTTCGATATTTAGAGGACAACGGTGTAGTATAAAAATTACATGAAGTTAGTGTTAAAATCTAAAGACCATAGGGAGAAAGTGTCAATCTCCCTTCAAAAAATAGGTAGTAACTTACAGTTGACAAAATTTATAGTTTTGCAAAATAATAATGAATGGATTCATAACGCTTAATTCATTAAACTATCTCACTAACCTCGTAATAACTTTTGACCATAACCATCTTGGAGTATGCCTGAACACTAAATGTTATTGTAATTTTTATTTCGTATTTTCATTAGGTGTCATGTCAAGGACTCATTTGTTAGAGATGAACGAACTTGTACTTATTATTGAAAATAAAAAAACGTGTGGTTCAAATCAATTGCTTTTGTATTTTATATCTTTTTTTTTTGTTGTGACTACGGTAATTTAGAAATATCACACTCCACCATCTAACATTATTAAATGATTAGATTTTATTAATTTTATTGACTTCTGATCATCTAATGTTTACAGTACACTTAAAGTACCATAGTAGAGCCGTTTTCTTCTCATTTATTATTATTATTATTATTATTATTATTATTATTATTATTATTATTATTATTATTATTATTATTATTATTATTATTATTATTATTATTATTATTGCTTTTAATCAGATGCGCAAGTCAAAAATTTTCTTGATGGAACTTTTGGTCATTTTCAATTCTGTTATTTTGTTATTTTGACTGTCAAAGCTCATGGAGAGGCATACAGTTTAGTTGGTCCCGAAACTGAAGATGATCTTGATCCAGAAAAGCCTTTATGCGGCCCAAACGTTTGGCCTTCGGCTGGTAATTAGCTAGAATTTACTCTTTCTTTTATTCTTCTCCATCCCCTTCTTATTTTCTTATTTCACTTTCCAAAAAATTCGATTATCGAAAAAAAAATATACATTGAACCCTATCCTCAGAAAACAGCTACCGCACCGCTCAAATAGAAAAAGAGCACTAAATGAAAGTTTTACTTTCCTATCAAAAAAAAAGAATAAGAGCACTAAATAGAAATTTTAATAATAAAAATTAATGTTGTGGACTCAGGTTGTGGGGTTTTAAAGCAGTGACAGACAGGTCCCACAAAAAGGTTACTTATATAGGCTACATTAAAAAATTATAGGGAGACAAAAAATTAGATAAAATACTGATAAAAATTAGGATCAGTAAAATGTCAGGCTTCGGGTCCGATTTGTCAATCATCCTAGCATGTCTTTTGTCTAGGCAAGCTCGGCCCGACTCATATTGGACTTTCCTCGGACTAGGTTAAAAAGTCTAAATTTTACATCAAATATTTTTTCAATTTTTTTCATTATGTTTCATAAATTTATAATGTATAAAAAAATTTATTTTTTCTTGGTTTAGGATTTAAAAATTGAGCTTATAAGATTTAGAACTATAAAAATATGCTATGTGTGGGTTAAATATATAAAAATATATATTTTAATTTATTCAATTTTTAAGTATTTTTAGGATTTTGGACTGGGCTCGGGCTTTTAGGTGAAGCACAAACCTGGCCTGAGTATTTATGAAACATATTCGGTTTGGACAGGCTTTCTCAGCCATGTCTAACAAAAATAATTTCACTTAATTGTCAACAAATTAAAATGGATCCAGCCTGTACTCCATTTTTGTCAATATATTATCTAACTTTAAGTCTCCCCCTGGTTCTACTTTGACAATTTTTCCACCAGATTTCCGATTTAGGTGTACGTGTAGTAATAAAACAATACACATGAATTTATACTAGTTAAGATCGTATAGGAGTTGGTATTCCTAAAAATATATAGAACATCTAATAAAAACGAATTAAAATAAAAAGTGATTTGCTCGGATTCCCCTTCAAAGAAGAAAAAAATCATAATTGATGAACAATTGATTCTAAGCAACTAATTTTTTTTGTAAGAATTGCTCGAAGATATGTGTATTAATTTCCAATGCTGTATATTTTTTAAGCAATTGTTTATGTGATGTTGTTTTAGATGTTTTGCCTGGATGGAAAGAGACGATGCTGAGATATCAACAAGAAGCATTGTAAGTTTTCACGAGAAATATTAAGAACCTTATGGGTCGTTCTCCCAAAGATTAATTGATTAATACCAAGAGCATTCTACTGCTCATGATTAATTACATTTGCCATTGATTATTTCAGAAATTTGGGAAGAAAAATTGGAAGAATAATAGCCCTGGCTCTTGATCTCGATGTTGATTTCTTCGATAAACCAGAAATTCTTGGCAACGCTATGCCATACGTCTCATTTAATCATTATGGAGGTTATTTCTATGATCATCCCTAATTTTTGTTGCAATTAATTCCAAGTACTATCTTCAGAATTACTTAACTCGCATTCATATTTTTCTTGTAAATTTAGTCCAAGATGCTGATCCTTCAAAGGAGTACATTCTTGGAACCCCAGCTCATAGTGACCCTTCCCTAATTACCCTCTTGGCAACGGATGAAGTCCCAGGTCTTCAAGTACGGAAAAAAAATTCAATTTCCATAACAATATCATACATACAATTCACTACTATACCTTTGTATTTTAATGAAATTTTTGTTATCATTATTTCAGATATGCAGAAACATACATGCTAATCCTCGAGTATGGGAAAATGTAGCACCGTTAAAAGAGTAAGTTAATCATGAGAAAAACAATTTGCTCTCACTAAAAATTTGATGCATAATATATATTTTTTTTAATTAATTAAAGTTTGACAGCATTCTCTAATTAAATATTTCATTTTCAGTGCTTTTATTGTCAATATTGGAGATATGTTGGAGAGGATGAGCAATTGTGTTTTCAGGTAAGATTCATGTTGGATTTCTAATGAGTTCTCCTAGAAATTTTAATGTAGTTCCGATAAACATGGTGGTGGAAGAAAAAAATTCCGAAGAAAATTGAATGACTCATTCAATTTGAGCAAAAATTTTTGCTTGAAACATCAACAATTTCGTTGATGATTGCATCTACAAAAACTAGCCAATTTTTTATTTTATATATATATTCATCCTGTATCTAACATTTTTATTCTTGAACTTGAGCGTAGGTCCACAATGCACAGAGTCCTGTTTCGCCAAGAACGATACACCGTAAGACTAATAATATACTCTTTCTACTTCTCTTTATAAGTAATACTTCAAATACCAATGAATTATTCGTGCCATTTATAAATTGAATGATTAATTTTTACTAATTTTATGGTTTTCAAAACCTGAAGGCACTTCATTATCATTGATGTTTTGATGATTCATTTAATATTGTCATGTTGCGACTTTTATGCCACAACTATTATGCAAGATAAATTTTAATTATTAAGAAAAAATTTTACGGGTGTTTGATAAATAACACTAGCTGCTAATTTAAAATACTTAATATCAATTATAGAGCTCTATTTTTTTCACTAAATAGCTTTACAAAATAATAAACTATATCATTAAATTTTAATTGTAGATGTTTATTAAACACTTTGCCTGCTTTCAAAATTAAACTACTAAACAAAATGAAACAAACGTTCTAGTTATCGTATCATTTATAACATATCAAACCTTTCTCTCCCTTTTTGTTATTTTGTGGTAATTAATTTTCCTTCTTTCTCGGACAGATTGCCTATTTTGTATATCCAAGTAACGATGCCGTGATTGAGTGCTTTCCGACATGCAAATCAGAAGAAAAACCTCCCAAGTAAGTCGATAGCCTTAGTTTTGTTCTATGAAATAATCTTCAGATTGAAAAGCTTCTTTAATGCCATTAATTCTTTCCATTAATCTGTTTT
The DNA here is from genome assembly GCA_030449895.1 of Citrus mangshanensis. Taxonomy (NCBI): domain Eukaryota; kingdom Viridiplantae; phylum Streptophyta; class Magnoliopsida; order Sapindales; family Rutaceae; genus Citrus; species Citrus mangshanensis. Next base: position 577,313 of record JASUUJ010000242.1, read on the forward strand.
TCAATTAAATAACTATTTTTGTTCTTTAGAATGTATTTTTCCTATGAAAAGTTTTTGAGAAGTTGTTATATATAATGACATGCTTAATTTATTGATCGAACTAGATCTATTGTCCAACATTATACAGCTATTTTATTTGTCCAAAATAAAACTCAAAAAAAAAAAAACATTTTTCCACCCTTACCATGAGTAATCCAGCCCAAAAGCTATTCTGTGTAAACATGTTACTCATTTTGTTGTTATTAAGAAAATATAATGTTATCCTCAATAATGACATTTATTTTTATTATTATCTTTTCAGGTATCCCCCCATCAAATGCAAAGATCTTTTCAACATTATCTTCAAGAATGTTGCTGATGGTAAAACCGCAAGAGACATCACAGAAGCTTGATTTTGACGCAAACCCTTGATGTGATGTTGAAAACGCTGTTGAATAAATCTAGATCAAAATATGCGAGTAAATTTCGACATAATTAATGACGTAATAAAAATTATATTTTTGAATTTGATGATGTAATGGAATTTCTCCGAATTATTCCTAAAGTATAGCCTAGTTAGTTTAGTCTTTTACCGTAAATATAAGAGGTCAAGGTCCAATTTCAGGGAGATGCATTCGATAATCGAAAAGTGAATGGCATAACAATTAAATAATAATAATAATAATAATAATAATAATAATAATAATAATAATAATAATAATAATAATAATAATAATAATAATAATAATAATAATAATAATAATAATAATAATAATAATAATAATCTCTGAGTGAATTCTAAGTGAGGCTATAAAATAATCTTTTGAAACTTTCTTTTTAAGTAATGCATAAATTTGATAACTCTACCCATGTGACTGGTCCGTATAAATGCATGCATATTAAAGAAGCAAACACTTGTTGGGAGAGTTTTGCCGCTTTAGTAGTCTTATCCAACTCAAATTTGAATTAGACGGTGTCCAATATAATCTTTGAATACCAAATAATTTAATACACTAAAAAAAAGATACATATACTGCAGAGACTATATTAAAAATAATATTAACCCCCCGGCGGAAAAAAAAAAGGAAAAAGTACACAAAGCAGCCACAATTCCAAATGCTGGGCAATTCAGATTCATTCCAAATATTATTACAATCATATATAACATGATTTTGTACAATAGTAAGCGACACTATTAGCAACAAACATAATAAGCCTTAATAAGCGTCGAATCATCCCTTATGTTTTATGTCAGAATTTAAGCTTGGACAGTGTACCCACCCCACGCATCCCCTCCAACCAATCCTCAAACTTTTATTTATTTTTCCCGAGGAAAGCCCTACGACGTCCGGATAATTTACCTTCACTCTACTCATATAAATACTCGCCTCGATTCGACTGATGAAATGAAACTAGTGACGCGCAGAAGAGAAGCCAGCGCTGGAATTGCAACAGGCGTCCATTATTGAATTTATCTGATCCGATAGTATCAATTTTGGGAACATACATACGATGTGAGTTTTGTGCAAATTACATAAATTAAAAGCTACAGAGCATTATAAATTACCTAACAGATTAATACTCAGCTAGTTAAGCTACAAAGCATTCACTTCGTTTGATTTCATCTTGTCCCTCTCCTTTATAAAAGTTGTATATGTTGGAGTATCAAGTTCTTCACAAGGATCATATTATGGCAAAGGAAGGAGAACAGTTCATTGACTGCTCTCAAGTGTAGCAGAGTACTTGGATTCAACAATGTAAAATAATAGCTAGCTCATTTGAGCTTAGAACATGCAACTTATATTTTACGTTAAGAATTATTGTGCTTTTTATTTAAAATAATGATAATCATAATAATTTGGATTGAATAAATATTTTTTGCCTATGTGGTATATAAATTGTATAAGATTGGAAATTTTTATATATAAATATTTTTCTCATTCAAAATAATACAACCATATTTATCATTAATTATCTTGTATTTCAAATTATTTATTTTCTTAGATCATTTTCATTTTAATATATGATGCAACAACAATGAGGCAATTTTATGGCCGTACTTTCTACGTTTCTACATCCTCCAAAAAAAGAAAAAAAAAAACACATCACTCACCATATTAATAAATCAGTTAAGTGTCACCATTTGTCACTCTCCAATTCTCTCCTCTTTCAATTTTGCAACCCTCGACTTCTGAATCGGCTTAGGGATTGAAAAAAATGTTATCTATATAATTATAACCCACCCATAAAAGCACGCATAATTAATCAATGGGCTGCTGATTTCTCTTTCTTAAAAGAGAATTTTGTAAGGAGATTGAACAAATGCCAATTCATGTTAAAGATCACAAATACAATTCAAGGCAGACAATTTTTTTTGGGCTATGGCTATATTTGAGTTAATCTATAGTGAAGTATGAATCTCAGCCACATATGTAAAGTAATAAATAGTAAAAAACTTATTATAAATTTAATCGTGTGGTTATGAAGGGGTATTCTACCTTAGAGCGGTTCCAATATAGTCGGATCCTTTTTCTTATTATACTACTTAATGTGCATTGACTTTTCAGTAAAAGAAGCATTGTCATGATGTGGAGAAACACTTTCAATTTAATTTTGACAAGTGAGAGAGAGGGATGAGGTCGTCCAATTAAATTAGAAAATTTACAAAACTGATCACAAAAATTTTATATTTTTCATAATTGACCCTTGGAGTTTATTTTTATCAACATTAGCCAAACAACACATCAAGTGACGAAAATATCCCTCTCATTCTCACCAAGCTTCCTTTCTCTAACCAAACGATTTCTCTTCCCCAAGTTGGTCACTCATCGCCAGTGGCTTCCTACAGTACATCGGAGTTCATCCTCAGCAGCCAATATCACCAAAATTAAGGCCAAGATCTAAAATCAACGGTTAGTTCAAAAACTTAGATTTTATTTCATGCTCTATTGTGTGTTCTTGTTTTATATTGTTGTTCTTTTGTTGTGTTGGTGATGTTAGTCGTGTGGGTGATGGGATGCCAATCGCATGAATTTAGTGTTATCTTCACAAAATTCGTGTGATGGATTGTGGCACCCATCGTACACGATCAAGTGTGACGACGCTTTACACTGATTTGGATGACAAGCGCACACCTGTCACTTGTGCATATCAAGTGCGTGCCTGTCGTACCTCGCGTGCCTATTGATGCAACAGGCAACCTGTTACACCAAGTTACCGTTTCTTTTTTAAGTGTGAGGTTATTAATTTGTTAGAGATACAATATGATAATGTTATAAATGTAACAGATACAATGCAAAATCCAAAATAGTATAGTATGATTTAGCAAGATTGAGAAATGAACTGAGCATAATGAAGTTGGCTTATGCCGATCACTTCCTCGAGCGTGTTTTGAGTATGTGTAAATTAACTACAGTCGTAAAAGTCATCCAGAAAAACTTAACAAAAGGCAGTTGCAACTGTTTAGGCAAGACATATCTGGGCATTTCTTAGAGTTCTGAAGCTTTCCATTCAGTAGCATAATTTTGCACAATGTGTTGCTTAGGCAAGTGGCCCATGGAGAATACAAGGAGAAAGATCAGTTATGGTTTCAAATTGGCGAGCATTTGATACACTTATCAATTGGAGAGTGGTGCCTAGTTACTAGACTTTCCTATGGTGAAAATGTCATACTAAAAGAGGCCAAAAATGGTGCATAGGCTATTGAATACATATTTTGATGGTTTGTTTCACAACATCAATCTCAAGCAATTCGGCTCCAGATTTGAGGACTTGAACTTCAAGGTTATGGACGACATTGACGCACTAAAGATCGCACTCTTTTATTTTGCAGATAGAGTACTAAATGGAAGAAATTGTCATTGTCAAATCAATTTCTCATTGCTTAACCAAGTGGATGATATAGATCACTTCTGAAATCATTCATGGGGTCGTTTGTTATGGGAAATGATATATGACAGTCTTGACAATGTATTAAACGACAAAGATGAGAAATTGAAAAAGTCTCGCTTGGAAAAGCCAAGTTATAAAATTAAAAAGTGCAATGTTTATGGCTTTACGTCTAGGTTCCAGTGCGTTGATAATTTTTTTTTGGATTAATTAGTTTTGTAATATTAAATATTTAATGGTAGGTTTTATGACTTTCTCACTTTGGTTGTTACAGGCTTGGATTTTCGATGCGATCGGAGGCTTGCCGTCAGCATAGATCGTGAAAACAAAGAAGAAGATTCCTCGCATCCTGCAATGGAAACCTATAGCCTCTTCTAAAATAAACTTTGTTGAAATTTATTCGTTGTTGAATGACAATTCTCATACATATAAGTAATATATATTGGTAAATGTATAGTACTACTTTTCACATTACTAAATACTAAATGATTAGACTAACTTAAAATTTTGGCTGAATTTATGGCAGGGGAACGGTTTATAAACCATTGAGTTGGACGCAAAAGAGAAAGCCTAAAAATATTGGCAGAATTTATGGCAAAGGAACGATTTACAAACCATTGAGCTGGACTCAAAGAAGAAAGCCTAAAAATATTGGCAAATTGTAAAGGATTACGTGCTACATATTCCAAGTTGGGTCCATAATGTGGGTATCCTATAATGCATCAAACAACCAGTATTTATTGGTTAATTAAAACTCGAATTTTTTTGGCTTATTATTTACTCTTTTTTAATGTTACTTTCTGCCGCCTCAACCTTCAATCAACGCGCCGCCCATGTTGTTAGATGAGTACTCATTAATCCACCCATAATTTTTCTATCATAAAACTATTGTTGCAATATTTTTTTAAAGTGATCAACAAGATGAGTAATCTACAATTTTTACGGTTCCCTCATGAAAGAATTTATGGTCTCTACGATGTTGGTGGTAAGAATATTGTATCTTCTACCATCTAACTCAGACCTTACCCAATCATATGTACCTACATTATTCTCTAAGTAATTAGCACTGAGATCTACAACCCCTCAAGTGGTTTTTTAAATTCTTTATGTCCATATGCTTTTGCTATATTTACAAAGATAGGCTTAAATTATCCCGAACAGCTTTGGACATCCTGAATTTTGACTGTTACTTTTGACATGGTAAAAGCAAACGCCATGGGCAGCATTGCGAAATACTTTAAGAACTGCTCTCCTGATAGTGCATTGGTCAGAGATTATTATTAAGTCTGGCCTATTGTCAATCACTTTATGTAACTTCGCCATAAACCATTCCTAATCATCATTATTTTTCAAATCCAATACCCCAATGGCTAACGGATACAATTGATTCTTTCCATCCAAACATATTGCCACAAGCATGCTCCATCGATAAAGTCCCTTTAGATGAGTGTCATCTACAACAATCACCAGCTTAATGTACTACTTGAAACCCTTGATAGAAGATCCAAGAGCTACAAAGTGGTATAAAAAATTACTATTTCCATCCAGTTCGAGATGAGTAACTGTATCCTCATTTGCTTTAGTCAAAATGTAAGAGTATTTTGTAAGCAAGTTGTATGATTATGTAGGATTCCTTCAAATTATTTCAAGAATAACTTCTTTGGCCCAATATGCCTGCTGGTATATTAATTGAACGCTATATTCCTGTTGCATATATGCTCTAATGTCATTCAGAGTGTATATCATTTTTTCCTGAATATACTTATCTACGATAATATGATTATCAAACAATATATCATTATGACAAGTGTGTACATTATCAATTCTCCTCACCACCCAAGGAACATTCTGCTTGTTCGAACTTCTCGTTACTCGAATACGCAATTTACATGATTCCAAAGAATAATAGGCCTCGAAACGTGTCGTTGTGGACCGTGCAATTTTGAAATCAAACTTATCCCTAAAAGCAACCTTGTGCAGTTGTAATATTAACTCATTCTTTTCAGCGAATAGCTTAACCACACCAATATCATTTGAGTCAAAACTGCTAACAAAGTTTGGAGCAACTATGTTTGAAAGTAAAATTGGAGCAAGACTTATGAGGGGGTCAATCCTCATTCTCAAACGGGCCATTGGAGAAATATATCGGTTGTCTCTGTTATTCATAGAAATATTGTCTTAATGTCCATCCTCATCATTAATAGGAATATTGGAATGACCAATGCCCTCACCATTGACTGCACTATTGAAGTGAATGCTCCTCATACTATTAGATGGTTCCACACAAATATTATCTGCTTCTGTGTTGCTAATGTCATCAATAGGATCATCACTATCATGGATATTATTGTTGTGAAATGGAGAATAATATTGCTCTAACGATGTATCGTTAGTGGTAACACCTCTTCTACAACATCCACTAACATAATGTCGTTGTCATCAATGGTGTCATTATTATCGTGGAGTGGAGAGTAATGTTGCTGCAACGACATCGTCCTTAGCAACACATCTTCTTCAATATTAGGGACAGACATGTTTGCTTTAAAGAAAATTTCAGTTTCAACAGGTGGCTCAAGATCTTGGCTCGAAACACGAGGAGATGTGGTAAGAAATATAAGGATGCATCCATAGTTGGCCACATTAGAGGCCATATGTAAGATAACCTTGACTATTTCATCATTAAATATGTCCATGGGTAGTAAACATGTACGATAGATTGTGTTACTAGACCTTAAAGTTGTCTTCATCATGATACTACATTCAGTAGGATTTATCTACAAGATCTCATATACTCTTGCCAAAAACTGATCAAACATACAATTTTTCTGAGCCAAAAAAGTTGTGTTCTTAACATTAACATACTCCATACAGCCATCCGCTAACGTCTCCACCAACCATCATGATACAATTAAAGTATAACTGAATCCATTAAACCTGAAATTATAAAATATATATATATATATATATATATATATATATATATATATATATATATATATATATATATATATATATATATATATATATATATATATATATATATATATATATATATATATATATATATAACTACCCACTATAAAACATAATAAATAGAATATGCAACACACTTTATATACTATTATACATAACATTAAAAAAATTTAAAAACAAAACTGTATATTGGTGTGATAGGATAAATTAGGCTTGACAGGAATACTTGTTCCACTTGATCTGCGTGTGACAAGTGTCTGTCGCACTAATTTTTTGGGACATGCACTAAAAGACAATTGCACCAAAACTCTCTTGTCGCACCAAATCAAGTCAACAAACACCTCTTAACACTTGGTGCTACAAAAACAAAGCATAAACAATCTAAGAAATATTTCATCAAACATCTAATGTGCAATACTTCTATAAAAACCAAATTCCTTTCAATTAGCTTACTTAGGTGTTGGGCTCTAATTCAATTTGTTAGAATCGTGTCGGATTGGCGTTGGATCCAGACGAATTCGGGTGTATTTGACCGGAAGTAACTTTTGCCGTCACCGTTGCCGTTCGTCGTTGCCAATGATGATTCAAGAAAGAAAAGTTGCTTACGGCTTGATGAAGAGGGAGAAAAGTTTAGGTTGAAATTTAAGGTAAAAAATTTATGTTTGGCTAGTTATGATAGGAAAAAGTTACAAGGATTAAATGTGAAAAATGAAAAAGGTTTTTTATCATTTTTGTAAATTTTCCAATTATATTTAACTATTTAAACCGTGAAATCTTCATCTCTTACTTTAATAAAGTAATGGATAGTTAAAAGACAACAAAAATACAAAACTACAATACAATATGTATATTTTATTCGATAATATATTAGAATTTATGATTTTTTGTTTTTCACCCTGTCCCTCAGAATATTAAAGTAAGAAACTCCTTACTACATACATATAATCATTCTCCAGTGCGGATGCCCATACTTGTTTTAATGTGGACACCTCTTAAACAATGCAGCTTAAGAAAGTAAAAAATTATCTCTCTTAAACCCCATAGTGTAAAAGTGTGTCCACATAAAAAAAAAAATGAGAGCGTCCATACTACAAAAAGACTATATATATAAATCTAATATATATCAAGAAACAATTTTCATCTAATTAAATTTTTATCCATCATGACGATATTTTTTATTAACCAATAACGCTCACTCTTAAAATATTATGAATACTATTAGGAAAATTATAAATTGTTAAATTTCTCATAAATAAGTTTTGTGTTTACTATTTTCCAATTGAAAACTTGAACTACATGTTAAGAACTTGAAATCTCCATGTTAGTAAAAGGGAAATGAGAAAAGAAATTATTTAACTGAATTTAATTTATTGTGTTGTAGTCGAAGCACTGTTAGGACTTGACTGACTTTAATTGTAGCAGCCATCGACTTAATCTTCTACTTTTCACCACAAAATTTAATTTTTTTTTAATTTCAAACAACATAGTCTATCAAATATCACTTACTTAAATGACACACATGTTAACATATATATTTTCATAATGATGATTTTGATGATAACAAACAAGATTAAGAATGATTAATCTTTTAAGCTCAAATTATTTTTTATATTTTTAAATAAATCATTATTTTCATATTATAAATGTTTTATATTTAATGAAAAAATGATTTTATGAAAAATGATTGTTTAAACACATGAAATGTTTGTCATCATAAAAAACGGGGAGATTGTTAACATATATGTTTCCATGATATTGATTTTGATGATAACAAACAAGATTAAGAATGATTAATCTTTTAAGCCCAAATTATTTAATATTCTTTTTAAATAAAATCATTATTTTTACATTATAAATGTTTCATATTTAATGGAAAAATGATTTTATGAAATTGGTTGTTTTTCAAAGTTTATGATTTAATTGAAAGCATTTTGAAAACTTTGAAATAAACAAGTATTGCTTTAAATTTCGGATTTGGACATATTTGAAACTATTTAAATGTTTTTGAGCCATTCTATAATTTTACAAAGTTTGGTATAATTTCAGAAAATTGTGGGATTGACAAAGCACTATTTTAAAGTTCTGAAATTGGACCTTTTTGTAAACTTTCATAACTTTTTGGGCCACAACATAGTTTTATAAAGTTTTGGGGTCAAACTACAAATTTGGAAAAATATTCACGATTCAGAATTGGATTGACAAACGGAAGTCCGGATGTTAGGCGAATCTATCCAATTGAAAGCGGAAATCAGATCCGACAAAAATCGGTTGTTGGGCGATGTGACAAAGCGGAAATCCGGATGTTCAGAAATTCAAATTTGTGGCTGTAACGGTAACATTAAGCGGAATTCCGGATGTCCATAACAATCCTGACCAAAATGTGCATAACGGCTAGTTTTTGAGCTCAAACTATATAAACTCAAAACCAATTCATTTTTGGTAATCCAAGCAAGCATAAACAAGTGCACACAACATATATTGAGCTTCCATTTCGTAAATCATCATTTGTTGAATCATCATTGAGCTATAATTTGTATATCCACTCTTAAAGAGAGATTCATTGTTGTATTTATCATTTCTCATCAAGTTGTGAGAGTACAAGTGTGAGAGACACTTGGGGTGAAGAGATTGGAGATATAATCTCTTGTTGTAAAGGTTCATTGACACCTTGAAGTCAATTGTAATCGTTTGAAGCCTTGGAAAGGCTTGGATAGTGAAATCCTCAAGCCCGGTGTGCTTGGAGGCGTGGACGTAGGCGGGGATTGCCGAACCACGTAAAAATCCTTAAGTTTGCTTTCTCTTCCCTTGCTCATTTATTATTGTGCTTTCATTGAATTTATTGTTTTCGAATTGATTAAGGCATTAGATTGAATTGTTGTGTGGTTTGCCTAGGATAATTTTTAAAATCCCAATTCACCCCCCTCTCTTGGGTTGCCTAGCTAGTATTTCATTTGGTATCAGAGCGAGGTGCTCTTGTGTAGACTTAACCGTCTAGAGATAAAGATCCATAGCAACCCAAATTAGCTCAACCATCATGGAAGGCCAATCTATCACTAGACCTCCGTTTTTCGACGGAAATGATTATCCTTATTGGAAAACTAGGATGAGAGTATTTTTACAAGCCTTAGATTATGAACTATGGGAAATAGTTTGTGATGGTTCATTCATTCTTAAGAAGAATGCTTTAAGTGAGTTGGATAAGAAAAATATGTCTTTAAATTCCAAGGCCATGAATGCTTTATTTTGTGCCTTAGATAAAAAGGAATTTCATAGAATTTCAAATTGTTCTAATGCTTATGAAATTTGGAGAAAGCTTAAAATTGTGTATGAGGAGACTACGAGCGAGGAGGAATTTCATGAAGTGTCGAATTTGGCACTTATGGCAATTGGAGATGAATCGGATGATGAACTTGATGAGGTAAATGATCTTCCTACATATGATGAATTGCATGATGCTTTTAATGATTTGCATGATGAGCTAATGAAGATTGGTAAAAAGAATATATGTCTTAAAAAGAAGATGATGGAGCTTAAGAATGAAAATGAATCATTTAGTGCAAAGATCACATGCCTAGAATTAGAAAATAAAACATTACATGATAGAGTTGCATTATCAAATGATAAATCTAGCACTTCACACAAGCATCTAGAATCACATGTAAATGACTTGAAAAATGAAAAAGATGCCTTGCAAAAATCCAATGTTTCATTAAATGAAAAGATCAAAAAATTGGAATTAGATAATGAAATGTTACGTGATAGAATTGCATCATTCACACGTAAACAAAGTACTTCATATGAGCATGAAAAATCACATGTTGATAAATTGATGAAAGAAAATGATGTGCTTAAGAAAAAGAGTAATGAGCTCAATGAAATTGTGTTAAAATTCACCAATGGTCAAAGGAACTTAGAAAAATTATTAAGCACTCAAAAATGTGTATTTGATAAAGGAGGACTTAGGTATAAGCCTCACTTGAAACAAAAATATTATAAGAATTATTTTGTTAAGGCTACCTCCACAAGTGATCATAAAATTATTTGTCATTATTGCAATCAAAATGGTCATATGAGTTATAGATGTCCAATTAAGAGAAATGTATATTATGGAGTCAAGTGTATTTGGGTTCCAAAAGGAACCATTGCTAACACTCAAGGACCCAAGAGTATTTGGGTACCAAAGCACACAACTTGAATTTGTTTTGTAGGTACCACAATCAAGGAATGGTGGAGAAGTTCCTTGATGAAAGCTTGTAAGGATAATCACTTGAGTATGAGCTAGGAGAAAAAGATGAGGCAAGATAATTTAATTATTTTGGTAACAATTCTTGCCATATCATTTTTGTTGAATGAATCATGATAAATGAATTTGCGAAAGTATGCTTGTATGTTTACATGATAGAATTATCATTGTGTATCACATTGAGTGTTTTATCATGATAGCTTATCAACTCATCATGATGGATTTGTTTGATGTTAACGTTTATGAAGTGTTTAAGCATGATAGTTAAGTGGTGTGTTTGATTTATTCACCTTTGAATGCTTATATGTTTAATTATTGTGAAAATCTCTAGTCTGCACAAGCTGTAATGAATTGGTCATACCTCCTTCTAGAAAACTCCAAATCCAGCTCTGTAAAATTTATTGGAAAGCTAACTTAATTATCTTTCCAACGGTATATAGCTTGCATGTTACTTTCTGCCTCAAATCGGACTACCGGTTAGCAAAACCGGAAAGCCGGATTCGCAAGGAACGCTTGCTGGACCAAACCGGATTTCCGGTTCTGTCAATTCGGAATTCCGAATTCGAGCTGCATTTTGGCAAACCGGCAAGCCGATTCGCTCTTGATATCTTCTGGATCCAACCGGCAAGCCGGTTCGTGTTATCCGGAAAACCAGATTTGCGTGAAACATTTGCTGGAACCAACCGGATTTCCGGTTAAGCTCATTCGGCAATCCGGTTTCGGGTGCTATTTCAACTATTCATCTTCTCCCTCTCTTTCGGCTTTCCGTTTCTCTCTCTCTCACTAAAAGCCGATTACTCCTCACTTGATTTCATTCCAAAATCCATCATTTTCATTCGTTTTCAATCCAAATTGATTCATATAAATTATTCCCCATCCATTCTTGTGTCTAAAATCATTTTAATTGATTCAAACTTACTCATTTTACTCAATAGCTTGAAAAATTCGAATTTTTTGAGTATTTCAAATTACCACTTCCATAGTGTGCTCTCCTTATGGATTTTACCATAGTTTTCTATTATATTATGCACCTACATTTTCATATACATTGTTGCTTTCATTGTGGATTGATGATGATTATTATTTGATATTTGGATGCAAATGTTTTATTTTGAGCACAAAAGATAATCTTGGCAAATTTGATCCAAAATTTGATGTTGGTATTTCTCTTGGCTATTCAAACACAAGCAAAACCTATGGAGTGTATTTCAAAAGAACTTTGATTGTGGAAGAATTTATACATGTTATATTTGATGAGTCTAATTCTTCCTCTATGGAGAAAGTTGTTGTTGATGATAATGTAGATGAAAAGCTACAAGAAGATTATCAAATGATAGCCAAAAGAATGCACCACTTGAAAATCAAAAGGAGCAACATGAAGAAACAAATGCGGAGTAAGATGAAGGTACTTCTCAAACACTCCCTAAAGAGTGGAGGTATATTTCTTCTCACCTTAAGAATTTAATTTTGAAGATCCATCACAAGGTGTAACTACTAGATCATCACTTAAAAATATATGTGAGCATTTGTAATAATGGATTTGATCACTTGTTCTTTAGCTCATAATGATGGCTTTTTAGCTATGTTGATTTTGATGATCTATAATGGCATATGTTGATTTTGATTATCTATATATTGCTATTATATACTTAAGTTTTGATGATAAAGAATGTGCATTGATGATTACATTATATTTGATGAAGCTTGATCTTATGCAATCTATGATTAGTGAATGAATGCATTTTTTTGTACTTTATCGATGTATTGTTGAATATGTCTTACTTATTTAAATGATATCGAAAAAGGGAGAATGATTTAATTTGTGTTATGAAAATATATGCATGTATCTAGGGGGAGCATGTATGCAGGGGGAGTTTTTGTTAAATAATTTTCAAATCATTTTTTAACTTGCATTGATAATTATGGAGCTTGAATATTTGATAATATGCATGCCAATTTGGTAAAGAAATCAAAACCTTTTTGCAAAGAAGAATTTTCAAAAATTCGGCATAAACTTGGAATGATTTGATTTCTTGGTGATTTTGGTAATTGATGATTATATGTGTGTTGCTTGATAAATTGAAGGAGTTGTTGGTTTGGTATAATTGTTTAAGCTTATATGGAAGTATTTTTAACCATGTTGTGTATTTAAGGATTTGTTCATTTTTAAAGGGGAGACTTTGCCGAAATTTTTTCTCGCACAAAATGGGTAATATCTTCATTGAATTATTTTTAATGATTTTGTTTCAATTGCATCTATCTATCTTTTCTTTTTTTTATGATGAAATGGGAGATAAATATGATATTTTTTTTGGATAAAATTATTTTGGTTAAATTTTTTAATTGGCCATATATTTAGGGGGAGCATATAATATGTTTTTGAATAATATGTATTTTGAGTAATTGTTTTGATAATTGATATTTGATTCTTTTGATGATTTTGATGATATGTGATTATGGTGAGGACTTGATGATTTTGAGATATGATGATAATTTGTGAGTAATATCACTAATCTTGTATTTGAGGTGATGCTTGTTGTTAGGGGGAGATTTTGTTGAAATTTCTATTCGGACAACATTGGTAACAAATTTGCTACTCTTATTCTTGTCCTTTACGTTTTCTTTTTTATGATGAAGGGGGAGAAGAATAAATGTTTTCAAATTTATAAAAATTTGCTATTTTTTTTGCCAATTGAGTTTTTCTTTTTGATGATGAGGGGGAGAAAAATCCATGCATTTAAATATGTTAATTTAGCTAATTGGCAAATTGTAAAAGAAGATTATATTTAGAGAGAGCAATTTGTGTAATCATTCTTTAAATACATGAAATGTTTGTCATCATCAAAAAGGGGGAGATTGTTAACATATATATTTTCATAATGATGATTTTGATGATAACAAACAAGATTAAGAATGATTAATCTTTTAAGCTCAAATTATTTTTTATATTTTTAAATAAATCATTATTTTCATATTATAAATGTTTTATATTTAATGAAAAAATGATTTTATGAAAAATGATTATTTAAACACATGAAATGTTTGTCATCATCAAAAAGGGGGAGATTGTTAACATATATGTTTCCATGATATTGATTTTGATGATAACAAACAAGATTAAGAATGATTAATCTTTTAAGCCCAAATTATTTAATATTCTTTTTAAATAAAATCATTATTTTTACATTATAAATGTTTCATATTTAATGGAAAAATAATTTTATGAAATTGGTTGTTTTTCAAAGTTTATGATTTAATTGAAAGCATTTTGAAAACTTTGAAATAAACAAGTATTGCTTTAAATTTCGGATTTGGACATATTTGAAACTATTTAAATGTTTTTGAGCCATTCTATAATTTTACAAAGTTTGGGCGAAGTCATAATTTCAGAAAATTGTGGGATTGACAAAGCATTATTTTAAAGTTCTGAAATTGGACCTTTTTGCAAACTTTCATAATTTTTTGGGTCACAATATAGTTTTATAAAGTTTTGGGGTCAAACTACAAATTTAGAAAAATATTCACTGTAGCAGTTACTGTAGCCAGCGAAATTCCGGATTCTGACAAACGGAAGTCCGGATGTTAGGCAGAATCTATCCGAATTGAAAGCGGAAATCCGGATCCTGACAAACGGAAATCCGGCGGATGTGACAAAGCGGAAGTCTGGATGTTCATAAATTCAAATTTGTGGCTGTAACGGTAACATTAAGCGAATTCGATGTCCATAACCGTAATCCTACACCAAAATGTGCATAACGGCTAGTTTTTGAGTTCAAAATATATAAACTCAAAACCAATTCATTTTTTAAAATCCAAGCAAGCATAAACAAGTGCACACAACATATATTGAGCTTCTATTTCGTAAATCATTATTTGTTGAATCATCATTGAGCTATAATTTGTATATCCACTCTTAAAGAGAGATTCATTGTTGTATTTATCATTTCTCATCAAGTTGTGAGAGTACAAGTGAGAGACACTGGGGTGAAGAGATTGGAGATATAATCTCTTGTTGTAAAGGTTCATTGACACCTCAAGTCAATTGTAATCGTTTGAAGCCTTGGAAAGGCTTGATAGTGAAATCCTCAAGCCCTGTGCTTGGAGGCGTGGACGTAGGCGGGGATTGCCGAACCACGTAAAAATCCTTAAGTTTGCTTTCTCTTCCCTTGCTCATTTATTATTGTGCTTTCATTGAATTTATTGTTTTCGAATTGATTAAGGCATTAGATTGAATTGTTGTGTGGTTTGCCTAGGATAATTTTTAAAATCCCAATTCACCCCCCCTCTTGGGTTGCCTAGCTAGTATTTCAACACATATTTTACCTACTTAATTTTTATAATATTTGTCAAAAATATTTTATTACACTTCTCTCATAACTTCTTGAAATGTACATTATTAAAACTTAACCCTCCCTATTAATTTACCTCACAATCTATCTACCACTGAAATCACATATATAAGAATTGTGTAGCGATTTGCATATAGCTACTAAAGCATTAACGGTGAGTAGCCCCTTCCTAAAGCTTTTTCTTATGTGTTAGCACATGTAATAGTTTGTGTGCTATATAAATGACAAAAGTGTGTTCGTTTTTAAGTATTATTTATTCTCTAAAAAAAATCTCAATATAATATTTTCAAATTACAACTGACATTTGGACTTTAGTTTAGAAAATAAGTTACATGATGATCACAACTCATTTTATTGATAATGACTAGTGTTTATATTCGAAGATTATCAGTTTTAGTGTGAATGAAGACCATAAAGGGAAGATGATTTGCAAAAAGATTAAGGCTTGTTTGCTTGAACGGAGAAAAGAGAGGGTGTGTGGAATACCTGTTGATAATGCGTTGGGCAATTATATTGCTATTGGATTAAGTGAAGAACCAAATGCTTATGTGGAAGAATGCTGATGCACTTGTGTTGCGGGGTGATTACATGCATGTCTGTTGCTATGCACATATCTTAACTTTTATTATCATTGGGGCATTGAAAGAGTTGCTTGCCTCAGTTACCGGTATTTAGAATGCTGCAAAGTATGTGAGATCATCCACTTGAAGGTTGAAAGCATTTAAACAGTGTATGGATCATGCAAAAGGCTCGAATGAAATTGTGGTTTTGGATTATATTCCTAGGTGGAATTTCCCCTGTTGGGTGTTGATGATTGCTTTGAAGTTTCAGTCGGCATTTGAGAGGATGGCAGTAGTGGATAAACCTTATAAAGTATAATTTAAAGAGGAAGAAAACAAGAAAAGAAGGGTGGGATCACTGGGCTTGAAGATTGGGAAAGTGCCAAACAAATTATGACATTTTTAAAAATCTTTTACGATGTTACACTAACTTTTTCAACCTCTTTGAGTGTGACTTTTAATTTTTCAACCTCTTTGAGTGTGACTTTTAATTTTTGTTATGATACAATTGGCTTAGTTGATAATTCTTTGAGTGCATTAGAAAAGAACAAAAATATCTATGTGAATTTGATGGCTTCTAGTGTGAGGGGAAAAATGACAAATATTGGGAGTGTATAGAGAAAATTAGAAAAATCTTAGTTATTGTCTCAATACTTAATCCACATTGTAAAATATATTTTACTAAACATATTTTTAGTATGATTTTTTCCAATGATAGTGCAAAGATTGAAGAAATGATCGCAGTAATGAAAGGCTTGTTGAATTCACTTTTTGATGTATACAGTAGGACTCCTCACCACCATTGCATAGTGAGAGTTTTCCTAGTAGTAGTGCCAATGATAGTGGTGGCGATTCTAGTTCTTCTCCATATCTTGTAGGTGACACAGATCGACAACAAGGGTACATAATAGAATATGGTGATAACGCCCTACGAGTTGTTCGTTCTTTCCTTAGATATGCTAAGAAAGTTTTCATTTAGAACAAGGGCAAGCTTGTGTCAACTGAGGTGGAAAATACTTACATGACTCAATTAAAGATCCTAGCAATGATAAACTTAATGTTTTGGGTCATGCAAAGTGAATTGGTCGAAGTATCTAATATTGGAGAAAATAGCAAGGGATATCCTTGCAATTCTGGTATCCCCTGTGGCGTCTGAGTCCACCTTTAGCAGCAGGGTGGTATTATTGATGAATATAAGTGTTCTTTGACTCCTACTATGATTGAAGCATTGATTTGTACTGAGAATTGGTTGCAGTCTAAACTTTTTGTCACTCCCGTCTACGACCTTAATCAAGAGTTGAAAGATCATATATATCAAATGGAGTTACAAGAATTTTTTATATTAGCTTTTATATATAATACATTTCAAATTTATTATAATACATTCTTTATATTACTCATGCACTAATTATAAGTTATTATTTTTTTTCATTTTAAAGAGTATGTACAATCACAAGCTTCAACGATTACAATATTCGTCATGATATTTGAATAGGTAACTCTTAAATTTAATAGATATTTTAGTTTCAAGTTATTATATTTATAATTGTTTTACTTTTGGTCTTAAGTTTTTAGTCAATTTTAACATGATAATTGTTTGTGATCTTATGTTAGGAAAGTTGAAATTGGTAGTTGGAAAGCAAGAATTAACGACTTATCAAAGTGTGTTTTAAGTTTAATTTGGTGTTGTTGTACTTTAGTTTGAAGAACTTGTAGTCTAATTCCTATTTCCTAAATGCTTTTGGATGATTATTTTTTTGGATTTATTTTGTTGCTGGATGATAATATTTAATTCGTGACTTTGTGTTGTTTTGGAGACTTGAAGTAATGTTTATCTTATGTTATTTATTTGGAGACTTGGAGATTGGAGTAATGTTTAATTTGTGCTGTTTATTTGGACTTTGGAGACTTAGAGCAATGTTTATGTTGTATTAGCTATTGCTATTTAGAGCAATGTTTATAAAACTAGCTTATAAGAGCATTATTAATTAAATGAAATGTTTTAATGGACCATTATTCCTAAATTATCAAAACATAAGTGTTGGTAAATTTTTATAATCAATTGTTATTGATGCCAATGTGCAAGTGTACACAACAAATAATAAAGAGATGAATATTCAAGATCGTCTCCACATGGATTGATGTCACTAGAAATGCTACAACAATTACAATAGTGTAATCTAACTCAAATCCAAAGTTAACACACGTAAAGTAGGTTCTATTGAAATTGATAATTGCAAGAAAATATAATAAAACAATAATGACATAAACTAAATTAAATGTGTCTAAGATTCAATTGAGAATATGGCATTTAAATGATCAAACTCTCTTTATGGGCTGACTGTTTTTCATCAAATTAACATCAGTTGTTACGGCAATTGCTACAACACTGGGCAGAATTAAGCTGCATCCTCAGTTGTTGCGTATTGGAACTCCACACCCTTAAGTATATTAGCAATGACCAGTTGCTATTCTACCTATGGTATGGCCTTATGACCCTTTAGTCTCTCCACCCTACAAGGTGAGTACCTATGTCTAGTGTGTCACAAATCTTAACTTCAAGTACAGCCCTTATGGGATTCAAGATAACTTAATTCAAGAAACTTAAATTAAGATCAAGTATTACTCTAATAATATCCGCTAAGACATGCCATTTTGCGGCTCTATCTTAACTTGAACTATTAAATGGGTGGTCAACTAAAATAACAGTTATAATAATAATAACTACCAGAGTAAAATGCTACAGCAAGGACCTAACAACTCATAAGAACAGTCAAGAACCCATTAAATTGTTTGTCACTCAACTACAAGCAAATCTAGTTCATATTCTAAAAGAGAAAAAAAAAACATCAACATATTGTTTACGGGATACATTAGATCAATCAAAGAAAAAAGAAGGTATAAGTTGAGAACTGTAAAAAGTAAATCCAAATAACTCATGGGATTTTTCAATGTCAAGCCGTCCCTCTTCAATTATGATCTTCTTCTTATTTTTCCTCTAATGTGTTTTATAATAATTCCCTTGCACGTGGTGCACGCCTTTTTATACTAAAAACCTAGGGTACACAAAAACCTCAAGCGTGCACGAGTTCAAATAGGAAACCGCAGATCGCACTGCACCGTGCTAAGTTTTCTCCTCGCTCCAGATTGCTACAACAATGGTTGTTCTAACAACAGAACACCGCACTGCTTTGCTTTACTTGTTTTATGGCCATATTCTTTCCTCTTCTTGCTAGTCTAATATCTCAAAGATCCCTTCATGAATTATAAACTTCAAAAACTTACAATTAGGCACATGTTTTGAGCACAAATTACTTTAATTCAAGCAAACCTTAATAAGACTCACTAAAATGAATGTTTATACAAAATATAACTAAAATATAATAAAAACACTTCATTTACTCTCTAAGTGATCTTGATTTACATCTAGAATTGATGTAATAACTCTCATTTCATAGAGTTATCAATAAGCTCATGAAAGGGAATGTTTGCACAATACAAAATGAATGCAAACAAAAATATAAATGGTTTGTTAATTATATAGATTTCATTACTTAAAGTTTTTATTTTGATGGTTAACATTACTTGTGAATGGAAACTTTGTATCAGCTTGTTTTATTAGCATATATCAATGTCATATTGTCAATGGGCCAATATGGTGATGACATACTTAATTGTTTCATAAATTTTTTGTGTGAATTGTCAAAAAGAGTAAGGGAAGAGAAAATAAACACAAGAATTTTTACGTGGTTCAGTAATATCTGCCTACGTCCACACCTCTAAACACACTGGGCTTGAGGATTTCACTATCCAAGCCTCCCAGGGCTTCAAACATTTACAATTGACTTACAAAGTGTCAATAAATCTTTACAACAAGAGATTATTACCAATCTTTTAACCTAAGTGTATCCCAACACATACAACCTCTCAATTTGATTTTACAAGAAAGATTACAAAAATTTCTCTCACACAATGTGTTTGAATACAAATGAAAGCTCAATATGTGTGAATAAAATGAAATAAATACAAAGTTTATGCTTTTAAATTTGCAGAGCAAATTTATAGTTGAGGAAGAAATCTAGCCGTTATTGACTTTTTGGTGATAACTGGCTTGCTGCTTTTGTGAATCCGGTTAGCCACTTTATGTTACTGTTATATAAAAAAAATTAATTTTTTGCACATCCGGTATACCGCTTTGCTGAATCCGGTTAGCCGCTTTGCTACAGTGCCGGCTACAGTGAATTGTTTTCTAAAATTATAATTTTACCCCAAAACTTTCTATAACTCCATTTTGGCCAAAAACATTATGAATAGTTTCAAATAAGTCCAATTTCAGAATTTCTAAATAATACTTGTTATTTCCAAAACTTTTTGAAATTATTATATGACCCAAATATATGAAATTATAGTCTGGCCCAAAATATTTTAAATATTTTCAAATAGGCCCAAATTCGGAATTCAAAATAATACTTATTAAAATCAAGCTTTTCATTTTAGTCCGTAACTTGAAAAATAATTAATTCCATAAAATCAAGTTCTTGTTTTAAAAGCATAATGTGTAATTCCTTGTTTATCCAAAACATGTGGCTTGTTATCATCAAAATCAACATTTTATAGCCGTGTAGGCTAACATTAAAGCCCAACAATGTTTTATTAGGCGATAACATGGTTGCTTATTTGAGTGATTTGGCATCGCAAAGCTCTTAACTGGAGAAGATCAATCTATGACTCAAACACAAACACTTACTGCAATAAGCTATATGGCAATGGGTTTGTTCCAATGTTAAATATGTTTTATTCCTTTTGAACTTCTTAATAATCTATTCATTTCTCATTATCTTCATTTGAGAAATTATTATCAACGATTTATCTTAGTATTTAGTTGTCACAATTAATAGAGTACAGAAGAGAAGGACGAGTATCCACAAATGGGGATGTTTACAGCTTTTAGATTATGTTAATAGAAACATTTATCGAAAAGAAACCTACAGATGAGATTTTTACCAAAGAAACATAAAATGTTGGGTTAATGATTAGTTACCCATTCTACTTATAGAAACTGTTGATGCAGATCTTTAAGTTGGGAGGACAAAGATTTTTTACCAAAGAACCATATGTGTTGTCCATCTTCAATTTGGCTATCGAGTGCATTATAAAATCACTAGAGTAGAGAATCAAGACAAAAGAAATTGTAAGAGGACTATAAAAATTAAAGACTCACTTAAAAATATTGGAGACAGATGTATAAAACATTCAAAATAAAATTTTGTTGCCCCTTTTCATTGTTGACTATCCTTTCTAGAGACGTGAATGGTTTATCCTTCCTATAGTTTTGATGATATGTTTTGTTATTGTTCTTGCTCTTGTTATTTATATCTTTCTTGTAATTTGCATCCATATATTTTTTTGTTATCTTGCATATTTGCGTTGACTTATGCTCAGTTTGCTTTATAGGGGTGAGACTCATTATGTCCTCTTTTAATTAAGTGTTAATAAAGTTTCCCTCATACTATTGATGTTCACAATCATCCTTAATTCCACAGCTTCAACCTATAGTTTTGTCTCTGCAATGTCTTCAAACTATTAGCCTTTCCCCATTTTTGCTTCCTTAGTTCATCCACTTCTGCATTTAATTTATCAATCTCTCTAGTAGTCGTAGTCATCTCCTTAACTAAGTAGATAAGGGGGATCCAATCAATTTAAAAAATCAATTGTACAAAAGTGAAGCACTAGAATAATTGTAAGTTGATGGTTTGATGCCATATAAATGCTTTATTTTATGGCATAGAAGGAGAGCATTGTAGAGGCAATATGAACAATTTAACACTCAAAACACTCCTAGTGTTTACAACCTAATGCATTGACAAGCACCTAGTTGTGTCTGAAAATACCCATTCAAGATTTCTACCTCTTCATTCTTACCTAGTAAAGAACCATTAAAATTTAAAAAAAAAATTATGCACCCAAAATAGAAAATGGAATATTTCTTTTACAAGAAATAATCACTATATATAGGGAGGTCCGATTCGATTGTTTGTATAACATGAAAATCAGTTCTTTGCAAGTATATAAATTCTAATATGAGAGAAACAATAGGTTTATTGAGAGATTGGGTGTGAGAAAAATACTAGAATGATTGTAATAATTCTCCACATAGTAAATTTTTCTCTCGTCATCCTTAATGATTGTGGTTTTTCTCTAGTATAGGAGTTTTCCACGTAAATTCTTATCTTGTGTTATTAGTTTTATTCTCTATCTATTTTTTGTTTATTATTTATCTGATAGTTTTACTTGTAGGATCTTCATTAAAAGTTCCCAATAGTAGTATCACAAAAAGATTGTTTTATAAAGAAATTATGTCTACAAACAAATTTTCAAATCCTATGAAGATTGAGGTTGAAAAGTTTGATGGAAGAATCAATTTTAGCTTGTAGCAAATTCAAGTCATTGATATATTGATTCAATCTGGGCTATACGAGACTTTGAAGGGCAAACCATCCCCTATTTCTAGCAGTAACTTTTGGTATTATAAGTGATGAAGATTGTGAAGAATTGGATGCAAGAGATGCAATTTCTATACGATTATGTCTAGCAAAATGTTCTTGTAAATATAGGAAAAATTTCTTCAGCGAAAGAACTTAGAGATATATATATCTTCAATTTAGGGTTAGGCAGGCCGACCTGACCCCGCCCTGAATTTGATCGGACCCTATGGGTGTGTTTGGTTGGAGGATTAAAAGTGGGGATTGGACTCTTTTTTTTTTTAATTTGATCCTTATCTCATGTTTGGTGCTGTCAAGGGTATTGGGATTTAATTATCCTGGGCCCACAAACTAATCTCAATTTTGTAAAGGAAATTATCCCAAGGGGGCCATGGGATTAGTTAGTATTGGATGATATTAGCAACTCAATTAAACATAATAATTTATAAATATTAAAATTATAGTAATATGTGATAAATGTAATAAAAATATTGATTTTAATAATGTAAATAACAAATTACACTAAATATCATTATTAATTTCAAATTAAATTAAAATTCTATTTTAATTTATTTAATTATTAAATTACATTATAAATTAATTATTAAATTAATATTCAAAAAGATAAAATAATAGATTATTGAATAAAAATAATATATATATATATATAGATATTTAACAAAATAAAAATTATTTATATTTCATTAATGTCATTGAGGTTGATTTGTATAATTAATAATATAAAATTTTAGTTTATAATAATAATAATAATAATAATAACTTGTAAATTGTAATATTATAATATAAAACATGATTATTTATAGTTCAATCCAATATTGCACCAAACACAATATAGTATTATATATAATCCAATATTATCCAATCCAATCCGGCATACTAAACGAGCCCTATTTTTTCAGCCCCGAGTCCGACCCAAAATCCCAAAATTCAAGCCAAAGCCCGAAAATTTTAGGTTGGATCAATCAAAATTCAAAATTGTCATCCCTAGAAATTAGTATTTATCTTGTTTTGTAGTTTTGGTTATGAATATTTTATTGTGATGGCAATTTGGGCCAAGATTCGTTTATTTGGCTCAATTCTATTCGAATTAGATGAATTAGGTTTCAAAAATTAATAAATTGGGTTGAATTTGATTTGATTCACTAAATTAACAAATCAATTCTGAGTTTGAGCTTAATTTCTATCCCTAAAAGATTAAAAAAATATATATTAACTTATGCATTAAGTGAAATTACTAATTTATTACATTGGCTTAAGTCGGGATCAAAGGATTTTATTATTTAATAAGATTATTAATTTATCGAACATTTATTTATTAAAAGTTTTACTATAATTGAATATGGGTCTAATTCATTTTAATAAATTACTTATTTTTCTTTATAATTTTAAATTTTATAAAAAAAATTGTCAAGTTATAAGGCTAGTTTCATAATTAATTGAACAAAAAAAAAGAAAATCATGAAAGAATGAAACATCTATTGTTTGTATTCCTGTGATGCGCGTATTTAAGATTATGGTGCATATAGATGAATTTTACGGATAAAAATCTAACCGGATTGATAATTTTATTTTTAAAAAAAATTATGTTTATGATACTCATTTTACCGCTTTTTATTAATTTATCTATGCAGAGATGAGAATGAAGATGCATGCGAAGGATTTGCTATAAGAATACAGCTACAGTCTAGACAGCTGTGGCTAGCCATCTTATTGAGTTTGTTTGACTGCCTGAGCATAGCCGGCGGGCTTGACCATTTTAGTTTTGGCTCAGTTCCCGAGCTATCTTATTGTGCTGGTGACACGAGTCTCTGTTCTCAACCATTTGATTATTTTCATCATTAAGAACGAATCAACGACTCCCCATTTTGAAATTCCGTTACTTGAACGACCGAGTGCATGTGCTTCTCTTTAAAACGGGCATAGAAATCTGCCGCACACATCAACTCTTTTGTTGACCAAAATTAATTTCTTTAGTATGTGTTTAAAACACTGTATTGTGTTATATTGTATTATATTATTTTAATATTAAGATATTATATTATATCAGACAGACAAGACTGCTTTTATAATAATATTCTTTAATATTCTTATTACATCAGATCATTAATTTTTAATTATATTATGTTTGTATTCAGACAATTTTTTTCGTTATTAATTTATATTATATATTTATAAAATAATATTTATTAGTACTTAAAAAATACTAAATATAGAGCTCTTAAATTTTAGAAATTTAATAATTTTTTTAGTATAACTGTTAAAAAATATCATAATTCTTCATAAAGATCAAATGGTATATCCTTTAATTTTCGGAAGCATAACATTTATTTTCTGTATTTTCTAAATATGTAACATGTTAAATATCGAAGCAAATAATTTAATCAAATAATCTTGAAATAATATAACAAA
Organism: Citrus mangshanensis; assembly: GCA_030449895.1. Classification (NCBI taxonomy): domain Eukaryota; kingdom Viridiplantae; phylum Streptophyta; class Magnoliopsida; order Sapindales; family Rutaceae; genus Citrus; species Citrus mangshanensis. The sequence goes on from JASUUJ010000242.1 coordinate 602,217, forward strand.
AAATAAATATTTAAAATCTACAAGATTAGTTCAAAAGTCATCTTAGGACATCTGTTTATATACACCACAAAATAATTACAAAATGATAAAGTGACACAATTGTTATAATATATTCAATAAAAAAATGAATTGTGCTAAATAATTCATGTAAAAGTTCTGTAATATTTTCTATTATTATTAATTTTAGATTAATATTATTGAAATTCATTCGTATTTAAAATATTTATTATTTTTTATATTAAATTATTTAAAAATAATTAATTTATATATATTAATTATATTACAATAATTAAATAGTGTAATATTATATTATATTTTATATAATATTTAAGTATTTATTATTAATCATATTAAATTATAAATTTATTAATAAATTATAATATAAAAATAAAAAATTATATTATATTATAAATTAAAAATTATATATTTATTTATTTTTATTTTTATTAAGTAAAAGTTAAAAGGTTTGAGCTAATGCGGTAGTTGCCGCATTAGCACGCCCTCCGATGTCAATCCCAATGACCCTTAATTATTCCCCAAACATGTGATTGTTATAAATTAATGCTGGGCCCACCCTTAATACAATGTAATATCAAACACTAAGCACACTCTTAGGGTGCGTTTAGTACACTATGTCAGATGTCATTATTTTAATGCAGTATTAGACATGCTATATCAGACAAGATTGTATTATAATAATGTTGCATTACATCGTATTAGTAATTTTTAGTTATACTATGTTTGGTGGCGCATTGTACTGTATTAATTTTTTAGTGATTAATTTTGATTACATATTTTTAAAAAAATATTTATTAATACTTAGAAAAATACTAAATATCAAAATTTTAAAATTGAGAAATTTAACATTATTTTTTAATATCATAATTCTTCATAAAAATCAAACTTTACAACTTTAAATTTTTGTCAGTATAACATTTATTTTTACAATATTTTCCAAATATATAACCTTTGAAATGAAGATTGAAGCAAATAATTCAATTAAATAATCTCTAAATAATATCAAGACATAAATAAAATCCACTACGTCCAACTGTGGTCTTCTAATTTCATAAATTCAAATTCTAGGATTGCTTAATCCATAAACTTAAAATCTTTTTCATTCTTTTATTGTTTCAATTTGGTAACCAAAAAGCCTGTGTTTAATGAAAATAGTGATATGATTGTTTTAATTTGGTCCAGATTATTTGTTTTTACGTCTTAGAATAATGCCATTGAATGAAATCAACATTGCTTTTCCTTTTCTTTTCCTCAAGCCTCACTGCAAAATCAAGAAAAGCTTACAACAACAACAACAATAAAACACACATTTCTATGGTAAAGAACGTCATCAAAGTTCAAACTGCAGCATGTTCGAAAATCAAACGAAAATTAAAGCATGAACAGAACAACAAAATGTCAGTGAGAACAACCATGAAACACCTTCCCTCCATTTCCTATCGCGCTTCTCGTTTTTGCTTTACAATCCCTCCACTCACGAAACCAAAACCAAAACAAAAACCCACATCAAATTCAAAGCGAAAGCCAACAAAGAACACAAGAATCCCTACACACTACTCAAGACCCAATAGAAAATTTCCCTCACTTTGCTTCGTTAGGGTTCAATTTTCCCAAATTATCAAAGAAATAGCAATTCCAACATGTTGTGAAGCATTTACATAAAAAATTAAAGTTAATTGGAAAAAATATATAAAGAGAAATTAAATAAATCGAGAACCTCCGACTTCAAGATCATATATGAGTCCGAGAATCTATTGCTTTTGCTATTTAGCTTGGAATAGTATGAGAAATAGACATGTGATATTTGGCCTCTGTTTGTTACAAATCGTTAGAAGAAATAAAGAGAAAGACCTTTTAAAAATCAAAGTTGTAGTTCGTTGATTTAGGAGGCGAAGGCAAGCATGGCGGTGGTATTGCATAGTGGGGTGGTGACGGAGCCGGTCACGCAGAGATAGAAGATTGCATGGAGGTCGAGTGTCGTCGGCCAAGTTAAAAGAGAAGGCAATGGTGTTGCGGGATGGGGTGGTGGTGGAGCCGGGTGTTGCGCAAGGACGATGGCCTGGTGTGGAGCGTTGTGTTCGTGAGAGAGCATAAAGAAGGAGAAAGTTGAGGGAAGGAGAAAGATCTATTGCAAACCCGTATAAACCCGTGGGTGGGGAGGGGGTCGGATTTAGTTTATGCGGGTGTTACCGCATTATAAATTTTAGTTAATGCAATGAGCTGTAACTGCCAAACACGAGATTGTATAATTCTAATGCAATGCGGAGTCCTTATCCTATATATTACCGCGTGCCAAACATGTCCTTAGAGTATTAGTTTTCTTTAAGTAAAGTGTAAAAGTTTTTTTAGTCTTTATATTTTGATATTAGTACCCGTTTAATTCATATATCTTTAAAAATAACTGAGAACATTTTTATCGTTAAATTATTGACAACCCTGCAAGTACTGTTTGTTCTTTTTTGTTTACTTTTATAATAATACCCTCTCACAAGAATTTTTTTTTTGGACATTAATAAAAAGAAAAAAAATTAAATTATCAATTTGACCCCAAAAAATAAAATAAAAACAAAAAGAATATATATATTAATTCATGTGGAACATTTTGCTAAAGAGTTAATATATTAATTTTTTATTAATGTCCAAAAAATAGTAATTTAATTTTTTTCCAATATTAGTTTTTTGGACATATGTGAGATTCCGTAAAAATTAATATATATTCTTTTTTAATTTATTTTTGGGGTTAAATAGGTAATTTAATTTTCTTTTATATGAGTGTTCAAAAAATTATTATTAATGTAATATTATAAAAGCAAACCAAGAGGAAAAAAATAATGAGTGATCAATAACTAAGAAAGACAAGTTTTAAGATATTTTCAAAAATAAAAAAACTAAAGAGACACTAATAGAAACTAAAGAAGCTCTTATCCTCAAGTAAAATTATATTTATGTAAAATAATGTTAAAACGTCTCTTATCATGTATATTTGGTACCTAGACGAATGTGGTCTGTCTCTATTAAACTTTATTACAAAGGACAGTTATGGAATCCTAATATTCCACATAAAATATGGTGACTAAAGGCATCAATCCCTATCATTAATTTTCCACTTAAAAAGTACGGTACTTGCTCGAGCGCGCTACGCTGCATGAGCTAAAAGCGTGACATGAAATATGAGAGTAATTAAACTTTAATTATACATACTAATCGGAGTAACGCCATGTTAATTCAGTTGAAATATTTAATTTATATCTTAATTGATATGTTATTAACAAAATTTTATTATTTAAACTAAAAATAATATAATTTATGATTAACTATCATTTCAATCAATTAACATGAGTTAAAATATAAATTAAATATCCTAATTAAGTATAAAATTATTGTTATAATAAATACATCACACGATAATATTTTCATATTTACCAATAATCAATTCGGTTTCAAATATCTAAAGCCGCCCGGCTACGTTAGAGGTGAGTGATGTTAGCCAACCAATTAACGAGTGCCCCCTCTTCCTTTCTCATTGCTAAATTCTGGAATTTGATGGACCACTTTATCCCATCTTTATTAAGTGCAAGTGGCATACTGTTGTCAACAAAAAATATTGAAAAGGCTACAAAGATACTAGAGTCCAAATGATTCAATATCAATCCTCATATTTCTAGATGGAAATCGTGCAATGTTGATAGTTTGGTCAAACTTGACGGAACGGATCTCAAAATCATTGAATCCTATAAATAACCCATTTAAATCAACAGATCTCTCCATCCATTCTCATTCTCAAAATCAAAATGAAGTTTTTTCTCTATTTTCCTCTCATTTTTCTTTCATTTTCTCTCTCATCAGCCGCAAAGTGCCACCCAGACGATGAATCGGGTCTCTTGGGTTTCAAATCGGCCATAACTCAAGACCCATCGGGTATGCTTAGCTCATGGAAACCCGGTACCGATTGTTGCACTTGGACGGGCATAACTTGCTTGTCCGGTGACCGTGTCACAAGTTTATCTCTAAATGGGCAACCCGAGAAGCCCAATAGTTTCCTATCGGGAACAATCTCGTCAAGTCTCGTAAAAGTCAAAAATCTCGGCGGGATATATCTGCAGGATCTCGGAAACATCTCGGGTAATTTCCCGGACTTTATATCCGGGTTGCCCGAATTGAAGTACATATACATCGAAAACAACAAGCTTTCGGGTCAAATACCAGCAAACATTGGGAAGTTAACCCAACTTGAAGCTCTGAGTTTTTCCGGAAACCGGTTCACTGGCCCAATACCAAGTTCAATCTCTCAGTTTACTCAGTTAACTCAGCTTAAACTTGGCCAAAATTTTCTAACAGGAGCCATACCAAACGGAATCAGCCAGCTCAAGAACTTGACTTACTTAGATCTCCAGCACAACCAGCTTTCTGGAGCCATACCTGATATTTTCTCATCACTCAAAAAACTTTTATTTCTTAAACTTTCATTCAACAAATTTTCCGGGAATATTCCTACATCAATAGCTTCACTGGCACCCCAGCTGCAATATCTGGAGCTAGGCCACAATGTCCTGTCCGGAAAGGTCCCAGATTTTCTCGGAAAATTCCATTCTCTAGACACGCTGGATCTTTCCTGGAATCAGTTTTCAGGAACTTTGCCAAAGAGTTTCAGCAATCTCACCAAGATTTTCAATCTCAATCTCGCTTACAATTCTCTCACAGACCCATTTCCTGTAATGAACGTTAAAGGAATTGAGTCGCTTGACTTGTCATACAACCAATTTCATCTCCAACAAATTCCCAGTTGGGTCACTTCATCTCCGATTATTTTTTCTCTCAAGCTGGCCAAATGCGGAATCAAAATGAACCTGAACAACTGGAAGCCGGCTCAGACTTACTTTTACGACTACATTGATCTGTCCGAAAACGAAATATCGGGCTGTCCGGTTGAGTTGCTAAACCGGACAGATTACTTGGTGGAGTTTCGGGCCTCAGGCAACAAGTTGAAGTTCAACATGGAGAGTTTGAGGATTGTGAAGACATTGAAGGTCTTGGATTTGTCGAGAAATTTGGTTTTCGGGAAACTGCCAAAGGCAATATCAGGACTTGATAAATTGAACGTGAGCTTTAATAATTTGTGTGGTGAGATTCCAAAAACGAAATTTCCGGCAAGTGCTTTTGTGGGCAACGAGTGTCTCTGTGGTCCTCCATTGCCATCATCGTCATGCAAGTGCGTTTGTGGGAAGTAAGCGACTCATCATCATCGAGAAGTGAGTGTATGGAGGAAATTAGCTGCAGGGGTCCCTCAATGTTTATGTTATTGCTTTTAATATTGTCATTTGGAGAGAATAACCACTGAAATCAGTCTTTGTTTTCAACTTGCAACCTTTATATCTTTTGATCAATCAACCCGGCTGATGTCAGTTCAATTGTATTAATATTTTTCCAGTAATTAGCCCCAGCTCAGACCCACTGCCACTGGGGGCTGAAGCGTCAAGCCTTCGGTGGGGCAAACGAGAAAGGCTCGAAAAGGTTTTTCTTGTCCTGCGTAAAAAAATAGCGTCCATGGGCCATAAATTATCCATCAAAGTATAAGGTAGGCCCAAATTTTTTTTAATAGTAAGGAATGAAACAGATTTTTCAAAAAAAAAAAGAAAAAAAGAAAGGGAGAATCATTTAGTATTGGTCACTTGGTTGATCCATGCCCGACCAAGGTAAAGGCCCAACAAGTTTGACAATAATTTTTTTTCCCTTATTACACTAAAAAAAATGAAATTAGCGATCACTTATTCACTTTCAATTGAAATAACAGCAAGTATTGGACGATTTCACGTGCATTGGATAAAATTTTAGTGGTCCGCAGATAATTTCCAATTATCATTTTAATTTGAAAAAGTTTCAAGGTAACTTTATTATACTTTATATATTGGGTTCCTTTATGATATTATAATTTTTTTACAGCATTAATAATGTATTAATTATGAACCATTAGATCTAATCAATGGTATACAATATTTGTACTAAAAAAAAAATTAAAAATAATGGTAACCATTAAAGTTGGTGGATAATTTTTGTAAAATAATTGTGACCACCCTTAGAGTTTGAAACAATTTCACTTAAATAATATATTTTATTTAAAATTACTTTTTAGCCCTCCTTTAAATTTTTAATACGATAATCTCTTTTAAATAAATCTTCCAAAATCAGTTACCATTAAGTATAAAATATAATATCAAGTAGGTTATTTAACACAAAGTCTTGTAATAATTTGTATTGTATGAATTTAATTACAAACTATTAATACCTAAACAATAATGATAATAGAAAGCATTGCAATTACTATTTTATATGTGTTTTATTAATAATATACTATATGAGTCACAAAAAATGAGAAATATTTTATTCACCAATTATTATTGAAAAATATATATGTCTATATAATTATAGAGTGAGAAATATTTTGATTTAAATTTTTATCAAAAAATTAAATTATTTATTTCAAACAATTTAATGGTGGAGGATATAACATTATGAAATGTTGCTTTAATTTTCAATATCAACCATTAGACTATGAGATATTAGTGGCTCAAATATTGTGCCAAAATTATAAGTTAAAGTATCCCAAACCATATCTTTATAATGGAAATATAAAAACATACAATGATTTTTTTCCTCATTTTGTCCATTAAATATTATTTGATGTAATATTTTATTTATTGTCACCATTAATTATCATAATAAAAGTAATGACTCTTCGTAGCATAAAAATTTTATAATTACTATCAAAGAATAACAATAAAATAATCTTTCATGATTCATAAACTAAAGTTAATTAGGAATATGTGTTAGATTTAACTTTTATGAAATTAACAAAGTGACATTTGAAAATAAAATGAAAACAAGCTTGTGAAAGTTAAATTTATAAGGCTGAGATAATTTCCTACCATGTCAATAAAAATCTAAAAATACAAATGATTTTCTTTCACTTTTTTTCCCACGTAAATATTATTGAGGCAATATTTTATTTATTGTCACTATTAGTTATCATAACAAAAGTAATAACTCTTAATAACATAAAATTTTATAATTACAATCAAAGGACATCAATAAAATAATCTTTCACGATTCATAAACTAAAACTCATTAGGAATATATATTAGATTTAACTTTTATGAAATTAACAAAGTGATATTTGAAAATAAAATGAAAATATATAGGCTTATAAAACTTAAAATTCCTATCATGTAAGGATATTAATTGTAAGATAAATATAAAGTTTAGAGAATAAGTATGTTAAACGAGTGTTAAAAATAATACATACTTCATGATTAATTATACAATAACCCTTAATATTATATAAAATAATGAGTATTTTAATATACGATATTAAATTTTATTAAAACATGTGTGATCAAGTAATTTTTATGTTACAAGCAATCTCAACAATGAGTTTATTGATGTAACTATGACATTTACTTAATTATATGTACTTAGTTGTGTTACTTATTACTATTATATCATATATAAATTTTACAATTGCAACTTATTTATTTGATTTGTATTAAATAACCTACCATTATATTTTATATTTAATGGTAATAGATTTTGGAAGATTTATTTAAAAAAATTATCACATTTTAAATTTAAAGGAGGATTGAAAAATAATTTTAAATAAAATATGCTATTTAAATGAAATTGTTTCAAATTCTAAAGATGGTCATAGTTATTTTACAAAATTTTCCACCCCTTACACATTTGTTAATGGTTTACCATTATTATTTTTTTTACTACAAACATTGTATACCATTGATTAAATCTAATGGCACACAATTAAAAATGTTATTGATGTTGTAAAAAAATTACAGCATCATAGAGGAACCTTTATATATGATTTATTTATTATAATTATGTGAAAATTCATTGAAATAATCTTATATCTCCCCAGCTCAGGCCCACTGCCACTAGGGGCCGAAGCGTCAAGCCTTCGGTGGGGGCAAATGAGAAAGGCTTGAAAAGGTTTTTCTTGTCCTTAGACAAAAATAGAGTCCATGGGCTATAAATTATCCTTCAAAGTATAAGATAGGCCCACAAGTTTTTTTTAATAGTAAGGAATGAAACAGATTTTCAAAAAGAGTTAGACTATTGACACTCCTCCATAATTCTTTTAAAACTCCTCCTCTATTATAATTACATTTTAGGATAAATACTCTAATAGATCTCACATTTATTTTATCTCACTTTAAATTTTTGTAATTTCTCTCTTTAAAAAAAAAATTTCTTGTATTTTCTCTGCTACCACACTCACACATGTAATTTTATTTTTCTCAAATTCTCTATAAATTTTTCTTCAATTAATAAGATAATTTATTGATAATAAATAAAACACATTCTGATAAAATTATCTGACTTGTTTTTAGACTCATACTAAAACTTTTTACATCATAATCTTAGAGATAATTTATTTGATTCATTGATTTTTATCAAGAAGTTTATCACTGATAAAAATTAGTAGTGAGCGAGAAAAGAAAAAGAAAATTAAAAAAATTTCTTATTACACTCAAAAAAATGAAATTACGATCACTTTCAATTGAAATAACAGCAAGTATTGGACGATTTCACGTACATTGGATAAAATTTTGGTGGTCCGCAGATAATTTCCAATTATTATTTTAATTTGAAAAACTTTCAAGGTAACTTTATTATACTTTATATATTGTTTATTTATCATAATTATGTGAATATTCATTAACATAATCTTATACCTCCCTACTAAATAATTTTTCGTCTCTTATAATTCTTATTGTCTCATAAGAAGTTAGAACTAATAATGTATTATTATTAATAATGTACTTATTTATTAATTATTTATTTTATTTATATCATTACGTAATTATAAAAGGACTCTTCTCCTTATTTATATACCTTTAAAGTTAAATTAAAATTATTTTTAAACTATTATTGTGTGGGTTTCTTATTCCTTTTATCTTTTTTATTTTATTTTAACTATATTACTATATTGTTGTGCTTCGAATTTAATAAATAATTTATCACTATTAAATATTAATATATTTCAACTCTATCAGTCCTCTTTTAGTTCATCTAGGCTTTGACCTACAATTGCCCAACCATTCACATATATGGAAGGGCGAATTTCTTAATTAATTTTTCACACGTGTTATAATTTGTTTTTTATTTTTAATTCTCTCGTCGTCTTCTTTTTCACAGCCCACCGTGCAAGTATTTTCGTACTTATCCCAGCACGGCGACCTTCTATCCCTGTGCCAGGTAACTCTCTTTCCAAAATTTCTCTACTGGGTTTGTTTTTAGTTCGATTTTATAAACATGGAATTTGTAGTTTCTTAGATTTAATTTGCCTTTTTGCTTTCTGGGTATTAGAGGTATCGTTAATATCCAGATCAAGTAAAGAAGAAACGAAACACACTTCAATTATTCAATGATAACTCGCTCTGTTTCTCTGTACTTGATGTTTCACCATTTTGGAATTATTCTATGTTTTGATTTATTGTTGAGCAATATTTTTTGTTAGTCAAATACTGCAATTTGAGTTGTGGATGTCTCATACTATGCACCGTGCATAATTCAATATTTAATGAATAAGAGCTCTTCGATGGAACCAAGTAGATTAATTTTTGGTCTTGAATGGTTTCATGAATTGAATACTTTGGGTTCCTTCATTTACTGAGCTTGTGCTGTAGCTCGATTTAGAGGTAGATATTATGTAACAATTTGATGACAATTGGTTTGCTTTTACGATGTTTGCATAGACATTGAATGATGTCCGTTCAAGTGCTCGTGAACATCAGAGCTGCTTTTTACAAATCGCAGTGTGCTGCTGTAGATTATTTAGCTTTTCCTGGGTAATGCACATTATCGTAGTTATTTGATGCATTGGTATGCTACAAGCTTACCTTTCTGCCACCAAGAGTGAGGATTTCATGTTGATGGATTCAAATTTACTGAGAGGTTTTGAAAGGTTTTCAGTTTGGGTTTAGTATCTTATCTGAGGATCTAACCACTGTGAGAATAGAAAGCAAAGCTTCACTGTAAGCAGTTGAATTCTTTTTAGTTGTAAGGTCGTTATTTGCTTCATTTTGAATTTTTGGTTAACAAAATCTCGATGAACATCCACACTAGACATAAGGAGAAAACAATTGATTATTCTTCCCTTTAATTTCATGTTATAGTTTTGTTTTCCGTTGAAATGTTTATTGTTTAATACAATGCAAAATCTGTGCAAAGTGTGGTTAAAAGGCTGGGTTAGTTGTTATAGCTGCTGCTACAAGATCCTTGTGGGCTCCATTTACCAGAATAAGAAACCAGTTAGGTTATGTTAGTAAGTAGTGATATCCCCTGTTATCAGCTTGCAAGGCTGATGAATAAGCCTAGAAAAGCATTCGATTTCTCCCTTAATTGTTATTGAAATCAACTGAGGTTGAGTGCTATTGAATATCTGTAAGGGAGAGACTCCATTCTAACAGGATCTTAGAGAAGTTCTATTGCTGCTTTTCGCCCATGCATGTTGCCATTTAGTCAATTGAATGGATCACAATATACACTGGTGCCATTTTCTTCATTGTTTTTTTTTTTTGGTTCTTAATCAAATCTTGTATTGAGAATTGGGTGTTCTTGAGAAAATTAATTCTGTCTTTATATATTGGTTTGATTTCAATCATTGTTAGTGATTGAATCAATTTTCAAAGACTGAAATTTACTACATTTATCATCAGATTCAAATTGATAAAGTTGTGTTATAATTGCAGTCAGATGATGCATTTCCATTGACCCATGTCCTGGTTCTACGATGGATGTCACAGAAAGAGAAACTAAAACTGGGAATTTGGATTCTGCACTTGTTGACAACAAGGAATCCTCTATTCAGATAAAGGTATTGTTCTTTGCTAGAGCTCGAGATTTAACTGGCTTGACCGATATGCCACTAGAGGTGTCGTATGGTAGTACCACACAAGATTGCTTGAATAAGCTTATTGCAAGGTTTCCGAACTTAGAAGAGATCCGAGGATGCATGGTTCTTGCTTTAAACGAGGAATACACAAGTGCATCTGTGATTGTTAATGAAAAAGATGAATTAGCCATTATACCTCCCATAAGTGGTGGCTAAATCTTTTCATCTATCCCAACAGAAAAGCTGTAAAGAAATTGTGGCTAAATATACATGTTGTATCTTGACAAACATTGTCAGAAAGAGGTTTCACGAAAGACTGTAATGCAGCCAGTATATATACTAGTGCTGGTTGTGTTTTGGCTTTCTTTTTCTTTTTGCAATTTCTCCATTGTTGCAGATGATTTAACTTGAATACAACCGTTCTGTGCTTGACATGGGATATGCATGTACACTTAATAAGAATATTTATCTCAAGAAATGAAAACATTGCTTATCTCCAAGCTCTTTCTTTACTTGAATTTATTTATTTATTTGTCTCTTTCCTGCTCTTATTTGGCATGTCTTTAACTGTAATCCAAACCTAACATTAGGTTTGCAGAGTAGACTTGGCAAAAAATCATACGATTCATGAACACAATTCGAATCTACACAACAAAAATAGTTGTAAGGTGGATTCTTATTGTGTCGAATTGTTAATGGGTCAACCCATTAAAACCCATTATATAAGGCGTAGATTTGGACTTAATCGTCAAAACTAATTTACCCAATCCATTAACACTTAATATTAATAGTTTAATGAATGTAATAACTTAAAGTATATATATATATATTTTTAAAAAGTAAATTGAATTTTTTAATATTATATAAAAAAAAAAACTTTGAAGTAACCAATTATATAGCTGTCGCAAGCTCTAAAATTCCTAGGTATTTATTGTAAATTTAGAGCCATCATCAGGTAACACAAATTTCTTTGTATGATTCTTATATATATATAAAAGAAGTAGAGCAATTACACCCTTCTGCCCTGTTCTATTATTTTTATTGATTTCGATAACTAATGTCAGCAGTAATTAGGTATTTGAACGAAATACTTGGCCACACTCTAGTATTAGTAATCAGAAGCATTGGATTTGGTTAATCCTCGAGCAATGACTGCATTTTTCATGAGGTGGAGAGATTCTTCAAGATCATCACGCAGCTGATGTGGATCAGGAATCAAGTCATCATCAACTGATAAGATGAAGGTCATTTTGTTGGCATAGCTTACAAAATGAATCGTCAATCCCTGCAATTAAAATAGAAGTTATAAATATAATCATCTCCCGTTAGATCCAATCGAAAGAATTGTGCACAAATTTTCTCAGATATTGTGGAATTAAACTTGGGAAGAAAAGAAAATAAGACAAAAATGTAAACAAGGAAATGAAATCTTATAGAGGAGAGCACTGATGAATGAAAACGTTACATTGAATTGATTATTGATTAGTTAAAAATTCTTGCGGTTTAAAGAACTCTCCCCCCACAATTTTTTCTTCTATCACGATGTTTCTTTAGAGGGATAAGGCTCATTATGTCCTTGATCGACTAGTTGTATTATGATTTTACATATCTAAATTTGTCAATGTCTATATAAAAATCTAAAATTGGGAAGATACTTTACATTGGTTTGTCCATAGCAACTGGGGGCAACATAGGCAATTGGATGGCCATAGAAACTTATTTCTTCTTGAGGTCCCTTCACGTTTGAGAACAACAATGTTGTTTTGGATGGACAGTTGGCTCCCTGCTTATCAACATTGAAAATTAACACCATTTAATTAATCAGTTAAATTAATTAACATAGTTTGCTATAGTGCTTCCGTATTTAAATTAAAGCATAGTAATTAATTGCTAGTTACCTTGATACCAAACTTTACGGTGTATTGAGATAATAAAGAAGAGAATTCGGCTTCCAGTGAAGCTTTCTTTCTATCCATTCTTGCCTTTGCTTCCCTAAGGTAATCTAATGGGTCATCTCTTAATGCAATGCTGAAGGGGAAGATTACAAAGCCAATTTTGTTGCCCGATTTTGTTTTATAACCATTCTTCACAGTATCAGCTAATTCCTGTTTACAAAAAAAAAAGGGCAAACAATCAAAAATTGGATATAATATGTAGAATCAATGCATCTTCTGAATGCGATGATTAAAAGTACTCACTTGAACTTCACCAGATGACCTAAGGTCCTTCATGATTGCTGCTCTGAGACGGATATTTTTTGGAAGATTATTGTTTCTTTCTGACGCTCCCTTATTAACCAGCAACAATTCACCTATAGTATATATCAATATAAATCAGAGCTGAGACGGCTTTAATATTAACCATATTTGATGAAATATCTAGTAGAAGGAAGATTCAAGCTTTGGTTTCTCTTGTATCCATTAGAAATTTTTGTTATTACTTGGGTCCCTCATAAAATTTTTAAAATTTTTATGTTATAAGATTTCAAGTAATTTTCTTACGCCGGCACCTAAGTCTGAATTATGAGAGAGGTTAGGATTGAAAAAATTAATATGGGCATTCGAAATGGAAAAATTAACTAAGAAAGTACATTTTCAATGTATTGATGTGACATTTTGACATTCTGATTGGTTAGTATAATTTGTGTTCATTCTTCAAATAATTAATTATTATATATGTTAAAATACAACATTTTCTTTTAATGGTGCACTATTTTTTTGAATTTTGTTGACATTAGAATTAATTAGAGTTATTAAAAATTTATAAAAGGATCTGATCGAGTGATAAAAACAATTTGTGAGAAGGAATAAAAAATCATTGTCCCTTAATGAATTTGTTAGCAATGACGGTAGTATGAAAAATACTTTGATCGCTCACGGAAATTAATTGGATCGAACGAGATTATTATGAAGAGAATTGACGCCTTACCATATTTCCGATTGAGGTACCGAGACAAGCCAGCTTGGGTGACCGCTACCACAGCATCATTGATCGTCTACAAACAGCAAATACAAGGTAATAAGATTTGTTTTAAAAAAAAAAAAAAAGCAATTTTTTTTTCCAAAACACCAGTTTCTTTAAGGGAAAGTTTCAAAAGAGATGTACTTTTATCTCCTTTGGAATTTGTTTTTATCATTCGGTTCCTGATAAATTTTCCACATCAAATTTTATTTTGACATTAAAATATTAAGATCAAACATATCGTTGAAGGGTAAATACTATATTTTACATTCAAAAAATTAATTATCTGAGACCCAAATTAGAACTAATAAAGATGTTAGTTAAAAAGTCACAGAGACCATTTAACAATTTTTTATTATTGTTTTAATAATACACACACATATATAGAAATGTTTCAATCTGAAAATTTAAAGTGTAGGAAAATTTAAAAAAACACATAAACCGTGCGATTTAGGCGTTTTAAATTTGAAACCTCTAAAATCCCACGGTTCTAAAACTTTTCCTGCACTTTAAAATCCTGAACTAGAAAATTACTATATATATATATATATATTCTTTTTAACATTAAGTATATTATTAGTAGGAAGAATAATTTGTAAGGACTAAAGTGTCATTCTTCCAACAACAATGTCTAAAATAGAGTAGCCGAACAGCATGATCAGAAAAATTAGTTATTGCAGGGAGAGCGAAAGGGAAAAAAGAAAAAAATCATGTGTCTAACTCTAAAAAGTAAGCTTATGATTGAGGTTTTGCATCAAGCATATGCACTTAGCCTAAGAATTATTCCCAACCCATCGCATGCCGCTTAATCTTTTTGTTTGGCTCCTGGTCCTATAGAAGGTATGCCCACTAATACATGAGTTTAGTATACTACCATATATATGTAGAAGCTAATAGACAAAAACCAATACTAAAAGGCTAACTTATAAATTTGAGGCCGCACATACTTGTAATATACTTAATGTTAGCCTAAGAATTATTCTCAGCCAATTTTCTCTGTCCCTGTCAAAGAACTGTGCATGCATGCTGTATATATAGCTCCTAATATCAGTATGTAACTTTTGATTGGCGCGCAAAATCAAAAGCCACTAAAGTAATTGATCAAACTTACTCTTCGAATAATATAAAGATAAATAAACAAGAACAACATATGCTGCTCTCTCTTTTTACTTACAGTATTCATGGCATTCTTGACAAACTTGAAATCATCCAAGCTGAGTGATCTATGAACAATTCGGCGTGGACCAGAAGCCCTACCCACGATACCTTTGAGGGGAGTTGCACTATCCTTTACAAACATTAATATCGTCGCGATAACCATCACAGCATCAACCAGCGTGTTATGAAACAGTGAAAAGACAAACCAAAAGTACTTGAAGAAAAAGTATGGCCAAAACCCTTTAATGCCATAGCTTCTGGAATCACCTTCTTTGCTAGTCGGAGGAATACTATTGGAGGGTAATTCCTCAGGATTAGAAACTTTACGAGTGCAAGAAAGAAAAAGAGACACGAGAGAAGTTCCATCACCAAGTGAGTGGTGCACCCGGAGAACGGCGACAGATTCAGCATCCGAAGTCTTAATGTTGAGGAGATGGAGATCCCACATTGGCTGCTTGGACATTTTGATTCCAGTTTTGCTTAGGTTTGAGACATAATCTTCGACGAACTTGTCTGCTGAATCAATTGATTTTGGCTCCAAATTTGGGACAATAACGTGGTTGTCCAAATTCACCTTTGTTGGAACCCATTTCAGCCCTCCTTTAATCTTCTCATCTTCAACCTGCCATAATGTCAATTAAAAATTACGTATATATGTCTAGTACGCTAAGTTTTGGCTTGAGCTTAACGCCGACTCAATTTATTCATCTATTGATCAATAACAATATTTTTTCTTCACACGTGCGGTAAGAATTTAAACCGAACGTGCCCATGCCTAACTGAGTTCGAACTCTGGTGGTGAGAGAGATTAAAAGGTTGCTCACAAGCTTCTGCCTTTAAGAAAAAGTGAATATATCCAAGAATTTTTATATGATCTCGACGTAGCGAGGTGATTCGTTTGTTGGTCATGTTTTGTACCTGTAAACTAGAGAAACGATGGTGCTTGAGTAACGAATGTCCGAGATTTGCTTTCACAAAATCTGCGTTGATTTTTGACTTAAAGCCAATCATTACAACGATGTATAGATTGGATTCGGGTTCATGAAATAAACGAGACATTGGACTCAAGGGTTGATCTTCCTTGCCGTTTTCAAATATGGGATTTTCGTCAACAATTGGACTCACTTTGATTGGTTTTGGAAGTTGCATTTTCTCTCAATATGGCTGAAAATATCTCAAAATCTATGAATATAAAGGAACTCAGAAATGGATATGTAGAAAAACAAGGCTAAATTTTGTGCTTCACTTGATGTGTGGATGAATTCTCAACTTCAAGGGTTATCTGCTTTTTATAGGCAAGCACAATATGCCTCGCATGCATGTATGCATATATGTATTGTACTTTTGTATTCATTATTATTATTATTATTATTAGTATTATTATTGAATGAATGAACTATAAAAATCTTAATAAAAAATCAAAGAGAAGAGGAAGTAGAGATAACCCTTGACAGCATTTACATTCGTAAGTCCTTTCATTGTCCCTGTTATAACATTAGAGAGAATCACCTTTATTTTCTTGGGGTGTGTTTGTCAACGTCGGATTAGATTAGATTTAAGAAGATATAATAGGATTAAATTCATCTAGTATTTAATATTATTTTGTATTTAGTGTAGTCTTAGGATTGCATTTAATTGTGACAATAAGTTTATTGTTATAATCATTTTTAAAATATTCATTAAATTTATTTATCATTAGTTCAGTCAAGTCAGCAAACATCAACTCAATAAATATAAAAACAAGTGTTCCCATGTTATTGTCTCCTTCCGTTGATTCTTATGCTTAGGTAGAAATTGGGCATCCCCATTGTCAACCTCCATTTAATTTTATAAAGGGACAAGAATTAAAATTGCAAGGCAATTTTTTTGTCCCCTTTACAGATTCCAAAATGTTCATTTGTTGCAAAATCAGAAATTGATTTTTTGAAAGCAGAACAGTATTGACCTAAGAAGTAAATAAATAAATTAAATTGAGATATTTTTAGTATTATTAGAGATGTAGGAAATAATATTTTAACTCTTAGGGTCTATTTGGCACACTTGTTCAAGCAGAGCTTATTCAAGAGGAACTTTATTAGTAGAAAAAATTATAGATATTTTATAAAAAAAAAACAGTTGTTTGGTTGTCAATAAATTTTTTTATTAAAAATTAAATTTATTTTAATAGAAAAGTTTTTAAAGTTACAATATGAAAGAAAAGTTATAATATTGTGAAATAAACAATGAATATTTTAGATAATTCTTGCATCTAAGAATATTATGTTGATTTTACATGATTTTTACAATATATATATCTACCTACCGATATGAAAGTAGGGATATATTTTTGGGTGGGCTATATCTTTTTAAAAAATGAAATTTACTTCTCAAAAATTTATTTTATACAAACGAAATTAAGCACACTAAAAAAGTAAAAATCTAACCATAAAACTATAAAAATACAATGTAAAAAAAATATTAATCAATATTAGATTTTTTTATTTTTTATAAATATTATTAAGATAAATTTATAAATTATAATTATTTTTTTTTCAAAAAATCAGCCCGGGTTAGCCCACCTTGAGCTTCGCCTCTGGTGAGTGAAATAAATAAGTACATGTCAAAGGGTACATCATTATTGAGATACAAAATTTGTATCCTAATTTTATAAGCATGTCAATACATTTAGATTGCATAAATTTATGAAGATGATAAATGTTAATAAAAGGCATAAATACCATATATAGCCTCCTATATTTTGTCAAAATTTTCCTTTGACACCCTCTTGTTTGAAAAGCCGTAGTTACTAGATCTAGTGGCAGAGCCACTAAGGGCTGCCCACGCTTAGCCCATAAAATCCATAGGACATTTTTTTTAGCTCAATTAAATTATAAATTTGTCCCCTTTGGACTAATTAAATTAAGTTTAAAATGTATTAAAAATTTAGATTTAAAATTTACCTCAAAAATTGAATAAATAATACACATACATGTAAATGGATTTCGAACCCTAAACCTTATTATTTTTAAGATAAGAGAATACACACATATGCACGCACGCACGACATACACGCGCATTATTTATTTTCTTTCTTGTTTGTATTTTATGTAGGTCAAAATTGTTACCCTTATTGATTTAATTTTTTGGCCACGCAACTATCTAGGTCCTTGGCTTTTTAAAATATAATTTTAGGGTAATATTATTGTACTTTTCAATTGATATCACCGGAGATTACATCTCTCAAGTAGCACTTATTTGTGAAATAATAAAATATTTGAATAAATAATTTCACAAATCAAATTTAATCATCTACTTAGAAATGACACATCACTTAAAATGTCACTTTAAAGTGTGTATAGAATTATTGTGATTTTAATTGTAGCATTAATTCATGATGGATTAACAATAAGTGCTGCGCATTAAATAATTGCGTTGCGGCTCAAGTTTGAAAACGTGGAGCTTTTGAGAACATTTAACACAACAACGGAACATGTCTTCATCTTGCCCCTTTCATGAAAAAATTGATGAATCAATTTAATTTAGGAGAAGATTTGTGCGTGTAAAAATTTAGAAGAAGATCGATGTAGATAGGTGGTTGAAAGTAATACATTCCTTTTCATCTTGCCCCTTCCATGGAAAATTTCATTATCTGCGAGAATTTTCAAACCTTTATTTCATCATTCGGCTATACACGATGACGACACGATGACGAAAGCGTGAAAAAAATTTTAAAAGTTGAACAATTTTAAGAATCATCTCTTAGTTGGGTATCACTTTCCATCCTCCATTTTTAATGGAAGGAGTTTAATTTTCATCAGTGGTGAATAGTGGATTATTTTCTCATTTATTTAGAGTATATTTTACTCTAATTTACATATGGATTTCGAGGCTGCGTTTATTTCTGCTACAGAAAAAGGTTGGTCTTCAGAAACTCAAACAATTTAGAGAGAGAGAGAGAGAGAAAAGAACAAATAATCATGTGATCGACCAGTAGTAATAATATCAAATGAACAAAAAGATACGTACAAAGAGAAATATTGAAGAAAATATATTTATTGAAAAGAAATTAAAGTTTGTGAAATTACATTGTATTTTTTAAGGGTTAATTCAGTTTATCACCTAGATAAATTAACATATTTTTATTTATCTTTCAATAATAAAAACATCAACCCATCCCCATTCGTCAAATTTGATAAAAGATTTTATTAACGCGACCCATTTGATTTGTCGTAATCTTTTAGATGGTAAATGTTTTTAGACCTTCTGTTTTTATGTTTTTAGTTTTTCTCTTTTAATGACTGTAGTTGGAAGGGAACGTTTGCTGCTTGATCATTTGATGAATTATTTTGTGATTTTAGACGGCAATAGAATTACCCTAAAATAAATCTACAAATAACAAAATTGGCGTTAGAAAGCTATAAAAAAAAAATTTGGGGAAAAGCCCAATCTTCAGCTGGCCCATTCATAGTTGATAACCCGAATATGAAACCGAACCCCACTATGTCCACCCCTAATTGCCTTTCACTAAATTGGTTGGTGATATGAACTGATCTGTTGAGCAAAATTCTGGCTAATTACGAGGCATAATTTTGAGCTACTCAGGAGTCAGGAGAGTATATGAAGTATTCCTACCGCATGATTAATTAGCAACTATTCCGGCTAGTGAAATCGACTTTTTTATCCATTCATTGCTAATATGAACGTATATGTCTTCTATTTTCTAATTCAATAACTATTATTGCTGAATGCTATTGGAAACAAAATTATCATCCTAATGAAGTGTCATCAATTATTGACTACCATATATTAAGCAATAATTGATTTTATATTCCATCAGTAATGTAATAATTATAACACATTAGATGTTACATCGCATGAGATCCAAACTTTGTATCCTAACTTTGTGTATGTAACCCTTCCAATATAAGTTCGCAATTCACGTGGATTAAATAATAATAATAATAATAATAATAATAATCAATTTCATTTCATGACATACTTATATAATACAACCTAAAATGAATAACATGCACACTCGACCTGTAAGCTTCGAAACCAAATTAATTCCATTCATTAAACATCATACAGACATTGCTCTGAAGTAGAAGAGATTCAGTGTTATCGCACTTCTCCCCTCTTCAGTTATTTGCATCAGAAAAAGTACATAAATATTGCAATAATTGCATCTTATTGAACTGAAAATATCTAGTAATACTGGGCTAATAATTAACTTTTAGTTAATATCCTTGAGCAATGATGCAGTTTTGATAAGGTGGAGGGATTCTTCAAGATCATCACATAGCTGATGTGGATCAGGAATTAAGCCATCATCAACTGATAAGACGAAGGTCATTTTGTTGGCATAGCTTACCACATGAATCATCAATCCCTACAATTAATACAAGTTATTGATTAGTGTCATATGATTGATGCTAGTCAAAATAATTCTACAGAAAAGTTATCGTAAGCTAAAATAGGATGAACATGATTGATGTGCATTTCCAATTAACATTTGCTCGTCGAAATATGATGCTTTGATTTTTATCATTCTCAAGCAAATTAAGAACTTGTTACATATATCATTCTAGGAGTTGAATATTACAGGGTTGAGCAAGTTAGGCTAGTAAATTAGGATTTGAATTCAGTATTTGACGTAATTTTTTGCTTAAATTTTTATGAAATTGCAATGAATAGTTATTAAATAAGAATATGTGCGTGATTAAATCTTAAAATGTACACGTAGCATAAAAATTTTAAATAATTAGAATAACTCCAATCAAAACTCGATCCAAATTCAGTAAATAAAAGTACATAAAATCAAATAATACTTACATTGGGTTGTCCACAGCAACTAGGAGCAACATAGGCAATTGGATAGCCATATAAACTTATTTCTTCTCGGGGCCCCATCACGTTTGAGAACCACAATGTTGTTTCTGATGGAAAACTAGCTGCCTGCTCATATTATTGAAATTACATAACTAAGATTTATACATATATATTTTTATAGCACTGCTATGGAATATCAACTCTGGTAGTAACTTAGACAGAATTTTTAAAAAGAATTCTTCTCTAATGCTCACGTGTTTTAAAATATAAATTTAAGACTTGATAGCATCATCATCCGGTAATGATAAGGTTAACGTAAACTTAAATAAAATTGTCTAATTAATTTTAAATTTGTATCTTAAAATATGTAAATGTCTGTACCAGATAACCATATTTTAAAATCTTACCTTGCTACCAAACTTGAGAAAGTATTTGGATAAAAAATATGAGAAATTGGCCTCTAGAGAAGCTTTCTTCCTATCCACTGCTACTTTTGCCTCTCGAAGGTAATCTAATGGGTCATCTCTTAATCCAATGGTGAAGGGAAAAATTATATAACCAATTTGGTTGCCCCATTTTGCTTTAGAACCTTTCTTCAGCATATTAGCCAACTCCTGTTTATAATAGAAAATTAAACATGAGATATAAGAGTTCAAGAAACTAAACACCAAAGTTTTATGTAAAACAGGATTTTGAATTAAATGCTTACCTGAATCCCTGCAGATGGCCTAAGGTTCATGAAAAATGTTGCTCTGAGACGGATATTATTTGGAAGATTGTTGTTTCTTTCCGATAGACCGTTAATAATATTCAATTGGCCTAAAATTATTTCATTGCAAATTAGTCAGGGCTATAAGATACCTTTAAAATCAACAATATTTGATTTTTAAAAAAAAATGTCGCTCCAAAAAGAAAATACCTTATTGGTTTCAAGGATATAAGAAGAAATTTGAAACTCACCATATTTCCGATTGAGATACCGAGACAAGCCTGCTTGGGTGATTCCAAGCATAACATCATTGATCGTCTACAAAAATAACCCAGAAGAAAAATCAACGGAAAAACACAAAATTATGTCAATACGTTTTTTCACTTTTGATCTAGATTTTAAGTATGAATAAGTCAATAAGTTCTATATAGATAATAAAAAATACAATATTGATATAGACCTAAATAATTATAAAAAATAAACTATTGTAGCCTTTTTATATAACCGCTACAAAATAAAAATAGTTAATTTGTTTATTAAAATGTAACTTTTATCCTTCAGCAGTACGTGTGTTTTTTCAGGAATGAAATAAGAAATTAAAAATTTATCAGGGTCCTGATAACAAGTTAAAACGATTTATAAAAGTTAGTAAAGTGTAATTCTCTCTATAATTAAAAGGTTAAGTAAGTTATTTACAGTGTTCATCGCATTCTTCACAAGCTTGATATCATCCAAGCTGACTGATCTATGAACAAACCGCCGAGGAAGACAACCATTTCCCAGTTCACCTTTGAGGGGCGTTTTCGTATCCCTTACAAACATCAATGCCGTCGCAATAAACATGACAACATCAACAAGAGTGTTCCAAAACAACCATAACTTGAACAACAAGTAAGGCCAAAACCCTTTGGAGTGACCCTTGGAATCAATTTTCTTAGTAACAGAAGGAATTGTGGGTACTTCATTTGGATCAGAAACTTTACGGCAACAAGCAAGTAAAAGAGACATGAGAGAAGTTCCGTCACCAAGAGAGTGGTGCACGCGGAGAACCGCAACAGATTCAGCATCCGAAGTTTTAATGTTGAGGAGATGGAGATCCCACATTGGCATTGACATTTTGATCCCAGTTTGGCTCAGGCTTGAGCTATAATCTTCCACAAATTTGTCTGGTGAATCAATTAATTTTGGCTCCAAATTTGGGACTATAACGTGGTCGTCCAAATTCACTTTTGTTGGAACCCACTTTAGCCCTCCTTCAATCTTCTCATCCACAACCTGCCATTATATCAACTAAAAAGTTAGCTCCAACTCGTGCACAGATTTTTATTCTTCATTTTGTGGCTGGAAACCCTAAAACATTTCAGCAGCTGCGACGATATGGTTGCTAAGTCTTACGTTAGATTTTCTAAAAGAGTTGCCCCAAGGGCCTCGTTGAATTATTTTCAAACAATTTTATTAGGTTGTTTGATTTCAAATCCTGGGTAGGTAAGATGCTAAAAAATCAAATCGGGCAATAATATACCGAAAATTTGAATCCTCATATGAATTCAAATTCTGGCGGGGTAATAATCAGTATGAACTTTGAACATCTTCCTATTTTTGGAAAAAAAAAATGAAAAGCTTGAAACTCTTATTAAAGTAGGTAAATAGATTTGACAACATGCAATTAAAATACAACCCATAAATTCACTCCAACTAAGCTTTCACAATATAACATAGACTGCCCTCATCCATGTTCGAATTTTGGGAAGGTATGATGCCAAAAAATTAATTCGGACTTTCAACATTTTTTTATCTTAAAAAAAAATTGAATAGTTTCGAACAATTATGAAAAAAGATAAATAGATTTGATAACACACAACTAAAGCCTAACCAATAAATTCACTTGAAAATATATTTTCATAATGTAATCAATTCTTGAACCAAAAACCTTAAGAATAAGGTGAGAAGATGCCCATCACTCAATAATAATTAGGTGCATTATTTGTACAAACAATTATTGTTATAAATTAATGCAGTTGTACAATTCTACTGAAGGACTAGTTAGATGCAAAGCAATTACCAATGAGGACTAGGCTTACGCCGGGCAATTCAACTAGTAAATTAAGGACTAGCTACGTAGATGAAATCAGGAGCGGACCCAGGAATTTGTATTACCCCGGGCTAAATTAAAAAATTTATATTTTAAAGTGAGCATAAAAATTTATAAGTAGAAAAAATTGCATCAAATAAGGGGGGCACGAAAAATCTTATCGCTATAAGTTATAAACAAAAATAGTTATATAAAAAGAGTAGAAAACAAAAGCAATTAAAAAAATAAAACACTATTTTACAATTATGAAATCTGACTCTAATAAAATGTAATTATACAAGAATTATATAAGGATTACTATATTAATTAAGGATTTTAAGCTGAAATAAATGAATACATGTAATTACAATCAATTAAAAATTGAAGTAAAATTTTAATGTTTGAAGTCAAGTACTTAATTACCAGGTTTCAATAAATTAAACAATTCAAATTTATTCCTCTTTTTAAATTATAAAAATATTATTAGCCAAAAGTTTCAATTATAAACTAAATTCAACCTAACAAAAATGTATTTGGGTGTTATTATTTCTTTGCCAAACGCTCTGACTCTCTTTAAAGAACCAGTTGTTGATGATTTTTCTATCAAATTAAAGCTCCTCCAAAATTTCAAATTTTATCTTAGTTAATATAACTAATAAATAAAATCTCAAAATTTACATAAAAAGTTTATGAAAATGTTGATAATTGTTACTACATGTTTTTTTAAGTAGTTTAATACTAGTTACAATTTTATACTAGATTGGCGTACTTTTTTTCAATTAGAATTTTTTTAAATAAATTAAAGTAATAACATTTTACCCCCTAATGTTTTTTTATCTATATAGTAAATATATAATTTACTCATTTTATAAAATAAGTCACTAATTTCAATTGAAAAAAAATATAATTGAATTAAGGACATATTTAAAAATAAAATAAAAACTCTATTATAGTATAAAATTAATGAAAATATTAAGATAATTATATTAGGGACATGTATGAAAACAAAATAAAATCTCTATTATTGTCTATAATTGATAGTAAAATAAGGGGTATGAATGATTTTTTACTAAGTTTGACCGGGCTACAGCCCGGTCTAGCCTTGCTGCAGGTCCGCCACTGGATGAAATGCAAACTTTGGTCTTGTTTACAGCTCTTACCTGCAAACTAGAAAACGATGGTGCTTAAGCAACGAATGCTCTAGATTTGCTTTGACAACTTCTGGGTTTATTTTTGACTTAAAGCCGATCATGGTAACGATGTAGACATTGGACTCAGGTTCATGAAACATACGAGCCATTGGACTCAAGGGTTGATTTTCTTCTCTATTTTGCAGTACGGTGGGTTCTTCATCAACAACTGAAATCACTTTGATTGGTTTAAGATGTGGCATATTTGATTAATATAGCTAATAAGGCAATTATACAAAGGATTAACGCAAAAGAAATAGAACAAGAAGTAATATATAGGCTGGGTAGTGTTTTCTTCTTTGATGTGTGTGGATGTGTTCTCAAGTTGATGAATTGCCTGTCCTTTTATAGGCAAACGTGTACACAGTTCAAATGTCTAACTTGTACTTAAAAGCTATCTTCAAAGTTGAGGATTGTCCAGCCTTATAAACCGAGTAAAAGCTCATCTAGTCTTGTATTATGAGGTTAGAATCTATTAAGTTTTTATATTTTTTAAAATATCTCTATTGTTAAATTGTCGATTCCCTTGTTATTATCTTTTGTTCATTTTAGCTTGTTATTACAATATTACCATCTTACAATAATTTTTTACATTAATAAAAAATTAAATTATCAATTTAATTCCAAAAATAAAATAAAACAAAAAGATATATATTAATTTTTATGGAAACTCACCTATGTCCAAAAAAATTAATATTTTTTAAAAATTAAATGACCATTTTTCAGACATTAATAAGAAAATTAATATATTGACCCCTCAATTGAGTGTTCCACAAAAATTAATATATATTCTTTTTATTTCTATTTTATTTTTTGGATTGTAATTTAATTGTTTTATTATGTCAAAAAAATTTATTATAAGAGCGTAATAGTGTAGAATAAGCAAAAGAAAAAAAAATAATAGTAAGGATGTCAATAATTTAATACAGAGGTGATTTGAAATATGTTAAATAATTTTAAAAAATAAACAAATACTAACTTTAAAATATAAAGAATAAACTTTTACTCCTTTTTAACTTAACCCAAGATTCATATTCTCTGCGAAATATTTTCGCCGACAATGAAGTTGAGAAAATGTGATGAGGGATTGCCTTTTCTTTTGGGTTTATGGATTATGTGGTTGCAAAAAATAATGCGTAATTTTTAAAAACCTCCCCTGAGGTTTGGGTTTATTGCAAGATTACAATCCAATAATGCGTAATTTTTAAAAACTTTTTACTCCTTTTTAACTTAACCCAAGATTCATATTCTCTGCGAAATATTTTCGCCGACAATGAAGTTGAGAAAATGTGATGAGGGATTGCCTTTTCTTTTGGGTTTATGGATTATGTGGTTGCAAAAAATAATGCGTAATTTTTAAAAATCTCCCCTGAGGTTTGGGTTTATTGCAAGTAGATGGCGAGAATTGATTTATTTGTAAAAAATCCCTTACCGTCAGTTAATTTTAACATTGACCGTTAGTTGACTGTGCAAAGACAATATTACCCTTAACAATAGTTTGTAAACGGAAATAACTAAAAAAAAATCAAAATTGTTGGCTATTTTACACTCTTTAAATTATTGATATTTTCTTAAAGTTCTTACAAAAAAGATAAAATTAAAAACTTGAAAAATCCTCTTTAAATTATTGATATTTCCTTAAAGTTCCTACAAGAAAGATAAAATTAAAAACTTAAAAATGAAATAGTCATAATCTTTACCTATGATATTGTAAATCTTTAGAATTGACAATGATAAAATTGTCAAAAAATAGGGTTTGTGCTTTTAAACAATTTTAGTTTTTTTAGTTATGTCTACAAATTATTGTTAAGGGTAATATTAAAAAATTAAAATTTTTTTATAAATAAACAATTATCTACTGCAAAATTTTTAAAAATTATCCAAAAAATAATTGAGTAATGGGAGCCCCTATGTTACAATTAATGTAACATACACACTCAACAATAACCACACAAATAGTAGACCCACATAATTTATGTGATTGTTGTTGAGTGTGTATGTTACATTAATTGTAACATAGCATTTGCCTTGAGTAATAATAAAAAGCAACTGTCAACATCAATCATTTCTTCACAATAGTAAAATACGTCCTTTGCCATGACTATCATGTGGAGCACAATTCACATAATAAGTTTTGGGGTGCACTCAATGGCGGAGCAGAGCTATGCTCTTAAAATAGTGGGACCAATTCGAGTTGACTTTAGCTATAAAAATATATGTTCATGAATGGGTTTTTTTTATATTTTATTGAAAGTCCAAGGGGACAAATCATAAATTCTATAGGGGCAATTAAAAAGCTGGGGTGAAGTTAAAAATTTAATTTTTTTGAAAAACAATTGAATTTAGTTGAGGTAAGAGGTCCCGTTAAACACCAGAGTGAGATTATTTGAACTTTAAAATAAAAAAGAAAATATTTTGAAAAAGTATACATTATTAGTATATTTTAATTAATTTAAATTGAAACTCTTATTATAAAGGATATAAATTCAAATTTTTAATAAATTATTAGTTTATTTTAACTGTATATTAATAAAATAATGGGTCTAAATTGTTATTGAACATTTGACTGGGGCGGGCCCGCGTAGGCTTGAGCCGCCTGTACGATATAATAAAAACAAATTTTAAACGTGCGCATAGATATATGTGAACGTGAAAACAAATTGTGATAATGCTAATGGGGTCCTAAAGGCAAGTTTAAAAGTCTAACATGAGGTGTGTGACATTCAATAATGAATTTTGATATGCAGCGTGCATCACCAAGTATTAGTTATTATCATACAAGATACAATTGATTATCCTATCAGGACATGAAGTCCAATCCAAAATCCTAAAATTAAAACTCTAAACCTACTTCAATATCTTAAAATTAATTTTTTTTGTCTTTTTTGGGTCAACTATATTGGAGTCTTGTTATTTGTTATTAAAAAAACAAAAGAGTATGAGATTTTTAATTTTAACATATTAGTCCTGCGCTTACAAATTTTCAATTGCAGCCATGCTTTTGGAAGTCACGACTTGTTTCACAATCACCTTTCCAAGATGCCAGCATGAGCACAATACTTGGGCATCCCAAACTTGTCAATTTGGGCGATAGAGGTCTTCGTTAATGCGTAATTTGTTAGAATTGAAAAAAAAAAATCCATTTCACAACCAAATTTAAAAATATATATATATATTGGTCATACCATAGTATTATTGTCCAGCACTAGCCTAGACCTACTTCAATTTATTAAAACAAAAGTCCACTTGAAATTTTATTATAATGAAAATGAAGAAACTATTATTTCCTTGTTACATACAAAATGAGGCTCAAATCCTCGACCACAAAGAATGAAATAATGAGATACCCACCGCTCGACTAATAAGTGATTTATAATATTTTCAAATATTGAGATATTATACGATCAAAAATACTATTTTTATGTATATCTTATGCTTATAAAAGTTAGGATCTAAGAATTATTAATAAATTTTAATATGAAATACATGAAATAATTTACCATTTTCATATCTAATAATTACAAAATTTAAAATCCAAGCCGTAGGATAATCAGATTTTATTGATTTTTG
Source organism: Citrus mangshanensis (assembly GCA_030449895.1). Taxonomy (NCBI): domain Eukaryota; kingdom Viridiplantae; phylum Streptophyta; class Magnoliopsida; order Sapindales; family Rutaceae; genus Citrus; species Citrus mangshanensis. Next base: position 630,605 of record JASUUJ010000242.1, read on the forward strand.
TTGATTTTTTTAACCAACTTCAAATTGCGAGGTACCCTATTCGAAGGTTAAAATTACCATACGGCCCTTGACAGACATTCGCACATGTTTAAACTTATGAATGCGTCATCTTCGTTGCGTCATCTTCACAGTTGTGTTCTTAAACAAATGTCAATCACTATCTTTTGGGCAGGGTTCCTTAATTATTTTGAACAGAATCATTCAAAATAAAATCGAAATTTCAAAACATGCATCTCGTGCAAACCCCATTACTGTGCCCAGAAATTTGCGATTCAAAAATCGGAAAAGTCTATGTTACAGCTTCTGTAAGTAACAGCAGCCAATGGGGGAACTTCCACGGGTGCTAGAGGAGAGAGAAAGAGGTCCCAATGCAGGTGATGGAGATGGGAAAGTTCGAAGCTGTTACGTGCAGCTTCTGCAAGTAATAAATTCGCTGTCCTTCAAAAAGATATGCAAAACACGTGTGGTATGCATGTAGTTTGGCAGTTGCAAGTAATAAATTCGCTCATGCATGCTTCAAAGTCTGACCATTCCTCCAACAACTAAGTATGAATTTGACAGCCACTTGGGCTTATGTGTAGCCTTACTACTAACTTATAAAACTTGTGAAAATTTGTTGGGATTCTCATGGATTAAATTTATCTGTGGGTTAGTTTCAATCCTCCTTCAATTATCAAATAATTGAATGGATAGAGTGAACATCTCTAAAAAATTAGAGAGAATTTAAAGAATCTGGACAGAATTTCAGAAGAATACATGCCAAGAAAGAGATCTCAGTTGTATAATCTTTTTATAAATATTATGTTAGACTCATAAAAATTTATGTTAGGCGCAAATATAAAGGGATAAGGACTGTTTAGTAATTTTAGGGGCAGGAGTAATTTAGTAACTTTATTATTAATTAGGATTTAGCTATAAATAAGAGATTATTGAGTCATTTAGGGTTTATGTTGAGTTTTGTCTGGTATTAAGAACCATTAGGAGTATTGGAAGAGATTGACATACCTCTCGAATTGTAAGTCAGGATTGATTGTTTGTTTTCTTTTAATTTAATTAATAAAAGTCAGCCCTAATTTTACCCTAAGTCCTATCAAAGTAGTATTAGAGCAAGAATCCTGAGACAATGGCAGCAAAGAAAGTGGACGTGCTTGAAGAAAAATTGGAAGCAGAGATTGGATTACTCAAGGCCACCATTGACGAGCGATTTAATAGCGTTCAACAAAAATTTTCATCCCTTAAAGCCATGTTGTTGAAATTAATAGAACTCCACCTCAACCCACCACTGGCAATATCAATAGGCCAAGGCAGTGTGGCGAGAGAAGGATATGGCGACACGAAACCCATGCTCGGTGACGGCACAAAGGGTGGAGGGCCGAAAACCGCCAGTCTTACTCAGTTAGGGGCAAGAGTTCACGACGGATTTGGTGGCGAGGAGGTCAGCCTAGGGGACTTACGGCCTAAGGGAGCCTTTCCTAGCGTTGGGCGTGGCGAAGGAGGCTGGGTTGCGGCTGGGGGCGGTGGATCTGAGGGTTACGCAGTTGGAGGAGGCAGTTTAGGGTTGGGAATCGGTGTTTCAGCATCGGAATGGGGCGCGCGGGAGTCGGGGGTGGCCGGGCTTGGCGACTCGGCAGCGTTTGGGGGTGACTCACGGCACAGGCGGAAATTTTGGGGCAGGGATTTTAGGCTGTTTTGGGCATGGACAGTGGATTTAGGGCGATGGCTAGGAGGAGGGTTACTGGTGAGAAAGAGAGCGGTTATGACCGTTGGGCGAGGATTTCAGGGCAAGGAGAATTTTTGGGTCTTGGATTTGCGGAAAATGGAGTAGATTCGGGAGGTTGGAGACCTTGATGGCGCGAAATTGGCGGGTCGACTCAATTTGGAGCCGATTTTGGGGTAAGGAAACTAAAAATGCTCATTTTCGAAGCGGGGATGCCTATGGATGGGTGTATAGGATATTTCGCCATCAATGGACTCTCGGAAGGAAAATGGCGTGCATTATGTTTGGAGGGAAAGACCCTTATGTGGTTTCAGTGGCGGGAACAACAGCAACCAATGAGGGCGTGGGGTGAATTTAAGGACCAGCTGTTGGAGAGGTTTCGGGCCACTCAAGAGGGAGATTTGCACGAACAATTTTTTGTCTTGATCCAAGAGAAAACAGTCATGGAGTATAGAAAAAAGTTTGAGCTGCTGTCGGGACGTCTAGGGGACATCTCAGAGGCAGTGTTGGAAGGGAATTTTATGAAGGGACCAACGCCAGAAATCCGAGCCGTGCTACGCTTGCTAAGGCCAAGAGGGTTAGGGGAGTGGAGTTGGCACAGAGGATTGCGGATAAGAACACAACAGCAGTTTCTTGGATTCCACCTTGAGGACAAGGTGTCTTTTTGGGAGGGGAGTAATGTTAGACCCATGAAAATTTATGTTAGGCGCAAATACAAAGGGGTAGGAGCTGTTTAATAATTTTAGGGGTAGGAGCAATTTAGTAACTTTATTATTAGTTAAGATTTAGCTATAAATAAGAGATTATGGAGTCATTTAGGGTTTATGTTGAGTTTTATCTGGTATTAGGAACCATTAGGAGTATTGAGAGAGATTGACTTACCTCTCGAATTGTAGGTCAGGATTGATTGTTTGTTTTCTTTTAATTTAATTAATAAAAGTCAGCCCTAATTTTGCCCTAAGTCCTATCATATTAATTATAATGCCTGATATAATATCAGTAACAATCCTGTATAATAGTATTAAAAAAAAATTATCTGTGGAGTTTCGTTTGTGGAAGTAAGCAAATAGGAAAAACATCAAATATGTTGTAAATTGAAAGAATGTTGCTTCCGGTGTTTAGGATTTTTCAAGCATCCTTTTTACTTAAATTACAAATATATGTAGATTTATGGTTTAGATATCCAACTAAAATTTGTCTTCATATGTACTAACTTCTAAGTTTTAGGTGACAAACATAAAGTGCTAAAAATCAACCCTCAGTTTAATGAAAACCATGGAGAGAATGACATTGCAATATATCATCATTCATCAATATCAACAAATAATACTATACTAATCTTGAGAGAGTGTTAACTCAAGATACCATACAGAGCAAAATCTTTTGTAGTAGAATCATCCAATGATATCATGCCATGTGTATGATTCATTTATTGTAACACCCAACACAAAACAACAGCTTCCGGATAATATGATACAACAAATGCAACTTGAACATTCTTGCGCAAGTTGAAAGATTCAGAAAGCTTCTTTTACCTCGCCCATAAAAAGAGAGAAAAATGAAAAACAACCTACAGATTGAAAGCTCAGCAACAGTTTTAAAGCTGAACTGAAATGCACGAACAAACAACTAGGGAGTATATGCTTTTATTTTTTCTTTTTATTTTACTTAAATCTGTACATATTTATTTATTTGGGGAATTTTGGGGTGGTGGGGGAGAGAATATGAACTAGATTCAATGGCAGAATTTACACACAATCGGAATTCTTAGGAGTTTATACATTAAAGAAGAACTGAAACACTTCAATCCATAAATAGCAAGCCAAGACAAACATATAATCATAAGCTTAACTTGTGGAGATACTGCTTCATTACATTATCTACTTCCATGAAGAATACTTTTACCTCAAGCTCATCACAGGCCACGAATTTGCTCCAGGCACAGGGAGGGCAGGACGTACTATTGGCACTCGCCTTACTACTGAAAACGCTTCATTTAGACGAGCAGCACGACTCCTGAACTGAGACACCTTCTGCACAAGTTGAACAGTGGGAATTTGTTATCTGTCAATTCTTGCTAAACATCGTTCACCAACAAATTAGACTATTCATTTACAAGAGGCACATTGTTTGAAATACCATAGAGGAAAAGGGAAGAAGTTCCTCAAAATTTAACGGCAGCAAAATTAAATAATTCTGCGTAAGATTTATAATAGTTTGAACTCAGCAAGTAAAATCAATACAAGTTGTATCCTATTCTTCTCTTCATATTCAAACTATGAATTATAAATTTACATGATCCATAAAGAAAGTTCTCTTTGATTGACATAGACAGTTCTCCATAGATGGTCCATGAACCCTTCACATTCCAAACTCTCACTCTAACATAGGGAAAGAGAAAGAAAGAAACTCTGTTTTATCCCTATAATCTACTATGATGACTATCTAATCTCTTTAATCTACTATGATGACTATCTAATCTCTTCAGCTGCATTGCTTGTATATACCGTAAATGCATAAAAGATCAATCTACTACAAACATAAGACCATCATGATCAAGAGAAGGTGGTTAACCTTGGATGTTGACAAAATGTGAACCAAGTGTTTAAGGAAGCTATGCTGCAAAACTGATTATGTGTGACCAAAGGGATCAGATATGACAACTAGCAAACTCATCACAAGGTTACTTATCTAAAGTTAGATAAATATGTTGGGAGGGAAACCAGGTCAATTATTTCTTGACTCCAAAATGCAATCTGGTCAAAAAATCCAAAAGAGATTAGGACCCAATTCAACCAAGCAAGATATCGTATGTGGTGCGCACATAGCCTTGAAGGCAATCCTAGTAAAGGTTCTGATTTATCTTTGTTGATTAATCAACTGGTTATTAACTAATAAGAAACAAGAGAGAAATAAGGGAAAGTGAGAGAAACTATGCTAAACAGTAGACAGAGAATTAAGAGAGAATATCAATCTTTATTGATTGAGCCGCCTTCTACCCAACTAGTTGCATAGAAAAAGCCCAGCTAATTTAGCTACAAAGTGGGAGGGAAACCTCCTATTGCCCACTTTGATTTTTAGACAATCTTCACATGGGTCCTGCTAACTAGGCATTAGATGGCAATGACGTCTACTCCTGCACCGAGGTCTTATTAAACGAAACTACCTCAGTAACTCTCACACTACAGATGTGGAATCTTGCAAATAGAGTTACTTCATCCACTAGAGCTCCCTAAAAAATACATCTCAACAATCTATCCATTTTCAAGGGCCAGAAGTCCTCTGTGGGCTTACCTAGTTTTGCTCCAAAAACAATTGTTACAACGAACACCATTAAAGCACAATTTGTGCACTTTGAACATGCAGTCCTTGCCGTTTTATTTTCAATTTACAAGTTCCAATTTGGGTCCACCCACATGGGTTTAAATCTGCTTTGATATCAATTGTTGTACTAGGGTCTCTTTAAATCCAATGCAGTGTGCTTTCAGCCCACAGTTTCCAGTTTCCAGAGTTTTAGGCTTTTCAAAAAAATGACAGCATGCTTATTAAAGACAAACACCATGTTCTATATACTAGCAAAGAAGCTCCTATTCTAGTGAAGCAGGATATCGCACATTGCCTACTCTTATTCACTAACTAGTAAGTACGTCAAACCAGATGCTTGCTCAAGGCAGACGTCAAGTCTTATAAACATGGAACTTTGAAGTCACAAATGTTGGATAATGCTCACGGGCTTGCATCCCAAATAGGGAAAAACCAAAATTTATCTAAATAAGTATCCACATCCCTTTGTTATCTCCACAAACAAATTAATATATAAATGGTTTATATAATTCTAATCATGCAATAGGTAACTAAATAAAATTTAGGTTAGAAAAGTGGCCAAAAAGTTTCTCTTGATTAGAAAAAGCTGCCTAGCTAAAAATTTTAATTTCTTATCTATAGGTATAATAATAAGTATCACAAAGAAGGTACGTTCTCGGTTAGATGAAGAGCATATAAAAAGTAGCATTTTCTGGTCAAAATTAATCAAAAAATAGAATATGTATTAAGTTTATTAAATGTTCAGAACTAGAGTTTAAAGGTACCGTTATTTAACTAAAATAAATTTAAAAAAATTAAAGGAAAAATTCAAGCAAAAATATTCAATAATTCTACAAACACAATTTACACTGCAGTAGACATCCAAAGCTGTAGACATCCAAAGCTGTAGACATCCAAATAGAATTAACATAATACGTTCACACATTTATCAATTTAAATTCCAATTTTGATTTAATTTCAAATATTACCAATTGTAATAGCAAACCAAATGCAATAACTGACCTTATCATCAAGAGTAACCTTCAGCTGCAAGTTCCTGCTCTTCTGCTTCATCTTATACAACCTCCGTCCCAAGATAACCAATCCCATAACAGCCGCTGCCATGGAGAATGACCAAACAGGATTAACCTTCAAAACACAATATTTCAAGACCTCGAAAGGAACCTTCCACCATGCCACCCGTTTCCTCTCCCCATCACCAGCTGATTTCTCTCCAGCTCTGCTTTCTTCAATAGCAACATTTGAATTCTCTTCCATCGAGCCATTTCCACCCTCAAATTCAACACAAGCCTCAGATTCATCTTGCTTATCCACATGATCTCCAAAACTCACCTCACTCTCCTTCCCAACACCCTCAAAGCTCATTGAAACCAAACCATCACCACCAGAATCAGACCAGAACCTGCTTCCCAAATCCTTATTTTGGTCTTGAACTACTCCAATTCCTTCGAAATCCACTTGGCCTTTCGTACTTTCATCAAAACCCAATTCATTTCTCAGATCAAAATCACCAAATTTCATCAAATTATCAGCACCAATCCCCCTTTCTCCAATTCCTTCAAAACCCACTCCATTTTTCAAATTTTCAACAAAACCCAATTCATTTCTCCCATCAAAAGCACCATATTTACGCTCATCAGACCGATCACTTCCCGAATCAGACCAAAACCCACCCGAATTCTTTCTCTGGTACTGAGTCTCGGACCCAGGATCAATCCAACTCGGATTATCAGACTCAACAGAACCCTCTTCGCTCACAACAAGACTAGTCTTAACATGCCTTTTTTCATTATCAATTGAAAAGTAATCAGCCCTAATCATACCTTCAGAGTAATCCCCCTCAATTTCCTCAAAACTCCTCTGACTCTCAACTGGGTTCTCCGAGTTAACGACGTCCGAGTCCGTGTTTTGAAGGAGCTCCCACTCTTGGAAGAGCTCACCTCCAGCCCCTGCTGCTGCTGCGACCGCTACTGGCGATGACGACGACGATGACGAATCTCCTTCCATGTTTTCTTTTGATTTAAAAACAGTGATGAAATTCACAAACCCTAAATCTAACCCTAACAAAGGAAAAAGAAAAAGAAAAAAGCCAAATGTGATGGTGATGATGAATGAAAGAGTGAGAGCGAGCGAGATAGGAAAGTTTAACACTCCTGGTGGCAGCTCATGTACATGGAATTTCGATGACCTCATGCAATCTCAAACCGTCCAATCAAACGGATAAGGAATAAACGGCGGATGATGAGATTAGTTTTAAGGGCTTTCAGAGATTAGATGGTTATAACAAAATAATGTTTTGACCCTCAATTTGTACTAAATCGCAAACGAGGACATATATTGTAAGCATTGTCATATAACAATCCATTTTATCAATGTAGATTTGTTTAAAAAAATATTTAAACAAATGTAGCAATGACAATGTCTAATTAATGTATAACATCGACTCCAATTATGAGACATTATAATTTATAAAATTATATCAAATGTGTAGTTGATCATCATTATATGATAGTTCACGTGCGATATTGCTTGTTAAATCGTTATTTAATCAAATAAATAATTTAATTGTTATATTATATCTTATCTAGCTCACGATGGTTGTAATCAAGAAAAGTCTAAATAACTATTATTTTTTTAAAACAAAAATCAAGTGTTGGTGAAGGTAAAACTAATATTTATTCATTTCAAAAGTATATAAGACCATCCCAATTTAAATTTTAAAATACATCCCCATATCATAAATCAGATATTGATATAGAGGTAAGGTTAAATTAAATTCGAAAATATCATATTGTCATTGATAAAAGAAATGAGTCAAAATATAACACATTACAAACTTAGTGTCCTTCATAACATATTTATAAAATTTAATTGGTTTTATACAATTCGAGAATACTCGGAGATCTAAATGGATATTTCCCTATGTCTTTACACAATCTTTGTTTCTGGCCAATGATGTTGTGACGCATGATAAATGAGTGAGGTGAGAAGTACAGGAACATTACTGGTAAAGGATGAGGTATCCTTTTCTTGAGAAGTGAGAGAATGAAAAGAAGAGGACAACTGTCAAAACGGCTGCAATTTAAAGTATTAAAAATTTCAACCATTTTGTTTGAAAAATTAGTTGAGACTGTAGGGAATTGCAGTAATAAAAAGAAGCCGCGACAATTATTTTTTAAAATTAAAATGTGAATTTAATATTTAAAAAAAAATTGATATCCGTCAAAATTTTATGATATCAAAAATTTGGATCAAATACTGCGTTAAGTTTATTTTTTTTCCTAATTTTCTATTAAGTTGGTCCTTAAAACAATGTACATACCCTTGAAATATAGTCAATACTAAATAAAAATATGTGACATATATTTTCCTCACGTATATTCAATATTAAAAAGACCATAGAAAAAACTTTGAAAATAAAATTTGACATAAACGTCTTGTTGGTATTCTCTTTTAAATATTCCCAACATTCATTTGAAAAAGAAAAATGTGGGAACAAAAGCCAAGAGCCATGAGAAGTGACAAACAGATTCTTGTTTCTTACTTGAGATGTAAGTTGTGTTGATGACTTGATGGCATAAGAATAGAATGAGGAAAATTATGGGTATAATTTTCGCTTCGAAACTAGGATGGTTACGGAATTTAGTCGAGCTTTTAATGAAAATTGAAAAGTACGATGACTTTCCATGGGGTTGGGCATGAATCAAGCTTTATTGTAATTAAAATTTTGTGAGCTGAATTTGACTTCAGACTTCTTTTACCATCCACGGAAATTTTATTAAATAAATTAATTTGGACCCAACATAAAACTTTAACCAACTATTGAGAGAGAGGTTCATAATATTATAAAAAATAGTAGATCAAATTCATCCATTCTATTAGCTCATTTGACTCTATTGTCCTACTAGTTATTTTTGTACTGAAAAGTCAGATGCTAACTTAGGAAAACCTAAAGAAATTCTAAAAATCCGATTGTTTTAATCCTGTGTACTGGATGTAAAATCAATTAGAGTCAAAACCAAGGACGTTATTTTCTATTATTGTTGTTGTGTGCTGGACTCTAAAAAACCGTTGAATTTGGAAGAGACAAATTATTCATAAGTGTTTGTGTCAATAGTAGGTAAATGATAAGAAAAATTCCAAATCCGGGGGCTCTACAGTCTACACCAAACCTTAATTAAGTCAGCCAAAATCCAATTGCAGTTTGTTTATTCTAATTTGAGCATCCCATTTCAACTTTTTTTTCTCATAAAGAAATCTTTTTCTACTAAAAAAAGTCCAAACAAAGACGATTCATAGAAGGCTGCATTTCTTGCAAGCAAACGTAGAGCATCATGAATTTGATAAAATTTTGTACTGACCTTTTAAAAATATGCAATTGATAATTATTGGCGAAAATATATATAAACGATAGTGTGCACGTGATAAAAAATTATAAAAAAAAAATAAGCACATAGTTTTACCGGCCTTGACTAGATCCAAAGCATAGTTAAAGACCCTCAAATTTACATACAACATCATTTAGGAGTCTCTAATGAACATTTCCTCTCTTCTTCAAAATTTCGAGAGAACGCATAAAACATCATTGAACGCCCTTAATTTACATGAAACATCATTTAGGAGTCTCTAATGAACATTTCCCCTTCTTCAGAATTTTCGGAAGAATATGCGTAAAAATAGTCATCCGAGAGTAATATGGTCATCAAAGGCATTCAACGATGTTTTATGAAGACTTTTTAACTGCTGTAAAAATTTAAGCAAACAAAATTGTCCATCCATAAAGGACTTCATAAAATCAAGGACAACACTAATTTCAATCAAAATTCTTTAATTAAAATTCTCGAATCTATAAAATGACAACCATGATAATATCGGACAATTTCTACAGGGGAAAAAGGGGGAAAAAAACAAACAACAAATCATCTTCAATTCAATTTTTTACTCGTTCGTTGTCAATATGTCAAGATGCAGATATCAGATATGCCGATGCAGCTAATGACATGCAGATTAATTGATATTCCAAGCGTTGTGTAACGTAGCAGAATGGCTTAGAGTTGTGCTTCAACTAAATATTCCGTTCATTGGTTCAATCGTCTTTGAATTTCCTCAACAAAGTTACTTCTGGAAATAACCTCTTCTTGGGTGGTGTCAATGTTCTTTAATTTTACTATTCCTTCATTCAGCTCGCGCTCACCCACAATTACCATCCAAGGGATTTTCGACTCCCTGGCACGATCAATGAGCTTCATCACTTTCTTATGGACCATGTATTCTGCTTTCACCTTGGCATTCCACAGCTCGCTGACCAGTTCAGCAGCTAGAGGAAGTTTATCCCCGAGCAAGCCCACAAGTACTTGTGTCTCGGTGGCTCGAATTATCTGCCAACAAAAAAAAAAACAATAATTAGTACACTGGAGTAGATGGAAGAAACAAGCCTGACACAATTTCTTTAACTTCTTCCTAATGAACCAAATATGATTTTTTTCCCCTCTTTTCTTGAGAGAGATGCAACTACGTAACATCTAAACATTGTACAGGCAAAGGCACAATGCATCAAGGAGTTTTTGGACAGGTACTTCAAACAAAAAAAGGTAAACAAGTAAAAAGCTTAAAGAAAAGGGGAATAAGCAATAAAGAGAGTAAAAAAGAGGGTAAACAAATTTCCATTCCTTAAATCCTCAAGTACAATGAAACTCGAAATGATTAATGGTAATATTTTAGCCACAATTTGGAGCTCAATACCACCCTGCACCCTAGGTCCACAGCTATGCAATGCCAGAAACTAGGCAATGTTGGTTTTCCAAGGATTTGTTTGGTAAAAATAACAATATCTTTGTATCTATGGCTTCTACCATACAAATCGATTAAATAAAAAGTCATTAATAGATAACATAGTGATATTATTATGTAAAACAAATATACAGATAGTTATAAAGATGCACTTGAATGTTGTTAATACCTGGTTCCTTTCTTTTTGAATCTGCTCCATTATAGTAAAGACTCGCTCAATTCCAAGACTGACACCAACTGCAGGAACCTGCTTTGTACCAAACATTCCGATGAGGTTGTCATAACGTCCACCAGCTGCAATTGAACCAACCTGATTGCATAAACAAGTTAGTCACATTATCATAAAAATAAATTGGAAAAAATGCAAGGTGAACAGATTTCATCATACTAATAACAAACGACAGCCTGAGAGAACAACTTAATGCACATAAGCAGTAATACAAGCTTATAAATTCCTTTAAAATAATAATGATAATGATAAAAAAGGGTAAATATCTTAGTGTGAATCATAAACAGTGATCGACACACCAAGGTTTTTTGGCTTAAACCCAATAAACAACCAAAGATATAAGAAAAAAGATGTTCCCAAGGTAAGCAAATTTGACATCTTCTCAGGTATTATAACAATGCTCAATGGTGCAGGGAATATTTTTATCTCTTCCCCCAATTTATTTATTTATTTACTTTTTCTGCATATGGCATCCAAATTCACAGGAATTTCTCTAACTAGTCAATATCCATCCCAAGAATTTTTGTTTAACATCCGTTTACCACTTAGGTCTTGTTTGGGATTGATATGTTGTAGCTTCTACTATAAAAAAAACTGTCATTATGAAACAAAAATGAATAATATGTAGTAAATATAAATTTTAAATAATAATTTTGATAAAATTATTGAAGATATAATACATTTTCTATTATATAAGTGAAAAATCATATCAAAATAGCTTCTAAGCTATAGTAGCTAGTGTTTATCAAACACTTTAATGTTGTAGCTTAAAACCTCAATCCCAAACGCACCCTTACTCCTAATAAATATAAGATCAGTACCCGACAACTCAACAACCGGCACTCTCATGCAACCAAATTCCACACTCAAACCCACTTATTCTACCATCACTTCATAAAGCACACACATAAACATAGTAACAGGTTTTTCCCAATGGGAAGACAACCAAATAATAGCATGTTGTTTAATAAGTTTTATTTTGACATAAAACTTTGATGTTTACCCTAAGAAATTTAGAGAAAATAAATAAATCAACAAAAAATTGCTTCAATTTATGTCACTGGTATTTCTGAAAAATACAACTCCAGCTTTTCATTCAAAGTTATATTTGATTGGCATATTTATTCCAGTAAGAACAGCTTTGATAGGTTACAATGCAAAGCCTAAATGGTCCATAAGCATAACTATGGATAAACAACCTAGAATTGGTGCATCAAATGTCAAAATAACAATATGATTATAAAGGCACGTTGATTCATATATGCCTAATGCCTCTCTTTCAAGAAAACTTGATGAGGACAGGTAAATCCAAAAGGATAATGAAAAATTACCTGTGTGGCCCCTTTGAAAACGGCTTCAAATATGACACCAGTGTAATAGTCAAGACCTCTTGCAAGACTCAAATCAAAAACCACTTTATCAATGCACTTTGACTTTTCTAGAGCTTGAAACAAAATTTCAAGGTCATCCAATGCAAGTTTAGCTGAACTGTTTTCTAAGAACAGGCTGCCCTCCTGTCTAAGCTTTGACAATAATACCAAAGGAGATCCCCTTTCTTTCACAAAGGTTCCAATTCTATCAGCTGTCTCAACAGATAAGCCCTTCTCCTCAACCTAGCAAACATTGATATTTAAAATATCATTAACCATGCAAAATCATCATTTGATGACCTAATAAAATATAGAAAGATCCAATGTTCAACAATAAGAATCTAACAAGAATACAAATGCAAGAAAAAGAGGCATGATATAATAAGTAGAAAAGAAAGGGGAAAATTCAACAAAGTGATCTTCACATAAGTTAGAACCAAAACTGCTATATATTAATTTGAAAAATACTAAAAGAATATGGCCGCCCTCTCGCAGAATATTTTACGGCTGCTAGACTGACTTCCAACCTCCATATAACACAGGCAAGTGCATTAATCAATTGGTTAGATAATAATGCTCACTTCTTTCTTCATGTTATTTTAGTTTTTGAACAATATTAAAATTACCATTTATCAACCAACAAAAACATCAAAGGCTACCAACAGGAACCAAAGAACATAGTGCAATAGTATGAATGCATATTTACTTACCATTTCTTTTTTAATCTGCTCAAAAGATTGCTTGTCTAGCTTGTCAATACTTGAACATATAGTTCTGAATTTTTCAGAAGGCACCCCACATATTTCCAACATGCCATCCAGTAACAGCCGATGATTCAATTTTATCTGTGAAATACATCACAAAATAAAAGATGAGACCATTTTCAAGAAGTTTCTGAATACTGAATGCCAATGACTGTTGAATTAACTGGGTTAACAGCTACTGTGATAGGTTTCTAATTGAATCCCAAATTCATTGACCTTAAAATTGCAGAATAAAAATGTGCATGTTTCAATGGCCTTCAACATAATTCCACATCTGTTTAACTCCAAACAAATCCATAGTATGAAATATTTAGATACAGATAACATATCTAGTTGGGCTTTTACAGATACAAATCAGATATCCAAGTCAAGTAAACACGTGTGCTGTATTCACATATCAACTTCAAATTTCTTAGAAGCCAGGAGAAAACATCATAAAACCAATTGTATATGAACACAGCTAGAACACATTTTGTAAGATTTACCTCATAATCTCCAATATCTAGCTCATTGAGCAGTTCTGTCAAAATTTTCACTACCTCAAAGTCTGGACCCATGCGTTCATATTGGCCAGCAATATCAAAGTCACATTGATAGAATTCTCGGTATCTTCCTTTAGAAGGATTATCCCTCCTATACACCTTAGCTATTTGGTGTCTTTTAAATGATGTAAGGCCATTCATAGCCACATACCGAGCAAATGGAACAGTTAAGTCATATCGTAGAGAACAAAGCTCTCCGCCCTGTAAATAAGTTACCAAAAGAAGAGTTATATTCTGCCAAAAATAGATAAGTATAATATATTCTTTTGCATCCAAATGAACAAAATAAAATCAATGAAATACTTATCAATCCCCAAAAGCCCCAACTAATCCTCAGCAAATAATGGATTAACAAAATCATGAAATACATATACAAGGTCATTTAGATGCTGACTCAGGATCAAGAGAAACCCAATATAAGATTAGTCTAAAGAAACTATCACTTAAATGTTTACAAGCAGTAAGAGGTTTCAAAATTAATGGCCATACTGGTAAAACCGAAATTAAAGTGAAGGAAATTGTAAATCAATTCTTTCCATGCTCAAAACCTTAACCAACTTTGGGCATGAAACCGGAGTGCAAAATGTATAACCGAGATACAAAGCTACATCATCAACTAGCATTCGGTTGTCCCAGCAATCACACTTTTCATTTACATATTAAGGGCTTAAAAGTCAGCCAGCCATAATATATTCTAAAGATGACATTTTCAACAGCTCGAAGATACCCACATAATTGATGCATCGTGTTTAATTCTTTCCTAGCAAAAAGGACATAAATGAAGAAATGCAAAACGCTGTCTGTTTCTCTCAGCAAATCAGACATCTACAATCAACATGGCTAGTTCTCCACATAATTAGGACATATGTTTTACATGCTTTTGAGGAAACTAGGAGGAAGTTAACAGCATAAGTCCAACTAATTCCATTATTGTATGAAGTTAAAATTACATGTGCAGTGAATCACAACAGCCCCCAACAAAATGAAGGAAAAGGGGGAGGGGGGGAGGAAGAGAGAGATCCTGAGCATAAACATGCAAAATGCAGCAATTGGCAACAAGCAGTTACATGCTAGAAACAGACTTCGCCTTAAATCCAAAATCCGTATATACTTAAATAAGCTTTAAATGATGCAACTGAAACCAACCCTCATTTGTTCTCTTCTACAAAAGGTGTCAAAGAAGTATCAAGACATGGTAGAAACTATAAACAGATGATGATAACAAATAAGGACAAATTCCCCCCCCCCCCCCCCCTAAAAAAAAAACAAAAGTAATAGGAAAAAACACGGACCGAGTTGACGCAACTAGTGATCATGAATTTACCTGGTCAGCGAGATCATAAATCAACTTTGAGTCTTCTCCATATTTTCCCATTAAGGTCTCTCTCATTTCGAATACAGGAGTATCTAGGGCCATGGCACCATGCCTCTTGAAAACCTCAGTTATAATCGAGAATGCTTTTTCTCTTACTGCCATTTGTTCTTTTGCAAAATCACGAGTACCCTGAAATCCACAATAATTCACACAATTTCAGAATGCCACAGAACTCACTCAAGCCAAAGAAAGGATGGCCACAGATGGTCAAAAAGAATTATATAGATGAATTAATCTGAATTCTCCACTAGTATGGAAAAATCTAAATGACCAGACATTACACAGATAGGCCATACCATTCTATCACCCAAAAGAGTGCATAAGTATGAAAGATAATCCTTTTTTACATTGGTGATGTCAAATAAAATTTAACATTAAATAGGAAAAGTAGCTTCCTTTAAAAAAAAAGAAAGGAAAATCAAATGTTCCACAAAATGATTATTAATGTCCAATCCCGCTTAGCATACATTGCATAATTTAAATACCAAATAGTGTTATTATATAACTTAATAGTAGAAATGAACTAAATCTCAATAAAATTCTCAAAGGTCAAATCCAAGACCTCCCACTTGCAATGTAACAACTAAACCAAAGGCCTTTTATGTAATTAATAACAAATCAAATGTCTGCAAAGGTATGCAGAATCGAATATAAAATGATTTTTCCAAAGTATCATGATATATTTACTGACCTTACTTTAGCAGTGGTCTAGCATCATGCATGTGAATGTATATCATTTTTTTTTTGGGTTGAATTTGCTCAACATCACAACTTTGGGTGCAATTCATGTTTATCTATAATTTTTTCAATTAAGAATAGTCATCATAAGCCATGAAATGACTATATTATTAACTCTTACGCTAAAAGGTAACAGCCTCCATGCATTCTCTAGCCTTGCATGATTACACACATGATCCCACTATAATGCTAAAATATGTACAGTATACTCAATACTTTTACTCAAATCTTTTTGAAATGAATGTTTTTACTCAATCTTTTCGAAATGAACCAAAATAACAAAATTAAAGTACACATCATTACCTTAGGCAGCTTAGGAAGCCTTCTACTTTCATTACTCTCCACAATCTCTCTGATTTTCGTCAACAAACCATCAAACTCTGGGTCCCTTGGATCAAAAAATGAAAAAAGATCCTCACTCCATTTTTCCAATATCCCCAAGCTCTTACTCTGTAACCGATCCTTAATCAACTGCACTATGACCCCTGTCCCCTTCCCCAAAACCGCCTTCTTCTTTTTCTTCTCACTCTTCTTATCCACCACCACATCCCCTCCATTCACCTTCTCACCCAACAATTCCCCACCTTCAAGGGCAACAAACGCAGGCACTGCCTCCCAAGTGACAATCTTCCACACCATCCCCAACAAAACATTTGCTTCGTGCAAAAATTTCACATAATCCTCTTCAAAATTTGCATCCAAAACCAACTTGTACGTCTTTCTCAAATTATCACCACTCGAGCAATCCTTCTCAAACAAGCTCCTTAAACCATCGCTATTAATTGAATTCAAGTTCATTTTTGCGCGATACAAACTACTCTCACCCAAGTTATGAATTGCCGCAGCCAATGCTAGCACATTTGCCCCCACAGCCTTGGCAGTCCCACTTATCCCAACCTTCACACTCGAATTCAACTCAACTCTTGTACTCGAATGCACTGATTTCACAACCTCTCTTAATTTCCCATTTATTTTTGGAATTTCCAAAATATCTTCACTCTTCATTTTCCCCACTAACTTAGACCCATTAAGCAACACCTTCAAATCACCAGCAACCCCAATCTCCTCCTTAGCAGTAAACCCGTCACCCGAATCTATCGAATTGAAGGCCGCCACGTCAGCTCCAGACGCTTCACACGACAACGCAGCCACAGCATCAATAATAGCCGACAAAGCCGATGACTTGTGATCCAAAACGGCACAAATTCCAGACAAAACAGATGGTAAACTCAATTTCTCTAAAACGATGCGTTCATCTTCAGTCACGTCTACTGATTCAAATTGTAGGGTTTCGGTTTGGCAATTAAGAGTTTCTGAAATGAGAACGGGAAACGCCGTACGGATGGAGGAACCAAGGAGGAGCTTGTTCAGGAGGACGGTTAGAAAAGCGCGGGATTCTTCAAGAGTTAGGATTTTGGGAATGGGGATTTGGAATTTTGTGACAGGTGGAGGGTTCTGATTGGGTAATGTGGAAGAGAGTCTATCAAGAGCCGATGAGTCGACGCGTACCTGAGCGAGGCCATTGGAAATGGCGTAGACAGAGGAGGAATTGAGGGATGAGCCTTTGCCGCCGACCGTTATGACGGCGGCTGAACCCCTCTCCGCCATTGTTGAAGCTTTTGGAGAGAGAAAGAGAAAAAGAAAGAGAGAGAGAGAGAGAGAGCGTTAGTGTTTGCGTAGTAGTGCCGCGCAGTAGGGCTTTGTCGTTTTGGCTGTGTGTACGTTGCCGTTTTGCTTTTAGCATTAGGGTTTAATAGTTTGGGCTTTTGGAGTTGACTAAAGAGGCATTAATCCAATATTTAACAACAATACAAGTAATAACATAGTTACTAATTCTTTTCACATGGGTCAATTCTATCTAATACTATAAAACATTCATTAATCTTTAATAAAATAAATGATTTAGTTGATATATATATATGTATACATATACATATGTATATGTGTGTATATATTATCATTCTTTTCTAAGGGTATGATCGAGTAGTTTTCAAGCAGTTTTATTTGATTAATTAGTTAGATTTAAATCTAATGAGAGATAAGAGATTAAAAAATAAATTAGATCTTTGATCACCTCTTACCTTTTATTAAAAAAGTAAACAAATTAAAAAATATATAAATTATCATCTTGACTTATGCATGAACATTAAAATATGTAATATAGGAATAATTTCTAATTAGATATCTCTAATTATAATAAAGTCAAGACCTTGTAATATATATATATATTCCATGATATTTTCAATCAGTATTAGATCAAGATATGGCTTTACTATTTTTTTCAATAACATTTTCAATCACTATTAGATCAAAATGTAGCTATCATTATTTTTTAAATTATCCCTAATCTTGATCTAATGGGTAAGAAGCAAAATCTCACTTTTAACAATATTTTCATTGTAGACAACCTGACACAAAAAGAAATTTAATCTGAATACCTGGGCTGTCATCAAATTGCCAAAAGCACGATGCTTACAAGTTAAGTTTTCTTGTTTGTCATCAAGCTTAGATAATATATGAGTTCAATGGAAGATTAACTTGGAACTAGTAGCACAGTAAACAATATACACCCTCTTAAACTCCTAATTGCATGATATTTAGTGAAGTTCTATAACTAAATAACAATGACAGTCATAATTATGTACCAATAAATAAATAAATAAATAAAGGTAACATCAAACAAAGATGGAGGATTACAACTCTAACCTAATCATAAGCAAAAACTTGAAGACAAACACACCAAAGAAACTTAAAACAGGGCAATTTCAAGTTGATATTAAATGCTTAGCTGAGATAATACACTATGGGTGCGTTTGGCACAATATATTGTATTATGATGTATTGTATTATTTTAATATTGGTATACTATATTATCATGTATTGTATTAATATTGTATTATAATAATACTATATAATGTTTGGTGCTACACTGTATTGTATTAATTTTTAATTCTAATATGTTTGGTGCTCCAGTGTATTATATTAATTTTTTTATGATTATTTAAAATTATATATTTGAAAAACAATATTAATTAATGCTTAGAAAAATGCTAAATATAAAAATTTTAAATTTTAAAGTTTTTATATTATTTTTTAGTATAAATTAAAAAAATTATAATTTAAAACAACAAATTCAAAAATTTTAGATCTTATACCACTTATTTTTTAGCATTTCCCAAATATATCACAGAGTTCCCAAATATATCACGGACGGAAGCCATTCATTCACTAATTCATTGGGAGATTTTTTTTTTTTTTAAGTAATACTATAATGTTCCACAAATTATGTCAACCATATGTCTTGAATTTTAGCCAACCGACCCTCAGAAAAATTTAAAAAAAAAAAAAGCTTTACTGTTTTGGATTCCAAAATGCAATCTCTGCATCATTATGTAAGTACAGAGCCATTTAGGTAGTAGCCTTGCAGGGCCACTAATCGAGCATAAAAAATACAAAAGCGCCATCATCGCCCTGCAACCCATGATGGCTCATCTTCATCACAATCCTAAAGGGTTTGAACGGTAATTTGGCAGCAACTTTCCCTTCGAGAGGTTGGAACACGATGAATAGAATGACGGTGATAACGGCGTCAGATTTGAACCTGAACAAGGACAAATTGCGATTGGATTTTCGATTTTCATGGTCTTGAGTTTCTTGGAGGCTTTGTTGATGGAGGATTCGAGGGATTTTAAGAGTTAATGGAAGTCATGGAAATTGATTTGCAAATAACGGCTGTGCAAAACGAGTTTAGTTACAAAACCGCCTAAACTCGACTCCCACACGGGTTTAAATTTTGCGGGTTTGACCGCATAAACTAAACGTTTGACCACATTACAATACTATACATGATAATTGCCAAACATAATATTATAACACTCTAATACTATTAGGGGTTCTAATACCTAAGGAGCACCAAACGTGCCCTATAATTACAAATTCAACAATTCCTCCTAATCCCTTTTTCTACAAAACACAGCTAAAATAATATAACTAGAAAATGGAAACATCAATCATCAAGCAGTCTAATTCGAGGCCATCTGTGTAACTATTATACATCCACTAATTACAAAAACTTGTTACATATAATGCTAATGTAGTGACTATGGTTCTATTTGAAGTTGAGGTGTTGTACCTTTTAAGGTACAGCTGCTGTGGGAAAAAAATTATAATTATAAAACAAAAATTAATAATATATAATAAATATAAATTTTAAATAATAATTTTGACAAAATTATTAAAGATATAATACATTTTCTATTATTCAAGTGAAAAATCATATCAACATAATTTGTAAGTTACAGTAATTAGTGTTTACTAAATACTTTAATGCTGTATCTTTTAAGTTACAGCTGCCCATCCTCACTCTCAAACGCACTCTGTGTATTATTAACTATTATTCCACAACAACAAATTTCCTTGATTGAAAAGGTAAAATCCCCTTTGTCAATGACTTTGTCAATTTAGTACAAATAACGTAGCTTAGCAGCGGCTATTGATGCATGTGTGAACCGATAGTAAAGATAATAGAGTAATAAACAGTGATTTCTTTTAATCTTCTATCTTTTTTTCCTTTTTCCCTTGTTTGCCCTTTTAAGCTTAGTGATTTTGCATTGGTGATTTTTGTTTATCACGTAATTATCCTCATTAAGCTCAGTGTTTTTGCGTGATTATTGTTTCTCACACCATTTGCCTTCAAATAATTAAACGACATTGCTTCAGATTAATTAAACGACATCGCTTCAGATAATTATATAACTGGAGTTTGCAATGTAAGTGCTTTGTTGTGGTGAAGTAGTATAAATTGCAAGTTTTTTAAATATTCAATTATTTGTACACTCGTGGAAAATTATCAATTTGTCATTTACTATCAAATCCAATCACCTTTGTCTTGTAACCATAACTAGAATCTTTGCATATATTATCTTAGCAAATCTAAAATAATTGTTATATCTGGTGTGTGACGTCACGCACTAGATCAATTCTCTATTTTTTTATATATATATAATATTTTATTATATACATATATGTACACCTGAATAAATTAAAAAAAATTAAATTACCCAAGAAAAAAAACTCTACTGCCATATGGATATGGCTATATAAATGGAAGAAATATAATTCATAATTGAAGGTTGAATACATTGATACTCATGAAACATCACTTACACAATTAATCAATATTATGATAAGTTGTCAAAAGAGGCAACCTCAGAGTCACGCAGTTAGGAGAGAATATATGCAAATAGTATGGCATGGCTGCTGCTCTCATCCACTTATTTTTAGTGAATAAAATGTCCATTTTCTTCATATTCATGGAGAAGAAATAGGAAAATGTAACGTATAGTTAATGGGGATGGAACACTAACTCAACATGCGAGAATCTACCATTTGATGAGTCTAATCGAATTCCATTAATGAGATTCACAAATTAATCATTATCATTTTAAGAAAGTGGTAGCATGTGCTTTCCATACTTTGTAGTTTAATTAATGGTGCATTTAGCTGTCGTAAGTATGATTCAATAGCTTTCCCAAAAGTAAGTGTTGGAGAGAAACTATTAGCTGTTTGATTCGATTTTTTATCTGAGTCCTCGACTATTAAAAGAAACTTTATTCATATATGCATTTAACGTTATATCACCCATAACCCATGTATTGATTAAGTGTGAATTTGGGTAGTTGCGCTGTCAAACACACCCTAAGTTCTAATGACAAAAGGGACAAGTGGTAAAGGGCACGTTAATCATGTGAGAAATTTTTAATTTATCCCCTAATATAATGATAATTTTCAATTTATCCTTTTAGGAGAACTTTAATTTAATCTCATTTTCATTCAGAACATGATGGCAAATAGGGGCACATTGATAAATTTTTTTTTTCAATTTTTTTAACAGAAATAGATCAATTGATGCTTTCACACTTTTAAAGAAAAAATTAAATTTTATTAATTTAAGTAGGAATAAATTGAAGTTTACCATATTAACTTTAAAAAGCACAATTTATATAAATCAACTTTATATTGAAACAAAGTAATCGATATTATGAATCAACATTTATATTAAAACAAACTATTTATTTTTTTAAAAAAAAAATCATGCAACTCTGAGACCTCGGTGGGATTTTGTCAATATAATTACTTTTGCAGCGTAGTCACGTTGAAACCTGAAAACGAGCTCAAAACTTAGTGACCGACATGACATTCATCTGGAAATAGAAAAGACGTGTCCTATTCAACCTTTTAGCAGAAGATGACACGAGGAAACTGTCATCTACAGCAGCTAAAGTGACAAACAGAAACAAATCAGATCAAAACGGAAGCTTTTAGAGTCGTTTTTGAAATACAATTGAGTAGGCACACGTTTGGCACGTGTGGGCGTCTGTTGGAGGCAGTTATTTTGAGCGGGAAATATCATGGCAACATGCTGATCTTCCCAAACTGCCCTTATAAGGGTGATTAACAGCCTACCATCTCAGATGTTATCAAAGAGAGAGAGGGTTGTACAGAGAGAGAGAGAGAGAAAGAGTTAACCTTCTTGAATTCTCTTACACTTACTCTGTAACCATGAAACATTTTCTCTTTGATTAGTGAAAGCATTAGACTTGATTTCTTGGTGGATATAGGCACCTCTTGTATCGAACCACAAAGGGCTTGTTTCCATTTTAATTTTTATAGTCCAAGTGTAATACATGTTTGGTGGACCTGAATCAAGAAACAAATAAACAAATAAAATAGATTCAACACAGTAATATTAAAACCGAGAACGAGTTATATACGTTTTGGGCGAATTACGAAACAAACTTTAAAATATATTATAAAACAAATTTTTAACCGTTCCCAAAACACTTCCACTTCTTTTCTCTCCTAAAACAAAACCTTATCTGTAAACTGATCTTCTCTTCTCTCTCCATTAGATCTAAGCTCACAACTCTCGTTCATGGCTTTTGCTCTTCTTTTTCAACAAATATTCACCATCACCGAATATTGAATAAGCTCTTTGTTACTGCTTTCTCTCTCGGTTGCTGCCGCTCCTCTCTCTTTCTCTCTGCTGCTGCTGCTGTTCTATTTGCCATTGCTGTTGTTCTATCTCTGCTCCTGCTGCTCTCACTCTCTTCTACTGCTGCTCTCTCTGTTGTTATGGCTCTGTCTCAACTGCTGCTGCTGCTACTTTGTAATTCGTGATGTTTATCATGTAATTCAATAATTATTTTATTTAAATTGTTGTAATATCATCTTAGTTATAGTTTAAAAAAAATGACAATGTAATTTTTTTTTTCAATAATGCTAATACTAAGTTAATTATGGTACTTTTGTCTATATATTTTTATGATTTAATAATGTAATAATTGTTTAATTTTAAATTATTTGTTTATTGAATTATTGCTTAATTTTTCAATAAATTATTTGTTTAGTTAATGGAGATTAAATAAAAAAAATCATAGTATTTTTTAAATATTAAATATTTAATAAAAATTATTTTTAAAAATAGTACTACCGAACACATATTTACTATTTTTATCATTCTCAATTATATCTATCGAACACATATTATTGTTTTCAATTTTAAAATGAAGAATATAAAAAATGATACCAGACACATACTTAAATTTGAAATACAACAACTATAAAACACCATTTTCATTCTTATTTTTATTTTCAGAAAATAATAATTTAGAAACAATACCAAACAGACCCTAATTGCTTTATGTTTTTGGTTCTGTTTTTTCTCTGATTTCTTATTATTCTTGATTCAATTTCTTTGTTCTTTTGTTTTGATTGATTCTTGGGTGCTTAGCTTGTTTCTTTGGGTGATTAGAATCCATTGTATTAGGCTTTCAATTTCAACAAATGTCTACACTATACATGGCACAGCGTCATCGAGAGCTTAGGGATAGCAACCAATGAGATCATATCCTTTCAACTTCAATATCTCAATCTCTCTGATTCTCTTTTTTTTTTTTTTTTTTTTCCCCTTGCATACATATAAAAAACAGAAAGCAAGAACATGCAAGTAAAATCCATCATAGCCGTAATAGAGTTCAGAAATTTGCATGACTTATTGAGACAAAATATGGGGAAAAAAAGATTAAGGAATTAAGAGAAAAAATTAAAATTTAATAACTGGTCCACTCCATTTGTCAACCCTAGGGCTAGTATAGCTATTGCTTAAAATTAAGTAATGCTATTATTGCTGATAAATTACACGATTTATTGAGAGAAAAATATGGGAAAATAGATTAAGGAGTAAAGAGAAATTACTTAATTAATTAAAATAATTGTTGTAAAAAATGTATTATTTTTTTTAAAAAATTAATAAATTTCTTGTAATTAAAATGATTATACTTAAAACCTCACGACATTTTCAAAAAAAATTCATTAAAGATCTCAAAAACGAAAAAAAAAATAGAGAACAAGAAGTAAAGGCTCATACTTTTGGTTTAGTTATAAGTCAAATCAGGTCCTAAAATCAATCAACTGTGTATTTTGAATTCTCGTGAAAGGATAACTTGTTTCTAAATTCCTATTACCCATTTTGTACCTCACTTGAAATCTAAATTAACCAAGTCTAACTTAAGGGGAAATGGTACAACCACTTTGAAGCTAATTGATTTTTCTACAAGTTACAAACATAAATAATAACCCAAGCTCAATAATTTCAGTAAAGAAATCTAATAACCCTAATAATTAATATCACGTTCGAGAAATTGTTTGACCAAAAAGCTTAAGTTTATCTCTTGATTAAAAATGTTTAAAACTAAATTGGTTGTTTAGATAGTACCAAGAAAGGCAAAAGTTTGAACAATCATCAAATGTTTTTAAACCAAGGGAAATGATACTTGGCTGGAACAATAACGTAGGGGTGAAGGAAATGTCGGGGCTCTTTTCACCAACGAATGGTGGTTTTATTGACAATAAAAATTATTACAAGGGAGTTAATTGCAATATTTCAATCAGAAGACAAAAAGGACGCAATCTCATCAACAATACAAACACCCTTAGCCCTCTTGTCGATTGCCACGTACTCTTGTCCCTCGTACTGAGTGTACTCGTTCATCCCAACTTTCCCTTTCTTTTCCCACAACCCCTCCCCGAAACTCCTATTTGCAAAATACCCCTCCGCCTCCACGGCAGCTACCGAAACGGCATCGTTTCCGTCATTTCCTTCGCGTCCGCCCTCAACAAGCCGAATGGGGAGCCTCTCGTAGTGACCGAACCGGGTGCCCTCCAATTCGTCCAAACGCGCGAGTCCCTGAGTCGACACGGAGTACAACTCGCCCTTGACTCGGTTGCCCGACCCCGGGAGGTTGACGAGATAAGGGATGTTGTAGGGCCCGCAGACGAGTGGGTATGATTTGTGGGTGAAGTATGGACCCAGAAAAACGGCGGCGTTTTGATTCATCAGCTCTTGCATTAGATAGTGATTGGGGAATCCTCTTTTCAGCGTACCATATGAGAAGATTAAGTGGGTCCTTTGTTTCGATTCATTGCTGTTAATATTATCATCACTCATGATCAGCGATGACAATAATACAGAGAGGGAGACGGAGATTAGCCAAAGTAAAGCGTTTTCGACTTTTGGAACGAAGCTAAGGCAATAAATAAATGCCGCAAATAATTTGGGTCATTACCTGTCAATTTCAATGGCCCAATTAGAGATTTAAGTTGAGCTTATGTAGTTATGTTTATCTGAATCAAAAGTTTACTGTTTGGGCCCAATTGAAGATCGTAAATTATTAAATAAATCAATTAATGTCCAATTTTTTTAAGAGTCGGGCTGGACTTCCTCCCAGTATTTTTATTCCAAGTGCTTGTATATATGACATTCATCTATTATAGATATGTGTTATCTCATTTGGAATTATTAAGTTTTTGTATACTACTACTAGTTATGAAGAATAGTAATACTTAATTTTTTTCATATCTTTTATACTTTTAATAATTATGTTTTCATGCAGAACGAAAAACAAGGTCAAAGGAAACTCACTTGCATGACAGAGTGTATAACAAAGACTTGTAAGCTTGATTTTATTTTCTTCAAAATCAGTGGAAAGATTGGAAGGAAAATTAAATTGGATTCCTAATTCTCACATGAAACTATGAAAGGGGTAGGTCAGGAGAAAGATCCCAGTTATATACCATTTTCTTCTCTAAAATTGAAGGATTTGATGGGTTCAAAAACCTGAGTGTAATCATTTTCAGTCACTAGTGTGGATTTGGTTTAGAAGTGGTCACACCTTTAAACCAACTAACTGTTCTTCCTTGGGTTCGAAGAACTAGCATGTCCATGATGCTACAGAATAAAAATACACAGGTGCTTATCGCTAAATCTTCTGTACTGTAGAGGCCAAGTTCAAATCCATCCAGTAATCAAAGGAATGAGACAGCAGCTTACAGTATAGAAAGATTTAGGGATAAGCACCTGTGTATTTTTATTCTGTAGCATCATGGATATGAAAGCATTTACAAAGACATTCACTGG
This sequence comes from Citrus mangshanensis, assembly GCA_030449895.1. Classification (NCBI taxonomy): domain Eukaryota; kingdom Viridiplantae; phylum Streptophyta; class Magnoliopsida; order Sapindales; family Rutaceae; genus Citrus; species Citrus mangshanensis. Next base: position 656,931 of record JASUUJ010000242.1, read on the forward strand.
CTCAGTGGCTCACTGCCATATATGCCAATCATCTGTATTTATAAAAGCATTTACGAATACATTCACTGCCTCACTGCCATATATTCAAACTAGCACACATTGTAATGAGCCTTTGTGTCTCAAGTGCAATTCTTAGAATAGAAGCTCCTACAATTATTGATTCTAAGTCTTGGAATGATCATGAAAGAAAGAAAAAAAAAATAATCAGTTGGTGTAAGAGTAAGGGAGTTCCAGCATCATGTTTCCTGGTTTAGAGAGGACTTCTTCAAATTCAAATTTTCTACTTCTTTCCGGTGTGCCATTGCATTCTGAGTTTCCTTTTTCTTCTGGTCAGGCTTTGCCTTCTCATCTCATCTTATGCACCTGCTCCTAAACCATTGATCTGAGTGAAAATAACCCTCATATGGCTGATCGTAAATTCACTGCAGTCAGCATATCTGTAGTAAAATGAGTTGACACCAAGTAAAGTTTCAGACACAAATTCCATTCGGTGGCAATCCCTCAGTGTGATTTTAACGCTCCTGTTTCCCTACACAAATTTTAGAATAACCATAAGCCATTGTCCACATACATTGGACAAAATCAAAATTAAATTCATAGGTTTTAAAACATACCGCCAGAGAAACATTCCACTTAGTATCCCTTAATTTGAACACAAAAGTGCGCAGATTCCAGGTCCGTAGATACATTATGGGAACTTCCTTTCCATTTACAGAGTCTTCCATGCCAAGTTCTCTCCCAGGAGCAATGATATCGACACAATATACTTGACGACAGTTGTCGCACTGAAAATGTGTACATCAACAAGTAAATAGAAGCAGTTTCCTTGTTTCTAATATGCAAAAGACTTAAAGAAAAAAGAAAAAAAAAACTTACAGTTCCAATATCTCTCCTCCGAGAGAATAGATTGACCTGAATTATTTTAGGAAGCATGCAAATCTTACATAGTGCCTGCACTTATTAAGTTTTAGGGTTACCAAATATATGTGTACAAAATGTAATACGAAATCATAAAGCAATCTTACCACTATTTCATGAGATTGCTCCTCAATCTGACTGCCGAAGTCCAAGCCAAGTGCTTCGCAGTTAAATAGCACAGCCTTCAGATTAAGAGCAAAACATTCTGGCGCACCACTGACTGTGTTTTCCAGAATAAAGGGGGCAGCCCTTCCTCTCTTTTTTTTATACGTCTCTTCATCTTTGTCCCCCCCGGCCCGCATTCTCTTTCTCTTGCGCATCGTGTAGGTAGGATCATTGGAGCTCTTATCACCTTCAATCCACGTTAGTTTGCAGACAATGAAATTCTGAAACAAAAGTGTTGTGCAATGGTGATTACTCATCATTCGGAAGCTATAATGCAAAAAAAAAAAAAAAAAAAAAAAACCCTAAATAATAATAAACAGTCACCAATTTTCATCTCTGATTAAATACTCAGTGTGTGTTACCTTTGCTTGAGTTTTGGCATCAGGTTGACTGGAAGGAATTATTGCAGGGTTAACACTGAACCCCTGTATGATCCAATTGGTTTTCTTTCCTGTACGAAGCAACCCTTGATAGTAAGACAGAATTCGCATGAAACCAACAGGTTCATTTTGACTGTTAAGGACATCCTCCGCAGTGAATACAGAATAGAATCCATCATCAGTTACAAACATGCAGTTGGGCCTGATAGTGTAGAAGTACCACTCATTATCACTTCCCTGCTTAGCACCTGCAAATCATAAATTTCAGCTTTCAGTGCTTAATTATACATGTAAGTAGTCAATGTGAGGCTATGCAACAGACAGAGAAGCCGGAAACAGGACCAAATGATGCATAGCTTGTCCTCACATCTGCAACTAGGAAATATCATAGCCGCAAAAGCTGATACATAGATCAAAGATACCCTCCCTGAATTCGGTCCATTAACGGAACTTCAAGCCAGCAGTATCACACAAGCAACCAAAATACATAGGCTTGGCAGACAGATAAACATTCAAGTACCTCAGTAATATGAAGTTAAGGTTAAATTGGGAGCCTGGCTCTTGAGTTCATCAATGTTTTACCCAATTTCATTTAAAAATTGCAATATGATAGCAATAAACCTCAAGTCTCACCTCAATAAAATTGCAGAAAAAAGATAAAAAAATAATTGACAGAAAAGACAAAGCAATAACTTGATCAGAAAAATCATGGGAAAAGGAAATTAAAAGACGTATAAATTTAATCTCACAACAAATCCATGCCTTGCATCTATGCTATCCACTTGGAAGCCATTAAAATTCACATTATAACCTTTCTAATTTACGTTTTCCATACTTTATCCATGGGCAGCAAGTTGTCAAAACTTATTATGTTAATTTAATGTGCTCTTCTGCAACTAAAGATTTTTGGTCTTTTGTTCAAACAATCAAACAAGATTCTACAAATTTAAGCTTAAACACCCACTCAAGTACATTCCATGAAATTTTTATCGCCTTTTAATGATTCATCTGCTCATTTTGGGAAGATTTATAGGATTCTTTGCCATTAGACTTGCGAAGTATTCATTGTTAGACACACACACACGTTTCCCCGATGCACATCAAATGTTATATTGGGGATGAAATTTCAACAAGAAAACAAGAATTAATCCGATCTAACAGGGAAGATAACAACTTTAACGATATTTCAATTGTAGACATTACAACAGATGCTATGCACAATCTGACACTAAAAGAGATTCACAGAGTACATTGATTTACACAGATGCTATGCACAATCAGAAGTTTGCAGAGCTCATTAACACCAGCAACAAAATGAAGGATCACAAGTTCAAAACACCAAATAATTTCACCATATATGACAAATGATCAAGTAATTATATTACTCCACATCTTCTCTGTTAAAGCAAAGTACTGAAACCAGAAACAAGTAGAAAAAACACATGCAGCTTAAGGGCATTCTTTCTTTAAATTTGACAGCTAAAGATTATAATTCTACAGAAGCTTTGAACTAAAAAGGCACAGAAGCCTAATTAAGTTGCATGTTGTTATCTCTTGGCGCTATCAAACAAATAAAGCAGCAATCTGATAAGCAATCTTTTCAAAGAAAAACCCAACAATTATGTGAAATTAAATGCAACATAACTAATTTGATATAAAGATTACTTACAAAGGCGAAGTTGATCAGGGCTTTTGAAGTAGGCATCATCAACTGTCGGGATATCATCCCCACTAAGTGTTCCACAAAGAATCTTGTTCTTCAAGTAGTCAATCAGCAGATCCTCTTTTGTTGGATTGGGCGAACCCATTAGTTTGCTTTCTGGGCTCTTTTTAGTACTCTGTTACCGAGTTCAAAGAAAGTGAAAGACCGAGTTCAAAGAAAGTGAAAGACCTTGTTACTAGGAGGAATGTTTCGCAATCAAGAACACGAGAGAAAATGAAATGGAAAGTGAATCTAATAGAGAGAAGATGAGAACTTATAGAACTATTATAGATTTATGGCGAACCCATTAGTTTGCTTTCTGGGCTCTTTTAGTACTCTGTTACCGAGTTCAAAGAAAGTGAAGGACCTTGTTACTAGGAGGAATATTTCACAATCAAGAAAACGAGAGAAAATGAAAAGGAATGTCTCGCAATCAAGAAAACGAGAGAAAATGAAATGGAAAGTGAATCTAGTAGAGAGAAGATGAGAACTTATAAAAACCAACTCATTTGTGTCTGCTGGTGACTTTCGCTTCTTTACTGTGTGGGTTTGGCTTCCCCTCTATTTTGCAAATTGAATGCCGCGCCTATTTATAAACGGCATCAGTCATCAGCTGCGTGCATCCTCATCATAACATCCGGTATGATGCTGCTTGCTTCATCCGTTATGTTTAATGAAATGTTTTTTTTTTTCTAATTATGGTTAAATCTCTTTCATTACGAACAAATATAATTTTTTTAAATCGTAATTCTAATTCCTTGTTATCGTTTTACCCTTGTCCGTAGCTTCAATGATGCCTCACATATTATGTAAAAGATCATAATTGCAATGTCTAAGATATCATATCCTTCATTTATATGCTAATTGTAACGCCCAGTTTTTTTTTTTCTTTTTTTTTCTCTTTTACCCTTAGGGTGTGTTTGGTTGGAGGATTAAAAGTGGGGATTGGACTCTTTTTTTTAAAAAATTTTATCCTTGTCTCATATTTGGTGCTATCAAGGATATTGGAATTTAGTTATCCTGGGCCCACAAGCTAATCTCAATTTTGTAAAGAAAATTATCCCGGGGGCCATGAGATTAGATAGTATTGGATTATGTTGATAACTCAATTAAACATAATAATTTATAAATATTAAAATTATAGTAATATGTGATAAATGTAATAAAAATTTTTTAGTTTAATAATGTAAATAATAAATTATACTAAAAATATTATTAATTTCACATTAAATTAGAATTCTATTTTAATTTATTAATTATTAAATATTTTTATAATTTCAAATTTACTTATAAATTAATTATTAAATTAATATTCAAAAAGATAAATTTTTATAAAATAATATAAAAATCATATATATATATTTAACAAAATAAAAATTATTTAAATTATTATTTATATTTAATTAATGTCATTGAGGTTGATTTGTATAATTAATAATACAAAATTTCAGTTTATAATAATAATAATAATAATAACTTGTAAATTGTAATATTATAATATAAAACATAATTATTTATAGTCCAATCCAATATTGCACCAAACACAACATAGTATTATATATAATCAAGTATTATCCAATCCAATGTAATCTAATCCAATCCAATCCGGCATACCAGACGAGGCCTTATTAAATTGGGTAAGATAGTTATTATTGGGTGTTTGTGTGTGAGTAAAACTTATCTTTTTGTTTTAAATAAGTTACGCAGGTTATTAGCTTTTATTTAAAAAAAAAGAATTGTCTTAAAAACTCATGTTTTGTTGCCTTTTTTTAAGTATTTATTAATTACCTAGTATTTAAGAGGAAGCCATCTTTTTAAGAGAAAGCCGTATTTTATTTTCTACACCATTACAAACCCTAGAAAAAAAAAAGAAACATAACCCTTTGGAGAACGAAAAAAAAGTGTTATAACTTCTTTGCTTGGTGTTGGCTTTAAGGTATTAAGTATTTTTTTTTTACTTATGTGAGTTATTTTTATTAATTGTTTGCCTCTAATTACTTGTATCATGATTTGGGTAATATATGTGTGTTTGTAATGCTGTGGTGATATGAACGGTCTGCGTCCTTTGCCTTAAATCATTTTCTTTATTTAGAATCACATTAGTACGTTTACATATTATGGAACTAGACATCCTAAGCTTTCCATTGATAGGTTTTGTGTTGAAATTCTCAGAGTATGCAAATTGTTATGATTTTTCGAAATTTGGTAATTGGTGCTGGAAATTTTGATTTTCAGCAACATTTTCCACTTTTGGAAATTTCTTTGTAAGGTTACACATCTTTAAAAATTAGGCGATTTTTGTATCAACAGATCCCTGTCTCGTATGAGTGCATATTTAATATTGTAATTTTATTCATTTTGGTTAAATTATTAAAAATCGTAACATGGTCAAGACCAACTAATGTTACTGAGATCAAGAGCTTCTTGGGTTTGGCTAGATATTACAGAAGATTTGTGGATTAGTTTTCTATACTTGCAACCTCATTAACAAGATTGACCAGAAAGAATGCAAAGTTTGAATGGAGCGATGATGTGCGAAAAGCTTTCAGGAGTTGAAGAAGAGGTTGGTTTCTACGCCTGTCTTGACAGTTCCTTCTAGTGATGGTGGCTTTGTTTTTTCTAGTGATGTCTGTAGGAAGGGGCTGGGATGTGTATTAATGCAACACGGCAAGGTGATCGCTTATGCAATTAGACAATTGAAGAATTATAAGTAGAATTACCCAACCCATGACTTGGAGTTAGCAGCTGTAGTCTTTGCTTTAAATATTTGGAAACACTATCTGTATGGTGAGACTTGTGAAATCTATATAGATCATAAGAGTTTGAAATATCTGTTTACCCAGAAAGAATTGAACTTAAGAAGATGGTTAGAGCTGGTGAAAGACTATGATTGCTTAATTCACTACCATCTTGGCAAGGCAAATGTAGTGGCTGGATGTTCAAAATTTAGACTTGATGATCATAATACTTTATGGTTAGGTCAACGACTTTGTGTACCAAATATAGTTGAGTTGAAGAAAGAGATAATGCGAGAGGGGCACGATTCTATATTTAATGTTCATCTTGAAAGCACATAAATGTATCGAGGCCTTAAATAAAATTGTTGGTGGAGGAATATGAAAGGTGATATAGCGGATTATGTTTCGAAGTGTTTCGTGTGTCAGCAAGTGAAGATTGAACACCAGAGGCCTACTGGCTCTCTTTAGTCGCTTCAAATTCCAGAATGGAAGTGGGAGCACATTACCATGGACTTTGTGACTGGATTACCTCATTCGAGGAAGGGTTGTGACTCGATATGGGTAATTGTGGATTGTTTGACTAAGTTGGCGTACTTTTTACCGACGAAGACTACCAATAAGTTATGGAAGTTGGGCAAGTTTTTTGTTGATGAGATAATGAGGTTGCATGGAGTACCTGTGTCCATTGTCTTAGTTAGGGATCCACGTTTCACCACTAATTTTTGGGCTGGTTTACAGAGGGAGTTCAAAATAAAGTTGAGATTGAGCACTGCTTTTCATCCTCAGACAGATGGCCAGTAAAAAAAGACTACCTAAACTCTCGAGGACATGTTGCGAGCTTGTGTATTGGATCTGAGAGGTAATTGGGAAGAACATCTACCACTAATAGAGTTTGCCTACAATAACAGTTTCCATTCTAGTATTGGCATAGCACCTTTTGAAGCTTTATATGGGAGAAAGTGTAGGTAGCCGATATGTTAAGATGAGGTTGGTGAAAGGAAACTCTTGGGGCTGAAATTGGTATATATATTACAATTGATGAGATCAAGCTGATAAGGGAGCATCTTCGTAAATCTTAGAGTAGGTAGAAGAACTATGTAGACCAACGTAGACATGATATGAAGTTCCAAGTGTTGGGAAAATATATTTTTTAAAAACATATGTGTTTATTTAATTGTAGTAAATAATTTTTCTGATTAATAAAATAAACGAAGTATTTTATTCAAGTATCTTAATTGTATTCATATTTTGAGTAAAGTCTATTTAATCATATTATATGTATTTATGTGATCACCATGTGGATTCACAGAAAATATAAATACAAGTTATCTTATGATTAAATAAATTAAATTCGCAGTTGATAAATAAAATTGGACACTTTATTTATGTATAGACTGTAATAAATTCATTGAATGATTTGTCGTAATCATATATGAATTTATTAATATAGTACGACTACATTGAACAGGATCACATATGAGATTTAATTAACTTTGTAATAACTGTCAGATTTATTAAATTTCATAGGCATTGATTTTACTGTAATCTTAATCTTGAGTTAGTTATGATTTCATGATTGTAATTGTTATTCTATTTCAGTTACCAATGGACACGACACACACTTATAGTCAAGAGTACCCGATATCTTGGTGAGAGCAATTATGAGTATTGAAGTTATAAATTAATAATATAGAATTTGTACAACACATCTCTTAATGAGTTTTCAACACTTGATCATAGAATTCTCTGGCAAGAGTGTGTCAACATATTTAGTATGTTGAAAATGATCATTAGACAAAATCAGTAAGTATCAAGGAATAAGATGTAATTAAATTGATTGGATAGTTGAGATATCGATTTAATTAATGATGTGGTACAAATGATTATGCAGTAAAGAAATCAATATGGTGTGGGTCGAATTATTACTCGAAAACACTATCCTAGATAGCATACAATTGTAGAGGTCAATTCAATCTTTTAGTGGAGTAGATTTAGAATTAAATAATTGGGCTAGTTTAATTATAGGCCTAATTATTGTAGTCACTATTATATGTACCCATATGGTCCTCGAGTTAGCTCATTTAATTGACTGTGCCGCTACTGGATTAATAAGCAAGATAACTAGCTATTTGGGTTAAAAGCCTAAAAATATTATTTAGTGGAAGACTCCATTTAATATGCTTGTGTAAGGGGCCTTGTGTTATTTTACAAGATGGACCTCTATAACACAAGAACAAATAACATCACAAATGTGATTTAATATAATTAAAAATATATATAAATATGGAGCCTAGGGTTTCCACAAAAAAAGAGATATAAAACGGCTTGTTTTCTCAAAAAGAAAATGGTGAGCCACTTTATACAGATTAAAAAAAAAATTCTCCCTAATTTTGAGAGAAGTATTTTCTCTTGCTAGTTGCTATTAGTGGTGATAAAGACGCCAACACGTCAAGTGCAGATTAAACTTGAGTCATAACGTGGAAGATCATTGGTGACAGATCGTGATATAATAAGATTAGTGGTGACAATTGTGATCTGGGAGCCTACATTAATTCAGCGAAAAAAGCAAAATTAGATTGTCAAGATATGATTTTCTAGAATATGAATTCCTATGTATTGTATGAGATCGGTCCTAAAAGTTATTTATACGAAAAACTGATTTTTAATTAACACCAAGTTGGGGACTATGTGTTCTTAAAAGTCTCACCTTGGAAGGGAGTTTTTCATTTTAGGAAGAGAGGCAAGCTCAGCCTAAGGTTTATTGGACCTTTAGAGGTTCTGGAGAGAATCGGCCTAGCGGCATATTGAGTGGCGTTACCACCAAGCCTTTCGAGGCTTCATAATGTATTCCATGTGTTAGTGCTGAGGAAGTACATGGCTGATCTTTCTCATATATTGGATTACCAACCTATCTAAATAGCCAATGATATGTTATATGAGGAGCAACCAATGGAGATATTGGATAGGAAAGAACAAGTTCTAAGGAGAAGGGTTATTCCTTTAGTAAAAGTTCGTTGGGCGAATCATACTACTCAGGAAGCCACTTGGGAGCGAGAGGATGAAATAAAGGAGAAGTATTAGAGTAAGGCTCTAAATTTCGAGGACGAAATTTTTTTTGGGAGGAAGAAGTTGTAACGCCCACTTTTTTTTTCTTTTTTTTCCTCTTTTATCCTTATTAAATTGGGGAGGATAGTTATTATTGGGTGTTTGTGTGTGAGTAAAACTTATCTTTTTGTTTTAAATAAGTTACGTAGGTTATTAGTTTTTATAAATGTTTTAATGTTTTTACATTAATCCACCCCTTATGCTAAATGAAGATGTTATTAAAAGATGTTATAAAATATTCAAAGGTATAATGATAAAAGTTTTCAAATATTGTGCATGGATTTGCTTACGGAGTTGACGGCTCACCCCTCGTCTCTAATATTTTGCAGATTGATTAAAGATGTGGCTTGGGTACTTAGATGTATATTTTTTCTCAGTGGATCTTTGGAGTGCTTTATTTTTGCTGAACTTTTTTTATTTTGGACTTGAAACTTTTCTTTAAAGACTTTATTTCAGATGTTTTATTTAAGGATTCAGATAGAGTATGAATAGTAATTGTCTATCTTGAGGTTTTATTAATAAGAATAAACGATGTGAGGTTTCATTCCAATTTTACCATCATGCTTTCATGGGTAAATTTTTGGGGTGTCACACTAATTTTATAATACCCTTGTTATATTTCTTATAAAGCTAGTGTAATTAAATGTATACATGATTAAGCATTTAAAAGCTCAAATTATTGTTCATGACATTTTAAGTAAATCATTATTTTTCATAATATAAAGATTCTATAATTATAAGAAAATGATTTTATGAAATTGGTTGTTTTCAAGTTTATGGGCTAAATTAAAAAAAAATTGAGAACTTTGAAACCAACAAGTATTGTGTCAAACTCTATAAATGTGCCTACATGAAAAGCTTTTAGTCATTTTGGGTCATAGTACAATTTTATAAAGCATTGGGGCTAAACTATAATTTTAAAAATATTAGCAACTAGCAGTTTTACTATAGCGGTCAACTGATAATTTTCTAAAAGTTTTCTATAATCAAACGGCAAACCATTTACTCACAAGTGGCAAGTCGACTCTGAACAGAGGAGTCTTTGGAACGGCAAACCAATTAAATTGCAAGTGGCTAAGCCGATTCCAATCGATTGGTTCTTTGGAATTAAACGGTAAACTGACAATTCTCAAGCGGTGATCTTCTTACACAAAATTTTTAAATTGTATAATAACGATAACATGCCACATAAGCCAAATGGCGATCCGTTTCAAAATTAGCGGGGATTCGACAATGCCAAGAAAGTGAATAACAACTAGGTTTCTTGTTAAAATTATAAAAAGTCAAATAAAACTCATTTCAAGAGAGTTCTTCAATCTTTATCACGCTTAAACTTGTTCACCCAATTCATCTTGAGCTTTTATTTTTGCTTATTCATATACGTTGATTCTTTATTTAGCTATCATTTGCTTATTTACTCCTTGTCAGGGGTGCGATCATTGTAATCTTTATTTTAACATTAAAAATCGAATAATTGTAAGTGTGGATAACACTTGAAAAAGAGTTGTGGGATCATATCGAATTGTAAAGGTATATTGACACCTTGGAAGTCAATTGTAAACTTCTTGAGGCCTTGGGTTGTAAGGCTTGGTTAGTGAAATTGATGCAGCAGAAGTTTAATGTTCAAAATATTCCGTTGATTCTAGAGAATACCGGAACAAAAGAACAACTAAATTCACGTTGATTCAAAGGAATACCGCGAATTTAGGGATTAATGCTCGTTGATCCCACAGAATACCGAGAATTAACTGTTCAAATACTCACAAAGAGATTTGAAAATTGAAATATTGTTGAACTCAAAATTCTTCCTTCAAAGGCTACAAGAGGGAGCTATTTATAATAGTAGTAATTATCCTAATTCATAAAGTAAAACAAAATCCTAAATTGAAAGGGAAACAAAATTCTAAATTAGAAAGGAATTAAAAAGTCTTTAAACTTTAGTTAATAAGGAAACTAATCCTAGTATAATATGGATTCCTACTCTTCATCATTCCCCCCAAAGTGGAGAGAATTCGCCCTCGAATTCGGAGTGTCAGCAACCACATCTTCATCATGATCACCTCTATAAGGAATAAGATGCTTGACATTAAATACATCTACGATGCGGATATGATTAGGAAGCTTTAATCTGTAGGCATTAGGATTTATCTTCTCTATAATCTCCAAAGGGCCAATTTTCCTAGCAAAAAGCTTGTTGTACTCACCAACTGAGAATCTATCTTTAGTTAGGACAGCCCAAACAAGATCTCCCACTTGAAATTCCAAAGCGCGACATTTTTTGTCTGCCACAATTTTATAACCTTCGGTTGTCTGCTTCAAAGACTCTTGCGTAGTTTTATGAATTTTCTTAAGCTGCTCAATAAAGTCTTCTGCTGTACCACTTTTGCGAACTAAATCTGGAATTGGAGCCAAGTCGATGGGAGCTCGTGGATTATATCCGTAATTCACCTAAAAAGGGCTTAAACTAGTACTGCGCTTAACTGCACGGTTATAAGCAAACTCGACTTGATATAACTTTTGATTCCACATCTTCAGGTTATCGCCGACTAGACTACGAAGATGGCTGCCTAAAGAGCGATTGACAACTTCGGTTTGACCATCTGTTTGTGGGTGGTAAGCACTACTGAAATTCAGGCGAGTGTTAGTCAACTTCCATAATGTCTTCCAAAAATGGCTAAGAAATCGTGTATCCCGGTCAGATACTATAGAACTCTGTAAACCATGCAATCTATAGACTTCCTTGAAGAATAGACGAGCAACAGTCAAAGCATCTGTAGTCTTTTTGCAGGCAATAAAGTGAGCCATTTTCGAGAATCGATCAACAACAACAAATATTGAATCCATACCCCTCTGAGTGCGGGGTAATCCCAAAACAAAATCCATGCTAATGTCAGCCCAAGGTTGTGTTGGAATCGGCAGCGGCATATATAAACCAGCATTAGTTGCTGCACCCTTGGAAACTTGACAAATGCGACAAGTCTCAACATAGTGATAGACTTCACGCCTCATAGTAGGCCAAAAATAAGTGTTGGCTATTAGAGCCAGAGTTTTGTCACGACCCATGTACCCTTCGTTATGTAACTCTACAATGATTTTCAATCTCAAACTTGAGTCAGGAACACACAACTGATTACTCTTAAAAAGGAATTTGTCATGTAAATGATAATCTGAGCGAAACCCTGCAACAACGTCTTCTAATATAGGAGCAAAGTAAGGATCAGAAGCATATAACTCTTGAAATGTGTCAAATCCGAGGACTTGATTATGCATCTATGTCAATAAAGAAGTTCGTCGACTAAGTGCATCTGCTGCCCGGTTGGATTCACCGGAGGTATGCTTCACCACAAAAGTAAATTGTTGAAGGAATGCTGTCCACGTGGCATGTCTGTGAGAGAGCTTGTCTTGACTATCGAGGTATTTTAACGCGGCATGGTCAGTGTATAAAACAAAGTCTTTATGAATTAGATAATGTCGCCAATGTTTTAACGCTTGGACTACTGCGTAAAATTCCACGTCATAAGTGCTGTAGTGTGCCTTTGCTCCATTTAACTTCTCACTGAAATAAGCTATAGGCTTACCCTGTTGGCTAAGAATAGCTCCAATGCCGACCTAGAAGCATCACAATGTACCTCAAAAGTGAGCGAAAAATCTGGTAGAGCAAGTACTGGGGCAGTAATCAACTTTTCTTTGATAATTTTGAATGCCTTAGTAGCTGCCTCTGTCCAAGAGAATTGTCCTCCTTTTATGCAATCCGTGATTGGTGCCATAATAGTACTGAAATGAGGAATGAATCGCCTGTAAAAATGGGCCAATCCATGGAAACTTCTGGTGGCGGATAAAGTAGTTGGCGAAGGACAATCTCGAATAGCATCCACTTTTGATTGGTCAACAGATATACCATCCTTCGACACCACATATCCCAAAAATAATACTTTCTCTGTTAAGAAAATACACTTGTTTACTGTTGTGTATAAACTTGCTGCTCTTAAGGCTGAAAGCACTTCTCTCAAATGTTGTAGATGTAACTCGTGACCGGTGCTATATATAAGTATATCATCGAAGTAAACAACCACAAACTTTCCAATGAAAGGGCGAAGAACTTGATTTATGACTCGCATAAAAGTACTTGGAGCATTGGATAAGCCAAAAGGCATTACCAACCACTCGTATAACCCTTCGCAAATTTTAAACATTGTTTTCCATTCATCTCCAGGTCGTATTCGAATTTGATGGTAGCCACTTTTCAAATCAAGTTTGGTAAAAATTGTTGCTCTACTGAGTTGATCTAACAAGTCATCTAATCGAGGGATTGGAAAACGATATCGAACTGTAATTTTATTGATAGCTCGACTGTCCACACACATCCTCCAAGAACCATCTTTCTTTGGAGTTAATAAAGCAGGTACTGCACATGGACTATGACTTTCACGGATAAATCCATTTTCTAGTAACTCTTCCACTTGGCACCTTAATTCCTCATGTTCTGTAGGACTCATACGATAATGAGGTCGATTTGGTAATGTAGAACCAGGTACCAAATCAATTTGGTGTTGTATATCCCGAAGAGGTGGTAAACCTTATGGTAGCTCATTGGGGAACAAATCTTGAAATTCCTCCAGAATAGGTGTTATAGCTTCAGGAATCTTCGAATCACCGTTACTCTCTTTTCCCAATAAAATGTAGACTCTCTTTGTCTCTGCTACAACATCTATAAATTGCTTCTTGCCTAACAAATAATTACCCAAGTCTTGCTGGAGAGTAAACTCCTTGTTAGGTAAGAGAACGATCTTGGTGTTGTTAAACATAAAGCTGTAGGTGTTTCTCTTCCCATCATGCACTACGTTTCGACCATATTGCCAAGGTCTACCCAGTAATAGATGACAAGCATCCATAGCCACAACATCACACCAAATTTTGTCTTTATAAATTGAACCAATGGATAAGGAAATTAAGCAACGTTTTGATACTGTCACTTGATTTCCCTTCTTCAGCCATGTGAGCTTGTATGGAGTTTGATGAGGTTCTGTCTTTAAATTTAGCTTTGTTATAGCTTCTTCCGAAATGACATTCTCGCAACTGCCTGAGTCTATGACCATACGACATACTTTACCCCCAATTGTGCAAGTAGTCTGAAAGATATTTTGTCGTAGCCACTTGTCTTTGTCTTGCCCTTTAGGAGTGAAGAATGCACGGTTCACGATCAACATTGGTCCGCTATCACCATGTTCTTCAACAGATTGAGCGCTACAACTACTATCAAAAGTTGGCTCTACAGGAAACTCTTCAGTTTCTTCCTCCTGATAGTCTTCGCTTTCCTCTGTGCCTACGAATAAGCCTTTACCATATTTTCCTCCTTTTTTACATTCTGTCATTCGGGGCCCATTTTCTCCGCAATTAAAACAACGTAATCCCGAACCTGAGGATTGAGTTTTGCTGCTTTGACCGATTTCACTAGGTTTACTAGTTTTATTTGGAGGATTTGGAGGAGTGAAATTACGAAATTGGGAAGTTGGGTTTGAATTATCACGAACAACACTTCGAGCACCCCGAAAGCTTGAGTCATTAGTACGTCGACTAAATTGCTTCTCCAACTGTAAGACTGTTGGTGTGCCTCTGAAACAGAGTATGGGTCAAGTAAATTTAATTGGTCTTGAAATTGAGATCGTAGGCCTCCAATGTAGCGGGAAACCTGTTGTTCTTCTGTCTCTGTCAAGTTATTGCGTGCCACCAACCAATGGAATTCTGTAGTGTAATCATCCACTCATCGATTACCTTGCCTTAAATTCTGTAGTTGTTGGTATAACAGTTTGGCGTAATTATAAGGCAAGAATGCTCCACGCATGTGCTTCTTGAACTTTTCCCAAGAATCAATCTTCTTTTTGCCTTGCCTAATCCTTGTGAGCTTAGTTTGTTGCCACCAAGCTGCTGCTCTTCCACGAAATCGAGTTGCAGCAAGCGAAACTAGTTTATTTTCAGGAACTTCTTTGTATTCGAAAACTTCCTCAATGGCGTTAATCCAATCCAATAATTCTTCAGGTCGACCACTTCCTTGAAATTCAGGAATGTCAATTCTCAACCCAGATTCCCATCTTCATCGTGAGACTCGGTTCGACGCCCAGAGAATGGGTTAGCAAAGCTTCCACTTGATTTGTCTTCACGTTCTGGAGTATGATGGCGTTCGTCAAGTAACTCTGTCATTCATGCCATTTGTGCAGCTAACATATCAATTCTGGCTGTCATACTAGCTAGGGATTCATCTTTCGAAACATCTTCTTGATTGTAAGTTGTAGTATGAGCATCACAAGCTTTTCTTGGAGGCATTTTTTTCAAATTCGGGTTTAAAAAGGTAGTGGGGCTAAACTGAAAGTAAATAAAAATTTTAGGCCGAAACTGTAATTAAGTAAAAGTTTTAGATTTCTAATGACGGTGGTCGAAAATCGAGTAAGGATGGGTGGATCTGAAAGATTTTGGGTTGGTAAGTATGATGGTGGTGGTGGTTTGTCTGAAAAAGTGGTGTTTTTTTTTTTTTTAAGCTAAACGGAAAAATCAAAAAGGGAAAAAGGAAAGGTTTGGTGGTAGATGGAGTTAGATTGGTGATACCAGGTTTTGGCTCTGATACCAAACTGATGCAGCGGAAGTTTAATGTTCAAAATATTCCGTTGATTCTAGAGAATACCGGAACAAAAGAACAACTAAATTCACGTTGATTCAAAAGAATACTGCGAATTTAGGGATTAAGACTCGTTGATCCCGCAGAATACCGAGAATTAACTGTTCAAATACTCACAAAGAGATTTGAAAATTGAAATATTATTGAACTCAAAATTCTTCCTTCAAAGGCTACAAGAGGGAGCTATTTATAGTAGTAGTAATTATCCTAATTCATAAAGTAAAACAAAATCCTAAATTGAAAGGGAAACAAAATTCTAAATTAGAAAGGAATTAAAAAGTCTTTAAACTTTAGTTAATAAGGAAACTAATCCTAGTATAATATGGATTCCTACTCTTCATCAGAAATCCTCAAACTTGATTTGCTTGGAGTCGTGGACGCAAGCGGGTAGCTAAATCACGTAAAATTATCATGTTCGTTTTCTCTACCCTTAAATCTTTAAATTTACTTCTTGTTGAAATTATTATTATTATTATTGGTTGTTGTAATTGTGGGTATTGAATTGTGGTATTGTTTTTGAAGAATTTTTTAAAACCTAATTGACCGTCACTCTAGGGTTACCTAGCTAAAATTTCAATATCTACCAAGATGGCAAATTTACGATAATATCACGTCATTCGCCATTTATTAGGAAACAAAATAAATTTTATATTCAAACCTTGTAAGTGAACAAAAATATTTACTTTTATAAATTTGTTTGGTGTGTTTCCATTTGGATGTAGACAGTGGAATTGAGATCTTTGTCACAATTCACAGAGCCTGTCGACTGGCTTGGGCATACAGAATTCTCTGTCTGACCACCTCAATGATTCTCTTCAGTACTTGCCTTAACTTTTTGGCTGTCAAGCTTTGCCCCTCCATAATTTACTGAAAATATCAGACCCATTAATTTCTAATTTAAGTGAATTCACTTTTAAAATTAAAAAAAAAATTCAAAGATGAGTAAATTTCGTTACTTATTTTTTCTTTAACTATCATTAGAAAAAGAAAAAGGCAATTGAATTTCTCATCCCAACTTTAATTCAGTAGAATACTTAACATTATTGTTTTATAAAAAAAATATTTTTTGTCTTTGTTGTAACAAATTATTTTTTAACACCAGGAGTCAAGTCGTTATAAATTTGATGAAATTGTCCAAAAATGTATCCATCATTGAACATCTCAACGAGCGGCACGAAATCCATATATGAACTGTGCTTTTTTGACTTCACATGTGGAATAACCAATTATATAATATCTATAGCTGCCCATAAATAAGCTTGTCCTATGAATTTTAGACCATAAGTTTTGATACGTTATTTAATTAAGACAAAAAAAAATCTTAACATATCAGTTTTGGGAAGGAAAAAAAATGCAAACACAGCATATTACATATAGGATTTCATTTATTGAACCTCCAATACATATATGTATAGAGAAAAAGTTTTTCATTACTACATACATATGAACTTTTAAAATGATATGTTTTAGTAAAAATAACAGTGTATTGCTATAAAATAATGTATTTGTTTAAATTTATATTTTATAAATTCTAGACATCCGCGTTTTAGGAAATAGACGTATTATATAAAATATAGTCTATAATTTTTTAATTTGTTTTTAAGTATTATCCTATATACATCATGACATATTTGGTACTTATCATTTATTGGGTGCCAAAACGAACATTATGTAACATTACTTTTTAATAATAATTATTATAATAAAAAAATTCCAATTGAAAAAATGATATGTTTATAGTATTTTATAGTTTTTTTTATAGATTTATTGAAAACATATTTTACAGAAATCTTATAGACAATTTACATGTATTTAGTTTTAAATTAATTAATTATTAACTTATATATTAAGCATATCTTACAAAAACAATTTCAAAAAATTTTATTCTCTAACAAATTTTTTGAATTATTAATTTATGACGTTGTTAAATTTATGCTTAATCCTACTTGGGATTGAATTTTAAATCCTCTTCGATTTTAGAATTCAAAACCCTAACCCTAACCCTGTAATTCAAAAATCCTCTTCGATTATGGAAGAAGTTAATTCCTTTCTGGTCTTGGATTTGGATTAAGTTATCAAATTATAAAAGGGCAATGTGTCGAAACCCTAACCCCATAGTTCTGCTTTGGTTATCGTTTTTGTTTTGATTCAGCAGTTCTTGTTTTTCTCTCAGTCTTCTTACTTGACTTTAGCTTCATTACTTTAGCCGTTACTAAATCAGGATTAAGCTGTGGTAGAATGGCGGATGGAAGCTGTGATCTCAAGGAGGACAAGGAGAGGAGGAGAAGAATCGATCATGTGGACAGGATTTCAGAATTACCCGAACCGATTTTGCATCGCATTATGTCATTCCTCCCCTTCGATCAACTTGTTCAAACCAGTGTATTTTCTAAAACTTGGCTCCGAGCTTATTTAACATTCCCTGCTTTAGAAATTGATGAGAAATGTCCAAAACATCTTCACTGGGAAAAGGTTCGGAAAGCACGCACTTATTGGGAAAAGGTTCTTCAATTCCGTCACAGAAATATGATATCCATAGACAAGTTAACCCTTAGGACATCTGGCGAATCAGCCTGGAGATTGGCAAATATATGCATTCTCTATGCAATAGAGAACAATGTCAAAGAGCTGGATCTTGAACATTTTCTGCCATCAGGTATATGGTTCGATCTGCCTGAAAAGGTTTTATATTCAAAGTCTTTAAAAGTGTTGAAGTTAGAAGGCTGTAAGTTAGAGTCGCTAAGGAATGATGTCAGCCTGTCTTTGAGGAAGTTGAGTCTATCAGAAGTGTACGCAGATGATCAAGTCATGAACAATCTAGTTGCTCAGTGCCCTTTGATTGAGGATTTGGAATTTGATCGTTGTGAGGGTTTTAAAACTCTTGATATAGCCTCTTGTAAGAATCTGAAAGGCTTGAGCTTTTTAGGTCGGGGTTCCTTTACAGTTACGGATGGGTGGCTCCGCAGCCAAATTCCTAGACTTCCACTTCTTGAGAGGTTACGTATATTTCTCTGTGGCAATATAAAAAGCATCAACATTTTTAGTCCCCGTCTTAAGATTCTGGGCATCCATTCGTGTGACAAGTTGGATGAAGTCAAGCTTGACACCCCTAATTTAAACAAATTCAATTATAAGGGCGATTTAATATCCTTTTCGTCGGCTGCTTTGACTCTGTCGGAAACTCATCTCTATTTCTCCGAAATTATTGACTCTCAATTGCATACAAAATACATTGAACTGCTTGCAATGTTCCATAAGTTTTCTAAAGTGTTGAACCTACAAACCTGCAGCAGTGAGAATGTGCACGTTCCTGGAGAATTGAGGCTGAGTCTACCACACCCGATGTCTGGTGCCAAGCATTTGAACTTAACATTGAGTTTAGGAGATCGAAATTTTGAGGTTGCAAAGGTTGTGGATTCTTTACTCTGGATGTCGCCTCATGTTGAGACTGCATGTCTAGATTGTTATAATTATAAGAGGTTTTATTTTCAGTTCTCATATAAGCAGCAGCCTGTTTATGAAGGAGAGACTGCACAGTGCTGCAAATCTCTCCCTGTCTCATGTTGGAAGCATTGTATTACAAGAATCGATATCGAGGTTGTTAGTACTTATAATAAGGTGAATATGATCACTGGGGAAATTCGGAGCAGCACCATGGCAGAAAGGTTTGTTTTTGAGGGTGAAAACTTTTTGGAGAAGATTGACGGCCTTCTAGATCCCAGTGTCTCAAACTATGAATGGTGTATTGTTTTTTGATTTGGGTTGAGTCTGTAATCTTAAACTTCAAAATCGTATTTTTATTTGGGTGTTTATTATTTTTTCATAAAGCAAAACTCTTATTTGAGATGATGATTAAATACATGAGTCTTGAGGATGTATGGACAGAATTTGTATTTATGAGAAATTGATTTGATCTTGTCCTTTTTCAATATTTATGCCTATCAATAATCATCTATTTTTGCACTGGAGCAGATTTTCTCCCATTTCTTTTACCTTGTTCAGATTTTTCAAATGTTTTTCCAAATGCTTAATGCTGATTCCTATTATTTTCTCACCGAAACAATGTCGTTACGATGTTTTATAATCTGTTAAGCTAAAAATTAAACCTTCTAATGACTTGTCACCTTCGCTAGAAGTTCATATGAAACGAATACGAAAGCAAATAGGGATGGCAAAAATCCCCACGGGGATGGGTACCCTCGGAGATTTTCCCCATTCGGGGAGGGTATGGGGATAATTTTATACCCAATTTTTTATTCGGGGAAGGGGACGGGGAAATTTTTTTACCCAATTTCTTATTCGGGAAGGGGACGGGGATGAGGTGGAATCCCCATTAAAAAGACCGGACAGATTCTATTAGCCCAAAACTTTTGTTTTAATTTTAATATTCATTAAATATTTTAAACTTAAATCTATTTTTTATTTATTTTTAGATGTTATAATTGCCCACAGCAAATCACAATTTTAATATCTAATCTAATCTAATATTTGCTCTTGATTTGCTTCGACTTAACTATTGTGCTGTAAAGGGAATAGTCCACATTTATAAAGTGCCCACGCCACCATTGAAAAGTTAATTTTGAATCTAAATTTGATTTTATTTGTAACAATTTTGTATTAGGCTATTAATTTGTTCATGATAGTTTGTATCCCTTGCATGCTGCGTTACTTACTAATTTAATGTATGTGACTTTTGTAATGGATATTAATGTAAGATATATTTCGAACTTTACTTTTATTTGAATTTTTTATTTTAATATGATTAACTCAAAATCGAAAACAAAAAAAATGTATTAGTTATTCGGGGATCGGGGACCCTCGGGGATCCCCTGTTATTATTCGGGGAGGGGATGGGGATTCTCTTAAATAATTTTGACGGAGATGGGGAGGGGACGTGGACATACTCAAAATATCGGAGATGGATACGGGGAGATTGGTCCCCTCCCCTCCCCTCCCCATTGCCATCCCTAAAAGCAAACCATTGACAAAGGGTTTCTAGTTGACTTTGACTACGATAATTTTCATATTTCACTATATGTAACAGGAGAAATTTATATGGAAACAATGGTATGGAAACAACGGTAGTGTAACCCACAATTTACAGTCATATATCAGTGTTAATGGTAAATAAATTCCCAACCATCAATGTACAACTGGATCATCACCTTCTAGACAAAAATGCCTTAATTGGAAGGAAACTATATGTAACAGGAGAAATTATATGGAAACAATGGTAGTGTAAACCACAATTTACAGTCATATATCAGTGTTAATGGTAAATAAATTGCTTACCATCAATGTACAACTGAATCATCACCTTCTAGACAAAAATGCCTTAATTGGAAGGAAACTCTATTTACATCCGGGGAATTTGAAAACGAGGCCAAATGCCATAATTGGAAGGAAGTTGTGTTTACAATGGGGGAATTTGAAAACAAGGCTAACTGATTAACCTGGCTAGAGTATCATGTTAAGATACCACTCCACTCAAAAGCGTACGCTACAAGTAGAGTTTAAACGCTTGGATTGTCAAAGGAAGCATACACAACGATTTATTACATGTTTCTTTTACTAGCATTTAAGTAGCCATCTTGTATCAAATACAATAATTTCATGACTATCAATGAAAGCTCATCTTTGTGAAATAAGAGAAGGGGAGATTGTATGTGTCATATTGACCTTTGGGCTTTTCATTTTTTTTAACTCTTGAAAATTTATTATCAAATTAAAATTATATAATTATCTGTCGAATTTGATATATTTCAAAACAATATCTAGGAATACATTTTTGAATTATTTTAAAAGACAATGAATGCTTCATAAGTTTGTGCCGATCTCTGTATTGATTTTTCAAACCATCGTGCTTAAAATGTGAGTTCAATGCAACTCTACCTAGTTGCTTTTGTGTTGACTCTTAATACTATACCATGCTTAAAACGTGAATCTAATGCGACCACACCTGATTCTAGTGACGGTGCTGATAAGATAATTATACCAATGATGTAATTAATTTAATTGAGTTGATTGATACCCTCTTCTTTATTCATAAAATAGTGTTGGGAAAGGGACTACCACAAGCAGTTGCAAAGTAAGCGGAAACAAAACTCTTTCCCAAAGTAAGTGTGATTAAAATAGGATGTGCACCACAAATAAATATGTAGAAAAATAAACCAATAAATCCAAAGCAAAAACCAACCACAAAAGACACCGATATTTACGTGGAAAATCCAAATCAGGAAAAATCACAGGACCGTAGTTCGATATAAACTTCCACTATATTAATGGAATTATAGTACAAAATTTTCTACAGATAACACTAGAGGCTAACAACATCAAAATCTATTTCTCAACAATCTTGACTTATAATAATAGATCTAAAATCTATTTCTCCAGTAAGTGGGTATCTCAAATAACAGCTACAGAGAGAATAAAATACAGATCAACACTAGTAGAAATGTAAAGGGCGATGTCAAGAACTTAACCTCCAAATTTGTGATAAATCGAAGTTAAAATCACCTTCTGATCATTAAATCAAAGATTGAAACCCAAAAATACCTCTTTCTCTCTCGCAACGTCTTCTTCCTTCGCGAAATGGCTACGAAACTCACGGTTCACTTATTTCCTTTATTTTTTTGGTTAATTTCATCCAAGTCCAAAATTTTGCAATAATTACACATCAAGTAAATTATTTTGGACTTTAGGCATTTTGGTCCACCAAAGTGAGATGGACCCTACAAATAGTTTTCGAGAATATCTCATAATTTCATAAGTAAAAATTAAAAAATAATAATATAGCAGTAATTAGCGGACCACCTTTTTATTTTATTTTTTTGGAAGCTTCCCGATATAACTATCTATCTTTCACCACTTTTCTCTCGTCGGAAAAGAATTATTTTTTCCAGCGAAATTCTTTTCATTTTCCTTTTCTTTGCCTTCTGCTCTATGTAGCGGTAATTATTATACCCATTGATTTTAGATCTATGGCAACTTTTAAGTCTTATCCACTCATATTTGTAACAGTTATGAGTACATCTTATATTTTTGTACGGAGTCATGTTGTTTTCTTCTAGTTTTGGTATTTAGATCTAAAATTGACACGACCAGCCCGACCCTTCTATTGGATTCGAGACTAATCGAGTGATGATCATTGTATTACCTATCTCATGCTCATCTCTAAAATTCATGACATAAAATTTAATCTATGAATATATAAGCTAGCCTCCGACTTCTACTATAAACATATAATAACATTTGTGTCCCGTCCGAAAACATATCAAAACTTCACACACTTTACATCTCACTATATACACACCCATCTTAATATTTACATATGAACATAAACGTGCTCAAAATATAAGTCATGCAACAATGTGTTTTATGGCCCAACCTCAATTGATTAGGAACTAAACTGCATGAAAGTTAGTGGGAAATTGTGAGAAATAGGGTAAATAGGAAAATAGTCAGCCTGTGGCTTAGTGAATATAATTTTTTATATATAAAGTAATACATTAGTGCTTATACATAATCATATGACATAACTCCACTGTGAACGCATTACATAAACAAACATGAAATCATACATACATACATGACAAAATTGCACCAAATAGTACACAAGGAAAATAACTCTCAATATTCGCCGGGATCATCATCGAACAAGTAGAGCGAGGAAAAAGCTTTAACTACATTGCACAAGTATAGCAACCTAGCTCTCAATATGCATACGTAGAGCCTATGGGGAAAGGTACACATATGGTGATTATCAATTACATCTAATGACTAATCAATCATATAATGTGCATGCATATAATCATAATACGATATTAAATCATACTATCAAACGTAAATGCTGAAATGCTAGTTATGCAACCCAAGAGGGGGGTGAATTTGGATATTAAAAATTATTCAATTTTAAAACAAAACTCAATGCAAATCGAAGACGGATTTAAAGCAATAACAAATAAATCAATCAAGCACAATAAAAAGATTAAGGGAAGAGAAAACAAACACAATGATTTTTACGTAGTTCGGCAATCCCCACCTACGTCCACGCCTCCAAGCTCACCAGGCTTGAGGATTTCACTAAGAAAGCCTCCAAGGCTTCAAATGCTTACAATTGACTTCCAAGGTGTCAATGGACCTTCACAACAAGAGATTATCCCCAATCTCTTAACCTAATTGTATCACAACACTTATAATCTTTTAACTTAATTTTACAAAAAGGATCACAAATGAATTTCTCTCACACAACGTGGTTGATCACAAATGAAAGCTCAATGTGTGAATGAATGAGATGAATACAAAGATTTAAACCTCAAAGAAAGTTGTATTCTCAATATTTTGCTCAATGATGATCGTTGGGATTGTTCTTGTTTGAATTGGATTGAACTTATTTATAGTTGGAGCTGAAAAACTAGTCGTTATTGATGAAAACAAATCGCTTAAGCGGTTATTCTCAAAGTTACCGTTGAGCTGAATTTCAAATAAACGGTCGACCGTTTGTCACTATCGGTTCACCGTTAATTTTCAGAGACCTGCAAAATAAATTTGGGTTAACCGTTCTCACTAAACAATTCAAGGTTAGGAATTTGGAAATAATCGGTTCACCGTTTTCAGTAAACGATTCACCGTTATTTTCCTGAATTATCATTTTAACAATACTTTGCAGAACATGCTTTATGGAAATTATCGGTTAGCCATTTTTAGTAAACGGTTAGCCGTTTGCTACAGTGATTGCTACAGTGAAATTACTTTCTAAAATTTATAGTTTGACCCTAAAACTTTGTAAAATTATATTATGGCCCAAAAAGTTATGAAAGCTTTCAAATAGGTCCAATTTCAGAATCTCTAAATAATGGTTGCTATTCCCAAAACTTTCTGTAAATTATGATATGGCTGAAAATGTTATGAAACTTTTCTAATAAGTCCTCTAAAATTTCGAGCAATACTTATTGATTTCAAAGTTTTCAAAACTCTTTCAATTAAATCATAAACTTGAAAAACAACTAATTTCATAAATCATTTTTCCATTAAATATAAAACCTTTATAATGTGAAAATAATGATTTATTTAAAATATATAAAAAATAATTTGAGCTTAAAAGATTAATAATTCTTAATCTTGTTTGTTATCATCAAAATCAACATTATGGAAACATATATGTTAACAAATGCTTCACAAAACACATAATAGTAATAATAGTAATTCACTCACAAGTTATGTTTCACTCTAGAATTTATTGGAGCTCTTGTGGGTTTCAGGGTACTTAAATTTCTCCTAAAACATAGGATTATAAATAAAATTGTTAAAACTGATATAAAAATTGATTATCATGAAAACCATAACATAATTGTTCGAATTTTATAAATCTATTATCCACTAATTTACTAAAAATTAATCTAATTGTCCAATATATATTTTTTAAAATTCTTTTCCCACTCTCGGCTTCTTAATTCTTTTCTCCTTTTCCCTTCCTTTTTCTATTTTTCTTCTCTCGGCTTCCCTCCTCTCTTTTACTTTTTTTTCTTCCTTTCTTTTTGTTGGAAAATTTTCAAAATAAATGTGTCTTATGGTAAAGACATGTCCTATTAATTGTGTCTTATAGAAAAGGTACATTTCTCAAAGACATGTCTAATTAAATGATGTCTTGTTGTAAGGACATGTCCATTTAATTGTGTCTTGTAGAAAAATGTATCTTTTTACTAAATGATAGAACTTTTCATGGCAACATTTCACTTAGAGATGCATCATTTCATGGTGACATTTCATTTGAAATGGTGATGGTTCAATTTGGACCATTGATTAAAATCAAATCTAGATCCAATTGTTGGAAAAATATGCTCTTTAAAAGCATATGTGTTTATTTAATTGTAATAAACAATTTTTCTGATTAATAAAATAAATGAGGTATTTTATTCAAATATCTTAATTGCATTAATATTTGTATTAAAGTCCATTTAATCATATTATATGTATTTATGTGATCACTATGTGGATTCACAGAAGACATAAATACAAGTTATCTTATGATTAAATAAATTTAGTTCGCAGTTGATAAATAAAGTTTGGCACTTTATTTAGGTATAGACTGTAATAAATTCATTGAATGATTTGTCTTAATCATGTATGAATTTATTGATGTAGTGCGACTACATTGAACAGGATCACATATGAGATTTAATTAACTTTGTAATAACTGTCAGACTTATTAAATCTCATAGGCGTTGATTTTACTGTAATCTTAATCTTGAGTTAATTATGATTTTATGATTGTAATTGTTATTCCATTTGAGTTACCAATGGGCACGACACATCCTTGTGGTCAAGATTACCTGGTATCTTGGTGGGAGCAATTATGAGTATTGGAGATATCAATTTAATTAACGATGTGGTACAAAGGATTGTGCAGTAAAGAAATCAATGTGGCTTGAGACGAATTATTATTCGAGCGTACAATTATGGAAGTCGGTTCCAATCTTTTAGTGGAGTAGATTTGGAATTAAATAATTGGGCTAGTTTAATTACAGGCCTAATTATTGTAGCCACTATTGTATGTTCCCAAATGATCCTCGGGTTAGCTCATTTAATTGACTGCACCACTACTGGACTAATAAGTAAGATAACTAGCTATTTGGGTCAAAAGCCTAAATATATCATTTAGTGGGAGGCTCCATTTAATTAGCTTTTGTATAAGGGGCCTTATGTTATTTTACAAGGTGGGTCCCTTATTGAAAAAACAATTAAACGTGGGTTTTGTTTTGTGATTATTTGGAGCCTAGGGTTTTCACTAAAGGGTGATATAAAAGGCTTATTTTTTCCTAAAGAAAAAAAAAGAGCAGCTACTTTATACAGATCGGAGAATAAGATTTTTCTCTCTATTGTTGAGAGAAAAATTTTCTCGTGCTAGTTGCTTTGGTAGTGATAAAGGCGCCCACACGTCGAACTGAGTCATAACCTGGAAGATCATTGTTGACAGTTCGTGATCTAACAAGCGTGGTGGTGACGGATCGTGATCTAACAGGAGTGGTGGTGGCGGATCGTGATCTAGGAGCCTAAATCACTTCAGCGGAAAAACCAACTCGGATTTTCAAGGTACGATTTCTGGATTACGTATTCTTATATATTATATGAGAGCGGTCCTTAAAAGGTTTTATAAAATTTTAAAAACCTGATTTTTCCCCAACAATTGGTATCAGAGCCATCTCATATTAATATATAAGAATTTCGTATGAAATCATTCTTGAAATTTATGTATTAGAGTGGCACAATTTATTCAGATATATATCATTTGTTTAATATATGAATAAAGCATGTTTTGGTTTGTCTTAATTCATGGTTAGATTTTCTGTTGTATTTTTTCTTTGGATCTGTAACAAGAGGGGTAGTTTTTTATCACCATGTTTCCCTCTTGATTTATTTTACTGTTATAGAATTTTTGTAAGCCAAAATTGGCCTAGGAAATTTGTAAATTAATATCGGATTTTCAAGATCGGAGAGGCCGAAATTTTGAGCAACAAAACACGCACGCAGCGCTGGCTTGTGCGCGCAGCACGATGCAGCGCGCGCGCGGCGTGCGCGCGAGTTTGGTGTTGGTTCGGTGTCGGAGATGGCTGGAAATTGTGAACAGTGGCTGCCCTGGTGATGGCGGCTGGGGAAGAAGAAAGAAAGAAAGAAAAAATATGATTTTAGGGTTTCATGGTTTTTATCATGGAGTACCCTATGGTTTCATAATTTTTCGTTTGGGCAGATACGTTTTAATTTTTTGATTTTAAATCTAAAAACAGTTTTGGGCTTAAAGAATCCTAGTTTTAGGCCCAATTGTAATTTGGGCTTAATGGATTAAAAATGCATAGATAAAATTAAATACATTAAATTTATTTTTGGTCCAAAAGTTTTATTTTAATAAAAAAAATTAATTATTTATTTATTTCCTTTTAAAATTAAAATTGGACCAATTATAAATTTAAAAGCCAAATTTCCCCTAGTCCATTAACAAAAACAAGCTTATGGAAGATGGACATTGACAAGAAGCCCAATGAAGATTAGGCTTAGGGTTAATGTATTTTTCATTATTAGGAAAGCCATGAATTAAGATTATTTAATTGTTTTTCTATATGTTATGTTTTGGATGATAACATGCCATGATAACATGTCATATAGAATAGGTAGTGCCACTCTATGCATAATGATACATGTCATTCATTAATTATGAATTTCATTATATTGTTTGAAATTTGCACATGCTTAATAATATTTGATATCATCTAGATAATAATATAGGAAGCATGCAATTAACAATATGTATGTTTTAAAAAGGAAAAACCAATTTTAAAATATTGAGTGGGAGAGGACAAATTCAAGATAATTTTCCCACGGGCTCCATTGTTAGTTCAATAATAAAATTATATATATACCTCGACTTTATGATACGGTGATGCTCCCTTCGGAGGGTATATATATTAGATATTTTATTTGATGAACTTCTTTAAAGATAAAATTGAAATATTTTTCAATCGATTGTTCACCCCAACGGTGACTATTGAAATGAAAAATATCTAGATTGAAACAATGGTTATACACTCAACTAAAATTTGTTATTAACCTTCCCAACGAAGCTCTGTTAACAAATTTAGGCCCAAAAGGATAACGATAATTATTTATCATGTCTCTACATGAAAGTAAATAATCCAATGGGTAATTGGGTCTAGTAAGTATAGACATGACTTCCCCACCGGATAGCTTGTCAAAGCGGAACTAGATTATCGTTACAATAAATTAAAATGCATTTATGGTTTTATGCATTTTTGTCATTTATTGTGAATATTATTTCAAATTATTTATGCATGGATGTTTTATTTTTCAGAAAATGTCTTCCCTGAGCCCACTTACTATTATTCTGAGTCAAAACAAACTCACTGGAGAGAACTATATAGATTGGAAAAGAAATCTATTCATTGTCCTGACTGCTGAAAATTATAAATATGTCTTAACCCAGCCATGCCCCCCAGTTCCAGCGGATGATGCTCATAGAAATCAGAGGAGGCTTTATGAGAAATGGCAAAAGGCCAATGAAATGCAAAGTGCTACATTTTAGCCTCGATTTCTAATATTCTGCAGACCAAACATTAGAACTTGGAGACTGCCACTGAAATAATGGATAGTCTCCAACAGATGTTCGGGCAGAGTACTCGCTCTGCGAGACAAGCAGCGCTGAAAGGAATTATGAATAGTAAAATGGGGAAGGGCACAAGAGTTCGTGATCATGTCCTCAAAATGATGGACTATTTGAATGAGGCTGAGATTCAGGGAGCACAAATCGATGATAACTCAAAGATTGACATGGTGC
Organism: Citrus mangshanensis; assembly: GCA_030449895.1. Taxonomy (NCBI): domain Eukaryota; kingdom Viridiplantae; phylum Streptophyta; class Magnoliopsida; order Sapindales; family Rutaceae; genus Citrus; species Citrus mangshanensis. The sequence goes on from JASUUJ010000242.1 coordinate 685,954, forward strand.
TAGAATCTCTGCCAGAAACATTCAAGGAGTTTAAGGTCAATTATAATATGAACAAAAGAAACATGACCTTAACTGAATTGATGAACGAACTCCATTCTGCTGAAGAGATCTATCGTGCTGAGAAATCTCTGGGAAGCATAAATATTACTGAAAAAAGTTCATCTTCTGGGCCTAAGCTGAAAGGCAAAGGTAAGAAGAAAGGTGGGAAAAATAGACCGTCTACCAAGCAAGATGGCAAGCCGAAAGGCAAATGGTTCAAATGTGGACAGAAAGGTCACTGGAAAAAGGATTGCCCTAAGATTGTGAAATCAGGTATGGGAAATCTTTTTGTAATTGAGGCCTGTTTAGTTCAGAATCCTATTGACACTTGGGTGTTGGATTCAGGAGCAACTAATCCTATTTGTAATTCACTTTATTGGTTTCAGGAAACCAGGAAAATAAGTGAAGGAAGCGTCAAGCTGCAGTTAGAGACAGGATAGTTCGTGTCAGCAGTAAAGACTGGATCTGTTTTATTATCTTTTAATAGAGAGACTTTAGTTTTGAATAATTGTCTTTATGTTCCAGACATTAAGAGGAATTTAATTTCAGTAGCTTGTTTGTCAAAGCAAGGGTACACTGTAAATTTTGGATCCTCTGTTTCTATTTTTTATAATAAGAGACTTATTTGTTTTGGTACATTGGAAGATAATTTATATCATTTAAGTCCAATGATCCATTCTATGCATGACACAGTGATAAATAATGATGAGCATACACATTTATCTAAGAAAAGAAATATTTCTTCCAACCCATGTTATCTCTGGCATTTGCGCTTGGGTCATATAAACCAAAATAGGATACAGAGAATGATCAAAGATGGGCTCTTGGGTCCATTAGAAAATGAATCGTTGCCACTCTGTGAATCCTGTTTAGAAGGGAAAATGACCAAAAGGCCATTCTCGGCCAAAGGAGTACGTGCAACAGTACCACTTGAATTGGTACATACAGATGTATGTGGACCAATCAATGTACAAGCTCGAGGAGGTTATAAGTATTTCATCACTTTTACTGATGATTACTCAAGATACGGTTATGTTTATCTGATGCGTCGTAAGTCTGAAGCTCTTGAGAAATTCAAAGAGTATAGGGCTGAGACAGAAAAGCAATTAGATAAGAACATAAAGAAACTTCGATTTGATCGAGGTGGTGAATTTCTCTCAGGAGATTTCAAAGAGTATCTGGTTGAAAATGGGATTATATCTCAATTGACTGCCCCGGGAACACCATAACAAAATGGGGTAGCTGAAAGAAGAAATAGAACTCTTTTGGATATGGTGAGATCTATGCTTAGTTATTCATCATTACCAATCTCTTTTTGGGGACTAGCACTGGAAACTGCAGTTTACCTTTTGAACTTAGTTCCATCTAAGTCAGTGCCTAAAACCCCAATAGAATTATGGTCAGGTCGCAAACCAAGTTTACGACATGTCCGTATTTGGGGATCACCAGCACATGTGCTGAAACCAAAGGCAGACAAAATGGATTCACGTTTTGAGGTTTATATGTTTGTGGGGTATCCTAAAGGAACAAGGGGAGGTTTATTTTATAGTCCTCAAGATAGGAAAGTGATCGTGAGCACACATTTCACTTCCCTTGAGGAAGACTATATGAATAACTTCAAACCTAAGAGTAAGGTAATACTTGAAGAGCTGTCAGGTGATCAGGTTGATGCTCAGCTCTCAACGCCTGTTACAGAATAGGAAGAACAGCAACAACCAGATGATCAACACAGGATTAACCTTGAACATCCATCACTTTTAGAACCTCGTCGTAGTGGGAGGGTAACAAGGTTACCTGCGAGATACATGCTTTTGGAAGAAACCTATACGGCTATCTCAGATGAACATGTACAAGATCCCACTAGTTACAACGATAGAGATGTTGAATTTTGGAAAAAGGCCATGAATCAAGAAATGGAATCTATGTATTCCAATAAAGTCTGGGAACTTGTAGAGGCACCAAATGGGGTAAAACCTATAGGGTGCAAGTGGATCTACAAGAGAAAAAGAGGAGTAGACGGAAGGGTGGAAACATTTAAAGCAAGATTAGTAGCCAAAGGGTTTACTCAGAAAGAGGGAATCGATTATGAGGAAACTTTTTCTCCGGTTGCTATGCTTAAATCCATCAGGATTCTACTCTCCATTGCTGCAATGCTAGATTATGAAATTTGGCAAATGGATGTCAAGACTGCCTTTCTTACGGGCATCTTGAAGAAAACATCTACATGCAGCAACCAGATGGATTTATACAAAAAGGCCAAGAACACATGGTATGTAAGTTGCAGAAATCCATTTATGGATTGAAGCAAGCATCCCGGTCATGGAACATCAGATTTGATCAAGCGATTAAATCGTTTGGATTCATTCAGAACATTGATGAACCATGTGTGTACAAGAAAATTCAAGAAAAATCTGTAGCCTTCCTAATTCTTTATGTAGACGATATTCTCCTAATTGGAAACGATATAGGAGTATTGACTACAATAAAGAGTTGGTTAGCAAAACAATTTGATATGAAAGACTTGGGAGAGGCAAGTTATATTCTTGGTATCAAGTTACTATGAGACCGGAAGAATAAAACTTTAGCCTTGTCTCAAGCGGTCTATATCGATAAGATATTGGCTAGATTTAGCATGGAAAATTTCAAGACTGGTTTATTACCATTCAGACATGGAATTACATTCTCTAAAGATCAATCACCTAAAACATCTGAAGAGATAAAGAGAATGAGACGAGTTCCCTATGCAGAAGCTGTGGGAAGTCTTATGTATGCCATGCTTTGCACTAGGCCAGACATCTGTTTTGCGGTAGGGAATCAATCTAATCCTAGACCTGAACACTGGACTGCGGTCAAGCATATAATGAAGTATCTGAAAAGAACTAAAAATTATATGCTTGTGTATTCTGGTGATGAACTCATTCCAGTAGGTTACACTGATTATGACTTTATGTCAGATAAGGATTCCAGAAAATCAACTTCCGGCTATGTGTTTACATTGGGAAGTGGAGCTATTAGTTGGAGGAGTGTGAAACAATCTTGTATCACAAACTCCACAACTGAAGCTAAATATGTGGCTGCATCCGAAGCTGCAAAAGAAGCTGTATGGCTCCGCAAGTTCCTACAAGATCTTGAGGTGGTACCTGCTGTAACTGCACCACTTAAACTATTTTGCGATAATAGTGGTGCGGTAGCTCAATCTAAGGAACCAAGGAACCACAAGAAACAAAAACATATTGAGAGGAAGTATCATCTTATAAGGGATATAGTGCAGAGAGGTGATGTGGAGGTTACTCGACAAACTTGCGATCATTTTACTAAGGCCATACCTGGGAAACCTTTTAACTTACACTTAGAATCCATGGGCATGCGTAAGATGCCAAATATGCTTTGAGAGCTAGTGGGAGATTGTTGGGAAAATATGCTCTTTAAAAGCATATGTGTTTATTTAATTGTAATAAACAATTTTTCTGATTAATAAAATAAATGAGGTATTTTATTCAAATATCTTAATTGCATTAATATTTGTATTAAAGTCCATTTAATCATATTATATGTATTTATGTGATCACTATGTGGATTCACAGAAGACATAAATACAGGTTATCTTATGATTAAATAAATTTAGTTCACAGTTGATAAATAAAGTTGGGCACTTTATTTAGGTATAGACTGTAATAAATTCATTGAATGATTTTTCTTAATCATGTATGAATTTATTGATGTAGTGCGACTACATTGAACATGATCACATATGAGATTTAATTAACTTTGTAATAACTGTCAGACTTATTAAATCTCATAGGCGTTGATTTTACTCTAATCTTAATCTTGAGTTAATTATGATTTCATGATTGTAATTGTTATTCCATTTGAGTTACCAATGGACATGACACATCATTGTGGTCAAGATTACCCGGTATCTTGGTGGGAGCAATTATGAGTATTGAAGTTATGGATTAACAATATAGAATTTGTACAACACATCTCTTGATGGGTTTTCGGCACTTGATCATAGAATTCTCTGGCCAGAGTGCGTCAACATATTTAATATGTTGAAAATGATCATTAGAGAAAACCAGTAAGGATCAAGGAATAAGATGTTATTAAATTGGTTGGACAGTTGAGATATCAATTTAATTAACGATGTGGTACAAAGGATTGTGCAGTAAAGAAATCAATGTGGCTTGGGACGAATTATTATTCGAGAGTACAATTATGAAAGTCGGTTCCAATCTTTTAGTGGAGTAGATTTGGAATTAAATAATTGGGCTAGTTTAATTACAGGCCTAATTATTGTAGCCACTATTGTATGTTCCCAAATGATCCCCGGGTTAGCTCATTTAATTGACTGCACCACTACTGGACTAATAAGTAAGATAACGAGCTATTTGGGTCAAAAGCCTAAATATATCATTTAGTGGGAGGCTCCATTTAATTAGCTTTTGTATAAGGGGCCTTATGTTATTTTACAAGGTGGGTCCCCTATTGAAAAAGCAAATAAACGTGGGTTTTGTTTTTTGATTATTTGGAGCCTAGGGTTTTCACTAAAGGGTGATATAAAAGGCTTATTTTTCCCTAAAGAAAAAAAAGAGCAGCCACTTTATACAGATCGGAGAATAAGATTTTTCTCTCTATTGTTGAGAGAAAAATTTTCTCGTGCTAGTTGCTTTGGTAGTGATAAAGGCGCCCACACGTCAAGTGCAGATCGAACCTGAGTCATAACCTGGAAGATCATTGGTGACAGTTCGTGATCTAACAAGCGTGGTGGTGACGGATCGTGATCTAACAGGAGTGGTGGTGGCGGATCGTGATCTAGGAGCCTAAATCACTTCAGCGGAAAAACCAACTCGGATTTTTAAGGTACGATTTCTGGATTACGTATTCCTATATATTATATGAGAGCGGTCCTTAAAAGGTTTTATAAAATTTTAAAAACCTGATTATTCCCCAACACTAATGGCCATGAATGAAGGGGTATCATGAAAGTTGATAACCCAAATGAGGGGGCACAAGTATATCTATAAATAGGGGTCATGTTTAAGCCATTTAAATATGAAATGAATGATCCTACACCACTCTTTTCTTAGCATTCCTTTCTAGTACGAATTTCAACACAAAACACTCATTTCTTTTGTGCATTCACATTCCAATATATTGTTTTCTGCAGGAACAATATATTGTTTCTTGGCAGGCTTGCAACATTCAAGAGCATTCTGGTTTGCTTTCGTCGATACACAACTCAAGCAAACAAACAAGTGCTTCATTGTATCCTGGAGGCGTATTTGCTTAACCCATGTGCATCACTCAATTGGTGGGGGCAAATAACGTCTTAAGGAAAGCAACATTTGTAACGTGCCTTGAAGCACACAAAATTTCTGCAGTTTCTTCCTACATATAGAGTTAGTTGTAAACACATTACTTTACATAATAAAGTTCCACCATTATTGTTGTATTTCTCTACATTTGCCATTCCCCACAAATTTTACATCCAACAATCTTAAGACGTTAATTCTGCAACAATGGCACCAAGTTCATCTCTTCAACAATTCGCAGTAGATTTTGTGAAATTGGAGCATTTCGATGGTGGCAACTTTATTCGTTGGCAGAAAAAGTTGCATTTCTTGTTGACAAGCCTCAATGTGGTCTATGTTCTCACAACACCAAAGCCTCAAGAACGTGAGGATGAGACATTAGGGGAAACCAGAGTGCGACATAAGTGGGAGCAAGATGACTACGTGTGTAAGGGACACATTTGCAATGCCATGTCTGATACTTTGTTTGATCAATATCACAACAAACCTACAGCAAAAGAGATATGGGAGTCATTAAGAGGCTAAGTACATGATGGAAGATTCCATAAGTACGAAATTCTTGGCTTCTAAATTTTTTAATTATAGAATGGTTGATAATAGACTTGTGGTTGAACAATATAATGAGATTTTGCATATTCTTGATCAATTCAACCAACATAACATGAAAATGGATGAGTCTATTATTGTCTCTTCAATTATTGATAAACTTTCTCCCTCTTGGAAAGACTATAAGAAAAGTCTTAAACATAACAAAGAGGAAATTAGTCTGGATGGCTTAGGTCAAAGTCTTCGTATTGAAGAGGAACTCAAGCTTAATAGTTTTGAGGATCAGACTACTACGTCCTCTAAAATTAATGTCGTAGAGGAAGGGAAGGAGTTTAAACATTCTAACCACCCTAAGAATAATCAAAAGAGAAAGTTTGATTCCAAAGAGAATCAAAACAATAAGAAGAAAAAGAAGGGTACATGCCACCACTGCAGAAAACCTGGCCACTTCAAAAGAGATTGTCGACTTCTGAAGAAACAAAAGGAAGTTTCGAACACAAATTTTGTGGCCATGATATCTGAGATTAATGCTCTTGAAGATGATAATGCATGGTGGATAGATTCTGGTGCAACCAAGCATGTATGCAAGGATCATAGCCTTTTCAAATCTTATAAAGCAATGGATGATGGAAGTGTTCTTTACATGGGAAATTCCTCCACTGCAATAGTTAAAGGAAAAGGCAATGTGCAACTAGAGTTTACTTCTGGAAAAACTTTAACTCTTACTGATGTTTATCATGTTCTTGAAGTTAGGAAAAACCTTATATCTGGTAGCCTTCTTAATAAGTTTGGCTTCAAACTTGTTTTTGAGTCAAACAAATTTATATTATCTAAGGGTGGTACCTTTGTTGGGAACGGATACATGTATGAAAGAATGTTTAAACTCAATATCAATAATATGAATGTTTCTTGTGCTTATATGGTTGATTCATTATCTTTGTGGCATAATCGTTTAGGACATGTGAATATTAGAAGATTGCATGATATGGCTAATTTAGAGTTAATTCCTAAGCATGAAAATGATATGCATGAAAAATGTAAAGTATGTGCACAGACTAAAATACAAGATCTCCTTTTCCAAAAAATGAAAACATCTTCGTTATTGCATTTAATTCATAGCGATGTGTGTAATATGCATAGTAATCCTTCTAAAGGTGGAAAAAAAATATTTTGTAACATTTATTGATGATTTTTCAAAATATTGCTATGTGTATTTATTACATTCTAAAGATCAAGTGTTAGAAAAATTTAAAACTTATAAAAATAAAGTTGAGAATTTTTGTGACACTAAAATTAAATGCTTTAGAAGTGGTAAAGGAGGTGAATATATTTTTTCTGAATTTTGTGAATCTGTTGGCATTGTACATGAAACTAGCACTGTATATACTCCACAACAAAATGGCGTAGTTGAAAGGAAAAATAGGAAATTAATAGAAATTGGTCAAAAGCGTGATGCTAATAATGAGCAAAATCATTTGAGAAGAAGTAAAAGAATAAGGACTATAAAATCTTTTGGACCAGATTTTATAGTCTATCTAGTTGAAGGGACAAGAGACTCACAATCAAAACAGACCATGATCACATCTACTATAGAGTCTGATCCCCTCACCTATGAAGAGGCAATGAAGTCTCAAGATGCTGCTTTTTGGAAAGAGACCATTAATGATGAAATGGACTCTATTGTGGGTAATAAGACTTGGAAATTAGTTGATTTACCACCTGGCTCTAATCCTATAGGTTGTAAATGGATTTTCAAAAAGAAGAAGAAAGTTAATGGAACAATTGAAAGATTTAAAGCAAGACTAGTAGCAAAAGGCTTTACACAAAAAGAATGCCTTGATTATTTTGATACTTATGCACCTGTTGCAAGAATTGCTACTATTAGAGTCTTGATTGCTTTGGTTTCAATTTATCAATTTGAAATCCATCAAATGGATGTAAAAACAGCTTTCTTAAATGGAGAATTAGATGAGGAAATTTACATGAAACAACCAGAAGGCTTTGTTATGCCAGGACAAGAACATAAAGTTTGTAAACTAGTCAAGTCTTTATATGGTCTTAAACAAGCTCCAAAGCAGTGGCACGAAAAGTTTGACAAAGTGATTGTCTCAAATGGATTTAATATTCATGAATCTGGTAAGTGTGTCTATAGCAGATTCAATGGAAATAAAGGTGTGATTATTTGTTTATATGTAGATGACATGTTAATTTTTGGTACTGATAGTGAGAGCATTGAACTCACTAAATTATTATTGTCATCTAATTTTGATATGAAAGACATGGGACTTGCTGATGTGATTTTGGGGATTAAAATTATAAAAAATGAAAATGGCCTAGTATTGACCCAATCACATTATTTTGAGAAAATTTTAAAGAAATTTAATTATTATAATTGTAAATCTGTGTCAACACCTTTTGATTCAAACATAAGAATGTATCCTAACACCGGCAGATCAGTATCTCAATTAGAATATGCACGTATTATTGGGTGTCTTATGTATGCGATGACTTGTACTAGGCCTGATATTGCTTTCGCTGTTGGAAAGCTCAGTAGATATACTAGTAATCCAAGCCAAGCACACTGGCAAGCAGTATACATAATTCTAAAATATTTAAAACATACAATGGATTATGGTATATACTACACTGGATATCCTTCAGTTTTGAAAGGATTTTCGGATGCTAGTTGGATTACTGATCGAGATGATCATACATCCACAAGTGGTTGGATTTTTAATCTTGGTGGAGGAGTTATTTCATGGAGCTCAAAGAAGCAAACTTGTATAGCAGACTCCACCATGGCTGCAGAATTTGTAGCTTTGGCTTCATGTTGCAAGGAAGCTGAATGGTTAAGGAATTTGCTTATAGAAATTCCTATTTGGCCTAAACCAATGCCTCCTGTATCTATTCACTGTGATAGTGAGGCAACTTTATCAAGAGCATAGAGTCAAATCTATAATGGAAAGTCTAGGCACATTGGTCTAAGACATAGTTATGTAAGACAATTACTTACAGATAGAGTAATCACAATTGACTTTGTGAAATAATGCCAAAATTTGGCAGACCCCTTAACTAAAGGCCTTGCAAGGGATATTGTATTTAAAACTTCTAAGGGGATGGGACTGAAGCCAGCATCATCTTATCACCAATGATGGAAACTCAACCCAACACTTGAAATATCAAGATCTTGGGTTCAATGAGCAAAAGTACATCATATGTTGTGATAGCAAGCACTATAATATTTTTAGATGCGATCCCAAAGGTTAGTGCTTGATACCTGTAACATATGGTAAAGGTTAAGCTACTTAGCTTTTAATAGACTTATAAATGTTTTAGTTACAAGGACATTCTAGATAAGTCTACCTATGTGAGTGTAGGAGGTGGTGCCGCTTCCTATGTAACTTGGCTGGTTACTAAAGCGCTCATGAAAACAGGATATAGACACAGGGCCAATCCACGTGTCGGCTAAGGAATACTTGAGAATTTGAAAACTTATGTGTGAGATATATCCGGTTAGTCGATTAAGGTCGCTAGTTCAAAGCTTGCCTACCATGCCACCTTGATTAACTTTGATGTATTGTCACTAAGTGAAGGTTCAAGTCCAAAAGACACCTTCATCTATGCATAAGTTTTCCAAGCCTGTGCAAGATAATTTTTCAAAATTCATTTATTTTGAAAATGGTGGGGGATTGTTGGAAAATTTTCAAAATAAATGTGTCTTATGGTAAAGACATGTCCTATTAATTGTGTCTTATAGAAAAGGTACCTTTCCCAAAGACATGTCTAATTAAATGATGTCTTGTTGTAAGGACATGTCCATTTAATTGTGTCTTGTAGAAAATGTATCTTTTTACTAAATGATATAACTTTTCATGGCAACATTTCACTTAGAGATGCATCATTTCATGGTGACATTTCATTTGAAATGGTGATGGTTCAATTTGGACCATTGATTAAAATCAAATTTAGATCCAATGGCCATGAATGAAGGGGTATCATGAAAGATGATAACCCAAATGAGGGGGCCAAGTATATCTATAAATAGGGGTCATGTTTAAGCCATTTAGATATGAAATGAATGATCCTACACCACTATTTTCTTAGCATTCCTTTCTAGTACGAATTTCAACACAAAACACTCATTTCTTTTGTGCATTCACATTCCAATATATTGTTTTCTGCAGGAACAATATATTGTTTCTTGGCAGGCTTGCAACATTTAAGAGTATTCTGGTTTGCTTTCGTCGATGCACAACTCAAGCAAACAAACAAGTGCTTCATTGTATCCTGAAGGCGTATTTGCTTAACCCATGTGCATCACTCAATTGGTGGGGGCAAATAACGTCTTAAGGAAAGCGACATTTGTAACGTGTCTTGAAGCACACAAAATTTCTGCAGTTTCTTTCTATATACAGAGTTAGTTGTAAACATATTACTTTACATAATAAAGTTCCACCATTATTGTTGTATTTCTCTACATTTGCCATTCCCCACAAATTTTACATCCAACACTTTTTCTTCTCTTTTCTCTTCTCTTTTTCTCTCGGTTTTTCTTTCTTCTTATTTACCTTTTCTTTTCTTTTCTTTCTTTCTTTCTTTCTTTCTTTTTCTTTTGTTTTCTTCTCTGTCTCTGCTTTCCTCTCGGTTGCAATTTGATAAATGAAGCAGCTGCCAATATTTAACACTTTATATCCAACCAAGTAGCTCTCAATTTTTAATAGATATAAGCACCGATTCAAGCAAGCAAGTGAAGCATGCAGCTGGCTGCTTCCAATTCAATATAACAGAGAAATAAGTAAATCATAAGTTTTAAAACAATATGAAGACATTTTTAATTTTTATGATAGCAGGAGATAATGACGAGAAAAACGTCACACATGAAGAGGTTTGATCATAAGACCCACGAAAGGACAAACACAAAATCACATGCTACTTTACATATTGACCTTAAATCTTAAGGTGGTTGGTGAAGCATAATCTGCCAATGGAGGCAATGTTACACACATATTACCCGAATCAATTGAAAATCTTAATGTTGAGAGCTCTCAGTTGAAATACCAAATCTACGATGTTTACAACATAAAAAAAGCAAAAAGAGAGCAACATCTTCAAGTCAAGATGAGACAGTATCGAAATTGGATAACTTGTGAAATAAAAAAAAATTGTCTCTACAAACATATGTAAATAGAAAAAGAACACTGGGTCCCCACTCCCCATCCTATGCATTCTGTCCTTGATCTTCATTAAATCCAACTGAAAACTACCCTCATCATGTCAACTGAAAATTTAGTCCCTTGCTCATATTTGTAACAGAACGAGTTGACTCCAAGAAAATCTTCAAAGCCAATATCTTTCTTGTAGTGCTCTCAAAAATACTCTCTCACCGTCCCTGTTTCCCTGCAGAAATTAAAACAATATCCTGCTATTTATTCCCACACACTATCTGAGAGATCTTCATTAAATTTCTTTGTTTAAAAACATAAAGCCACACAGATTTTCCAATCTACACGTAGTTTGAGAACGAAAGTGAGGAAGTTCCTGATTCTCAAGAATATTAGCGGAACTAAATTTTTGCCTGCAGAGTACTTTCTGAAAAAATGACCTTCGGTCCAACATTATATATATAATGCAAGAGTAGATACAATAAGTAAACAAATAAAAAGGAAATGAAGTACCAAATGCAAATTTAAAGAACATAGATTGAAATTGAGAAGCGTACTTACAAACAAAATTCAGCGACAATAATACCCCCTGGGATGTGCCTTCCGTCGAGTTGTCTAAATCTTTTAGGTCGAGGTTCCTCATCGTGATCATCACAGCAGCCACTTCCACTGGCTTCAGCTGCCCCAACATATTCTGCAAGGCTTCGCTTTGATGTTGTGGCTAATTCCAGATTTGATCCAACAAAATCGCGATTGAATTCATTTAGATTATAAGCATTAAAACGACTCCATCGGTTTGCCGTTTGGTCGAACTCCTCCACTTCGCGCATATAAACTGGATGGAAGCCACAACTCTTTACATCCAATCCTGGGCTCCACGTGCTTGTAAATGACAACTCAATATGATTAGAATCAAAATGCCACCTACTATCATAGCATTGTTGTCGGGACAAATAGAGTAGCCACAGATGGTCTGACTCCGAAACAGCTTGACCGAATTTCTCTTTAAAAGAAATATAATATGTAGGCCTATTATGAGAACCGATCATTTGGCAGTCCAACTGATGTCCGGGCCATAGTTTTTTCGTACGAGTTGAATGTTTCGGGAGATGAAAAACACAGCAAATAGCATATCCCACAACCTTATCCATATTATACAAATATGAAGGCCTTGTGACTGCTATAGAAGAACCCTCATTCTGATACATGAACCACTTTGGAATTTCACTTCCAGGAACAACAATGCTGAAATCTTTTAATGGACCTGACACTGCCTGCAACCAAAAAATTAAAAAAATGAACGAGTCCATACCATTGCTTAATTTTTTTAGGCATAATTTTGGCGTAGCTAGAAGACTGACCTCGAGGTACTCTTGTAGCATCGAAAATGCCAAACCATTGTTTCCCGGAAATTTCAAGCTGTCTACACAATCAATTAATGTGTATTCGGACTTGCATAGTTTTAATGCACCTAATAATGTCACCAACGAAGTACAACCATTCACATTAACTCTTTTTACGTTGGGTGGAAGTTGTGGCAGAGATTGAAGGCTTTTACAATCTTCCAACTCTAGTTCTTCAAGATTGAAAAGACCGTCAATACTTGCTGGCAACCTAACAAAACTGTTTTTACTCAAATACAACGCTTTTAATGAGCATAAGTTGCCAATATCATTTGGGATTACTCCTTCCCCTAGACTACAGTCACGGAGATCCAATTTTGTCAAAGAGCACAAACCTGACAGAGAAGGCAGCATCAAAGGTACAGGATATGAGCTCTTTGCCATCAAATTAAAGGGAAAGTGAAAATGCCATGATGTAGATAATGGTGGGCCATTACACTCAGAAAAAGAGAGTGTTCTAAGATTCTTCATAAGAAAAATGGAGGATGGAGGTCGTCTTATAGCTGTTCCACTTATATCAAGTTCTTCCAAACTTTCTACTTGCCCAACTGTCTCTGGCACATTTTCAAGTTTGAAGCAGCCTGAGAGATTCAAAGTTTTGAGAGATTTCAAACCTTTTATACTGTTGGGAAGTCTCACGAGATTTTTGCAGTTATTTAAATTCAACAATTCAAGCCCCATCAAAAGTTCAATAGATGGTGGCACTTCTGTAATGGAAGTTCCATCTAGATAGAGCTCGGACAGGTCTTCCATACTTGCCACAATCTCTGGAAAAGTCTTCAGTTTCGAGCAACCAGAGAGCTCCAGATTTCTTAGACATTTTAAACTGCTTATAGTAACTGGCAGACTCGAGAGATTTTTGCAGCCTTTCAAAGTCAACTGAACAAGTCCAGATAGAAGTTCAATTGATAGCGGCAATTCTTTGATATCAGTTTCATTTAAAAGAAGTTCCTGCAGACACTTCATACCTCCCGCAACGCATGGAAATTTCTTCAATTTCAAGCAACTAGAAAGAACAAGTGTTTTAAGCGATTTCATAAAAATCTTGCCCGGAAGAGTTGTAAGACTTGTACAACCTTTCAAGTTCAACAAAATGAGCTTATTGTGAAGCAGCAAAGATGGGTGAATCTCACGCAACCTTGTACATCCTTCAAGATCCAACTCCTCCAAATTTGGCACTTCCGTGAAGTCTGGTGTCTTAATCAGATTCTTCGAATGGCTGAGTTTCATGACTTTCAACACGTTTAAAGGCTGTTGAAAACAAAAGGGTGCTACAATGATATTTTTTAATTCATATACAGCTATAATAATAAAATTGTAATAAACAATTATTCAATTAAAAAATATAAATTACTGACAAAATTAATGATCTTACTTTGGTTCCCTTCCACAATTCTTCAACGCAGTTGTAACACATTTTAAACTCCACAATTTTATCCAATTGTAAATCTGATGGCAAAGATTTCCAAGGATATTGATGCCAATCAAGTAACCGCAATTTGTTAGAGAGGTATTCAAGGCCTTGAGGAAGCTGCATATTACATATTTTGAGCAATCGTAGGTTGGTCATCTTCGAAAATGCTTTCGGACTAGCACTTAAATGCACTTTATCTTTGAGAAAGTAATAATCATCAACTATTATTCCTTCAACTACTTCACTTCCCTGAAAATTATAAGCAAAATAGTTCATTAGAGATTTTACTAGGTAAAAGACAAAAAATTCCCAATCCTCTTTATCGGTCACTTACTGTGTTTTGTGACAATACATGGCATACGTCTGCTTCCTCCCACAATCTGCTGCGTTTTCCAGGCTCCTCTGGGGACTGTCTCCTAACAATTTGTCGACCCATTTCCTGTAACAAATCATGCATCCACAGTTTGTCGTCCTCACATACTGTTAATAGAGATTGTTCAATGAGAACACTAATGCCAATTACTGGTTCAAAACCACAGCTGTTGAGAATTTTCGATACGTAATCTCTCTTCTCCCCTTTAAAGAAACAGGCAACATCGAGAAATATTTCCTTCTCTGCTTCCTTCAGCCCATCAAAACTTATTTGGAGTACATCTAGAATCTCATTTTCAGGTTCTCTTTTTAGTCTTTCCAAGGTACTTGTCCACTCGTCCACAGGTCTACCAAACAAAAATGAACCCAAAACCTTTAGAGCTAATGGAAGACCACTAGCATACTTTACAACTAGTTGAGATAGATGAACATATTCTTCCCTGGGCTTCTGGGTTTCAAAGGCTTTCAAACAAAAGAGTTCGAATGCCTTATAATAACTTAGTGCCTCAAGCTTGTAAACTTCCTCGACTCGATGCAACTTCAACAAATGTTCATCCCTCGTTGTTATTATGATTCTGCTGCCCGGACCAAACCAATCACGCTTTCCAGCTAATCTTTGTAGTTGCTCAACATTAGCCACATCATCGATTACGAGAAGGACCTTTTTTTGTCGCAGCCTACTTCCTATCATGTTAATCCCATCGTGGACATTTCGTATGCTATTGTCTGCAAGCTTCAGTAAATCAGAAAGGAGCTGCTTTTGCAAAGAGATTACACTCCGTTCTTTTTCAGATTTTTCTCTAACATCGGCAAGAAAACTACTTCCATCAAACTCATGGGACATCAAGTCATAAGCAACTCTTGCAAGTGTTGTCTTTCCTAGACCTCCCATACCCCATATCCCTATCATACGAACATCAATGGACCCCGTACCCATAAGAAACCTTAGTTTCTCCAAGCGTGATTCTATTCCTACTAACCCCTTAGCAGTCTCTGGCTTTGTACGAATTTTACTTGATATCACATTGACAATTTCCTCAATAAATTCAGACTCATTGCTGTAGATTGAAAACAACAAGAAAAAATTGCTATTGTTAAATTAAAGTTTGTGTGAACGAAGTAAAAGATCAATTCCATATTATTTATAAAATCCAAACCACACAAT
Organism: Citrus mangshanensis; assembly: GCA_030449895.1. Classification (NCBI taxonomy): domain Eukaryota; kingdom Viridiplantae; phylum Streptophyta; class Magnoliopsida; order Sapindales; family Rutaceae; genus Citrus; species Citrus mangshanensis. Next base: position 701,367 of record JASUUJ010000242.1, read on the forward strand.
ATCCGTTTCATCAAATAGAAGTCACATAATCAAGTAACATGTTATTATTACGTGGGTCAGAAACAACTAGAATGAGAAAATTCAATTTCTTCTGCTGCTTTCTTCTCATGTACATATTATTTCTTTCTATAATTAGGTAAATTAGATTAAAAGAGAATTTATATCAATTTTTGATAAGAACATTTATTACACACATGAAATCAATTAGATGATGATGATAGACATCCTAAATTATGTGGCATTCATTAGGTAGTTGATAATTCTTTAGAAGATTCAACTGAGATAATTATTTTATCTCAAGAATCAACTGATTAACAGAGCACAAAGCATCACAAGATATAAATGTACCGTCTTCAAAAGTTCAAAATACAATAATTTAACGTATCAACGTCTGTAGCTATTCCTTTGCAAATATTAGTTCATTTATAGCACTACTATTTTAATAACGACACATCATATGATATACACACGTATTAAACAGAAGCTGTTTAATTGAAAACAATGTTGAATCACGAATACTAAAATTTGTTTTGTGGTTACTTATCATGCCGAACAACAACAAAAAATAATAATAATAATTGAGAGTAAGAATGATTACCTATCCTTCAATTCCCAACCAGATTTATTGGCCACCACTTTTAAAGCGTCTCTCCACTTTTGCACCTTTTCTATATTATCCTTAAAATTTTCTTCGTGTTTAGCAAAAGCTTTTCCAAAATTTGCTGTTTGTTTCCTCACCACAGTTGGTTCCACATCATAGAAAATTGGAAAAATTTGATCTTCTTTGTTTTTGCATTCAACAATCTTAGCAAGTTCATCCAAGCACCAAGTGGAAGAAGCATAATTTTTTGAGAGAACAATAATAGAAACTCTTGATTCTTCAATTGCTTTAAGGAGTTCTGGTGAAATGGATCCTCCTTTCTGTAGTTCTTTATCATCCCTGAATGCATAAATCCCTTTATTTTTTAAAGCAGTATAGAGATGACCTGTGAAGCTTTTACGAGTGTCTTCTCCTCTAAAACTTAAGAATGCATCATATTTCCCATAAGACATGGTTTGGATGCTCGTGAAAGCCATTATATTTGTCCTGAAATTTAGAATAAAAAATGTGACATTCTTGGAACAATACAATGCAGACAACATGATTCATCCAAAATTATGGGCATCCGAAAAGGATAATGTACATATCAAGTGATAATTAATTTCGGATGTTTTTGGTGCGCCATATTATATTACATAAGCTGTATTTGCATTAAATAAAATATTTTCTATTAGAATTTTGATATTTTATACTATTACTTACATTAAATGTGTTATTTAACTTTCTCAATAAAAAAAAATTGAAAAATTATCAATAAAGTAGTACTTTTTATTTCAGTAAATAATAAATAATTAAATAATGAAAGTAAAATAAATAAAATGATCTTATATAATTAAATAAAATAGTGTGCCCATATGTCGTTTAGAAAGAATTAAGAAGAACATTAAGGTTACAACTAATATGGATTGACATTATATATAAACAAAGAACCTGGCGAATACTTAGTCCTAATAAATTATTTGCGCATAGATCGCAATTTTTTAGTTAAATTTTGAGAGAGATTGAGAGAAGCTGACAGAAACTGAAAATTTGCCCTTTTTCAATTAAATAAATTAATTGACAACAAATTGTAATTAAATATTGTTTGAAGACAAAAAAATTACTAATATTAATTAGAAGTTAATAAGAGAGTGCTTCTGATTTCGAAATCAATGATCTTCTTCTTAAACAAAATAAACAGGTCCACAGCTTCTTATTTACTTTCTTTACCAAAAAGAAAAAAAAATTATACTTAATAAATCCCAAAATGTAATTAGAAATTTTTTTCAGATGCTGATTGGAGAGTGTGTGTACCCACCTCTACTTAAGCAAATCTTTTCTAAGTAACTATAAGGAAAGGCAAAGAATTCATATAAAATTAACATTCAAGCTTTCTTTCAAATTTTACACATACAGGATATGCAAATTAGTTCTGAAAATAAAAGAGAAATTACAAGATAAAACTTAAAGCTTACTAGAACTCCAATGAAGTATTTGCTCAAAGGAAAGAAGTTAATCAAATCATGCAACTTCTAGCTCCTCATCCTCAGCTCTGTTGTATGATTGTATTCCAGATTAAAGCAAGTCTTAGTGTTGACTGACTTGCATAATTATTTATTCGATATAAACTTCCACTTGCGTAATTGATTATTCGTTATAAACTTCCACTTGTCTTAATTAATTATCCAAGGAATTGTTAATTATCATAAACTTCTTCACAGGGCTGTCACTATCATAGAAAATAATGTGCTTCTTTAGTTTATTCAATAGGCTAGAAAACTGCCCTTCGAGCATCTTCCGAGAAATTGTTTATGAAATAGAACTATAAATAAGTACAGTAATAAGTATATATAAATTGGCAACGACTACGTTGCATTAGGGTAACAAACCCCATTATTTGTCCTTTAGTTAAACGACCGTTGGATATGAATATCCAACGATTGAGATTTGAGAATGAGAAATATAGCACATGGAAGTGACTAGAGTAGTCGGTAATAGGTCAGTAAAACTTCCGACAAATTGGTGAAAAATATATAATTTAGAGTTATATAATTTAGAATAAGTTTAGCTGAGTCTTTTTTACCAATTTATCAGCCTGAACTTTTTTACCAATCCTATGTAATTTAGAATAAGCTTATTTGACCTACTAAAAGAAAATATGTTCAGTCAGATTGCAATGGGCATATTAGTTTATTGTTCACTCATAGCAATGCAATTCATCAATTATGACCCAAAAACTCGCACGCGTAATAATGGATACAAAATGAGAGAATGCTGCAATGAAACAGAGATTCAATTATGGAAACAAAACAAAGGATTGCTTCAATTTGGTCCAACATTATATAATTTTGTGATCGAGATTCAAGGAATTCTGCCAATGCTATCTTCAATGGTCAAGTAAATTGAGTTAAACTCTCAAGTCACTGATATTTTAAATATGAGACTAGAGTTTTTTTTTTTTTTTAATTGCTTGGAAAAAAATTCAGCTCGGAAAAAAATTCAAGTATACATATAGTATAAATATCAAAAGTTATCTTAAAACCATACACGTAACGTCCTAATGTAATTATTTAATATTAAAAATTTGTAATATCAAGATTACATATAAAAGTAATTTTTCAACTTTTTTTTCCTTATAAATCTGTATAAAACATGAACACCTTTTGATACTTGTGATATCTAATTGAATTTTTATCAAAAAGTTCTGTACCTTTTCAATTTCATTCAAACATTAAATTTTATTAAAAAAAATAGTATTTTCTTTAAACCTTGTACGATGCTTCGAGACAATTTCATGTTAATTACGGAGTATCGAGAAAGCACAGTTTTTAGTTATTTGAAACGTGAAACGTACAAGTGTTTATTGTAAATTTCAATAGATTGACACCGGAAAAGGGGGAGCATACTTTGCCATAGACCATAGTTCTCTAGGAACAATCACATTCTTCAAAAAAGAAATTAAAAAGTAACAAGTTAGAGAGCTTCAGGTTGAATGGTAATAATTAAATTTCACATATAAGAAAGAACGCTAAAGATTAAACAATAATAGTTAAGTATGAACAAACATACCATCCCCAACACTCTAGAGAACTAATGGAACTTAGCAAGAAGTTCAACAAATCTAGCATACCATTGCATATCGATATTCCTGGAGTCAAATGGAGATCAAATTCTGACAAAGACAAGTCATTTGATGAGAAGCGTAGAAAATCACGAAAATATCTAAATAGATTAGAATCTTCTCCTAATTTGAGTTCCCTTAAATTTTTAAAAATCTTATTTCACGCGTCATATAATAATAGTGTATGGATAGAATTTTAATTTTTAATATTTATTTTTTAACTATCAATCAAAGTGTGGATTTCTATTCAGTAGAAATTCAGACCAGGAGAGGATCTTAATCATATATAAACATGCTCAAAATGGAAGTCTCAATCTTATGCGCAATGTCTTGAGATAGAGACTTGAATTTTGTGATTTCTAGTAAATGGGAGATGCACTGTATATATATATATATATATATAAAAGAAAAAAACACTTACTCATCTTTCTTTTATGTAAAAGATGAAATATATTTAAAAACTTACAGTCCCAAAGTCCCTTCGTCTTGAAAACAAGTTCACCCCAAACCCTGTTAACTTTTAGGAGAATAAAAGAGAAGTACAAAATTATATAATATCAATTGATCATGAAAATTGACCTCCGTTTCATGAAAAAAAACTCCTCATCTCCATTCGAATTGCTAAAGTCCAAACTCAATAATCGGTGGTTATCAAGGACAGCCTTTAGATTTATAACAAAGTATTCTGGTTAGCAGCAAATGGCATTGTGTTTTTCACAATTTGGGGGCAGCCTAACCCCGCTTTTTGTTATACTATTCTTCTTCTTTGCTCCTACTCTCCTGCAGTCTCTTCCTTTTGCCTGTGTGGGTATAGTCAAGGATTTCTTTGTATTTTGAGAACGAACTTCATATGGAAACCAGTTAGGACGGTATAAGACAATGAGTGAACTCTAAAGCAGTGGTATGAGTTATAGTTGCAGCATTTTGATTATATGTAAAGATATACACAAAGAAAGAAAAGGATCAAACAATAATGATATACATTCTTTGTTTCTGGAGCTCAAAACAAACCCGACAAGCAAAGAATTAAGCAATCCAACGTTTTCCCCTAAGTATATTCCTTGGTATCACCTTCAGTGGGAATAAGTTTGCAGACAAAGAAACTCTGAAACAAATGTAATATGAAACAATGTAATGTCATTGCTGAAATCATCATTCAGAAGATTTAATAATGGCAAAACTACCCAACAACAATAAACAGTCGCCAAATTTTCTTCTCTGATTAAATACAAGGCGTTATGTTACCTTTGGTTGAGTCCTAGCATCAGGTTCCTCCGCTCGAGTCTCAGTGCCCGGTTGACTGGCTAGAATTATTGCAGGGTTATGACTAAACTCCTCTATCATCCAATTGGTTTTCTTTCCTTTAGGAGGCAGTCCTTCATGGTGAGTCAGAATTCGCATGAAACCAGCACGTACATTTATTGTATTCGCCTCCATGAATACAAAATATAATCCAACATCAGTTACGAGCTTGCAATTGGGCCAGTTAGTGTAAGTACCACCCATTGCTCACTTACCTACATAGCACCTGCGAATCAATCATAGGTCGTAGCTTTTAGTGCTTAATTATACATGTTAGTAGTAATTGTGAGGCTACTACAACAGTTATAGAAATCGGAAACAGGACCAAATAATGCATAGCTTGCCGTTACTTCTACAACTATGAAAACATACTCAAATACATCTCACGAGATATTAATCGCCTTTTGATGATTCATTTGCTCATTGAGGGAAGATCTACAAGTTTCTTAGCCATTAGGCTTGCAAGGTGTTCGTTGTTAGACATACGCACATTTCCTGCGGCTTTGCTTTCTGGACTTTTTGGATTAGACGAACCCATTGCTTTGCTTTTTGGACTTTTTTAGTACTCTGTTATCCAGTTCAAAGAAAGAATTAGTTACTAGGAGAAGTGTTTGGCAATCAAGAAAATGAGAGAAAATAAAATGGAATGTGAATCTAATAGAGAGAAGACGAGAACTTTACAGGCTATCATATATTTATAGCAGTAACTATTAGCTTGTCTGTAACCAACTCATCAGCTCATGCTTGCGGTCATGCTTCTGATTCTGTTGTAGTGTTATGCATCTGTTGATGCTTACTGCCACGCTGGCAGTTTGTTTGTTACACGCTGAGCATCTCACGCAGTTATCGGCTGTGTGCATCCGCATCATAGCACCAGCTATGCTGCTGCTTTTTGCTTCATCAGCAATGCCTAATGAAAGTGGTTTAACAACCCCCACAGTAATGGGGTCCTTATTTATTATGTTTCAATTTTTTTTATTAAGAATATATTTAAGTTTTTCCTTCTTTTTTAATCTTAATTTTGCTGCATATTCCTGTTTTATCCTTGTTTATTGCTTTAAATGATGTGTCGCATTTTATATAAAGGATCATAGTTACAAAGTGTTTTTTTTTTTGTTTTTTTTGAATACTGATTAATCATCATATTACTGCATTACACAGATATTTACAACTGCTATTATAGCAGATATATTACACTGATATTTACAATCAGAAATACATGATTGGGACTTATATTATTACATTGAATACGCCATAAATAATCCTTAAGAGGATGTCTATACTCCATTAGAAAGAGAAATTTTGAAATATTAAACAAATAAAGCGCGAATGCTTTTGTGCAATACTTGTGAGGGCAGCAGCCCACCACTCCGACCAAGGCCGAAGTGGCTAGTTACAAAGTGTTAGACGTTGATTCAGTTGATCGCATTCTTCATATTAGTGGTATTGCTTTTTCATGATATAGACAAATTGATGTGTTTAATCAATTAGGAGGGACTCAATGTCAATCAATTTGAAGTTTGAAGGTTTACAAAAATTCCAGTGTAATGAGAAGATGAAAGTTTATTTACACTTTTTAAAGCTTTCTTCATTTAATTGTTAGTTATAGAATTATTTTAAAAATTACTATAAAAATAATAAATATTTATTATATTTATAATAATGATGATAAAATAGCACGCCCATTAGAGTGCTGAACTGCTGCTATGAGACACCCGATTCCTCCTACCCCAAGTAATAAAATTTACCCCAAGTTACAAACTCTGTAGCTCAAATAAATATTTCATATTTTACCGAATCAATTTCACCTGTAGTTAATTTATCAAATAAAATCCAAATTTTAGTCTTTTTTGTAATGCATCAAAAATAATTCTCAAGTTCATTTTCCATAGACAAAAGGATAGTATGAAGAAAAAAATAAAGTTTAAGGAAAGAAAACTACAAAGGCCGAACTAAATATAGACTTATTTATGCTTTCAAGCCACTAGATAAACTTTATTTTGAAAGTTCGAAAGTTCCAAGACGACTAAGATACGTAATTACTAACTCAAAACACTATCACATCCAGCAGATAAAACTACCAATGCTACTGCCTCAAATAACCAAAAAGAGAAGGCTAAAACCAGACTGAAAGGCATAGAAATTGATACACTATGATGGGGCACCAAGATATGAGGCCAGCCGCAATATATCGCTGAAGATTCCACCTGCTGTGACTTGAGCTCCGGCACCAGGTCCACGGACGATAAGTGGCTGCTCCTTGTATCGTTTTGTTGTGAAAGCTATGATGTTATCGGAACCAGAGAGCTGTGCAAATGGATGATCTCTCTTGTATCTTCGCAACTCTACACGCCCCTCTTTGTTGATAGCATCCACCACTCCCACATATCTAAGGACCTGACAAATACAAGTTTGAAACAAAATCAGGATTTTGTTTCCTAAGGGATAACAGAAATAAGAAATAATGTTCCTAAACATAAGCTACACATCAAGGAACCAAATCATAATCAAGAATTTATTGCAGTAACATGTAAGATTGTAAAGTTTATTTTCCATAGTATCTCTGAGTACATCTTTCATAACTAAAATTTACTTCACCCCTCAAATGATTGACAAGAATTCAAAAATGATATCTCATAAAATCATTTTTTGGGTTATTGTAATTATTATATCAGCATCTACTAGCTCTACTAGAAGTTAAACCAGCAAAGTGTCTTATCAAAAACTCACTTCCCCTGCATCCTCGGCCTCTTGTCTTTGCTTGGCCAATTCTTTGTCAAATTGTGGTAATTGCTTCATAAACTCTTCAGCAGATGCACAAGCCTGTAGCAAAAATCAAAGCATTACATTAGTGATGAAGTTGACCCTCAGTGGAGTGTTGGATTGAGCAAAACTGTTTTCTTACTTTTAATGGTTCTGGCACAAGACTTTGAACAGGGAGATCAGAAAGTTCCAGCTTAAGACCGGATTCTCGGGCAAGAATTATCACCTGCAGAAAGAAAGTTTTTTTCAGTCTGATTCTCATCGAATTACATTCAGCATTCAGACACAGGAATAAACCACAAACAAATATGGAAGCATCAACTGTGGTCAGTTTCTCTGACAATTCAAAATGTTTGGTCATGCCTGTGAACATCATTCTGCGATAACTGATTATAGAATTTTTAAAAGGTAAGAAAGCTCATCTGCCAACTTTATGTCACTTATCTGACACATGCATTGATGTGCAAATTTATAGAATGGCAATTGAGTAGATGTCTTAATGAAATCCTAGGCAATTACCAATTGCTAACAGCTGTGGTAGAATGCAGAAACTAATTCGACACTCTGAATTGTAGTAATCATTTGAATAACAAAACAAACAATTACAGCATACAGTACCTTTCTGGCAACATCTGTTCCAGATAGATCATCCCTTGGATCAGGTTCAGTATAACCTGCTTCTTTCGCCTCTGTCACTACCTCACTGAATGATCTTGTGCCTACAAAGCTGTTAAAAAGATAACTCAAAGTCCCACTGCAACAGCAAAACACACAGGTGAACGCTTGTCAGAAGATGCATGAGTCAACTTTAAGGAAAAATATTTCAGTACACAACGAACATATTGATATTTCGTATTTTTTCCGCATGAGGGTCTTTTGCAATATGAGCCAATATATATGACCAACCTGAAAATGCCTTCAATGCGCAATATATGGTCCCCGGTTTCCAGCAGACCCCTTAAAGTGCTGATAATTGGAAGACCAGCTCCAACAGTTGCTTCATAGAAGTAATGTGTATAGGATTTCCGTTGAAGAGACCTCAGCTTTAAATACTAGATTTATGCAGAACTACATTAACAAATCTCCCAACGGAAGGATCAGAGGAAAAAAAAATCAACAGTAAAATTGTCCCTTTCTAAATTAACTATTAGGTGAACCAGGATACAGTTCATCCGGCTGGGTAGCACACAGACATCAAATCAACCATGCTCCAGCAGGAGATTGATATTAAAAAAGAAGCAAGTGCAGATGAATAAACATCAAGATGTAAATCTGTAGTGTAAATTTATTTTAAAAAATCTGGAATGTTGTACTTTTCCCCAAAAGAGTAACACTACCGAAGAGGCTTCTATATGACAATGATGATGGTGATGATGAATGATCATATCCCAAAGACAAAAGAATTTCGTTACCTGGTCCAGCGGTCCGGAATTTGCTTTTTTGTTTGGGGTGATTACATGAATTCCTCTCCGCAACCAATCATGGTAACAGCTGGCAACATTAGAGTCTGCTGTACAGTCTACCAAAACTGTATTAGGGATAAAATGATTTCCATGCACAAGTTGAGTAAATTTCTCCAGATCAGCCACTTCTCCTTTCTCCTTTAGAAGCTCTCGCCATGTTGACAAGTCAATTCCCCTACAATGAATAACTAATGAGACGAAGGGTTGCAGTAAATTTGACTACATTCGAAAGTAATATTCTTATAATTAATGAAATAAGCATGCTCATTCATAAATTAAGAAGTCCCACTGTCCCAGCATATATTAAAAGGAGAAAAAAGGGTAGCTTCACAATATTGATTAAAACCACAGGAAAGGCAGGAAAAAAGAATACAATTGAATAATGTCTTCAGTCAACAAAGAAAAGCAAAATAATCTCTGATAGTGAAGCCCAAACAGACAGGTCCCAATAGCAAATCGTCATGATATTCAGATTATACAACTCGAATATGCGCATTCATTTCCCAAAACCTCAACATAATATGTGAACCATGTGCCCCAAACATATAAAGTTGTTGGTGTCAACCTATGGAAAGCATGTGGGTAAAAATGGGCCTATGGAGTTCAGTTTATTGTACTTTCTACAAAAGCAGAACAATGAATTTCACTTCATTATAGTCTCCAGTGAACTGTTTTGAAGACATATTCTGTCTTCCTAGGAACTGGAAAAGTGTTATTTAAGGCTGAGTTCCTTCTTCCTTTGACTTGATATATTGTTTTTCTTTAATATGGTCACCTGAGCATAGGATGGTCTGCTGATCCCCTTTATTTTACATTCTATTCCTCTATTTCTGATATAATTGTTTCTTATTAAGAACAAAATAGTCATTACCAAGGTGTGAAACAAGGAATATAAGATAATATGTTATAGAACTTATGATCGCTTCATATTGATGGATACTGAACTCCGACAGAGCGCCCAACAGAAAAATAATCATATGAGCAAATTTTTGTTAGTCTGAATAATGGTTATGTTTATGCTCAGCTCAGCAGAAAGAGCAGAGTTACCACGTCTTTTTTAAACCCATCTGATGCAATGATATCAAAGAGCCATGAATACTCAAATAAAGCTTCTAACTTACGTATCACTCAAGACCATTGTTCTGGAGCCAGTGATTCCCATGACCCGCAAATCAATGTTAAAATCTTCCTTCAGGACCGCTGCCTGCCAGAGGAAAACAGAAATTTCAAAACTTGTTCAACTACCAACAACAAAAGCACATTTTGCTTCAAAGTTTGAAAACCGTTTTCATATTTTTATCTCCGGTTGCTAATATATTTCGAGAAAAGACACCAATATGGCAACCAGATTAATGAACCCCATGCTCGCTTAATGGCTACAGCATGCCTAGTCATGTCAATTAGTTGTCCCTAATTTGACTAACAAATAGCAGATCTATTTTATTAATGTCCATAATAGATTTCTTTAGTATAACACAAATCAATAGTATTACCGCTGTTGATATTAGATTTCCAAGAATTTACAACTATTGACTGTATTCATATTGACCAAGACTAAGAACTCCATATATTCTCAAAGTCCAGCATTGATTTATTCATAGATGTTATCATACAAACCAAATACGAAGGGAAACTGTCTAATACTGCACCTGATCCCTGAGCTGGTCAAGTAATGTGGCACCTATCAAACCAGGGCCAATAATCCCCATTGCGATAGTGGTTCTTGAAAGATAAAACCTCGAGTGGACAGCCCTCAAAGCTCTAATGCAATCTTCACGCTTAAGTACTACAGTAATATTGTACTCGGAGCAACCTTGAGCTATTGCACGGATGTTGATATTAGCCTGCATTATTGATACTTCAAACACTTATCACACAGATAATTAGAAATTAAGATCAAAGCAGAAATAAGGGATTATCAAGAGATGATATTTTTACCTTGGCCAGAGCATTGAAAAGCGTGGCACTAACACCAGGAGTACTCGCCATTTTCTGGCCAACTGCTGCTAGAATGCTACAGTTTGGAACGATTGCCACCTAAGAAGATTTTTCTTGAGATAAAATAGAAGCAGAAAACTACATTTGCATTGAACTTGGCAAAATCAGAGCTTTAATGTAATTACAGGAAAAGGAAAATATGAAAACGCAGCTTCTACTACAGATCTCACAGCACAAAAAGCGAGCTAATAATTTGGACCATGATAAATCACAGAGACATGAAATGCATTAGCTCTCAATTATTGCAACAGACAGTAATTTTCCGATGATTTAATACTTTAAACTGTGTGGTACAGAAGTGAAGCTTAATAATTATATTCAGCCAGAGTCTTGATATCTTTATCAAGTCTAGTCTAGTCTAGTCTATTCTTGTACAAAACAAAGGAATGATGATAAAAGGAAGTTAAAATAAAAGATTACTAAATTAGAACCAAAATCTTGTGCATAATATTAAGTAAGAGACGCCCAGATAAGCAATCGCAGGACAAAAGTCAGTATAAATTGTTCCAGTTTGAAAATTTGAAAGATTATCAAGTATAATCACATAACCAAAATGACAAACATACCTGGGAAAGACGTCCAGCATTTAAAGCTTCACGAAATCTAGACTCCAGTGCCTCAGCAACAGCTTTTACTTCCTTCTCGGGCACAGCAAAGCACACAGAGTGCTCACTACTAGCCTACACCATAATCAGTCACTAAGCATCTGTGTTTATTAAAGAAGACTGTCCCTTGAACTTAAATCAGAGGATAAAATTACCTGGGAAATCATGATGACATTAGCTCCAACATCTTTCACTGCACCAAAAATCGCATTTGCAGTGCCGGGAACACCAGCCATTCCAGTACTACCAAAATAAAAATAAAAAGAAGCAATACAGGCAGATAAAATTGATTTAAAATCGAAAAAAAATTATAATCCAAAAAATAATAGAGCTGAAACTGGAACAGGCAGCTCACCCCTCAACATTTACGAGAGCCAAATTGTCTATTGTTGCAAAACCTTTTACGGGAGAATCTATTATTTGCTCATCTTCATTTTCATCAACAGGAGGCCGGCATATCATTGTTCCAGGTGCCGAAAGATTGAAAATGTTCCGTATCACAATTGGAATGTCATATCGCATTACTGGTATAATGGTTCGTGGGTGCAACACATTTGCTCCAAAATATGACTGCAATTACACATGAATATAGTGTAAGAAATGTAAGTCTGAATTCTGCACAGCTTTGGCAGGCATAAGAGTAGAGGTCAATTCACCATTTCCCAGGCTTCTTGATAAGACAGTGTCCTCAGTATCACAGCTTCACTAACTGCAGAAATTCGAGTTACAACAATATCAAAGTTATGATCCATTAAAATCCCAAGCAAGCATCCTATTCATTGTGCTGAATTTGCAATATACAAGAATATTGAGGATCTTCTGAAAATGAAGGCATACATATAATGCTCTATGCAAACCTTTTCTTGGGTCAGCACTGTAAACTCCATCCACATCTGTCCAAATTGTGACTTGATGAGCCCTGAGTAGAGCTCCCATTATGGCTGCAGAGAAGTCACTTCCATCCCTCTTCAAAGTTGTGGGAATATTATCAGGCGTGCTGGCTATAAAACCAGTTGCAATTATTGTATTTGATGGACTCTGAGAAAACCATTTCTCAAGTCTTTTTTCAGATTCTGAGAAATCAGGATCAACTTGGTTAGAGCTAGTTGGATTTACAATAAGGACTTCCCTTGTATCCATCCATTTGCAATCAATGCCATTCTGCACGAGAAAAAATAAGTTCAAATAGCTTCTAAAAGTTATAGCAACTTCCAAAAGCTAAAATCAAGCGATATTTCTAATAACAAAGTGCATATAACTGCTGGACCTTTCTGACAACAGCTGCTAACATCTGAGCAGACCACAACTCTCCATGTCCGACAACAAAATCTGTAAAAGATTCTGTGGCATGGCCAGCTGCAAAAATAATAAAATGATTAAAAGTGGTTTGCAACAAATTGTTAAATAAAAGATTAGATTCCCATGACCAGTTTGCCTCAAAAAGAAAAAGGTTGATGACAGAATATGCCATGGAAATCCCATCCCACCAAACAAGAAAATCAAATCAATGTATCAAATATATACGAATAAACAATTAGTAAACACAGTCCACATTTGACAAGAAATTATATGTAGACCTTATGAACTCATATGACAACTCAGAGATAAAAACATAATTCCTCACCTAAAAGTAGAGCAAATCGGATATAAAGGATAACTTGTAACCAACATCCAAGTAGATATTCAACTGATATGAATGATATACAAAACTTGGAACATGAATGCATGACTTGTATAGCTCAGAATAGAAACTTAAATATCAAACTGTTAAAGCTATATGCAATTGTTTTGTAAAGAAAAAGATTAACAAGTAAGAAACTAAATTTGTAAAGAGGGACTTAGATGAAGGTACAAACTCATGATAAATTGCAAGCAAGCAGTATTTTTATCACTCATTGTAAAGATAGATCCACACAAATGGAAACAGAATTTTCTCCACCAAAAAGTCCCATGAATATGCATCATGCGAGCACTCTGTTACCGATGTATATAGCACGGAGCATTGCTTTGAGGTTGCTTATGTCATGGTGCAACCGAGACAAAAACCCAGCAAGTTCGTCTCCATCAAGTAGATCATGTGCTGTTAATTGATGCTTTTCAAAAACAGCATCCAGGGCAGATAAGTAGGAATCATTTCGCAACTGAGCCTTGTAGATGAGGTCATACATCATATCTGTCACTTTTGACATGGCTGACACAACTATCAACTTCCTTTCTGTATCATCATTAACTATTATCTCACCAACATTTTTTATTCTTTGGGAGGTTCCAACACATGTGCCACCAAACTTATGAACTGACCACATTTGTCCTTTGGGAATCTGAGCTTCTTTGGTTAATTTGTCCACTGAAATATCTGTAAACATATAAGAAAAAAAAATTAAGATGGAATCAACTGAACAAACATTTGTCAATTAGAAGATGGTAACAATTTTAATAGATTTCGAAAATAGATAAAGCAGCTAATGGACCTGTAACTGAAGCCATTATGTGCTTATTCAATGATTCCCCTTTTCGCCTCCGAGAGACATAACTCAATCTGAACCACGAAACACTAATATTAAGTAAAAGAAAGTATTGAACTTAAAATCATCAAGAAATGTTAAGAAAGCTATATCATACACGAACTCCAGCTTGCAGCTTTTAAAGCCTTACATAGAAGGAGCTCAGCTGCCAATTGCCTTAGGAAACCAATCGAAATGTAAACATAAAAATAAAAACAGTCTAAAAAAGGCACTTGCCAACAAAAGTGATTCCTGTGAAAGCACATCAAATTCCTTTGCAACTTGTAAAGCACTTCTCAAAAAAATTAAACATAAAAGTGCTTCTGTTTTGATTCCTGAAGGCAGTTTTATCCATTTCAACTGAAAATAGCAAGAAAGACACACAAAAGCACTTTACCGGAAGCACTTTCAAACACACAACAAATGGCAAAATAACAGAATCTCAAATTTCCAATTTTTTTTTTCATTTTAAATGAAGCATAAGAAAGAGAACTAGACAAGTCACATTTACATACACAAACACACACCGTTGGATCGTCATTTCAAAACCAACTCCAAGACCTCGAATCAATTCAAAGAACTATCACAAAGCACCAAAACGCATCGTTTTTTGTGACATGCTCACATCAATTATAACTAGACAACAATCGTAAAGCAAAAGTTGATTATCAAAACGCATCATTTCGAAGCAGTGCGGAGCAAATGAACAAAACAAAAAGCACCTGGAAATGAAAGGAAGAGGAGAGAAAGAGCGGCAATGAAAGATCTTCTTATTGTTTTGGTTGTTGTTGAGCTTTGATTGGTAAGCCAATGCGGCTGGAGAGTGAATCATACGCGAGGAGGAGACACTCGAAGAGAACGCCATTGATTTGTTTCTCTCTCTCTCTCTCTCGTTTCCCCCCCGTTCTCTTTCTTTATCAATGAACTAATAATTTGGCGTCTTTGGTTGCTGGAACTGATGAGAATGAAAGTGAGTCACTTGCTGTACTGCACAGATGATGAATTGAAATTAAACGGAGGAGGGAGGCATCCGATGTCTGTCAGTCTAAGAGTATCTTTGAGTATCACCAATAGTAGGATGACACGTAGTCCAGGAAATGTTTAAGTTCGGCTCGTCACAGGTCACGTGTGTTTAACAAGTACAATAATTACTTTTGGATCCCTATTTGTTTACTTATTCTCTAAAAAGTATATTTATTTTTTATTTGTAATAAATAGGCCCCTTTCCAAGAACCCTAATGAACCGATCAAATTACCCATAGGCTTTTTTTTGGAATTCGTGGTGTCATGCCTTTTAAACTGTAGTTATTAAAAATAAATAAAAGCTCTAATGTTAAATAAAAATTGATAATATTTGAAAGTATGATCATTAAATAATTATTTTGAGAAAAAATAATAAATATAGTATAAGTTTTTTACCAAATAATTGTTGCATAAAATAATCTTAACTTGCAAATCCAAATCACAATTACAAAATGTTTATTAATATTTAAGAATGGTAATTTAAAAGCCACTGTTGGTATACAAAAATTCTAAACGAAGCCTTATATAAGTAACATAATTATGTAATAATTTGTTAATAGATAAGAAATGTTGAATTATAAGGATGGTGATATTTCCATCCCACCATTTTTCTAAACTCACCCGCCTCACAAAAATAATTATAATAAGTTCACATTACCTTTTATAAAAAATAAATAACAAAGAAGTTTAGAAATTTAATCAAATAAAACTCAATACTTAAACTATTAGATACAAGAGCTTACGTTATGGGGGTAATTTGATTATTTTATATTATTAGGATAAAATAGTCAAATAAAATTGATCTTAAAGCAACTTTAATAGTAAAAAATATCTAAGTAAAAAGCTTATAAGAAAGATTTGATTGATTAATTATCAAATTTTTTTGTTAATTTTTATATTTTAAAAACAACGTGAACTTATTATAATTATTTTTTAAAAATAAAATGAATTTACAACAATCATGGGATGAAAATATTCTTGCCTGAATTATAAAATGATTCCAGATAATACTATCAATCAGTCCTTATGAACTTAATGATTAAACTTTGTGGGTGTGGAATTTATATTGCATTGTATTTAGACATCATCAGAGTGTGTATAATTAGATTTGCTATAGAGAATGAACTATGATTTTCTTTTTCTTATTTTCTTTTTTGGATAAGGAACTACGCTAAATTTAGAAGGTCAGCATTTCAGGAAAAAAAAAACAAATTAAAAACAAAGAGGTACAAGTAAACAAAAATAAGAAATTTGTGACAAGAGATTTAATATTTTAGATTTATTAAACCCCAATTTAATACCATTTTACTTAACAAGAACCAAAGAAAACTCACCTACCACAATTGGCTTGTCGCTACCACGAAGGGGCTTTTTGTCATCTTTTGAAATTAAAATTAAAAAATTCAAAATGTGATTGTAGCCTGTGTAGGTCCCGCGCAAAAGACAAGAACGCAATCGAAAGGATCAAGCTGGGGATTGTGTCACATGTCCATTTATCACCACTAAAAAAAAAAAAAAAACCAGCATGCTTTTACAAAATGCTTCACGCATCCTATAATTGAAAAATGAGGATCCGCACTCATTTTGCACTATACGAAAAAAACAAAATCAAATTTGTATCATTATATTTTTTTTGCTCTCTTTTTTTTTTTTTTTAAGGGTCCCAAGCAACAAGTGACAACAGCAATCTAAGGGATAGCAATCACCATTGTGATAATAAATGCGTGGAGTCCACCCATTATTATTATTATTATTATTATTATTATTATTATTATGTTGATTATTGATGTGTAATGTATTAGTTAGTGAGAAAATAAAAATTTTGGCTTTCGGTGAGGAAAATTAAGACCGTATGATAACTTGAATACATGAACATAGTATTGTTATTTGTTAAGAAGATGGTAAATACAAATATTCCACCAAAAAAAAAAACAAAAGAGGTAAGGACAAAGAAATATAGTAAAATAGAAGAATAGAAACTCAGTTCTTGGTTTTTGCATGTTGAAATGTAGAGATAAATATGAGAAAAGGGGCATTCAAAATTTAAAGTTTTACTATACTAAAAAAATAAAATTAACTCCATAAACCCATTTTAATATTTAAAATACCCTTGATAAGTTAAATTATATAAAAAATATTTAATACTTGTATAATTAAAGAAAACAATTTTCCATTTGTATATTCATTTATCTTGATGCTGTTTCTCGCAAATTTATTGCTGACGATGTTACAAAATTTTAGCTTTTGGCATTACATTTTTTTTTCGTTGGTAAATTTAGGCTTGGGGACAACCATATAGAGAATTTTCTTAATGATGCTGTATCATTTTTTATAGTGTTGATAATGGGTCTAGACCCTTCGATTTAAATTTTTAGTCGCTATCATTGACTTTATTTTGGTGGATAAATAATTAGTTAATTAATAATCAACAAGTAACCTTTAAAATTAAGTTGATGAATTTGAATTAAATAAAGAGACTTAATATAAGTTTTATTTAATTATTTTACCTTTGTGACATAAAATGAACCAATTGCCCCAAAAAATATGTGTTCTTATATCCAATACTTTTGTAACTTATAATCTAACTTTTTAAATGGATTCTAATAATTTTTAATATTTTACATGTAAATAACATAAATTTGACACTCTAATAATTTACATGGGTATTGTCTCATAAGAGATTATTTTATTTAATTAAAGGTTAATAATCATACTAGGCAAGTAGAATTGATGATTTAAAACAATCAATTTTGTATAAAATAAAAAATATTGAAATTAAAGTCAAATTTTGGTATTTTTACCTTTAAAGGAAAAATAGCTATTTTAGGCTAAAACAATCTTAGTAATTAAATATAATAAAAAAATTTAAGTCACAAAAAAACAAATTAAGATATTACAAAAAACTAAATTAGAATAGATTTAATTGATTAATTCTTCAGAATTATTCTTTATTTAAAATTTTTAAAAATAATATGAGCTTTATATAATTATTTTCTTAAAGTGGGGTGGATTTACAAAATTTATGGGGTGGAAATATCACCACCCCTTTTATTTATTCTACTTTAATTTGTAAATAATCTTCTAACCGATTTGTTAACTAATTACAGTATTTTTAAAAATTTATCTTTTTATTCATACAAATATTTTACACCATTGATTAAAATCCAAGTATTTACATTTGTTACATTATTAATGTCGTAAAAGAATAACGGGAACATAGAATGATCCACAGGTTTTTGCTTGCTCTTTCATTACGAGATCGACCTTAGAACTTGAGAAAAGAATTGAAAACCCATACAAAAAAGGAACTAAGCTAGCAAATCAAGGTTCAATATATGTGTGTGTGCATATATGTACATAGGAAGATTAATTAATTTACAGAAAAGTACATAGCGGCCGCATGCATGGGATGGATGATGGCTAGCTTCAAGAGTATTTCAGTCTTTTGCTGGGGTGCTGTGGTTCCTCTTCTTTTTCGCACTTGAAAATTTCGCTTGGGTCTTCCGTTGAATCTGGGGCGGAGAATAAATGAATCCCACATTTTTTCACCGGGTAACATTCCAGACATTCAGAAGCATCATCGTACATCTTGTAATAGAATTGGACTGCCTCAAGAACGCAAGTATTTTCCCGAAAAGCATTAAAATCATGATCGTCAAAGAAATAGTACCCCATAAGTAAGTGATCTGACTCTAAATTTCTAACTACCACTACATATCTCAGTATGACATGCGGATTGCAATCTTCCGATTTGACTTTGATTTCACAGACCAATTCACATAGCCCTAATTTTTTCACGTCATGATGGTCTGGAAATGACACAACAGCGCTAAAAGCAAAGCCGGTTACTTTACCATTACTGAACCAATTATCTGCAGGTGGCGACGGTATCTTCAAGGTTATCAAAGATCCAACACTTTGAAACTTAAACCACTTTGGAATTTCATTACCTGGTACATAGACGTAACCTCTACGTTCTGGGTAAGATATCTGTACGTTCCACGAAAATCATTATTTTAATGAAAAAAAAATATTGCTTACTGAAAACTTAAAAGAAGGGAAATTATCCCCAGTCGTCTCAAGGATATTGAAAGTACAAGTAACCACCACGAGTTTCTCGTAATATCTTTATACCATCTCAAGTGTTAACTACTTTTTGGTTAATTCTAGGGATGGCAATGGGGAGGGGAGGGGAGGGGACCAATCTCCCCGTACCCATCCCCGATATTTTGCGTATGTCCCCGTCCCCTCCCCATCCCCGTCCAAATTATTTAAGAGAATCTCCATCCTCTCCCCGAATAATAAGTGATCAGAATATTTTTTGTTTTCGATTTTGAGTTAATCATATCAAAATAAAAAATTCAAATAAAAGTAAAGTTCGAAATATATCTTACATTAATATCCATTACAAAAGTCACATACATTAAATTAATAAGTAACGTAGCATGCAAGAGATACAAACTATCATGAACAAATTAATAGCCTAATACAAAATTGTTACAAATAAAATCAAATTTAGATTCAAAATTAACTTTTCAATGGTGGCGTGGGCACTTTATAAATGTGGACTATTCATTTTACAGCACAATAGTTAAGTCGAAGCAAATCAAGAGCAAATATTAGATTAGATTAGATATTAAAATTGTAATTTACTGTGGGCAATTATAACATCTAAAAATAAATAAAAAAATATATTTAAGATAAATAAAAAATAGATTTAAGTTTAAAATATTTAATGAATATTAAAATTAAAACAAAAGTTTTGGGCTAATAGAATCTGTCCGGTCTTTTTAATGCCCTAAATAAAAATTTAGGACTTTAATTAGTTAATTAGGCCTAAAAATTTAATAATATAAATATTTTGATATTTTTTATTTTTACCAATACTTATAATTTTATAATTCAAATTTTATTATTTATTTACTAGTAATTTTAAAAAATAAAAATTAAATTAAAAATTAAAATGGGGAAATGGGTAAGGGATGGGGATTCCACCTCATCCCCGTCCCCTCCCCGAATAAGAAATTGGGTAAAAAATTTTCCCCGTCCCTTCCCCGAATAAGAAATTGGGTATGAAATTATCCCCATACCCTCCCCGAATAGGGAAAATCCCTAAGGGTACCCGTCCCCGTGGGGATTTTTGCCATCCCTAGTTAATTCTATTAGTTACTGTTAAAGAATCTACATAAAATTAATTTACCTCTAGTTTTAGTTAATAAGGTAAATCGTCTATGATTATACCTTTTTATTTTAGAGACAAAATAGTTTTTTAACTTAGATTATTTAACAGTGACGAAGAGAGTTAAAGTGACTGATTGATATAAACTAAAACTTAGGATAGAGTAAAAATATTTTCAGAAATTAGTGGCGACTGTTTGCTCTTTCAATATTCTCGGCGTGGTTTGCGGATCATAGTTTCCCTTAAAAGAAAAAAAAAAGTTATAATATTAAATGATGATAAGAGAATTAATTAAAGACACACCTTTTCCAAATTTTCGTATAATTGTTTCCAACGTGGTGTACATGCCATATCCTGAATTTTTTGCAGAGCATCTTCAAGAACACTTCTGAGCTCATTCCGGTCCAATTTATAATTATTGCTCAGCTCAAAACACCGGATATAATAATCATAACTTATTGAGAATAAGTCTGATAATGATTCCAGAGCCGCGCAATGGTCTGCATCCAATTCCTTAAGATTGCATGGAAACTTTGGTAAAGATTGAAGCCTCTCACAATAACTTAAGCAGAAAGAATGCAACTTAGAAAGATGTACGACGTTTGTTGGTATTTTCTCAAACTTGGTTTTCCTTAGACAGAATTCTTCTAGCGAGAATAACTGGCCAAGATTTTCAGGTAACTGCCTGATGCCGCAACCATTCAGAATAAGAAATTTTAGAGATTTCAACTTACACAGGCCTTTGGGGAGACTCTTAAGCCTTTTACAATCTCGAAGGCCCAAGTGCAAAAGCCGACTGAGACAATGGATGGATGAGGGCAGTTCTTCAATTGCAGTTCCATTCAAAATCATCTCTTCCATATTACCAGCAGATGAGATCTCTGCAGGAAGTCTCTTCAGTTGTGAGCAGCCGCTTAGATTCAAGATAGTTAGCTTGTTCAGACTTCGAATAAACGATGGGTTAGGAGTTTTGGTAACAAAATTACGGGCAGCGGTGATTATCTGGCTTAACTTACAATGATGCTGTTCGGACGGGAAAAAAAAAAAAAAAAGGAGGCCGTGCATGATGACAGATCATTAGATAATTAAACGTTAATATTATAAAGACATTGAATAAATTTTAAGATTTATATATAAATGTATACCTGGCCACCATCCCCGAGTTGTTGAATATTGCTATGGGGCACTTCAAGTAAAACAAGTTTAGCAGGATGAGTGATTGATGGTAATGATTTCAACGGATATCCGTGCCAATACAGATACCTAATTTCAGGAAATACGGGGTCTTGGATATTTGACACCTTACATTTGTTTTCTCCATTGATGGATGAGTTATAGAATTTCAAAAATCTCAATTTACTCATCTTCGTGAAAGTATCTGAATATAGATGGATCTCTTCCACTTTAGACATATCTAAGCATATGCCCTCAATTTCTTCAGTCCCCTAATAATTAATGAATAAAAACCATTAAGTTAAAACTAAATTTATATGATTGACGTTGCTAGCTAGTTACATTAGGCTGTCAAACTCGTTTTAGCCATACAAATAATAAACTAAACATACAAACTATGAAACTTCACTTTATATAATTTTTTAAATAAAGCTTATTCAAGTAGAACTTTTATTAGTAGAAATTTTTATAAGTTGAGATTTTCCTCAAAAAATTAATTTAATTGTTTCATTGTTAATGAGAGTTTTTATTAAAAATTATAAAATTATTTTAATACACAAGTTTCTTAAAGTTATGTTTGAAACAAATGAAATAAGTAAAAAATATTTTAGATAATTTAATATTTTAAAAAAAACTTTCCACCATTTACTCTCAAAAGTTTAAAATTTTAGTTTTTACTAATAGAGACAAAATAGTTTATTTAATCTCGAAAAGCTCTACTATAAAATACAACCAAACAATACAAAAAATTTTAGAAGGAACTTGTGGGATTAGATAATCACTTTTGACAATTAGATAAGTGATATTAAATATGCTGCAGATGTAATCATATATATGTGTGTGTGTGTGTGTGTTATTATTATTCTGTTTCAAGCATCGTCTTAATCTTACTAATTATGTAGCTGATTAACCTCCTTGCTACTGAGGTTCTTAGATTATTATCCTGAGATTGCAAATAGTTTCCAGCCATATCAATTTTCCTAGTGTGATGGTTGTTCTTATTATAATATTTCATTGTTTGCTGTAGGTTTTCACCTATTTTTTTCAATTTGTTATTTGATTTTTTCGGGATAAGACTTCTGTGTCCCCTAATTTGTAGTTGCATTACTCTTTACTTTTTTAAAAAATGACGTGGCATTTGATAATAATCAACAATGATGGAAACAAAACAATAACTCAAATGATTGATTGTCCTTATCTTAAGTATTGATTAGAAAATGATTGCTTATCAATTAATATAAAGATTGATTGACACAATAACTATGTTAACCATATCATCAATTTTTTCATAAAAAAAATTCTATCATTAATTTCCTTTTCTTTGTTTCAAACTAGGGATGACAATGGGGTACACCGATCTCATTCCAAATTAAGCCCCCAATTCCTATCATATTCCTCAATAAATTTTAGTGGGACGAGGATGGGAAATCCTCATATAAGGATCGGTTTCCTATTTCTACATGTTCTCTATTTAACTTATTTTATAATAGATTTTTATATATAAATTTGAAAAAAAGTAACCTACACCCTCAAAATTTACTTAAATGGTTACATGGACTCCTTAATTTCAAAAATAAATATTATACTCTTTGATTATAACAATCGAACTAAATATAAATATAGTAATAAGATAAAAAATAAATAAATAAATATCATATGATACAAATAAAATGTTACAATAAGTATAATTAAAAATAATGTATATAAAGAAAATTATTTTCAATATTAACTTATTATTAGTCTATATCAATGGGTTTTATCAATATTAAAATCTATTAATCTAAAAATTGACTTTAAGATTTAAACTAATATAACATAATTAAAAAAGATATTGTAAATAAATAATATAAAATTTTATAAATTACTATGAATTTTAGGTATAATTATTTTAATATTATTAATATGTCAAACAAATTTTATTATTATCAAAAGAATATGGCAGATTAATAATGTTAAAATAACTTTTCTAATATTTTAAATATTTTATAAATTTTATCTTATTTTTAATTTTAATTTATATCTTTTATATAAGATTATCTAAAGTCAATTATTTATTGGGCTGTTGTAATCAATGGTATAATAGTTAAAAGAAGGTCAGTGTGACCATTTAAGCAAAGATTGAGGGTGTGGTTGGCCTTTCCCCTATAAATTTAGTAAAATAAAATAAAAATTGCTCAAATAAAATCATTATTAACATATTGTAAAGTAATTAAATTATTAAAATAACTAAATATCTCCGATATATATGAATAATATTTTGAACCACATAAAAATGTAATATATTTAAATAAATAAAAACTAAAATATACACATATTTATATATATGGGAATTGTATAAAACCAAGCTCCACCCTATTAAGAACTTGGAAATTATTTTTCACCCATTTCCCAATAATTCATCAAAATTGACCTCATTTGGGGTATGGTCTTATGGAGTTTCAATTCCATAGAAGATTTTGGGCTTATTTGGAATTGCTTTTAGGAGACCTAAGAGTAATTTTAAAAATCTAAATGCTAATTTTAGCATTTGGTAAAAAAAAAAATCAAAATTACTTTTATTAAAATCAGCCCTTTCTACAGCTGATTTTGAAATGTAGGGAATGAGTAATTTTTAGATTCTGATTTTGAAAATCAATTTTATCCTTTAATACAATTTCATAAATATCCTTAAAATTATTACCTAAACTCAAAATTATCATTATTCAAATTGGAAACAAAATAAATATTTTAACAAATTTTTATTATAATTCATCAGTGTCAATTTAGTAATATCAATTTGTTGGTCGAATTATTATTAAATTTGTTTCACTATATTATTAATTTAATTATCAATTGTTTTAAGATAAAAAAATAAAAAAGTAAAATCAATATATTATAAATTTTATTTTAAGTAAAAATTATTATAATACACAATTAAAAAATTATATGTACATATTTTTATATGTATAAGTAAATTTTATCTTATATTATGCACATTTTAGTCATTTATTTTTATCTTATATTATGCACATTTTGGTTATTTATTTTCTCTCAGCAATTTAACAGTAAAATTTACCAAATGTTTATAACTGTTTTCAAAACTCACAGTACTTCTGAAAATAAAATTTACTAAACACTTGACTGATTCTCTTCACAGCTGATTATTTCTACAGCACAGCTAACAACAATTATTTTAAAAGTTATAGCATTCCCAAACTGGTCCTTTGTCATCTTTATTTTAAATACTTGTATAAATTGAACATATGTGTTCATGAACGAATAGGAGTGAAATTTAACTCCTATATATTTTTTTTAAAGTTTCTAGAATTTGTAATATAATGCCACAAACTTTTAAAATCATCCTAAAAATTTCTAACAAGTAAAGTTAATTTCCTCTTTCAAATAGTAATATTATAATTAATTTATTTTGGAACTGTGAAGTTACTTGTTTTTATCAAATATGGAAAAGAAAAATTTTGATATGTAAAATCCATTATTAACTTAACATTCTCGTAAAATTTTATTATTTATTGTAAATGGATTTGCTGTTGAGATAGGTTTGTGCTGATCATCTTATTAACAATCATGATAGTCCTAAGTCCCATGTGGGACCCATGTTGGATAACTTCAGACTGTTGATCCGATTATAAGCACAAACTCAGCTCCGCACCAGATCTTATAACCCGATCATTGAAATTTAATTTTTGAAAATTTTAATTTTTTAACAGTATTTAAAAGAGCTAGAAAATGCAAAGATTATATAATAATGTAAAAAAATGTTATGGTAAGAGTGCCAAAAAAAAAAAGAAAAAGAAATGAAGGGACTATTGAAAGTGTTGAAATGATTAAGTATTGTGGGGGAGATCAAATGTGATGAATAATGTGAAAAGCTCCAAGTTTTGTTTCCAATTTTTAGCATACTAAATAAAAAGAAATAATAACAATGATAAAGTGGACTTTAAACCATTGATGCGAAATACATAGGCGCAATTGTCTTCTTATGTTCATGTTAATGTTTTCATTTTTCATCAACTTAAAAATGGTCAAAATTTAATCAAGAACTTGAATGAATCAAAATTCAAATTTGAAAGAACTTAATTTATGTGTTTTAGAAAATTCTAGAGCTAATTTAATAAAAAGCTTTTTTTTTTTTTTAAAGTTGGAGTAGGGAAAGAGGAAAAGACAATGAAAGAGAGATGAAGAGGACTGACAAAGATAAAGAAATGAATTTTTAGGGTGTGTTTGGGATTGAGGTGCTGTAACTTTTAAACTGCAGCTGCTGTGGAAAAAAAAACTATAATTATGGAACAAAAGTTAGTAATATGTAGTAAATATAAATTTTAATAAAATTATTAAAGATATAAAAGATTTTCTATAATACAAGTGAAAAATCATATTAACATAGCTTTCAAGTTACAGCAATTGGTATTTACCAAACACTTTAGTGCTATACTTTGGAAGCTACAGTTATCCAACCTTAATCTCAAACTCATCCTTAGTCGATTTTAAACATTGGGGCCAAGTATAACGCTCTCTGAGTTTATCTTAGCCCAACAAGGAAACATATTTAATGTCCATGAAATCAACAAAATGATATACATTCATTTTGAAATTGAAAAAAAAAAAAGATATGTATTGCGATGGATTTAGTTAATTAAAACATTTTTACGGAATTTTTTATATTCATTCCTCTAATTTTGAACCTTATTATTACTCCGAATATCTTATTAGTTCTATTGTCATATTAAAAAAGAAAACTTAAAACAAAATATAAATCCTAATCAAATATTAAATAAAATAGGATGCAAAATCATAATTACTCACCATGTTCTCTGTTAAAACTTCATAAATCTCTTTGTGATGCCATAATCGACTGCGTTTACTAGGATCGTTGATGGATTCTTGCCGAACAATTTCTCTGCCCATATTTCGCATGAGATCATGCATTCTTATTTTGTTGTATTCTGAAATAGTAATAAGAGACTTATCAACAAGAACTTCTATGCCTGATGTTGCAAAGAATTCACATGCATTTAGATATTTTGTTACTATATCTCTGTCCTCTCCGACCAAGAAACATGCAATATCCAAAAAGATATTCTTCTCTTTGTCATCTAAACCATCATAACTTATTTTTAAGACCTCTTGAATCTCCATCTGAGGAACCATTTCCAGTTTACTAATTGCATTTTCCCACACCTCTTTTCTCTTTCCAAATAGAAAGCGACCTAAAACTTTAAGCGCTATTGGAACTCCCTGAGCATATTTTATTGCCTCGTGTGTCAACTCGATATAACTTGCATCGGGATGGTCTCTTCCAAAAGCACATTGATTGAAAAGCTTAAGAGCATCGACATGTACTAATTCCTTTATCTGGTATATTTTATTGACCCCACAATTTATAAGCGCTTGTTTGTCTCTTGCTGTTATTAGTATTCGACTCCCAGAAGCAAACCAATCAAGGTTCCCAATTAAGAATTCTATTTGTCTTGGATGATTCACATCATCAAAAACAATTAGAACCTTCTTGCGAGTAAGCCTTTTGCTTTGAAAATTGAGGCCGATATTTGGAAATTTGTTAATATTTCCATCGTTCAATAATGTGGAAAGAAGTTCCTTTCGTAAGTCAGCTAATTTGCCTGTTTCTTCTGCTTCTCTAACATTATGAGCAAAGTAAGAACCTTCAAAACGTCTAGAGATTTTACTAAAAAAAGCACCAGCGATTGTTGTCTTTCCTATGCCGCCAATGCCCCAGATCCCTAATTTGCAAGTATCCATGGTCGACCCAACACCTAATAAAGATAAAATTTCTTCAATGCGAGAGTCAACTCCAACCAACTTGTTTTCAGTTTCAAAAGTATCATCTAGCCTCTCCAAAACTTCACTAACAATTTCCTCTATAAGTTTCGATTCGGGCCTACCAAAATATAACAACAACTAAGTTCAAGTAATTTAAAACCAAACAAAAAGATTTTTTTTTTGAAGTTGTGATATCTAAATTAAAAGATAGAGGTTAGTTACTTTAACAAGGAAATGATCAAAACCTCCCGTTGCCGAAATAATTTAAGCATTTCCCCAAGGCATTTTTAAAATCATAAAAGATCTCCTATAGTTTAAAAATCGTTAATTTCAGCTTACTTTAGTTTTCTGCTTAAATTCTTCACATTAAATAAAGTCCCATTCCTTGATCAATTAAATATTATGTGTATCAAAAAATTTATCTTAATTTAATAAATAAAATAATAATTTAAATTTTTATTTATTTGTTTATATTAATTATTTCACTAAGGGTAACACAGTGATATTAATTATTTCACTAAGGGTACCATAGTAATTACGAAGTGTGTGGTTATACAGAAAGGGGGGGGGGGGGGGGGGAGATCGCCACTCCCCATTTTTTCAATAAATTAAGCATTCGCCTACGTCTTTTAAAAATCATAAAAAATCTCCTACAGATTAAAAACAGTTACTTTTATGTTTTTTCCTATTTTACTTTGATATAGTAAAACACACACTCAATTGACTAATATTTCATAGATTAAGGTGATCTCCTAGTATTTTTCTCACACAATCTTGCAGTATTTTAAATCTAGTGAAAAAAGCTGACTTAGTTATAAATGAATTGAAAAAAATTAACTTGATTGTCAATATCAAAATTTAAAATCCAATCATAACATTTATTTCACACAAAAAAAAGTCCTGTATTCTTTTGGGTCTGAATTTCATTTACTTGTTTTGGACTATTTGTTTTCTTAACTCAACATTTATTGTTACAAAATTTTATTTGAATAGAAAAAGTAGAAGAAATCTACTTTGAAATGTGAAATCTAAATGAAAATTTTTAATTTGAAATCTAAAAAATATCTTTAATAGTTCATATATTTCCTATATTATGTACAAACCTAATATTTTTATATTATCATTCAAGTTATTTTTTTAATTGATTTAAATTTTTGTTCACATAGTAACATTAACTAAAT
The DNA here is from genome assembly GCA_030449895.1 of Citrus mangshanensis. Classification (NCBI taxonomy): domain Eukaryota; kingdom Viridiplantae; phylum Streptophyta; class Magnoliopsida; order Sapindales; family Rutaceae; genus Citrus; species Citrus mangshanensis. Next base: position 730,037 of record JASUUJ010000242.1, read on the forward strand.
TAAAATAATGAATGGATCCGTTTATGTCATTGTGATGAATCAAAATTAAAATAGCAACATTGACTTTATAATAAAAGTTGATGTTATAATTGCGTCTTTTATTACAAAATTAAATTAAGAAAGACCGATAGTATCATTTCTTTTAATGCCATTAAACTAATCAACATGTTAAGATTTTATATTGTAAAAAATAAATAAATGCACCACTTAAAAAGATTTTTATGTTAAACTACTAGTTTTTAAATTCTTTTTGTTCATATGCTAAAAAAAATAAATAAATATTTCATTCAGACATATTCTTACTTTAGCTAAATTCATATCTTCAAATTTAAGAAAAAAAAACAACAAAAGCAACCTTAGGGAGAAAAAACGCAACGAGAGGATTTTTTTGTCCCATATTCATAACTGTAAAATAGTAAAAAGCACAATAAGTTGCCAAATAATAATTGTTACCTAATGACGTGAGAATTAAAGCCAGAGAGATTGGCTACTTCGGTCAAAGCACTCCTCCATCTTTGCATCTTGTCCGGAAATCTTTCTTCAAGCTTCGAAATTGAGTCCCCAAAACTCCCAATTCGCTTCCTCACATGTGATGGATCAACCCGATAGAAAACTGGTATCACAATCTGTCCATACTTGTGCTTGCATTCGAGGATCTTTAAAAGTTCATCGAGACACCATCCTGAAGAAGCATGCCTTTTTGAGAAAATGACAATTGAGATGCTTGATGCTTCAATTGTATCAAGAAGAGACTGTGAAATTTCATCTCCTCTCTTAAGATCATTGTCAATGAAAGTTGCAATACTTTTTTGGCACAAGGCTGAATAGAGATGGCTGGTAAAGTTGTCACGGGTGTCCTCTCCTCTGAAGCTAAGAAAAACATCATGCTCATTATTGTTTCGAGGAGAAGAAGAAGAAGCCATAACAGAAACAATTCAACTGGTGAGAGATTTTGATCTGAAAATTTGAGATGTGATAATAATTGAATCAGATGGCAGAGTTTTTATATAGTTTCTTAATTAGCTACTTACCTTACTTTCTGGGAATTTTCGTGATGATAGTTGCATCTTATCTTTTTTCAATTATCCTTGGACAATAATTTCAAGCAGATTTGTTGGCGTTTTTCCCTTCTCAGTCAACAATATATATTATATTATGAGGGATTTTTTCCGATATTATGTACAATACTATTATATGATCAACCAACATATCAAACTCCAATACAATTATAGTTTACTAAGGTCTAGCATAATAATAAATTCCCACAGTTATTAGGCTGACTCAGAATTTCAACCTTAGAATTAAATGGAGGACTTAAATTCATTATTGAGCTGAATTTTGTGTTGATAAGCTTGTGACCGATAAATGTACTAGTGACTGGAGATAATAAAAGTAATGTTCAGTATTGAATAGAAATACATACATACAGTATAATCTAAAAATCTACTAAGAGTTTGAGACAAGCTAATTTAATTATCCCCTTAGACTATACTTACTTTAAAATTCAAACTTCGTTGACTCTAACTCGCCGGTCACCAGTGAGCAAGGGCTTAGTGGTCCCAAGAAACAAATAAGTGATGATGGCAAAAATTTTGCTCCCGAATAAAGGAAAAAAAAATCTGATCCACGTCAAAAATCAAAATTCTCGCTTTTCTGTTGGATTGTGCCGTATAATAGGCGTTCGCTCTAACAATGACGTCAATTGTATAATATTATAAACTATAGCCCATCCAATAATTTCACGCCAGGCTGCCTTCAATGGGTCTTTGTGTTGACGTTAAACTCTTAACTTTGACAATTGGGTCGCCGTTGTTTCATTTAACTGAAGGACATTATTAACATTTACGTTCTCAACGTTTGGCGAAATTTAAATGGATAAGGTTTTCCAATTTAGAGGTTGGCGCGATTACACGAGATAGTGGGTATGGACAATTTTTCAATCGTGCTAATCGTATTGTCAGATTAATCATTGACTTGCTTACTAATTGACCAGTGTCGACTTGTTTTTTTTTTATTACATGAGATTATTGCTCAAATTACAACTCATATTACATGAGAATATAATTGATATTTACAAATCAAACTATAAGCATCAATCTTAGATTTTAACCTCTCAAATATTCGAGGATGTCTACTAACTCAAATTTAATTGAGGAAGGAAATACCCCCACAATGCATTATGAGGGTTCGAACTACTGCTCTCCAAGTTGGAGAGCAGCAGCTCTCACCACTCGGCCAAAGGCCGAGTGACTTGTGTCAACTTGTTTTTGAATAGTCGTATTTGCATTCAATGACTGGGGTAGGGTTATTAAATTGCTCGCATCTTTGATTAAATTTGGCATAACAAAATTACGAATACGGAAATATCTATCGCACTCAGCAAAAATAACAAAAAAAAAATCTCATTATTAATTTTTTATTCACATGAAACCTATATTTCATATTTTTAGTATTTAAAATTTTTATTTTAATATTAATTTATTTAATTTATAATAAATATGAATAAAAGTATATTTATAAATAAATAATACTATAAAATTATAGTGCTAAAAAAGTTATTAGAAATTATGAAAACAATAGAAGGTAAATGATTTATATTAATTTCAACTAGAGGAAAATTGATAATCTCTCTAAAAATAACATCTATGTAATTTTAAAAAATTATGATTTTAATTTCAGCCAAGCATAAATAAAAATATACTACACACCAAATAAGTTATTTTTTTTAAATCTCGACTTAATGAGTGATATGACTATAGATGACGTATAAATCAATCCTCATCCGCACCTAAATAACAGGTGTTACCAATCATCTACTGTATAGTTCGTTGTAGCGCCATTTTTAATACCTATTAACTTAATAAGAACACAAAAGAATTTCTACGCGAGAAATTTATTTATCATCTTTTTAAAAAAAAAATTCAATTTCATTGCAGGTCCGCACAAAAGCCAAGAAGGCAATCCAAGAATCAAGCAGAGGATTGTCACCTGTCCGTTTATCACCATAAAAGTTAAAAAAGGACGCTTTTACAAAATGCTTCACTCATCCTATTATTGGAAAATGAGGATCCACGCACATTTTACACCAAGCGATAAATTTTTTTTAAAAAAAAACCAATTTTGTATCATTAGATTTTTAAGGGTCACAAGTAACAAGTCACAACAACAATATAAGAGACAGCAATAATCATTGTGATAATAGTGCGTGGAGTCCACCTATTATTTTCATTTTTGTTGATTATTGATGTGTAATATATTAGTTAGTGAGGGAATAAAAAATTTGGTTTCAGTGAGGATAAATTAAGATGTAAAGAGTATTATAAATCAATAATAGTGAACTTAGTCGTATTTATTAACTTGAAATATAAGAGATTATTTGATCTCAGCAATAAGGATCAATGATGAATTTTCACCTAATTAATTTTATCTAAATCAACACCGTATGATAACTTAAATCCACGGAAATAATTGTTATTTGTTAACAAGATGATAAATCCAAATATTCCAGGAAAAAAAAGAGGTAAGTACAAAGAAATATGGTAAAATAGAAGAATAGAAACTTTAGTTCTTGTTTTATTGAATGTTGAAATGTGGAGATAAATATGAGAAAAGAGGCATTTAAAATTTGAAATTTTACTATATTAAAAAATAAAATTAACTCCATAAACCCATTTTAATATCTAAAATGCCACTGATAAGCTAAATTATCAAAAAAGATTATTTAATACTTCTATAATTAAACAAAAAAATTTTTCCACTTGTATATTCATTTATCTTGATGCTATTTCTCTCATATTTATTGCTGACGATGTTACATGATTTTAGTTTTTAGCGTTAAAATTTTTTGCCTTAGTATAATTAGTCTTGGGAACAACCATGCAGAGGATATTTCTGCGATACTGTATGTTTTTTTTTATAGTATTGAATTATTGATAATGGGTCTACACCCTTGAATTTAAATATTTTGATTGCTATCATTTGTTTAATTTCGTGGATAAATAATTAGTTAATTAATAAGCAAGAAGTAACTTTTAAAATTAAGTTGATAAATTTTAATTAAATTGAGAGACTTATGAATACAAAATGAAACAGAGAAATTAATGGTATACAATATTTACCCTGGCCAGAGCATTGAAAGGAGTGTCACTAACACCAGACGTACTCGCCGTTTTCTGGCCTACTGCTCCTAGAACGCTACAATTTGGAATGATTGCCACCTAAGAGGACTTACCTTGAGATAAAATAGAAGTAGAAACATAGATTTGCATTGAACATAGCATAAACAGAGCTTGATATTAATGCAGGAAAAGGAAAATATGAAAACAGAGGTCCTAATTACAGATCCAGCAGCACGGAAACCAGCTGAGAATTTGGACTACAACAAATCCCGGAGACGTGAAATGCATTAGCTCTCAGTAATTGCACCAGACAGCAATTTTCTGATGATTTCATTCTTTAAACTTTAAACTGTGAAGTAGCTTAACAAGTATTTTGAGCAATATGCCAGAGTCTAGATATATTCATAAAGTCCAGTCTAGTCTTGTGAAAGAACAAAGGAATGATGGTAAAAGATCAGGACATTATGACAATGAAGTCAAATGACAGTCACAATGAGCATAAGCGATGAAGTACGACTGTTATACAAATATTTTTTTATAAAAGATAACTTATAACCAATATCCAAATAGTTATTCAACTCCTACGTACGACTGTTATACAAAACGTAGAAAATGAATGGCTTGACTTGTATAGCTCAGAATGGAAACATGAATTTTGTTATCTAAATGAACAGAATTTTATTTTGTGTAAGGAAAACTCATTTGTAGAAAAAAGATTAACAATAAGTAAAAAAGATTAACTAGTGATTGAATGTTTAGTTTATAGAATATGAGAATAGAGAGAGAATATACAATTGTAAGGCGTAGAGGGAAAGAAATTAATGAAGGATAATTTTGAGATTTTTAAATTTTAATATTAAATTTATTTTTTTTAAAATAAATATATAAAAAAGAAATTGGTGGATTTTATTAACTCCATCTTTAATAGTAATTTATATTACTAAAATTTTCCTTTAGCAAATTACTAATAAACCTTTCAAAAAAATAAGACAAATAATTAGTATTTTTTAACTTGTGTACACCCAGTTTATCTTTAGATTTCAGTTGAATGGTGACTACTGGTGATAAAAAGCACCTAAGTCGAGAACTAGGGTACAGGCTTTGCATCAATCAAGTTCAACAAAAATGACCACCCTGAAAAATAATAATAATAATAATAATAATCACGCTAAACGATGGGTAGACATTTCAAAGACATCTCAAGGAAAGGAGAAAACTCATTTGAATTTTTTGGGAATCAATAAAGCTAAAAAGGATTTATAATGTAATATATCATCTGTGAAGAATTTGTTCTCTAAAATTTAAACGATTTTATCTTTTTTCAAAGCTATCATTTATAGAAAGTAACAAGAATAACTATGAAGGAAAAACGAAATTGATGTTTAGCCGCAGAGGATAGAATACACGCTCATTTTACACTTCGCGAAAATCAAAATCAACTTTGTATCATTATATGGGATCTGCTAAGTTACAATCAATGTATCATACGTTTTTTGTTTTATTCTTCTTGGCAAATATCATTTAGATCCTTCTATTTTTTCTTTATTTTTATAATTGAGGAAGTATTTGTCTTCTCCCATCTCTTCTACATCTGTTTTTTATTCTTTCTAGAGTTTTATTTATTTCTTTTAATAAAAATAAATGATTATCAAATTCATATAGATCCATGAATTCAGAATAAATTTCTGGTCCTAAATTTATTAATCCTAATCTTTCTTGCTCTAGTAAATTTATTTTTTGGTTAATTAGATTTATATATGTATTTACTATATTTTCCCATCCTAAGAACATCAGTTCTATACTATTTGTTAATTCTTTTATTGTATTAACAGCTTGATTCATATTGTTTCTGTTTTATACCAATATACTAGAAATTGTATAAGTTTATCGATAAATTTCATCTTCTTTTCTATTAAAATTTCACCTCCTGTTGTATCTATATTTCTTTCTCTAAGTTCTTCAGTCAACTCAAGTTCTATATTCCTTATGTTGTTTTTATCAGTTTTTAATGCTTTTATTAAATTCTTCATTTCTTCGTTATTATATACTTTTAATGTATATAAACTATTAACTATATTTTGTATTGGGTCCATGTCTTAGATTATAAAGTTTTTATAAGTTATGGCTCTGATACCATTTGGTTCGTTTGAACTAAAAATAAAACAAATAAAAACAAATAAAAACAAATAAAAACTAAAAATAAAAAACTAATATATAAAGTAAAGATTCAACAAATCAATAATTTAATTTATAACACAATTAAAGAAAATAAATAACTTTAATTATAAAAACAAATTATCTTGTGATTACTATTTTAATTTTAGAGGGTATATCTATCGTATCTTGCATGATTATTATTTCTTAAATATAAAGCTATAACTGGTTCTTCATTAATTATTTCAGGTATATTACTAGGGAAAATAGGGGCATAAAATTCATAATAACTACTATTAGTTTCTAGAACATATGTAGGATTATTAATTGGATTCAAATCTAACCTTTCTTGATCTTGTCTATTATCTCCTAAGTAATAGAATATTTCTATTTTTATAAAATATATTTCATTGTTTATTATCTGAGTATAATATCTAATTTCCCTATGTGTATCCATCAAATATTTTTGGTTATGATATATAAAGTCCTTAAATTATAATTTTGACTTGAGATGGTACTTAGCATTGTTATCTGAGGAATCGCTCCTGCTCAGTTATTTTAGAGCAGCTATTTAATAGCGCTTTGGACCAGTAGCCCGCATCCTCGAGTATTCCAGCTGATATACCAAATCAAATTTTATTTTACCAGATTATATTTCAAGTTCTTCATTATCTGAATTTTCTATATAATTTATGTATGATGGTCCATTATCTCGAGTTTCATGTTCTATATATGCCAAGGCTATGTCAATTCCTTGTTCTATAGTTAACATGATTATATTATGCTTTAAGTTATCTATCTCAATATGGTTTATAATCTTTCTTTTTATTTCTTTTGGTAGGTTAAAGGTATACACTGCTTGTAAGTCTTCTGTTCTAACAAGTTCTTTTTTACTTACAAGATATGAACTCTGTTTAAAAGATCCTAAGTTAAAATCTATTATCATCATGTAGTCATTGTATGTTATTCTAGTTGTTGGATTTATAACATATTCTTTAGAATTTCCTATCAACACTTCGTTATTCATTTATGGAGATTAGCTCTTCCTCCATAAATCTCCTCATCATCAATTATCAACAAACTTCCACCAACAGATAAAGATTGAGAATTATTACCTAAGTTATTCTTGTTTCTCTGCCTTCTGACCTTTCTCCAGTGACCTGCAGCCTGGTTGTCCTTATTCCCTCAACGGCCTCCTTGCCTCAACGGGATCAGCGGACTGGATCGGCCTTACTGTATGGAACCAGGTCGTAGTGCTTTGAAACGATGAATAATTTTAGGTTTCTCTTTCCTTTCTATGGTGAATTTTTGTTTTTGATTGGTGATGTATTGATTTAGGATTTAGAGCTATGGAGTTCTTTAGCTCATATATATATATATATATATTTTTGAGAATTGAAGAAAACGCTGAGTTATTGTAAAAGATTAGCACTGAATGCTGGCTCCCCCTCTTTTCTGATCTATTTATCCCTTAAATTAATTACATTGTTGCCCTTATATTATTGGGCTCTTACATCATTGCTTACGATTTATTACATACAATTACATTGCTGCCCTTATATTATTGGGCTCTTACATCATTGCTTACGATTTATTACATACAATTACATTGCTGCCCTTATATTATTGGGCTTTTACATCATTGTATTTCTTATCACATGCCTTATCCTGTCGGCCATCAATCTTCTTTATACTGTTTGCTTTTATCTTGTCGAGTATCCCGTCATTCAGGCATCTTTTCTTTTTATGCTTTCTGCTGTTTCTATGAGTTGGTAGGCCCGCTCCATTGTTTTACTGCTACTGGGAAAATGCATAGTACTTATCTCATTGATGAAATCTAATAATAGATTTAAAGGTGTATGCCCATCCTCAGAAGTTATAAGGATGTAATTTTGAAATCTGATAATGGTTCTGAAATTTCTTTTATACAAGTCTTTGGCTATGCTCCATATGGCCTTTATTCCCCGAGCTCTTCGTGTTCTGATCCAAGATTCATTTATGTGTGGAACATTTGTATATTCTGTTCCAACCTTGATCTTAAAATTCTTTGAGAGATGACCTATAGAGATCATGTAAAAGGCTTGGTATTCTATATTTTGATAGTATTCAGGGCTTATGGTATAGAACTTTAGGTATATTGGTCTCTTTTGAGCAAACCTTGATACTTCTTTTACTAACAAGTCATCAAGGCTGCCTATCTCTTGAAGGTTTATGTCCGGATATACTAAATCTAAATACCCGTATTTTGCTATTTTCCTAACAAGGAGTGGATCGGCTCCTTTTGTAACAATCATTCTAGGATACATATTTTTCCCTGATGCTTTAAAAATTGTATCTTTATAAGAACAGATGGAGTATACCCATGTGGAGAATTGTTTATACTTCTTCTTTTGGATTTAAAGGTTTTTCCTCCTCCTCTGTGTAAGGGGTGTTTATTTGGATAAACTTTTTTGAAGAATCTGATTTTGGTGACTCAACTTCTATGGAGATAGTTTTATTTGGACATGGGTCAGAGACTGGTTTATCTTCTCTGAAGGGTCCACTACTGCTTCCTATATTTATTGGATTGATATTTATTGGGCTTGTGTTTATAGAGAGTGCCTTTGTTAGGTCGTCTATGTATGACTCTAACAAATTTACTCCTTTCTCATGGGCCTCTGAAGCCTCTTTTAAATAATTTATGGCATCAATTATGTCAGATGCTTCAGTTTTGAGCCTTTGTATTTCGGCTTCTATTTTGCCGATAATTCTATTTGCTTCAGGATTCATTCTCCGAATTCTATGTTCCTGCTTAAAAAATCTACAAGAAAATTGTTAGTTCCTTTGATATGTATTATCTTAAAATTATAATAAGATAAGTAAGCTTGCCATCTGTGCAGTCTTCTATATTGGGGTTCATTTGGTAAAATTCTATTAATAAGGGAACTTACCTGGGAATTATCTGTTTCTATAATAAACTGTTTTTGGAGTAAAAATAATGAAATTTTTTTTATTCCTTTATATATCGCAAGGAGTTCCTTTTCGTGTACTGGATAATTTATTTGTGCTTGGTTAAAAGTTCCACTTGTGTATCTACAAATTTCATTTATATCAGTCTTAAGGATTGCTCCCCAATATAAATCAGATGCATCTGTTTGTATTATCAATTTATCTTTTTCATTTGGTAATCTTAATGCTGGAAGATTTTTACATTCTTCCTTTAAACCTTTTACAGCTTGTGTATGTTCCTCATTCCATCCTCTAGTATTATTTTTTCTTAACAATCTTTGAAGTACATTTCTCTTTTTAGCTAAATCTTTTATGAATCCTTCTGCATAATTTAAACATCCTAAAAATTTTTGTATTTGTTGTTTATTTTCTAATTTATCTGGAAATTCAGTTATTTTTCTTCCTATATGGCTTTGGAGTTTAATTCCTTGTTTATTAAGAATCATACCTAAAAATTCTATTTTTTTATGTTCTATAACTGCTTTTCTACTAGATAGTACTATGCCTTCTTTTATGCATAGGTTAACAAATTCTTTTAAATGATGCCTATGTTCTTCTAATGTCTCAGATGCAATTAATATATCATCAACATAGACTATAATATAATTATAGTTTCTGAATATTTTATCCATTCTACTTTGAAAGATTTGTGGAGCATTTTTTAATCCAAAGGGCATTACTAGCCATTCATAATGTCCTTGTGGGGTGCTAAAAGCTGTACAAGGAATACTTTGTTCTTCCATTTTTATTTGCCAGAATCCTGATTTACAGTCAAATTTTGAATAGTAAGTTTTATTTTTTACTAGGTTTATTAGTACTTCTTTATTTGGTAAGAAATAGCCATCAAATTTTGTATATTTGTTTAATTCTTTATAATTTATTACCATTCTTGCTTTTCCTCTTACCTGTTCTGCTCTTTTTCTAACCATAAAAGCAGGGCTATTATGTGGACTATTACTATTTCTAATGAGTTTTAAATCTAATAGTTCTTTTATTTGTATTTTAAATTCTGCTCTGTCTTCTTCAGTATACATCATAGGTTTTAATCTTATTATCCTATTTTCAGTTAACTCTATTTTTGCTTTGGGATGGTTTGGCTTCCATAATGCTAATGGATTTTCTTTATAAACTTGTTCAAGTTGTGATTTTATTGTTTCTAATTGTATGTTATAACTTTGTCCTTTTTGTATTAAATAATGTTTTTCATAAATAATCTTATCACCACGCTGGGCTGGTTGAACTCTGTAGGGTTTAAATTCGCGAGGGAGACGAAGGATATGATTACAAGGGGTTTTTAAAGTGATCATATAGGGAGTCTGTTGGTAATATTGAAATTGTTGTATAAAGTCATTGCCTAAGAGTATATCACAATCCATATTATCATATTGGAAAACTTGGTTTATACGTATAACTTTACTTCCTAATAGTATTTCAAAGTTTATCAAGGATAAGTTAACTTGTTGTTTATCACCTGTAATACCAATAATTTTTAATTTTCCATTGGGTTCCCATTTTGTTGATAAAAAGGATTTCATTATAGTAATTTCACTACCCGTGTCAATTAAGGCACATGTGTCAATATCTGTTTCTGTTATATTTATTTGTATGTAAACAGACATAGGATATTTTATATATGCTTGTTTTAACATGTTTCACATACTATTTTTTGTCCATGTATAAGGAAAGTTATTCTATTTGGTTCAATTCTATAATATTCCAAATTATTTAAAAAACTGTTGCCTAGTACTATATGTTTTTCTGGGTCTGTTGTCATAAATGAGTCTATATAACAGGCTACAATTATCCTAAGTCCTTCTATTATTATAGGGACTTTAACTTCTTGTTTACATATATGTTTATTTCCATTAAAATCAGTATATTCATAGGGGATTTCCTTTTCTTTTATTAAGAGTCCTTTATTTTTTGTATGGTTCATATAATTATGGCTTGTACCAGTGTCTAATAATATAGGTACCTTTGTTGTATAGTCTATTCCATTAAAATATTGCCCAAGTATTTTTACTACATTGTTAGTTGGTAAAGCCTTGATTATGTGTTTATCAGTACTCATTTTTCTAGAAGAACTTCCTCTTACTAAGGTTCTTCCAGCAAAGCTTATAGGGATTATGGAGTCCTCATTATTATTATCTAAAAATTGTTTTTTGTCGTCTATATTTAATTCATAATTAATAGGGATTTTATAATCTTGGATTACTGGTTCTATAAATGTTGCAATATCTTCACAATCTTTATTTATTTCAATGTAAGGTTTATTACCATATATTTCTCCATAATTCGAATTACAAAAGCTATATAAAGCTGAGTAATGTATTGTCATTATTCTATTACCTTCTTTCATTAAATTTTTCTTTAATAATTTAAAATGTAGGCTTAATGTTTCATCTATGTGTCTGTCCTTTATATGTACACAATACCTAGGGTGACATGTAAATAATAATTTAGTATAACATAAATTTCCTTCTATAGTTCCTAGATGTCCTATGCTAGGATCTGTAAATCTTTGATCATGTAATGATAAGACTATAGGGCTATCTATTCCTTCTTTAAAAAGAGATTTTATTAAGATTTGTATTTCTGCTAAATATACATATTGAATTTTTTCCTTTGTCGATTCACTCTTAATTTTTCTTAATGCTAATTCTATAGATCTTTTATTTATTAAACTAAATCTAATATTTCCTTCTGCTTGTGTAATTGTTACAGCTTTTTCTTGTTCATAGTATTCATGTAATATGATTCTTTTTCTTTTAAACATGTCTCTAAATCTATGGATTATGCCATATTCTGGTTTTTCCATATTTAATTTTAAAAGCTTATTATATTTTTCTTTATTGAAAGTAGCAACAAGGCTATATCCATTCTTATTTTCTTCTTTTTCTATTTCTTCTATTTCTTCTATCTGTTCATTATTTAATAATTCTTCTTTATTCTGACTCATTTTCTGATATTTCTGCCATATAAATTTCTTCTCCTATATAGTCAGATAAATTACTTATTTCTTCTAAGTCACTTTCTAGTTGTTCAAAATCTTCTCTCAAAAGATTAATCTTTTTCTTTTTTGTGCAGTCTGTACTAATATGTCCAATTTCTCCGCAATTCCAACATTTACATTTGGATTTATCCAAGATCTTTCTTTGGTTCTTATGCTTTCTTTTATAATATTTTCTTCTTGGTTTTATGTATTTTCTTTTAAAATTATTATATTTTTTATATCTCTTTTCTTTATGATAAGATGATTTTCTACGTTTTTTATGGGGTATATAACATCCCCATTGAGTAGGCATTTCTGTTTTCTCACAGCATATTTTTGTTATATTTTTACTCTTTTTTATTAAACTTCTTTGAACACATATTTCACTTAATCTTGTATTTAAAAATCTTATTCTAGCTCCTAATGTGTCTGGGAGTCTATTTTCACTTTTACTATTGTATTTCTCATATTCATTAATAAAATAACCATTCCAAGGGTATGGTAATTTTGAGTAATACAAATTTTTATATATATTTTGGTCTTCATGACTCATGAATTGGGTATAATAGTATTTACTAAATTCACATGTATATTCTTTTACAAAACACATGTTACAGATGGTTAGATTTATTAATTTCATTCTAGCGTCTAATTTATCATATTTTGATTCATTTTCTGTATTTTGTAACCAATCTTCTCCTAGGAATTCACTAGCGATATATTCAATCATTCTTTCTATTCCTAATCCTTTATCTCTTCCTAATGCTATTTTGGTTGAATCTTTTATTAATTTTTGTGTATCATCACTTAACCCTTTCCACCAGTTAAATACATTTCCTGTGAAACTTGCTATTAGAATATCAGCAAATATATTTATTTTTTCTTCTTCTGTTTCTACATTCCAATCGTCTCTAGATCCATTGAATATAAAAAATAGTTTCATTTGCATTCCCCATTCTACTAAAGCTTTTCGGGGGTCTATTTTGCAATCTAAATCTAAAAATGTTCCAGCATTGCTTATTGGTATTAAGTGGTCATTATTAGGTTGATATTCTTTTTTCCATGGAGTATTTTGTTGGGAAAATATGCTCTTTAAAAGCATATGTGTTTATTTAATTGTAATAAACTATTTTCTGATTAATAAAATAAATGAGGTATTTTATGCAAATATCTTAATTGCATTAATACTTGTATTAAAGTCCATTTAATCATATTATATGTATTTATGTGATCACCATGTGGATTCACAGAAGACATAAATACAAGTTATCTTATGATTAAATAAATTTAGTTCGCAGTTGATAAATAAAGTTGGGCACTTTATTTAGGTATAGACTGTAATAAATTCATTGAATGGTTTGTCTTAATCATGTATGAATTTATTGATGTAGTACGACTACATTGAACAAGATCACATATGAGATTTAATTAACTTTGTAATAACTGTCAGACTTATTAAATCTCATAGGCGTTGATTTTACTGTAATCTTAATCTTGAGTTAATTATGATTTCATGATTGTGATTGTTATTTCATTTGAGTTACCAATGGGCACGACACATCCTTGTGGTCAAGATTACCCGGTATCTTGGTGGGAGCAATTATGAGTATTGGAGTTATGGATTAACAATATAAAATTTGTACAACACATCTATTGATAGGTTTTCTTTGATTATAGAATTCTCTGGCCAGAGTGTGTCAACATATTTAGTATGTTGAAAATGATCATTAGAGAAAACCAGTAAGGATCAAGGAATAAGATGTTATTAAATTGATTGGACAGTTGAGATATCAATTTAATTAACGATGTGGTACAAAGGATTGCTAAAGAAATCAATGTGGCTTGGGACGAATTATTATTCGAGCATACAATTATGGAAGTCAGTTCCAATCTTTTAGTGGAGTAGATTTGGAATTAAATAATTGGGCTAGTTTAATTACAGGCCTAATTATTGTAGCCACTATTGTATGTTCCCAAATGATCCCCGGGTTAGCTCATTTAATTGACTGCACCACTACTGGACTAATAAGTAAGATAACTAGCTATTTGGGTCAAAAGCCTAAATATATCATTTAGTGGGAGGCTCCATTTAATTAGCTTTTGTATAAGGGGCCTTATGTTATTTTACAAGGTGGGTCCCCTATTGAAAAAGAAAATAACGTGAGTTTTATTTAGGGCATTATTTGGAGCCTAGGGTTTTCACTAAAGGGTGATATAAAAGGCTTATTTTCTCTAAAGAAAAAAAAGGTGAAGCCACTTTATACAGATCAGAGAAAAAGATTTTTCTCTCCATTGTTGAGAGAAAAATTTTCTCGTGCTAGTTGCTTTGGTAGTGATAAAGGCGCCCACACGTCAAGTGCAGATCGAACCTGAGTCATAACCTGGAAGATCATTGGAGACAGTTCGTGATCTAACAAGCGTGGTGGTGACAGATCGTGATCTAACAGGAGTGGTGGTGGCGGATCGTGATCTAGGAGCCTAAATCACTTCAGCGGAAAAAGCCAACTCAGATTTTCAAGGTACGATTTCTAGAATACGAATTCTTATATATTATATGAGAGCGATCTTCAAAAGGTTTTATAAAATTTTAAAAACCTGATTTTTCCCAACATATTTTTAATTGGAGGATAGAATTCAAAAAATGGTCTATTTTTCTTTTTACTTGTTCCATTTCTATGACTTGGTTCTCCAATATCAGGTTTTAGTTCTGGACCTCCAGCAACATTCATTTTTATACAATATTCTTTTTCAAAATCTTCTATATCACTGAGATTTATATCACTAAATTTTTCTGTTAATTCTTCTAATGTATCTCCCATTATTCTGTATCACTAGGTATACTTTCCTTTATTTCTAATTTTTCTTTTCCTTTTTCCTTTGTTTTTAATTCTGCTTTTATTCTCTCTGTTTCTTCTATTATTTTTGGATATTGGGTTTTTATAAACCAATCATCATAACTTCCTGGTTGAGGTTTTGTTATTTGTTTTTCAAAGCTTGTTCCTATTATTCCTGATTTTATTATTTCAAGTTTTTCCACTTTCTTATCCTTTTTCCTATTTATCTGTATAATAGATAATTCTATTTTTATTTTTCCTATTTCTTGTTTAATTTCTCTTATTTCTTCTTTAAGGTTTAAAAGTATTTCTTTTAATTCAATTAGCGTAGTTTCCATAAAATCTAGGGGTATTGATTGTTATTGTTTCTTTTGAGTGTATGTTACTTTCATCGTAACATAGTGTTAGCCTCATTATATTATTATTATTATTATTTTTAAGGGTCACAAGTCACAACAACAATCTGAGGGATAACGATCATCATGCGATAATAATGCGAGGAGTTTATGAAATGTCCCGTCGCGAACTCTAAGGAAAAGTTTCAATCTAACGTGATTAGATTAACTTATCAATAAAGATTTTGTTGAAAATTCGTTAAAATCTTCCTATATTTTTTATATTTCCAATATGTAAATCTATAAAATAAACACTCTTAAAATAATTTAATATTCAACCAATTTCATTGTTCAACCTCCTTAGTCATAATATCACACATCATAGTAAATAATATATTTAAATGAACTCATCCAAATATCACCCAACATCTCCAAAGTATCGAAAGAATATGTCATAGCTAATGCCAACATACATTAAACATAAGTAATCATCAAATTATAATATAATTATACAATCCAAAATGAGGTGATCAAAATGCCTTAATAATATCACCTATGTCTCCTAACACTATCATATGGCCAAAACTCAAAATAACTACAGTCGCTCGGTCGACTGTTGTACCTACAACCCTTGTGAGGGCAAAAAGTATAATAAAGTTGAGTGAGTATATAACTCATTGAGTGGATAATAAGTTTTGAAAGTAAACTTATTTTAGAATAATTATATTATTGTAATATACAATTTCATCGAGCTATATGTAAGAACATAAGTAAACTGTTTAATCTTTAAATCAAGCAATTAGCATTAAAAAGGAATACATGATACTACAATTAATAATTTTGAAAATCATATCAAAAGATAATATAATTAGATACCTGATTCTAAAATTTTCATGAAACTAATACCTAGAGGAAAAACCTTGTCATACATGAACCTTCTACGGGCAGTGCAATAATTTACTGAAAGTGTACTATCATGCCTGGAGCTATAACGGGTAGACCAATGATGTGCCATCTTATATGTCTCATCTCGTCATACTGCAAGCGTAAATTAGTCCCAAGAGAGCAGAAGCATCCACGCACATGGCCCAAATCCTAGTGTATGCTCAGATGAAGGGCCTCTATCGCAACTGTATCTATGTAATTGAATCTCTATACTTATCTTTGTATCTAAAGGGAAAGGGCACTGTCTAATATTTTTGAAAAATAAAGTTTTATGTACAGGTATATAAACATTTTCAACATACTTTAAATCTATATTCCTTTTCATTAAAATACTCTCGCGCATTAATTTATAATCAAAATAGGTAAGAAAAAATGGAAAACCAATCAACATACACCTTTAACAAACATATCAACATGTAAATAAAATTTCTATTTCTAGAAAAACTTAAATAGACATTTAAAAATAATTTATTTTACTCAAATTAATATCATAATAAAAATATAAAAGACAAGTTTAGTATATTCCACTCACAACGATGATGGTCAAGCTCAACTATCGTCGACGTCAGTGGCTTGACTCACGTTCGCAGCTCCTCCTAAATCATGGAAATGACATAATTAATTTCCAAACGTGTGAAATACAACTAACTTTATGAGATATAGCTCGCAATGAATATTTACCCCATAACATACAACTCCTGAAACCATACTTGTAAGTTGAAAATTAATATAACGCCCTCAAAGCCATAAATTACAACTTATGCTCAAAATTCCATACTCCACCTCAATAATTAAGTTTCCATATCTTATAATACTAATAAATCATCCACATTATCAACAATCTCATTACTAACCATAAAGTACCTAAACATAATTATATACTGAATCGGAAAAATTGCAAGGGCTACGTGTCTCCGGCTCTACAATGCCTTGTTGGTGCCCTTGTGCACCTAAAATAAACCACCAATTACAAAAATTAGCATGAGACCAACTTTGCCAATTTGTCAGAAACCCCGATTATAAATAAAGTATACTAATCTTTAAATCAGCTTCATTCCCAAGAAATCCAATTCAAATAAAAATAAAATGATAGAAATCTTACTCCAAATGGTGAGAAACCCAACTTGAAAGCTTGAATCACTTTCCACTCACTTGATTCCTCTCTCTACGCTTCCTACAGTTAAATTCCTCTCTAATGAATGTTTCCAGATGAATTTAGGGATGGAAATACTCTAGAATAGTTCCCCAAACTCAATTTTTGTTAAAATTCCCAAGACTTGAATATTTTCCCATTTACTTCCTCTCTTCCTCGTGAGTCTTGCAAATAAATGGTAACTGGTTCCTTTTTTTTTTTTTTAAAAAAAATTGCTTTCCATATAGAGCTGATTATTTATTTGCGTTATTATTAGTTCAAGCCCCACACCAATTAATTTATATCTATATAAGTTAAGGTGTTACAGTCCACCCATTACTTTCATTTTTGTTGTTAATTATTAATTTGTACCATATTAGTTAGTGAGGGAATTGGAAATTTGGTTTCGGTGACGATGATTAAAATGTAAAGAATCCTTTAAGTTCAATTATAGTGAACTTAGTCATATTTAAACTTGAAATATAAGACAAT
Source organism: Citrus mangshanensis (assembly GCA_030449895.1). Classification (NCBI taxonomy): domain Eukaryota; kingdom Viridiplantae; phylum Streptophyta; class Magnoliopsida; order Sapindales; family Rutaceae; genus Citrus; species Citrus mangshanensis. The sequence continues at coordinate 748,027 of JASUUJ010000242.1, forward strand.
ATATTTGATCTCAACAATAAAGATCAATGATAAATTTTTACCTAATTAATTTTATCTAAATAAAGACCATATGATAACTTAAATCGACAATAGGACTAACCCCCCACCATCTGGTGGTTTTTTTTTAAAAAAAAAATTAAATTGACAATATTAGTTGTTATTTCTTAACAAGAAGGTAAATACAGATACTAAAAAAAGTACAAAGAAATATATATAGTAAAATAGAAGAATAGAAACCAAGGTCTTGTTTTTTTACATGTAGAAATGTAGAGATAAATATGAGAAAAGAGCATTTAAAATTTAAAATTTTACTCCATAAACCTATTTTAATACCTAAAATAATCTTAATATATAAATTAAATTATAAAAAAATTATTTAATACTATTAACATTTATGTATTCATAATATTGATTTTGATGATAACAAACAAAATTAAGAATGATTAAACTTTTAAAAGCTCAAATTATTTTTCATACATTTTAAATAAATCATTATTTTCATAATATATAGGTTTTATACTTAATGAAAAAATGATTTTATGAAATTGATTATTTTCAAGTTAATGGCTTAAATTGAAAAAGTTTTGAGAACTTTGATGTAAAATTATCTCCGTCCTTTCTTCTAATAAGAAATTGGATATATAATCGTCCTCGTACCCTCCCCGAATAAGGAAAATTCCCGAACGTCCTCGTCCTCGTAGGGATTTTTGTCATCCCCCTAGTATGTATAATCAGGATAGGGGGCAACCATTTTTTTAGGCATGCAGATAAAGGTGGATGTTACTATATGCACTGGTGGCTCAGCTCATGATGTGCGGGCCCAAGCCCTGCTGTTAAAAATAAGTTCTAAAAATTAAAGAAAAAATTACTTAAGCTTTTAATTAGCCTCTGTGAAATTTATAAATATAACTCCATTGAATCTCTAAAAATAGTCCCATAAATTCATAACCCATAAAATTTAAATTTTAAAAATTATAAAAATCTACATTTTAATTGAAAAAATAAAAGTCCACAACAAACCATATAAGTGGTTTTACTATTATTTAACTTAGCTCCAATTGAATCTATTAAAACAACCTCCATAAGCTAATAAACCCATAAAATTTCAGTTTTTACATCTAGTTGTTGCATAGTTTAGCCATGATAAATCATTTTTTTTTGGGCCTGCCACCACTGATTCATTATTTTGGAGAATATGAAGTGTGTGTTTTTTGCTTGCTCTTTCATTACCCGGCCTTATTATTTAGGTTAGTAATTAATTGTCTTTAGAAACTGTAGAAAAAAATCGAAAACACATACAAAGAAAAGAAACCAAGCCAGCAAAACAAGCTATATATAGGAAGATTAATTAATTTACAGAAACGTACCAGCTGCATGTGATGGATGATGGTTCAAGATTATTTCAGTCATCTGCTGGGGTTGTAGTTCCTCTTCTTCTTTCATTATTGAAACTTCCGCTTGGGTCTTCCGATGAATCTGGGGCATACAATAAATGGATCCCACATCTTTTTAGCCCGCAACATTCCAAACGTTCAGAGTCATCATGATCTTTCTTAAAATAGAATTGGACTGCCTCAATAACGCAATCCCGAAAACCATTCAAATCGTCATTACCAAACAAATAGTACCCGAAAATTAAGTGATCTGACTCCACATAACAAATACAGCTCCAGATATATCTGTATCACATGCGGATCACAATCTTTGGGTTTGACTTTGATGTCACAAAACAATTCAAACACATCATCATAATGGTCTCGAAATGATACAATAGCGCCAAAAGCAAAACCCATTACATTTTTATTATTGAACCAACCTGCTGGTGGCGTCTTCAATTTTATCAAAGATCCCATACTTTGAAAGCTAAACCACTTTGGAATTTCATTCCCAGGTAAAATGGCAAAACCTTCAAATTCCGGATAAGATATCTGTACCACACAAATCATTATTTGAAAAGAAAAAAATTTGCTAACTAAAAATTTAAAAGAGAAAAAAAAAGAAAAAATATATAACATTGTATGATTAAATTGAGATGAGAGAGTTAAAGACACACCTTTTCCTGTGCATGCATGTGTTCCCAACGTGCAGTTGCCACATGCTGAATGTTTTGCAGAGCATCTTCAAGAATTCCTCCAACAACATTCCGATCCAAGTTATAATTACCGTTCAGCTCAAAACGCGGCGGACAAGATTCATAACTTTTTGGGAATAAACCTGATAATGATTCCAGTGCCGTGCAATGATGTGCATACAACTTATGTAGACTGCATGGAAGCTTTGGTAAGGATTGAAGCTTCCCACAATAACTTAAGTAGAGACATGACAACTTAGAAAGTAGTATGATGCTCTTTGGTATCCTCTAAGAATTGTTCTTCGATAGATACAAATATTCTAGAGAGGATAGCTGACCAATATTTTCAGGTAACTTTGTGATGCAGCAATCAGATAGATCTAGATACGTTAGATTGTACAAGCCATCAAAAAATATTGTGATCGGCAATGATAAACCCATCTGCTTATGACCCTTGCTCCTACTGAAATTTATATCACGAACATTGTTCAAACGTACAATGGATGAGGGTACTTCTCTTATAGCTGTTGCTATAGCAGACAAAAACTCCAAAGCTTCTAAATTTCCAAGTTCCTGAGGCAATCTTTGAAGATTTGAGCACCCATTGAGATACAGACTCCGAAGAGATTTCAACTTAGATGGGCTGCTAGGGAGACTCTTAAGCCTTTTACAATTTTGAAGGTCCAAGTCCAAAAGCCCAGAGAGACTCCCAATGGACGAGGGCAGTTTTTCAATTGCTGTTCCATTTAAACGTATCTCTTCCACATTAACAGCTGATGAGATCTCTACAGGAAGCCTCTTCAATTTTGAGCAACCAATTAGATTGAGGCTAACTAGCTTATTTAGACGCGGAATCAACGAGGGGTTTGGGGTTTTGGTAAAAGAATTCCAGGCAGCAATGACCATCCGGTTGAACTTACCATGATGCTGTTCGGACAGAAAAGAAGCAACGATGACAAATCATTCAACAATCAAATGTTATCAATAAGGCATTGAATAAAATATAAGATATACCTGGACACAGTCCCAAAGTTGTTCAATATTGCTATGAGGGATTTCAAGAAAAAGAAGCTTGTCTGGATTAATATTTGACGGCAATGACGTTAATGGATAACCATACCAGTGCAAATACCTCACTTCAGCAAATATAGAACCTTGAAAATTAGACACCTTACATTTGTTCCCTCCCTTAGAGATTGAACTATAGAATTTCAAAAATCTTAATTTACGCATCTTCGTGAATGTGTTAGAATTTGTCTCACCTTAGACATATCCAAGGATATGCCCTCAATTTTTTCAGTCCCCTAATAATCAATAAAAGACAACTTAAAATCAAATCTATAAATTTAAGTTGATTGTTATCATTAGGCAGTAAATGTAACCCTACGTACAGGGAATAATAATAATAATAATAATAATAATAATAATAATAATAATAATAATAATAATAATAATAATAATAATAATAATAATAATAATAATAATATAAATGTGTGACTGCAAACTTGTACATACAAATTGACATTGCAATTTTTTCATTTTTTCCTTTTATTAGCGTCACTCTTCTATTGGGCTTATAACCCATCTATTTATGTATAATTATCAGCAAAGATTACACATCCAATAGCATTCCAAAATAATATATATATAATGCTGTCACCACCATCCCTCCGCATGTGAAGCTACAGCAAAAGCATTCCTTTCTGCAGTCTCTTCTCCCTCCATTCAATCAGAGTACTATTTTTGGGATCCAGATCTAGTACTATCAATGAGCCTTTGCGTTGCTTATATTTGCCTAAAGTAATTTAAAAACTTAAATTTATCTTGGTATATCGGCTGGAAACCCGAACATGTAGGATATTGATCTGCTCCAAGTCAGATCTGGTCCCTAAGGCAGATTGAGTTCTGCATTGATCTAGTAAAACAACGCCACGTACCAATTCTGAGAGATCAGGTCTCTGTGCCTTAGAAGAACGTAGCAGTTTAAATCAGAGTATACTCATAAATTTAAATTGCAAAATTTAAACATACATTCAAAGCTTTAAATAAATTACAAATTCTTTAAAAAGACATTAAATGCTTACATGATTTGCTTGAAACCAAAATGTGTTACAACTTTTGAAGAAAGGGGAAAATTACAAGACAGGAAATGTTTCCTCGATGTCTTGATCCAGATTTCCCAGAGAGAGAGAGAGAGAGAGAGAGAGAATGTCGTTTTTCGTTGAAGGATGAAGAAGTAGTCCCCCTAAAGATCCTCTTTCGTCTTCCTTTTAAAGACTGCAGAAAGGAATGCTTTTGCTGTAGCTTCACATGCGGAGGGATGGTGGTGACAGCATTATTCGCTTTTGAAGATGCTTCACGTGAGTGGGTCCTTTAACTTTGGCAAAAGGTCTTCACGTGGAGACATCATAATGAGCTTTTTGGACGCGGTAATGGTTTTGCTTTATGGGGAAAAATACAAAGAAAAGAAAATACAAACGATAATTACATGGATAAAAATTACAAAGAAATAAAAATTACAGAAATGGAAAATTAAAGGAAAACAACTTTTTTTTTTTTTTTACAATCAAAGCTTTAAGAATGCTTTAGTGGAGGAAATATTCCGAAGCAATCATCTTCGTTTTCATCTCCAAGGGAAATGAACGGCTCAGCCTCATCAGAAGAACTTGCAATGGATGGTTCTGATCTCGAAGCAAGGAGCTGCTGCATGACTTTAAAATATTCCTCTTCAGTCTTTGCACTAGCCAAAAGGGATTGGGCCTTTGTTCTTTGAGCGAGGAATGTGCTTTGGGCTTTAACCTCTTGAATGCTTGGCGTAAGGAGGTCTTTTGAGGAAAGCCAAGCTTGGACTGTGGCTTCTGACAGTTTGGACTGTTCATCAAACTTAGACCACCATTTAACTTTAAAGGTTCTTTGTAAAATAAGTTGGGCTTCTTGAGAGTGGTAATTGAAGTTCCACATCCAAACCCAAGGAAGAAATAAATTTGTACAGAAGCAGAGAAAAGGAGGAAACCTCTTCTCGGACTAAGAAGGAATATAATGGGCTTTAAAAAGGTTTAAACAGTTAATGGCATTTGGGGTTAAAATTTCTGGGCTTTGCCCAAAATAGTTCCACCATTGTTGGAACCAATTTGGAAGGCTTTGAATGGTTATTTTCGAGTTGAAGAAAAATAACCAAGAGTGGGTCTTTTTTGGGTTCTGAATGAAAAATGTGTTAAACCAAGCTTGTTGGTAATCCCAGTAAGAAAAGGATAAATAGTGGTTTAGACGCATTTGAAAGTTGGCGGGAAAGGTCTTTGGTTTGTGAAGTTGGTCACCCCACTGTTTTGGGCTCAAAACCTTAAGAATGGTAGCCGTAGAATAGGCTGGCTCAGAATGAGCTTCACTAAGGAAGAAGTGTTTGAACTTAACAGACTCAGTGAACTCAAGAATGCTTTGATAGAAAGACTGGGGTTTTGACAAATCCGATGGTTTGAAAAACCAGCCTTTCAGAAAAATCTTTAAAATTGCTTGAAATGGGTCAGAGTGATAAAACCCATCTTCGATAGATAAAATATTTTGATGATGGGCTTTATTGATTAGGTTCTTTAAATGTCGAATAACAAGTCACGGGGATGGGCTTGTTGGTAACATAATCATACCGAGTTGATTCGGTAAAATCAATATACAGAGTGATAAAACCCAACATAACATAATAGGTTCTTTAAACCCACCTTCAATCCTATTTTCCTTATGGTATCAGAGCCAAGGGGAGGATAATGTCCTATAGATCTGAGACTTTGTGTTTAAAGACTTGTGTTTTATTTTGAATTTTGTTTGCTTGGTGAATTTTTTACTGGTAGTAAGTCCCGTCTTAGGATAAGTTTTCCGCTTAGGGCAGTAAAACCATACCTGTAGCCATTCCGACAAGACCAAAATAGCCCATAGGTCTTCACCCATGGATTCTCTGCTCTGTAGAGCATCGTCCTTCTCTAGCTCTTCCTCTGGAAGAACTAGTGATTCAAAGAATGTTGTTAATTCAAAAGAATTTGTAATCGAAGACTTTAATAAAGCAATTGATAATTGGGAATTACCTAAAGTGAATAAAGAAATGATTTATAAAACAAAAAAGCTTGATTTTTTAAAGAATGATTATGTTATAAAAACAGAAGAGCGTGATATTACTCTTTCAAATCCTTTTGAAACAATTCATTTGTTTTCAGAACAATCTTTAAAGAAATTAAAAGAAAATAATTTTAATTATGTACACATCGGCTTAATACAGGTCGGCATAAAGCCCCTTACTAAAGAAGGTCTTAACACCTCCATTCTTGCCGTTTTAAGAGATGCGCGATTCATCTCTTTCAATGATTCTTTACTAAGCAGTATAGAATCAAGCATGTGTAAAGGTCCCATTTCATTTAATTGTTATCCAAATATAACGATTTCTTTAAAAGACAAAAATATTTTGAAAAGTATGATTTTACAAATCAAAACCCACAATTATGATATGATTAAGGGATTTATTCCTATAGCCTTAATTTATAAAATTTCCTACAAAACCATGATTTCTGCATTTAGTACGCAACATAAATTCCAGTCAAAAAGAGATGAGACTCTTCTCTTGCAGACTGGCCTGTCTAAAGCCAACATGGTCATTCCAAAACCAATCCAATGGAAAGATGTCAATCTTCCAGAAGAATGGATTCTAGAAGGAGCCACTGCTCCAGTGATTCCGAAACAACTTGAGCCAAATACAGAGTTGCAAAATGTGACTCAAGATTCGATGGTAAATCAAAGATCTACTTCGACTAGATTCTCTGATAAAGATTCTTGCTCAAGCATTCCTTCATTGGAAAGGAAATTTTCAAAAATACCCTCTATCATAAATCAACCTAGGTTTTCCACTTCAGATATACCTAGTCCCTCTATACATTCTGTTGACTATACCACTAGTGTTCCTCACCCAATCTACACTAGCAGTCAACATGAACAAAGACAGGAAGAGAAGGAACCTTCTCCTCCAACTTCTCCTACGTTTTCTGCAGTCACAGAAAATGTCATAAATGTCGTAGAAAAGGATTTTGAACTGGATAAAACTCTTCTCCACAACGATTTTTATTCAGACAATAATAAAGAAAAGAGACTTTGGTTTTTCAAACATTTTTTAAATCAAAGAAAAGAAATTCAAAAAACATATTACGAATTTGTAAATTCCCATAAAGTTCATATATTATTTTTTGATTGGTTTGAGATCTATTCTTCTAATAACAACATCTCTTACCCCTTTAAAGAGTCAAACCCTATTACTGTTAGAAAGAAAATTCCTGAATGGAAACTTTCTGATAGTGATAGAACTATAGAATCTGAGCATCCACCTCTTTGGAGTTTAACTATTGAACACGGTGAACCTCCTGTTCAAATTAGAGCCTCACCCTATAAAATCCCAAAACTAAATGATTTCGATGTCAATTTAAGTTGTATTATTCAACAGAATAATTTCTGTAATAATAAATTAAATACAATAGGAAAACAATTGACCAGAATAGAAAACCAATTCCAAAAGTCAACCATAGATGTTTCTCCTGTTACATCAAAGTCGGATTTTGACAAGAAACTCAAAGAACCTATTTTCAAACCTTTTCAGGCTTCGAAAACTAGTCAAAAGCTTGTTCAAGAGTCAAAATCAGATTTTGCTAAAGCCATTCGTGACCAATTAGATAGAATATAAGCTTCTTCTTCCTCTTCTTCTAAGATACAGATAGCCCCTGATAGTGCCCAGTCTAGCAAGATTGGCGTACTAGAACATGATAATGTTTCTATAGCCTCTTCAGATATAGAAGCATTCAAAGAAGAATCACCTGTTCCTAAAGCCAACAAAATCCATTGGGATTTAGCCCTACCTACTGTCAAAACTCCACCAGATCTAACAATAGATAATAGGCCAAGTGCATTGAATCAATCTCGATATAATACATCTTCAGTCTATGAGTGGAATATTGATGGTATGTCTGAATACAACATTTTAGGAATGTTGCAACAGATGACCGTGGCAGCCAATGCCTATAAAACCCAATCGGGAACTTCTGATAGAGCCATAGCAGAAATTCTCATAGCCGGGTTTACTGGTCAACTCAAAGGTTGGTGAGATCATCTTCTCACCCAACAGCAACAATTAGATGTTTTAAATTCTATTCAAGTCGATGAAAATGGAGCCTCTATTCTTGATGAATTCAATAGTCCAATTCAGGATGCTGTTGCTACCCTAATTTTGACTATATCTCTCCATTTCATAGGTGACCTTTCGCACCTTAGAGATAAGAACGCTGAGTTACTACACAATTTGAGATGTAGGAAAATTAGTGAATTCCAGAGCTACAAAACCACTTTCTTCACCAGACTTTTTCTAAGAGATGATGCGAATCATATAACTTGGAAAGAGAAATTCCTTGCAGGATTACCTACCATTTTAGGAGAAAAGGTTAGGAATTCCATCAAAGCCTTGTATGACAATCGTATTCCTTATGATAAGCTCACCTACGGTGAACTTGTCAGTTTCGTCAATAAGGAAGGATTAAAGATTTGTCAAGATTTGAAATTACAGAAACGACTAAAATGGGAGCTTAGAAGATCTAAGCAAGAATTAGGAAGTTTCTGTAAGCAATTCAATTATGACCCCTTTAAAACTTCCACTTCCAAAGATTGTAATGGTAAGTGTTCTTCAAAACCTTACAAGAAACATTACAAATCCAAAAGTCATAGGAAACCTTTTCATGACTTTAGAGAACTTTCTTATAAGAAACCCTCGAGGTCTTATAAGAAGCCCAATTTCTCTAAAAGAAAAGAGTTTAGGGCCAAGTCAAAAACCCCTTTCAATTACAAAGAAGCCACATGTTACAAATGTGGAAAGAAAGGCCACACTGCAAAATTTTGCAGGTTGAGCAAAAAACTCCATGAGCTTGACCTTGATGAAGAGACCTTTTCCAAAGTTTCCTCATTGCTCATAGAGTCTTCTGACTCTGAATCTTCCATGACAGGAGATAGTGACCCTCTTTAGGTGGATGAGTTAATTGATTCAGATACCTCTGCATCTAACGGTAGTGACTCTGAATCAAATTCTTATTTAAAGAAAATCAATGTTTTGACTAAAGACCAAGAAGTTTTTCTTGAACTTGTTAAACATATTTCAGATCCGAATCTTCAAAAAGAGTATCTTAATAGACTCTTAAAGACTCTTGATTCTAATAAAGCAGAAACTTCTAAAGTTCCAATTGTTAAAAAGAATTCTTACGATCTCACAGAAATCTTGGATAAAAAGAAAACAAAGAAAACAACAACTCCCAGTATCCAAGACCTACAAAGAGAGATTAAAGATATCAAACTTGAGATTAAAGAGTTAAAAGAAAAGCAAAAGAATGATTCTGAAATTATTCAACTTCTTTTGCAAAAACAATTAGATAATGATTCTGAAAAAGAAGTTGATTCCGATGGTGATAATGAACAGAATCTTGAAAACATTAAATCTGTACCCGATGATTTTCTGTTTGTTTTAAAACAAGTCACCACCAGAAAATATTTGATTAAAATCACTTTGGTTTTCTCCAAAGATTTTGAAATTGACACCATTGCCCTTTTTGACACTGGTGCTGATTTAAATTGTATTAAAGAAGATATTGTTCCTAAGAAATTCCATGAGAAGACTAATGAAAGACTTTCTGCCGCCAATAATTCAAAACTCAAAATCAAGTCTAAAGTGGACGCTTCAGTTCATAATAATGGTTTTGAATTCAGAACTTCTTTTCTTCTCACAAATGACATTCACCATACCGTCATCCTTGGAACCCCTTTTATAAATCTGATTACCCCTTATTCTGTTAATAATGATAGTATATCTTTTAAAGCAAAAAATAAAAGGCTTGTTTTCCCTTTTCTTGAAAAACCAAAAACAAGAAATTTAAATATGGTTAAAGCTTGTTCTGTTTATCAGAATCAACTTAATGCCATGATTAAATCTAAACAAAATAACTTATTTTGTTTAAAAAAGGATTTAAGTCTTCAAAGAATTAAGAGCCAACTACAAAATGATTTTATACAAAGAAAAATCTCTGATTTTAAAAATCTCATTGAAAAGGAAATCTGTGCTGATTTACCATCTGCTTTTTGGAACCAAAAACAACATTTGGTAGATTTGCCTTATGAAAATTCTTTTGATGAAAAATAAATACCCACTAAAGCCCGACCAATCCAAATGAACATGGATTTGGAACAACATTGTAAAAGTGAAATCAAAGATTTAGAGATCAAATGACTCATTGTAAAATCAAGGTCCCCATGGTCTTGTGCTGCCTTTTATGTAAATAAAAATTCCGAAATTGAAAGAGGCACACCAAGACTGGTCATAAATTATAAATCCCTAAATAAAGCATTAAAATGGATTAGGTATCCTATACCTAATAAAAAGGATTTGCTTCAAAAACTATGTTCTGCTTTCGTCTTTTCAAAATTCGATATGAAATCTGGTTTTTGGCAAATTCAAATTCACCCTAAAGACCATTACAAAACTAATTTTACTGTTCCTTTCGGACAGTACGAATGGACTGTTATGTCATTTGGTTTAAAGAATGCACCTTCAGAATTTCAAAGAATTATGAATGATATTTATAACCATTTTTCTGAATTCTGCATTGTCTATATTGATGATGTGCTGATTTTTTCTCAAAAAATTGATCAACATTTCAAACATTTAAAAACTTTTTACCTTGCCAGTAGAAAGGCTGGCCTAGCCATTTCTAGCTCTAAAGTCTCATTATTTCAAATAAAAGTCCGTTTCCTTGGTCACTACATTTCTAAGGGAACTATTACCCCTATCGAAAGATCTCTTGCATTTGCTGATAAATTTCCTGATAAAATTCTTGATAAAACTCAATTGTAGAGATTTCTTGGTAGTTTAAATTATGTTCTTGATTTCTGCCCTAACATTAATAGGATGTCTAAACCATTGCATGATCGGTTAAAAGCGAATCCTGTTGCGTGGACAGATGAACATACTAAAGCTGTTAAATTAATAAAGCAATCTGTGAAAAGCATTCCTTGTTTATTCCTTGCTAATCCTGCATTACCTAAAATTGTTGAAACAGATGCATCTGATTTAGGTTATGGAGGAATATTGAAACAAAAGGAAGATGATAAAGAACAGATAGTACAATATGTTTCTGCACATTGGAATGAATGCCAGAAAAATTATTCTACTATAAAAAAAGAAATCCTTTCAATCGTCTTGTGCATCTCTAAATTCCAAAGCGATTTATTAAATCAAAATTTTTTGCTTAGAATTGATTGCAAAGCTGCAAAATATGTTTTAGAAAAAGATGTTCAAAACATTGCATCAAAACAGATTTTTGCACGTTGGCAAGCTATTTTAAGTGTTTTTGATTTCGATATTGAATTTATTAAAGGAGATACAAATTCTATCCCTGATTTTCTAACCAGGGAATTTCTTCAAAACAGATAATGCCGCCCAAAAAGAAATCCAAAGGGAAAGGGATCCTCAAAGACCCTGTGTCTCAGACACCTTCCAAAGCCTCTTCCCCTCCTAAAGAATAATTACTCTCTTCAGTTATGCCAATAAAATCATGGATCGACATGATTGAAGATGAAGAATCCAAGTCTAAAGCCCTTGCCTCACATGAGCAGGTAAATGAATGGATGAAATCCGTTTCTAAATCTCCTGAACTTATGCTCGCTTTACAAAGTTTCTCTCAAAGCCAAATTTCTCCTAAAGAAAATATTTATAAAGAGATTTCAAAACCCTCTTCTCAAAATGTTGTTGTTTCTGGTGAAAGTTCATCTTCTCAAATTTTTCTTTCCCAGCCAACACCTTCAAAGAAAACCTCCGATTGGTTTGATAAAACCCATTTCCAAAACATTTTATCTATGGAAGATGGTTTTTACCATACTGATCCTTTTCAAGCTATTTCAAAGTTTTTCCCTAAAGGCTGGTTTTTCAAACCATGGGATTTGACAAAACCCCAGTCTTATTGTCAAAGTATTTTAGAAGCCACTGAGTCAGTAAAATTCAAACACTTCTTTCTCAGTGAAACCCATTCAGAACCAGCCTACTCTACGGCCTAAGAGTCTTGAGCCCAAACCAGTGGGGTGATCAACTCCATAAACAAAAAACCTTCCCTCCAAATTTTCAAATGCGTTTACCACATTACTTGTCCTATTCCTATTAGGATTACCAACAAGCCTGGTTTAATACATTTTTTATACAAAACCCAAAAAAATCCCATTCTTGGTTATTTTTCTTCAATTCAAAAATAACCGTCCAAAGTCTCCTAAATTGGTTTCAACATTGGTGGGACTCTTTTAGACTAATCCCACAAATTCTAACTCCAAATGCCACCCATTGCTTAAACCTCTTGAAAGCCCATTATATCTTTCCCCTTTCTCTTTTCCTTCCATAGGTATGGATGTGGAACTTCATATATCACACCCAAGAAACCCAATTTATCTTACAAAGAACCTTTAAAGTCAAATGGTGGTCAAAATTTGACGAACAGACCAAATTAACTGATACCCTCGTCAGAAATTGGCTTTGTTCCAAAAGCTTCCTGCCCCCGACCATTAAAAATGCCAAAGCCCAACAGACCTTTCTTACCCAAAAATTCAAAGCCCAATCTCTTTTGGCCAGTGCCAAAACTGAAGAAGAATATTTCAAACTTATGGAGCAGCTCCTCACCTCAAGGTCAAAATCCTCAGTAGCAGATTCCTCTGAAGATGATGAAGAAGATGAAGAGCCATTTATTTCTCTTGGAGACGAAAATGAAGATGACTGTTTCAGAATTTTCTCTCCAATAAAGCATTGTAAATAGATATCATTTGTGAAAAAAAAAAGTAATTTTCTTTTTGTATTACCATTGTATTTATATTTCTAGTATTTTTCCTTTATTTGTTTGTAGCTGGTCCACATGAGAGCGCACATATCTCTTCACCCGCATGTATATTCTTGGTACAAAGCTACGGTTGAGAAGCTACAGAGAGAAGCTCACTTTGTATTTAAATCGAGAGGAAGACTTAGACTCCTCAGATTTTCAGTTCTGGGATTTTTCAGTTTTCCTATCTCTAAGTTTTCTTTCTCTCTTTCTCTCTGGGAATCAGGAATCCAAAGGCATCAAGGAAATTTTTCTGTTTTCAGACTAGTTCCTTGTCTTCAGATTAATTTCCCATCTCTTCTATATTTTTCTTTAAAGAAGAACAAAACAAAGAAAAATCAAATGTAAGATTTGTAATTCCTTTTTAAAGATTGTAATTTTAAAGTTCTGTATGTTTAAATTCCTGCACTTTAAATTTCTGTAATTTATTTTAAAGCATTTAAAATTCATTTTAAATTTTATGCATGCTCGCACTTGATCATGTTTGCCATGCTTTCAGGCAACGAGACCAGATCTCTATCCTCAGTTGTATCTTTCTTCTCTCCCTTCATCCAATCAGAGTGATATTTCTAGGATCCAGATCTAGTACTATCTATGAGCCTTTAGATGTATGTTGTTGCTAGGCTTGCTTAAAGAACTTAATTTATATTCGGTAAAATATTTCATTTGAGTATATTAACGAGAAGCGTAAATTCAGATGGCGTTAGTGCAGTCGGATAACAAGTCACGTACTTCAAGTGATTCCTAAAAAGAACCCACATCTGTATATTGATTTAAAGAACCTAATCAATATTTGGTAAAGTGCCAATTAAAAGCAATCAACCGCGCTACAAAGCAAATCCATTTATTTCTTTTGTTTTATAAAAGTCTTGATTTTAGAACTTTTGAAAAAGCATCCATCCTTCTGATCTGTATCAGATCTGCCATACAACTGCTACGTTCCTCTGAGGCAACGAGACCAGATCTCTATCCTCAGTTGATTATGTTTCGTACTTCTGATAACAAGTCACGTACTCCAAGTGATTCCTAAAAAGAACCCACATCCGTACTACAGATCGAAGGATGGATGCTTTATTGATTATGTTTCGTTGATTAGCACTTCTCTGCTCTGATACCAGAAGGAAAATAGGATCGAAGGATGGATGCTTTTTCAAAAGTTCTAAAATCAAGACTTTTATAAAATAAAAGAAATAAATGGATTTGCTTTGTAGCGCGGTTGATTGCTTTTAATTGGCACTTTACCAAATATTGATTAGGTTCTTTAAATCAATATACAGATGTGGGTTCTTTTTAGGAATCACTTGAAGTACGTGCCTTTTTATCCGACAGTGCAGACCAGGCTAACGCCCATTCGGGTTCGCCTCTGGAATTTACGTCGTCTGTTTCTCGTTAATATACTCAAATGAAATATTTTACCGAATATAAATTAAGTTCTTTAAGCAAGCCTAGCAACAACATACATCTAAAGGCTCATAGATAGTACTAGATCTGGATCCCAGAAATATCACTCTGATTGGATGGAGGGAGAGAAGAAAGATACAACTGAGGATAGATCTCTCTCGAGGAACGTGTATGGCAAATCGATGTGCAGAGCATGCATAAAATTTAAAATACTGAATTTTAAATGCTTTAAAATAAATTACAGAAATTTAAAGTGCAGGAATTTAAACATACAGAACTTTAAAATTACAATCTTTAAAAAGGAATTACAAATCTTACATTTGATTTTTCTTTGCTTTGTTCTTCTTTAAAGAAAAATATAGAAGAGATGGGAAATTAATCTGAAGACAAGGAACTAGTCTGAAAACAGAAAAATTTCCTTGATGCCTTCGGATTCCTGATTCCCAGAGAGAAAGAGAGAAAGAAAACTTAGAGATAGGAAAACTGAAAAATCCCAGAACTGAAAATCTGAGGAGTCTAAGTCTTCCTCTCGATTTAAATACAAAGTGAGCTTTAAACTGTAGCGAGTCTGTAGCTTCTCAACTGTAGCGAAACTGTAGCTTTGTACCAAGAATATACATGCGAATACGGTTCGGGTGAAGAGATATGTGCGCTCTCACTTGTGTCCAGGGGACCACCCGGGCTACAAACAAATAAAGGAAAAATACTAGAAATATAAATACAATGGTAATACAAAAAGAAAATTACTTTTTTTTTTCACAAATGATATCTATTTACAATGCTTTATTGGAGAGAAAATTCTGAAACAATCATCTTCATTTTCGTCTCCAAGGGAAATAAATGGCTTTTCATCTTCTTCATCATCTTCAGAGGAATCTGCTACTGAGGATTTTGACCTTAAGGTGAGGACCTGCTCCATAAGTTTGAAATATTCTTCTTCAGTTTTGGCACTGGCCAAAAGAGATTGGGCTTTGGCATTTTTAATGGTCGGGGGCAGGAAGCTTTTGGAACAAAGCCAATTTCTGACGAGGGTATCAGTTAATTTGGTCTGTTCGTCAAATTTTGACCACCATTTGACTTTAAAGGTTCTTTGTAAGATAAGTTGGGTTTCTTGGGTGTGATATATGAAGTTCCACATCCATACCTATGGAAGGAAGAAATTTGTACAGAAACAGAGAAAGGGGGGAAACCTTTTCTCGGATTCAGAAGGGATATAATGGGCTTTCAAGAGGTTTAAGCAATGGGTGGCATTTGGAGTTAGAATTTGTGGGATTGGTCTAAAAGAGTTCCACCAATGTTGAAACCAATTTGGGAGACTTTGGACGGTTATTTTTGAATTGAAGAAAAATAACCAAGAATGGGATTTCTTTGGGTTTTGTATAAAAAATGTATTAAACTAGGCTTGTTGGTAATCCCAATAGGAATAGGACAAGCAATGTGGTAAACGCATTTGAAAATTTGGAGGGAAGGTTTTTTGTTTGAGCTTTTCAACTTTAATAATAAGACTGGGGTTTTGTCAAATCCCATGGTTTGAAAAACCAGCCTTTAGGGAAAAACTTTGAAATAGCTTGAAAAGGATCAGTATGGTAAAAACCATCTTCCATAGATAAAATGTTTTGGAAATGGGTTTTGATCAAACCAATCGGAGGTTTTCTTTGAAGGTGTTGGCTGGGAAAGAACAATTTGAGAAGATGAACTTTCACCAGAAACAACAATATTTTGAGAAGAGGGTTTTGAAATCTCTTTAGAAATATTTTCTTTAGGAGAAATTTAGTTTTGAGAGAAACTTTGTAAAGCGAGCATAAGTTCAGGAGATTTAGAAATGGATTTCATCCATTCATTTACCTGCTCATGTGAGGCAAGGACTTTAGACTTGGATTCTTCATCTTCAATCATGTCGATCCATGATTTTATTGGCATGGCTGAAGAGAGTAATTTTTCTTTAGGAGGGGAAGAGGCTTTGGAAGGTGTCTGAGACACAGGGTCTTTAAGTATCCCTTTCCCTTTGTCTTTCTTTTTGGGTGGCATTATCTGTTTTGAAGAAATTCCCTGGTTAGAAAATCAGGGATAGAATTTGTATCTCCTTTAATAAATTCAATATCGAAATAAAAAACACTTAAAATAGCTTGCCAACGTGCAAAAATCTGTTTTGATGCAATGTTTTGAACATCTTTTTCTAAAACATGTTTTGCAGCTTTGCAATCAATCCTAAGCAAAATTTTTTTATTTAATAAATCGCTTTAGAATTTGGAGATGCACAAGAAGATTGAAAGGATTTCTTTTTTGATAGTAGAATAATTTTTCTGGCATTCATTCCAATGTGCATAAACATATTGTACTATCTGTTCTTTATCATCTTCCTTTTGTTTCAATATTCCTCCATAACCTCAATCAGATGCATCTGTTTCAACAATTTTAGGTAATGCAGGATTAGCAAGGAATAAACAAGGAATGCTTTTCACAGATTGCTTTATTAATTTAACAGCTTTAGTATGTTCATCTGTCCACGCAACAAGATTCTTTTTTAACCGATCATGCAATGGTTTAGACATCCTATTAATGTTAGGGCAGAAATCAAGAACATAATTTAAACTACCAAGAAATCTCTGCAATTGAGTTTTATCAAGAATTTTATCAGGAAATTTATCAGCAAATGCAAGAGATCTTTCGATAGGGGTAATAGTTCCTTTAGAAATGTAGTGACCAAGGAAACGGACGTTTGTTTGAAATAATGAGACTTTAGAGCTAGAAATGGCTAGGCCAGCCTTTCTTGTGGCAAGGTAAAAAGTTTTTAAATGTTTGAAATGTTGATCAATCGTTTGAGAAAAAATCAGCACATCATCAATATAGACAATGCAGAATTCAGAAAAATGGTTATAAATATCATTCATAATTCTTTGAAATTCTGAAGGTGCATTCTTTAAACCAAATGGCATAACAGTCCATTCGTACTGTCCGAAAGGAACAGTAAAAACAATTTTGTAATGGTCTTTAGGGTGAATTTGAATTTGCCAAAAATCAGATTTCATATCAAATTTTGAAAAGACGAAAGCAGAACATAGTTTTTGAAGCAAATCCTTTTTATTAGGTATAGGTTACCTAATCCATTTTAATGCTTTATTTAGGGGTTTATAATTTATGACCAGTCTTGGTGTACCTCTTTCAATTTCGAAATTTTTATTTACATAAAAGGCAGCACAAGACCATGGGGACCTGGATTTTACAATGAGTCCTTTGGTCTCCAAATCTTTGATTTCATTTTTACAATGTTGTTCCAAATCCATGTTCATTTGGATTGGTCGGGCTTTAGTGGGTATTTGTTTTTCATCAAAAGAATTTTCATAAGGCAAATCTACCAAATGTTGTTTTCGGTTCCAAAAAGCAGATGGTAAATCAGCACATATTTCCTTTTCAATGAGATTTTTAAAATCAGAGATTTTTCTTTGTATAAAATCATTTTGTAGTTGGCTCTCAATTCTTTGAAGACTTAAATCCTTTTTTAAACAAAATAAGTTATTTTGTTTAGATTTAATCATGGCATTAAGTTGATTCTGATAAACAGAACAAGCTTTAACCATATTTAAATTTTTTGTTTTTGGTTTTTCAAGAAAAGGGAAAACAAGCCTTTTATTTTTTTCTTTAAAAGATATACTATCATAATTAACAGAATAAGGGGTAATCAGATTTATAAAAGGGGTTCCAAGGATAACGGTATGGTGAATGTCATTTGTGAGAAGAAAAGAAGTTCTGAATTCAAAACAATTATTATGAACTGAAGTGTCCACTTTAGACTTGATTTTGAGTTTTGAATTATTGGGGGCAGAAAGTCTTTCATTAGTCTTCTCATGGAATTTCTTAGGAACAATATCTTCTTTAATGCAATTTAAATCAGCACCAGTGTCAAAAAGGGCAATGGTGTCAATTTCAAAATCTTTGGAGAAAACCAAAGTGATTTTAATCAAATATTTTCTGGTGGTGACTTGTTTTAAAACAAACAGAAAATCATCGGGTACAGATTCAATGTTTTCAAGATTCTGTTCATTATCACCATCGGAATCAACTTCTTTTTCAGAATCATTATCTAATTGTTTTTGCAAAAGAAGTTGAATAGTTTCAGAATCATTCTTTTGCTTTTCTTTTAACTCTTTAATCTCAAGTTTGATATCTTTAATCTCTCTTTGTAGGTCTTGGATACTGGGTGTTGTTGTTTTCTTTGTTTTCTTTTTATCCAAGATTTCTGTGAGATCGTAATAATTCTTTTTAACAATTGGAACTTTAGAAGTTTCTGCCTTATTAGAATCAAGAGTCTTTAAGAGTCTATCAACATACTCTTTTTGAAGATTCGGATCAGAAATATGTTTAACAAGTTCAAGAAAAACTTCTTGGTCTTTAGTCAAAACATTGATTTTCTTTAAATAAGAATTTGATTCAGAGTCACTACCGCTAGATGCAGAGGTATCTGAATTAATTAACTCATCCACCTGAAGAGGGTCACTATCTCCCGTCATGGAAGATTCAGAGTCAGAAGACTCTATGAGCAATGAGGCAACTTTGGAAAAGGTCTCTTCATCAAGGTCAAGCTCGTGGAGTTTTTTGCTCAACCTGCAAAATTTTACAGTGTGACCTTTCTTTCCACATTTGTAACATGTGCCTTCTTTGTAATTGAAAGGGGTTTTTGGCTTGGCCCTGAACTCTTTTCTTTTAGAGAAATTGGGCTTCTTATAAGGCCTCGAGGGTTTCTTATAAGAAAGTTCTCTAAAGTCATGAAAAGGTTTCCTATGACTTTTGGATTTGTAATGTTTCTTGTAAGGCTTTGAAGAACACTTACCATTACAATCTTTGGAAGTGGAAGTTTTAAAGGGGTCATAATTGAATTGTTTACAGAAACTTCCTAATTCTTGCTTAGATCTTCTAAGCTCCCATTTTAGTCGTTTCTGTAATTCCAAATCTTGACAAATCTTTAATCCTTCCTTATTGACGAAACTGACAAGTTCACCTTAGGTGAGCTCATCATAAGGAATACGATTGTCATACAAGGCTTTGATGGAATTCCTAACCTTTTCTCCTAAAAGAGTAGGTAATCCTGCAAGGAATTTCTCTTTCCAAGTTATATGATTCGCATCATCTCTTAGAAAAAGTCTGGTGAAGAAAGTGGTTTTGTAGCTCTGGAATTTACTAAGTTTCCTACATCTCAAATTGTGTAGTAACTCAGCGTTCTTATCTCTAAGGTGCGAAGGGTCACCTATGAAATGGAAAGATATAGTCAAAATCAGGGTAGCAACAGCATCCTGAATTGGACTATTGAATTCATCAAGAATGGGGGCTCCATTTTCATCGACTTGAATAGAATTTAAAACATCTAATTGTTGTTGTTGGGTGAGAAGATGATCCCACCAACATTTGAGTTGACCAGTAAACCCGGCTATGAGAATTTCTGCTATGGCTCTATCAGAAGTTCCCGATTGGGTTTTATAGGCATTGGCTGCCATGGTCATCTGTTGCAACATTCCTAAAATATTGTATTCAGACATACCATCAATATTCCACTCATAGACTGAAGATGCATTATATCGAGATTGATTTAATGCACTTGGCCTATTATCTATTGCTAGATCTGGTGGAGTTTTGACAGTAGGTAGGGCTAAATCCAATGGATTTTGTTGGCTTTAGGAACAGGTGATTCTTCTTTGAATGCTTCTATATCTGAAGAGGCTATAGAAACATTATCATGTTCTAGTACGCCAATCTTGCTAGACTGGGCACTATCAGCGGCTATCTGGATCTTAGAAGAAGAGGAAGAAGAAGCTTCTATTCTATCTAATTGGTCACGAATGGCTTTAGCAAAATCTGATTTTGACTCTTGAACAAGCATTTGACTAGTTTTCAAAACCTGAAAAGGTTTGAAAATAGGTTCTTTGAATTTCTTGTCAAAATCCGACTTTGATGTAACAGTAGAAATAGCTATGGTTGACTTTTGGAATTGATTTTCTATTCTGGTCAACTGTTTTCCTATTGTATTTAAGTTAGTATTACAGAAATTATTCTGTTGAATAATACTACTTAAATTGACATCGAAATCATTTAGTTTTGGGATTTTATAGGGTGAGGCTCTAATTTGAACAGGAGGTTCACCGTGTTCAACAGTTAAACTCCGAAGAGGTGGATGCTCAGATTCTATAGTTCTATCACTATCAGAAAGTTTCCATTCAGGAATTTTCTTTCTAACAGTAATAGGGTTTGACTCTTTAAAGGGGTAAGAGATGTTGTTATTAGAAGAATAGATCTCAAACCAATCAAAAAATAATATATGAACTTTATGGGAATTTATAAATTCGTAATATGTTTTTTGAATTTCTTTTCTTTGATTTAAAAAATGTTTGAAAAACCAAAGTCTCTTTTCTTTATTATTGTCTGAATAAAAATCGTTGTGGAGAAGAGTTTTATCCAGTTCAAAATCCTTTTCTACGACATTTATGACATTTTCTGTGACTGCAGAAAACGTAGGAGAAGTTGGAGGAGAAGGTTCCTTCTCTTCCTATCTTTGTTCATGTTGACTGCTAGTGTAGATTGGGTGAGGAACACTAGTGGTATAGTCAACAGAATGTATAGAGGGACTAGTTATATCTGAAGTGGAAAACCTAGGTTGATTTATGATAGAGGGTATTTTTGAAAATTTCTTTTCCAATGAAGGAATGCTTGAGAAAGAATCTTTATCGGAGAATCTAGTCGAAGTAGATCTCCTAAAGGACAGTTTGACTTTACCATCAGAATACTGAGTCACATTTTGCAACTCTGTATTTGGCTCAAGTTGTTTCGGAATCACTGGAGCAGTGGCTCCTTCTAGAATCCATTCTTCTGGAAGATTGACATCTTTCCATTGGATTAGTTTTGGAATGACCGTGTTGGCTTTAGACAGGTCAGTCTGCAAGAGAAGAGTCTCATCTCTTTTTGACTGGAATTTATGTTGCGTACTAAATGCAGAAATCATGGCTTTGTAGGAAATTTTATAAATTAAGGCTACAAGAATAGATCCCTCAATCATATCATAATTGTGGGTTTTGATTTGTAAAATCATACTTTTCAAAATATTTTTGTCTTTTAAAGAAATCGTTATATTTGGGTAACAATTAAATGAAATGGGACCTTTACACAGGCTTGATTCTATACTGCTTAGTAAAGAATCATTGAAAGAGATGAATCGCGCATCTCTTAAAACGACAAGAATGGAAGTGTTAAGACTTTCTTTAGTAAGGGGCTTTATGGCGACCTGTATTAAGCCGATGTGTACATAATTAAAATTCTTTTCTTTTAATTTCTTTAAAGATTGTTCTAAAAACAAATGAATTGTTTCAAAAGGATTTGAAAGAGTAATATCACGCTCTTATGTTTTTATAACATAATCATTCTTTAAAAAATCAAGCTTTTTTGTTTTATAAATCATTTCTTTATTCACTTTAGGTAATTCCCAATTATCAATTGCTTTATTAAAGTCTTCGATTACAAATTCTTTTGAATTAACAACATTCTTTGAATCACTAGTTCTTCCAGAGGAAGAGCTAGAGAAGGACGATGCTCTACAGAGCAGAGAATCCATGGGTGAAGACCTATGGGCTATTTTGGTCTTGTCGGAATGGCTACATGTATGGTTTTACTGCCCTAAGCGGAAAACTTATCCTAAGATGGGACTTACTACCAGTAAGAAATTCACCAAGCAAACAAAATTCAAAATAAAACACAAGGCTTTAAACACAAAGTCTCAGATCTGTAGTACATTATCCTCCCCTTGGCTCTGTTACAACATTCTGTTGACTATTTTCAAAATGATTTTATACATTCTGTTTTCCACTTCAGATAAAACCCATCTTCGATAGATAAAATATTTTGATGATGGGCTTTATTAATCCAATCCGAAAATTTTTGAGAAAGCTTCGATTGAGAAACAATAATTTGGGAAGAGGAGCTTTCTCCAGAAATAACTTTAGAAGAAGAAGACTTTGAAAATTCTTTAGAAACAATTTTTTCTTTTTTAGGAACTTTAGAAAGAGCTTTATTTTGAGAAAAACTTTGTAAGGCGAGCATAAGCTCTGGGGACTTTGAAATGGAATTCATCCATTCTTTTACCTGTTCTTCAGAGGTAATGGCTTTAGATTGTGCTTTTTGTTCCTCAACCATGTCAATCCATGATTTAATAGGCATGGCAGAAGAAAGTAATTTGTCTTTAGAAGGGGTTGTCTGGGTTTCTTTAGAGGTTGTTTGTGGTTCAGGGTCTTTAAGAATACCTTTGCCCTTGTCCCTTCGTTTGGGCGGTATTATCTGTTTTGAAGAAATTCTCTGGTTAGGAAATCAGGGATAGAATTTGTATCTCTTTTAATGAATTCAATGTCAAAATTAAAAACACTTAAAATGGCTTGCCATCGTGCAAAAATCTGTTTTGATGCAATGTTTTGAACGTCCTTTTCTAAAACATATTTTGCAGCTTTGCAATCAATTCTAAGTAAAAATTTTTGATTTAACAAATCACTTTGAAATTTAGAAATGCATAAAATAATAGAAAGAATTTCCTTTTTAATAGTAGAGTAATTTCTTTGACATTCATTCCAATGAGCAGAAACATACTGTACTATTTGTTCTTTATTATTCTCTTTTTGCTTTAATATTCCTCCATATCCTAAGTCTGATGCATCAGTCTCAATAATTTTAGGCAATGCAGGATTAGTAAGAAATAAGCATGGAATATTTTGAATAGAATTTTTTACGAGCTTAACAACTTTGGTGTGTTCATTAGTCCACACAACAAGGTTTTTCTTTAATCTATCATGCAAAGGTTTTGAAATCCTATTGATATTAGGACAAAAATCAAGAACATAATTTAAACTTCCTAAAAATCTCTGTAATTGAGTTTTGTCAAGGATTTTATCGGGAAATTTGTCAGCAAAAACAAGAGATCGCTCAATAGGTGTAATGGTTCCTTTGGAAATGTAATGACCAAGGAACCTGATTCTTGTTTGAAACAAGGAAACTTTAGAACTAGAAATGGCTAAACCAGCCTTTCTAGTGGCAAGGTAAAACGTCTTTAGATGTCTGAAATGTTGATCGATTGTTTGAGAAAAAATCAACACATCACCAATATAGACAATGCAGAATTCAGAGAAAGGATTATAAATATCATTTATAATTCTCTGAAACTCTGATGGTGCATTCTTTAATCCGAATGTCATTACAGTCCATTCATACTGTCCAAAAGGAACAGTAAATGTAGTTTTATAACGGTCTTTTGGATGGATTTGAATTTGCCAAAAACCTGATTTCATATCAAACTTAGAAAATATGAAAGCAGAATGCAGTTTTTGGAGTAAATCTTTTTTATTAGGTATGGGATACCTAATCCATTTTAATGCTTTATTCAGGGGTTTGTAATTTATTACAAGTCTAGGTGTTCCTCTTTCTATTTCAGAGTTCTTATTAACATAGAAAGCGGCACAAGACCACGGAGACCTAGATTTCACAATGAGTCCTTTTGACTCTAAGTCTTTGATGTCACTTTTACAGTGTTGCGCCAAATCCATGTTCATTTGGATAGCGCGGGCTTTAGTAGGTATTTGTCTTTCATCAAAAGAATTTTCATAAGGCAAATCTACCAAATGTTATTTTCGGTTCCAAAAGGCAGATGGTAAATCAACACATATTTCTTTCTCAATTAGGGTTTTAAAATCAGAGATTTTTCCTTATATAAAATTATTTTGTAATTGATTTTCAATTCTTTGTAAACTCAAATCTTTTTTCAAACAAACCAAGTCATTTTGTTTAGATTTGAGGAGGGCATTGATTTGGTTCTGGTAAAAAGAACAAGCTTTAACAATATTCAAATTTCTGGTTTTAGGATTTTCAATGAAAGGAAAAATAAGTTTTCTGTGTTTTGCTTTAAAAGATATACTATCATAATTGACAGTATATGGGGTAATAAGGTTTATGAAAGGAGTTCCTAAAATAACAATGTGATGTATGTCAGTTGTAAGAATAAACGAAGTCTGAAATTCAAAACCATTATTATGTACAGAGGCATTAACTTTAGATTTGACTTTTAATTTTAAATTGTTGGCGGCAGAAAGTCTTTCAGTTGTTTTTTCATGAAAACGTTTTGGAACGATGTCTTCTTTAATGCAATTTAAATCAGCACCGGTGTCAAAAAAGGCAATGATGTCAATTTCAAAATCTTTAGAAAAGATCAAGGTGATTTTGATCAAATACTTTCTTGTGGTGATTTGTTTTAACACAAAAAGAAAATCATTGGGTATAGATTCAATGTTTTCTAAACTTTGTTCTCCATTATCACCATCAGATTCTGATTCTTTATCAAAATTTTCTTGTAATTGTCTTTGTAAGAGGAGTTGGATAGTATTTGAATCATTCTTTTGTTTTTCTTTTAACTTTTTTATCTCGAGTTTGATATCTTTTATTTCTTTCTGAATATCTTGGATATTAGGAGTTGTTGTTTTCTTTGTTTTATTTTTATCCAAAATTTCAGTAAGATCATATGTATTCTTTTTAATCATTGGGGCTTTAGAAGTTTCTGTTTTATTTCCTACTTCTAAGGTTTTTAGAAGTTTATCAAGGTATTCTCTTTGAAGAGTAAGGTCAGAAATGTATTTGACTAATTCTAGAAAAGTTTCTTGATCTTTAGTCAATACATTGATTTTCTTTAAACGAGATTCTATGTCAGAATCACTACTACTTGATTATGAAGTATCAGAATCCATCAATTCATCAATTTATAGAGGGTCACCGTCTCCCGTCATGGAAGACTCAGAGTCAGAAGACTCTACAAGAAAAGGGGCAACTTTAGAAAGTATTTCTTCGTCAAGGCCAAGCTCATGGAGCTTTTTGTTCATCCTGCAAAATTTTACAATATGGCCTTTCTTTCCACATTTGTAACATGTCGCTTCTTTGTAGTTAAAAGGGTTTTTTTGTTTAGGTCTAAAATCCTTCTTTTTAGAGAAGTTGGGCTTCTTATAAGGTCTCGAAGGTTTCTTATAAGAAGGTTCTCTAAAATCTTGAAAGGATTTTTTATGGCTTTTTGGTTTGTAATGTTTCTTGTAAGGTTTTAAAGAACACTTACCATTACAATCTTTAGAGGTGGAAGTTTTAAGGGGATCATAATTGAATTGCTTACAGAAACCGCCTAATTCTTGCTTAGATTGTCTAAGCTCCCATTTTAGACGTTTCTGAAGTTTCAAGTCTTGACAAATCTTTAAACCTTCCTTATTAACAAAGCTAACTAATTCACCATAAGTGAGTTCGTCATCAGGAATACGGTTGTCATACAAGGCTTTAATAGAGTTCCTAACTTTTTCTCCTAAGAGGGTTGGTAAACCTGCAAGGAATTTTTCTTTCCAAGTGATATGGTTTGCATCATCCCTTAAGAAGAGTTTGGTAAAGAAAGTGGTTTTATAGCTTTGGAATTCACTAAGTTTCTTACATCTCAAGTTATGTAGTAACTCAGCAGTTTTATCCCTAAGGTGAGAAGGGTCGCCTATAAAATGTAGGAAAATGGTAAGAATCAAGGTAGCAACTGCATCCTGAACAGGGGCATTTAATTCGTCACAGATGGGTACTCCATTCTCATATGTCTGAATTGCATTAAAGATATCTAATTATTGCTGTTTGGTGAGAAGATGATCCCACCAACCTTTAAGTTGACCCGTAAAACCAGCAACGAGAATTTCTGCAATGGCTTTGTCAGAAGTTCCCGACTGAGTTTTATTGCATTAGCTGCCATGGTCATTTGTTGCAACAATCCTAGAATGTTATATTCAGACATACCATCAATGTTCCACTCATAGACAGAGGATGCATTAAATCGTGATTGGTTTAATACGCTAGGTCTGTTATCTATGGCTAAGTCAGGTGGAGACTTGACAGTAGGTAGGGCTAATTCCCAATGAATTTTGTTGGCTTTAGAAACAGGTTCTTCTTTAAAGGCTTCTATATCAGAAGAGGCTATAGACATATTGTCTTGCTCTAGTACACCAATTTTACTAGATTGGGCACTATCAGGGGCTATTTGGATTTTACTAGACGAGGAAGAAGCTTTTATTCTATCCAATTGGTCTCTAATGGCTTTAGCAAAATCTGATTTTGACTCTTGAACAAGATTTTGACTAGTTTTCGAAACCTGAAAGGTTTGAAAATAGGTTCTTTAAGCTTTTTGTCAGAATTCGATTTTGATGTAACAGGAGAAACAACTATGATAGACTTCTGGAATTGGTTTTCTATTCTAGTCAACTGTTTTCCTAATGTGTTTAGGTTAGCATTACAGAAATTATTCTGCTGAATAATGCTGCCTAAATTTGTCTCTGGATCATTTGGTTTATGGATTTTATAAAGTGAGGCTTTAATCTCAACAGGAGGTACACCATGTTCAATGGTCAAACTCCTAAGAGGTGGATGTTCAGATTCTATGGTTCTATTACTATCAGTAAGATTCCACTCAGAACCTTTTTCCTAATAGTGATAGGATTTGATTTTTTAAAAGGATAATCAATGTTATTATCAGAGGCATACATTTCAAACCAATTAAAGAATAAAATATGAACTTTATGCAGGTTAACAAATTTATAATAAACTTCATGTATTTGTTTTCTTTGGTTTAAGAAATTTTTGAAAAACCAAAGTGTTTTATCTTTATTGTAATCAGAATAAAAGTCGTTATGAAGAAGGGTTTTATCTAATTCAAAATCTTTTTCAAGAACATTGATTACATTCTCCGTGACAGCGGAGAAAGTATGAGAAGTTGGAGGAGAAGGTTCCTTCTCTTCCTAGCTTTGTCTATGTTGACGGCTAGTGTAAATCGGATGTGGAACACTAGTAGCATAGTCAACAGAATGTATAGAAGAACTAGGTATATCCGATGTGGAAAACCTAGGTTGACTTTTTACAGGTTGGAAAGGAAGATTAATAACAGAAGGAATTTTTGAAAATCTCCTTTCTAATGAGGGAATACTTGTACTTGAGTCTTTATCGGAGAATCTGGAAGATGTAGATCTCCTAAAGGATAGTTTGACTTTTCCATATGAATACTGAGTCACATTTTGCAACTCTGTATTAGGCTCAAGTTGTTTTGGAATCACTGGTTCAGTGGCTCCATCTAGAATCCATTCCTCAAGAAAATTGACATCTTTCCATTGGATTGGTCTTGGTATAACAGTGTTGGCTTTAGAGAGGCCAGTCTGCAAGAGAAGAGTCTCATCTCTTTTTTACTGAAATAGATGTTTTGTATTGAACGCAGAAATCATAGCTTTGTAGGATATTCTGAAAATTAGGACAATCGGAACAGATCCTTCAATCATGTTGTAATTATGAGTTTTGATCTGTAAAATCATGCTTTTCAGAATGTTTTTATCTTTTAGGGAAACTGTTATGTTCGGATAACAGCTGAAAGATATTGGTCCTTTACAAATGCTTGATTCTATACTACTTAGTAAAGAATCATCAAAAGAGATGAATCGTCTATCTCTAAGGATGGCAAAGATGGAAGTGTTTAGGCCTTCCTTAGTAAGAGGTTTTATGCCGACTTGTATTAAGCCGATGTGAACATAATTAAAATTCTTTTCTTTTAATTTCTTTAAAGAATGTTCTGTAAACAAATGAATTGTTTCAAAAGGCTTTGAAAGGGTTATGTCTCGTTCTTTAGTTTTAATGACAAAATCAGTCTTTAAGAAATCAAGCTTTTTTATCTGATAAATCATGTTTTTAGAAACCTTTGGGAGTTCCCAGCAGTCGATTGCTTTATTGAAGTCTTCAATTATGAATTCTTCTGAATTCACAACACGCTTTGAATCACTAGTCTTCCCAGAAGAAGAACTAGAAAAGGAAGATGCTCTACAGAGTAGAGAATCCATGGATAAAAACCTATATTCTATTTTTAGTCCTGTAGGTATGGCTACAATCCAAGGTTAAGAATTGGTTTTACTGCCCTTCAACCAAATCGGGACTTACGACCAAATGCTACCAAGGCACCCAGAGGTAAACACTCACCACACAAACAATGTTCAACTATAACACAAGTCTTTAAACACAAAGTCTCTAACCTATATTACTATATCCTCCCGCTGGCTCTGATACCAGTGTTCTTTAAAGACCCTGAACCACAAACAACCTCTATCCCTGATTTCATAACCAGAGAATTTCTTCAAAATAGATAATGCCGCCCAAACGAAGGGACAAGGGCAAATGTATTCTTAAAGACCCTGAACCACAAACAACCTCTAAAGAAACCCAGACAACCCCTTCTAAAGACAAATTATTTTCTTCTGCCATGCCTATTAAATCATGGATTGACATGGTTGAGGAACAAGAAGCACAATCTAAAGCCATTACCTCTGAAGAACAGGTAAAAGAATGGATGAATTCCATTTCAAAGTCCCCAGAGCTTATGCTCGCCTTACAAAATTTTTCTCAAAATAAAGCTCTTTCTAAAGTTCCTAAAAAGGAAAAAATTATTTCTAAAGAATTTCTTGTTTCTAAAGAATTTTCAAAGTCTTCTTCTTCTAAAGTTATTACTGGAGAAAGCTCATCTTCCCAAATTATTGTTTCTCAATCGAAGCTTTCTCAAAAATCTTCGGATTGGATTAATAAAGCCCATCATCAAAATATTTTATCTATTGAAGATGAGTTTTATCACTCTGACCCATTTCAAGCAATTTCAAAGATTTTTCCGAAAGGCTAGTTTTTCAAACCATGTGATTTGTCAAAACCCCAGTCTTTCTATCAAAGCATTCTTAAGTTCACTGAGTCTGTTAAGTTCAAACACTTCTTCCTTAGTGAAGCTCATTCTGAGCCAGCCTATTCCACGGCTACCATTCTTAAGGTTTTGAGCCCAAAACAGTGGGGTGACCAACTTCACAAACCAAAGACCTTTCCCGCCAACTTTCAAATGCGTCTAAACCACTGTTTATCCTTTTCTTACTGGGATTACCAACAAGCCTGGGTTAACACATTTTTCATTCAGAACCCAAAAAAGACCCACTCTTGGTTATTTTTCTTCAACTCGAAAATAACCATTCAAAGCC
Organism: Citrus mangshanensis; assembly: GCA_030449895.1. Classification (NCBI taxonomy): domain Eukaryota; kingdom Viridiplantae; phylum Streptophyta; class Magnoliopsida; order Sapindales; family Rutaceae; genus Citrus; species Citrus mangshanensis. The sequence continues at coordinate 777,480 of JASUUJ010000242.1, forward strand.
TTCCAAATTGGTTCCAACAATGGTGGAACTATTTTGGGCCAAGCCCAGAAATTTTAACCCCAAATGCCATTAACTGTTTAAACCTTTTTAAAGCCCATTATATTCCTTCTGAGTCCGAGAAGGGGTTTCCTCCTTTTCTCTGCTTCTGTACAAATTTCTTTCTTCCTTGGGTTTGGATGTGGAACTTCAATTACCACTCTCAAGAAACCCAACTTATTTTACAAAGAACCTTTAAAGTTAAATGGTGGTCTAAGTTTGATGAGCATCAAGCTTGGCTTTCCTCAAAATGCCTCCTTACCCCAAGCATTCAAGAGGTTAAAGCCCAAAGCACATTCCTCGCTCAAAGAACAAAGGCCCAATCCCTTTTGACCAGTGCAAAGACTGAAGAAGAATATTTTAAAGTCATGCAGCAGCTCCTTACTTCGAGATCAGAACCATCCGTTGCAAGTTCTTCTAATGAGGCTGAGCCGTTCATTTCCCTTGGAGATGAAAACGAAGATGATTGCTTCGGAATACTTCCTCCACTAAAGCATTCTTAAAGCTTTGATTGTAAAAAAATATAAAAAAAATAAAAAAAGTAGTTTTCCTTTAATTTTCCATTTCTATAATTTTTATTTCTTTGTAATTTTTATCCATGTAATTATCGTTTGTATTTTCTTTTCTTTGTATTTTTCCCTATAAAGCAAAAGTCTCCATTACCGCGTCCAAAAAGCTCATTATGCTGTCTCCACGTGAAGACCTTTTGCCAAAGTTCAAGAACCCACTCACGTGAAGCATCTTCAAAAGCGAATAATGCTGTCACCACCATCCCTCCGCATGTGAAGCTACAGCAAAAGCATTCCTTTCTGCAGTCTTTAAAAGGAAGACGAAGGAGGATCTTTAGGGGGACTACTTCTTCATCCTTCAACGAAAAACGACATTCTCTCTCTCTCTCTCTCTCTCTAGGAAATCTGGATCAAGACATCAAGAAAACATTTCCTGTCTTGTAATTTTCCCCTTTCTTCAAAAGCTGTAACACATTTTGGTTTCAAGCGAATCATGTAAGCATTTAATGTCTTTTTAAAGAATTTGTAATTTATTTAAAGCTTTGAATGTATGTTTAAATTTTGCAATTTAAATTTATGAGTATACTCTGATTCAAACTGCTACGCTCTTCTAAGGCACAGAGACCTGATCTCTCCCCTTAGTCGTATTTCTCTTCTCCCTCCATTCAATCAGAGTACTATTTCTGGGATCCAGATCTAGTACTATCAATGAGCCTTTGCGTTGCTTATATTTTCCTAAAGTAATTTAAAAACTTAAATTTATCTTGGTATATCGGCTGGAAACCCGAACATGCGGGATATTGATCTGTTCTAAGTCAGATCTGGTCCCTAAGGCAGATTGAGTTCTGCATTGATCTGGTAAAACAATGCCACGTACCAATTCTATTGCATATTGATTGTCTGTGATTTATTTATTCTATCTGAAGACACACTCATACTTTCAGATCCTGACAGCATTATATATATATATATATATATATATATATATATATATATATATATATGTCTCAAATAAAATACTTACTGTATTAGATGTCAAAACTTCGATAATATCCTCATGATGCCACAATCAACTGGGTTCTCCTGGATTATTTATAGATTCTTGCCGGACAATTTCTCTACCCATTTCTTGCAGCAAATCATGCATTGTTATGCTATTGCCATGTATGATAATAAGAGACTTATCAACAAGATACTTATTCCTATTTGTGCAGTGAAACCACAAGCATCAAGGAACTTTATCACAAATTCTTTATCTTCACCTTTAAAGAAATAGGCAATGTCCAGAAAAATATTTTTATGTTCATCGTCCAAACCGTCGAAACTAATTTTTAGAACCTTTTGGATTTCCATATTAAGAATTCTTTTCAATTCGTTTATTGCATTTTCCCAAACTTCCTTTCCTTTTCCATATAAAAAGCAACCTAAAATTTAAGTGCTAAAGGAACACCTTGAGCATAGTTAATTATCTTTTCTGACAGCTCCTGATAACCTACTTCACTAGGAAGGTTTTCTTTGAAGGCATGTCGACTAAAAAGCTCAAGGGCATGACCGTATTCTAATGCCTTCATCTCATAAATGTCTTTCTCTTTCACTCCCCCATTTTTAAGAACCTTTTGATCTCTTGTGGTAATTATGATTCGACTCTCAGGCATAAACCAATCAAGACTTCTGATTAAGAATTTTATTTGTCTGAGACAAGTCACATCAGAGCCTTCCTGCGGCTGAGCCTTGTAAAGTTGAACTCAATATCAGGAATCACATTTTCATCCCTCAATACTCCTGAAAGAAGTTTTTGTTGCAACCTAGCTAATCCTCCTGGGCTTTGTGATTCTTTTCTAACATTCTGAAGGAAGCAAGAACCTTCAAAATTTCTAGAGATTTTGTTGAAAACTGCCCTAGCAATTGTTGTCTTGCCTATACCACCCATGCCCCAAATCCCTACTAGAGGTGCAGCAGCTAATAGAGATTCAATTTCACCAACTTTTGATTCTACTCCAACCAGATGGTTTTTGTTATTACATGAAAGTACGTCAGGCAGATGGTTGTTGTTATTACATGAAAGTTCTTTAGGCAATTTCTCCAAAATGTCATTAACAACTTTCTTTATAAGTTCAGATTCATTCCTAGCAAATACAAAACATAGTATTAAGCTAAAAAAAAAAAAAACAGAGTGTCTTTAATTAGTTCCAGTTTTTGATTTGATGCTTAATTGTTTGCTATTAAAGTAGTTACATAAGACTAGAACTTGAGTTGAAAAAAAGAAAAAAAGAAAAAAAGTGTAAAATAAGATGTAATCTTCATCAATTGATTTAATATTTAATATTAGAATGTTTCATATCTAATAATAAAAAAATTATATAATTGGCGATAAATTGATTGTTACCTGAATACATGAGAATCAAAGCCAGGGAGATTGGCTGCTTCCGTCAAAGCACTCCTCCATCTTTGCATCTTCTCTGGAAATCTTTCTTCAAGCTCCAAAAATGAATCCCCAAAAATCCCAATTTGCTTTCTCACATGTAGTGGATCGTCGCGGTAGAAGACAGGGATCACAATCTGTCCATAATTGTGCTTGCATTTGAGGATCTTTAGAAGTTCATTGAGACACTGTCCTGAAGAAGCATATCTTTCTGAGAAAATGATAATTGAAATGCTTGATGCTGCAATTGTATCAGGAAGAGACTCTGAAATATCATCTCCTCTGATAAGTTGGTCGTCAATGAAAGTTTCAATACGTTTTTGGCACAAAGCAGAACGAAGATGGCTAGTAAAGCTGTCACGGGTTTCCGCTCTACTAAAACTAAGAAAAACATCATACTTATTGTTTTGAGGATTCATCAAACTCAAACTGCTGTATGGATGGGAAGGAGAAGAAGAAGAAGAAGAAGCCATTAGAGAAAGAGTTCAATTGATTAGAGAGATTTTCATCAGAAAATTTAGGATGTTATATGAATTGAATGTCACTGCAGGTGCAGGGCTTATACTGATGCTCTAGCTACTTGACTACTTCATTCATTCCATGGAACTTTACAAAATAGTTTATGACAGCTAAGAAAAGATAATTTAATCTTTGTCAAAAGTTGTTTGTGTGTGTGTGTATACACCTTAATTTTAATGTTCATTAATGGAACAACAAATTGTGTTTTATTTAACAAAAAATAAAAATATTATGTTATTTAAAAATAAACAAATTGTGTTATTTAACAACTAATTTAAGAATTAAAAAAAAATATTATCACCATCACAACAAATTGTGTTTTATTTAACAAAAGGGCAATTTTCAGAAACTTCCCCTGAGGTTTGATATAATTTCACTTAGATGGCGAGTTTGATTGTATTCTCACTTACCTCCCCTGCCGTTAGTATACATACGGTTTGACCGTTAGTTGACGAGGGTAAATATGTAAAAGACAAGGTGAAATTATAAAAAAATCAAATAACAATAAAAAAATGGTTTAAAATCTATTGGACAATTGTATTAACCGATTAGACACAATATCCATTGTGTAAAATAGTGCATTTCTCTTTCTCTTCTCTTTCCCCAGCACAAAAAAGCAGTGGCTGTCAATCTCTCACCATTTTCACTCCACTCATCTACTCTCATCTGCTGGAACAAAAAGAAATACACATCAAGAGCATACATAACCCATGAAGAAGAAAAACATAGGTGGTCGAAGAAGGCCACCGACCGGTGACGATCAACGGCGACCGGAAGATGCCACTGTTATTGGAGTTTGTAAGAGGTTAGTTACTTTATGAAAGTCTAAAATTTATAAATACCTTTGGTTTTCTTATTTTTGGAGTTTTATAAGTGGTTGTTGGTTGTGTTTTATTTGTCTTGTTCATGGGTTGGTGGTGGAAAAATTGATTAAAAGGAAAATGAGTTTAGCCATATGTGGCCATGAGTTGAAAAAATTTAATTATTAGTTATTTTATGTTTGTGATTTACACCATACATAGTGTAATAAGGCTACAAAGCCAAAAATTTGTTATTGTCATGCAAATGGGTGTGTAAAATAGAAGTAGTCTTAGCTGCAATTTTTATTTTTCCTGCTAAAGTTTGTTTAAGTTGATATGTTTATGAATTTGCAGTGTTTGTGTGTGCCCGTCGCAGAAACACAGTTTCTGCGTTTTTGGGTGACAAGTTTGTCTCCCGTGCGACAAGACATTGTCGCACTAATACAGACTGAGTTTTTGGGTGACAATGGTGTTGCACGTGCGATGAACTGATGTCGCCCGTAATGCGTTTCTGTGTTTTAAGGTGACAATATTGTCGCACGGGGGACAAGTCTTGTCGCACAAAAACAGTGTTTTTGTCTGTTGTGCGGCGATATCCTCTTGTAGCACATACATTCTGTGTTTTTGAGTGAAAGTTTTGTGTCTCCTGTGCGACAATTGTGTGTCGCATGAACGCAATTTCTGTTTTTGTAGGCGACAAATAGGATTTTTGGACGACAAGTGAAACAATGTTTTTGTGTTCTGTGTGGTGACATGCTCTTGTCTCACATACAAAATTCTGTATTTTTGGGTGACAAGGTTGTCTCCCGTGCGACAAGATTGTCGCACGTACTCAGTTTTTGTTTGTTATGTGACATGAAAAATTTTAAAATGTATTATTATTATCATTTTTTCTTTATTATTGTAACTGTTGTTGTTGTTGTTTAGCAATATCTTATTATTATTATTATTATTCATAATTATTACTTTACTTTCACTTATTAACGTGTGCTTATTCACATATGATAGAGACAAAAGGCCAGTTGAAATGGACTACTTTGACTTAGCGGATCAGAATGAGTTTGCTCTCTCTGATTTCAATGATGAGGTTAATGAAGTTGAGCAAGGGATGGTAATAGAAGATTTGGTTGAGATGATGGCAACAAATGACGATAGAGATGTCTTTGCAGATGAATGTACAGAAAATAATATTGAAAATGATTTACCTCATGCTGATAGCGAAGGAGAGGTTAATGAAGTTGTTGACGCTGTGCTTGATAATGGGTTGGATGACTACCAATCTGGTGATGATAGTGGTTGTAATTTAGATGAAACTGATGATGAGGCTGCGAACGAAGCTTGTTATCGATATGAGCGAAACTCAGGTGGTTTTGAGTTTGCAGCCGATGGTGAAAATATTGTACTTAAACCAGGTCAGTTGTTTAAGGATGTAGATGAATTCAGGAAGGTTGTGAAGGTGTATGCAATAAAGAATGCATTCAGATTAGAAAGAGTAAAGAATGAAAAGTCAAGAGTTACACTTAGTTGTGCTACTACAGGATGTACTTGGAGGCTACATGCTAGTCCTAACTGGAATAAAGGTCATTTTCAGATCAAGACATACTGTTCAGAGCATACTTGTGTAAGAAACACCGAGAATTACGAAGCAACATCAACATGGATAGCTATTTCCTTTCTTCATCTGTTCAGGGCTAATACTCAACTGCCAATTGATATCATTGCATCAGAACTGTTCAGAAGATATGGAATAACTTGCTGCAATCAAAGGCTATATCGAGCAAGAAACAAAGCATTAGAACTGTTGGGACAAGACCATAAAGCAAGCTACACCAAACTATTCAGGTATATGCATGCCATACTTGCTTCGAATCCTGGATCCACTGTATCATTAGATGAAGATTGGTTAGGAGGTGGCGTGGATCCTTATTTTAGGAGATTCTTTGTGTTCTTTAATGCAAGCAAGAGGGGATTCTTTGGGGGTTGTAGGCAATTCATAGGCATTGATGGTTGTTTTCTAAAAGGACCCTATAAGGGAGTGTTGTTGTCTGCAGTTAGTGTGGATGCCAATTATGGTATTTACCCATTGGCTATATGTGTAGTAGAAAATGAAAACACAGAGTCTTGGGTGTATTTTCTAGAGAAATTATATGAACAAATAGGCTGCAATTATGGGGAAGGTTTGTGTTTTATGAGTGACAGACAGAAGGGGATACTAAATGCATTAGACAAGGTCTTTCCTCATGCTTTGAAGAGAATACTGTTGCAGACACATTTATGCTAACTTCAAGGAAAAATTTCCCGGTGTTTTGCTTAAGAAACCATTCTGGCAAGCGTGTAGAAGTGAAAATGTTTTTTATTTCAGGAGACATATGGCTGAGTTGAATGAAATCAGTCCCGCTGGACATGATTGGTTGATGCAAATACCAGTAGTTTGTTGGGCGAAGCATTGTTTCCCTGCCTATACTAAAAGTAATCATGTCACCAATAACATGTCCGAGTCTTTCAACAACTGGATAAAAAATTATAGAGGCATGTCGATCCTCCGAATGCTTGAAGAAATTAGGAGGAAATTGATGACACTCATTCACACGAGACAACAAGAAGTTCTCGCTTGGCATGATGAGTTGCCTCCAGTTGTCAGGAGGAGAGTTACGAGAGAAAAGGAGGCGGCTAGATCATTGACTGTGATATTTGGTCACAACCAGACATTTGAGGTCATGGAAGATGTGTCCAAGAGGACTGTTGTAGATTTGTTAGGAAAACATTGTGATTGCAATGAGTGGGACATATCAGGGCTGCCTTGCAAACATGCAATTTGTTGCATTGATGCCATGAGGTTCAACGTGAATGACTATGTCCACCCATTGTTGAAGAAAATATCATTTCAGAACACTTATTCGCACCAATTATATCCAGTGCCTGATGAGAGTAAATGGCCTCTACTTCTGCACAATAATCTTCAACCACCAATTATCAGTAGATGTGCTGGTAGGCCTCAGACCAAGAGAAAGAAAGAATTGGGTGAAGCAAAGTCCTTCAAAAGGAGTTCGAGTGTGAAATGTTCGAGATGTGGTCAGTGGGGCCACAATAAGAGGGGTTGTAAGGCACCTATGCAGTGTTTGAAGTTGAAGAAAGCAGAAATGAAGCGAAATTCAGCAAAGGTGAGTTATTACAATTTTGTTGTTTATTTTTATGCATTACTATTTATCCTCCAACATATCAACCACTAATATATATATATATATATAGGGAAAAGGTCGTTGCTCTGGTTCAAAGTATGCTGATGATGGCATTGCTTCAAATGTTGCATCTACTGAAAATATGGTGTCAACTTAGTCCAGTGTCATTGGACATGGTATTATCCTAATAATCTCATTTATATTTTGTTTAAAATGATGAAATAATATATACTTAATTATTAGATAATCTTCTAATTATCTATATTTACAATTGAAGGACAATTAACTGAAGAGTAACAAGTATGAAGTACAGTGCATTCAACAGCATGTCAGTAGCACAAATGTCTTATTTTTTGTACAGATAGCAGCACCCGAACTCATCCCATACAATACATTTTTTTGAGGGATCTGATGATACAACACCTTTTCAGTACGAGCAAGGCAATTGAGATGTCGTATCATCTTTTTGTACTCAGTCATAGGCATAAGATTGAGTTTTTGTATATTTTGTTTAAATGTTATACTAACATAGTGACAATGCCATGTATAAAATATAACTCAACTATCTATCATAGCACACTGTTACTGTAGTTATTATTTTTGTTCTTTTTGTATATATGGGCGACTGCTAGATGTATAGGCTGATGAAATTCAGTCAAATTGTGATTGTGATCAACTGTAAGCTGCGGAAATGCACATGTTCCTGTTATTTAATTAATTGATATTAATGTTTTTTAGGTTTCGGCATAAATTAAAATGTTTGTTATTTGTATCGTCGGTTGAGTGACAAACAACTTGATGGAGAGTATAGTCTATTGCTGAGAGAAGTAAATTAAGTTTTTGTTGTTTTTTATTTCACCTCCAGGCAAAAATTCTGAAATTTGGGGAGACAACCTGTCGCACGGGAGACAACATCTTGTCTCCCCAAATGTCAGAATGCTTGTATCGATATTGCAAAAACAAGCATTCTGAAATTTGAGGAGACAAGTGATTGTCTCCCGTGCGACAATGCTTGTCTCCCCAAATTTCAGAATGCTTGATTTGATATTTAAAAAACAAGCATTCTGAATTTTGGGGAGACAGAATTGTCGCACGGGAGACAACAACTTGTCTCCCCAAAATTCAGAATGCTTGTATCCAAAAGTTGGAGCGACGACTGCTCGTCTCCCGGGAGATAAATATTGTCTCCCTAAATTATATGATGTTTGCTTCTCTCAGGAACAAACTATACCAGTCTCCACCAGCAAAGGATTCAATTTTGCTATAAAGACCAAACCACTAATATTTGACACAAGCTGCTATCAACCTATAACAGAACTCAGATTCTCACCAACCAACATCTCAACAATCAACTTATTAACACAAGGTATCAAAACATATATAATAACAATCTTAAATATATGAATTTTCAGTTCTGTCGACACAAGATTCAATAATTAATATAAAAGAGTAATATATCATTTATAACATAATATCACCGTTAAATATGTCAATGGCAATCTTCCTCCTAAAATAATGTCCATGCCAACTGTCAAAATTAAATTGTAGCTTGAACATTAAGTACATTGTAAACATTAACATAAACACCCCACAATCGCCGCTTCCGGGCTGTTGTTGAGGCACATCATCAACGCTCACCAGTTTCCAGGGTTCCGCACTACGTAAGTTTGGCCGGCTGTCATAAAACCCAACATCTTCGAGCCATTGGGGAAAGATAACTTGAAGTGGCTTCAAAAACTGACCATACGTTTTGTCCTCGCGAAACTCCTTCATTGAGTCATAGATCTCTATCTGCTTGCGCTGGAAGTCTACCCGGGCTACAACCCAATGGTTGTCTTCCAAGTAAATTGGAATTAAAACCTATAAATGGCCATAAGAATTCGTATCCAATGTGAAGAAATCATAAAATCAACTAATTATTATTATCATAATTATATTAAACCATGTAGGAACACACACCATATCAACGTCTGTAAACGGTTTTGATTTCGTGTCTTCCCGACCGTCAATGTAAGTGTTCAGCCTGGTATAATCTAATGAATGTAGGTCACAATCACCGTTATTCCATTGAGCCTTCAAAAAAACCTATTGAATTCATCGCAATCAAATATTTCAATGTTATATTTTAGTATAGGGTAGTAAATCGATGATTAGAACTGCAAGTCTCTTACCCAAAAAAAGACATTTGTATGAGTGCAACGTTGATACAAAGCATTTGGATATTGCTGCTGCTTTTCACTTATCAACCGGTAGTATTCATGGATATGCTGCACGTGGCAAATACATATGTCAAACAACCAACTTAATTTAATCATAAGTAAATTAAATAAAGATTAACAATAATTACCTCATCACCTAGCCACCCCATTGAGTCTTTCCCCAACAATGTTCTATAAAATTGCATCGATTGATGGATCTCACGATCAACTGCAACGTTACCAGCAAGCCATTGCTCAAACTCATGAAATAGTGTCGGATCATCCAATCCTCTAAGTGGATTGATATCGACAATCATCCTTTCGTCAATCTCGCCATTCGTCGGCTCTGCGGTGGGGAGACTCTTAATGCCCCTTACTCGCTTGTAGGTATGTAAGTATGGACTTCTAAGGACATGTGACGTCCTATATGGACGGCCAAATTTGCTAATGCCGGGATGTGCTTCCTTCAGGATTTGCACGCTGTCATCGTTTAAGTCCCCATATAAACTCAATGACATCGGGGTGTGCTCATATTGATCTCCAACATCGTTAGGGACCTGTCAACAATAAAAAACTGTTATTGTCAAGTACTGTAGTTACAATGTAGTCAACCAAAAGGAACAACTATTTAAATAGCTCACCATGTAAGAGTTACTCATTGGGGTATCACTGTAGGAGCGATTGAATGAATTACCGGTATATGAATTAATAAACTCTGTAACAGATTTCGCAAACTGTCTCTGCTCTTGTCTAAACTCTCTCTGTTCTTTTCTAAATTGTCTCTGCTCCTTACGCTCAGCCGCAGCTTCGGACAACATCGTATTCATTATTTCTTTCATGTCAATAATGGAATGATCAATCCTCTCTATTCGATAGATGACATCATCATGGGAAACCTTTGCTTTTGTCTGTGATCATAGAGAAAAAAAAAACTTTATGTATAATTTATTAAATCTTACACTTTCGTGAAACAAATAGTTAAAATGCCGAAAATAACATATAACCTCATGCGAGTCGTTGGCTTTATATTTTTCGTGAACAGGTGGCTCAGCATCTGCTTCATATTCATCACCAACTGGTGTCTTATTTTTGTCCTCTTCGATGGGCGGCACGCACATGTTGGGCTGATGCTGCAACGAAAACAAATTATACAACTTGCAACAGTTCGACATTGGTAACATAACGTTATAACTAAGTTGAATAATTTTATTACATTATACACCCACTGTGGGATTTGTTTCATGTAATCCTGCACGCTTTTCCACAATAGCGTGTTCTTCTCGTGCGTGGTTGGATTGAGAGTTTATTTAACAACTCCCTGTGCATAAAGAAATTGAAATTTCTTGTAAACCGAACTATCTATAATTTACTAAATCTTCACAACCAATGTAAAAATATATGTAATACTTACAATACGAGTCTTATCGTTGAAAAACTTATAGACCTCAGTAAAACATATTCTTGTGGATGAAACACCTTCCCACTTCAATAAACGCGGAGTCTTCTTTTTGGTTTTGATGGCCCACTTTTCGTTTAGAAACCCTTCACATACTTCGAACAACCAAGCCTAAACCAAGTGAAAATATAAATTTCGAAAGCAAAACAACCTTAATGATTAAAAAGTACATAACAAAACAAGCATAACTTTTAGTTTTTTCAACGCACCTGCACCCCAGGAGAAAAGCCATAAATGTTGTATTTCACTTCTTTAAGACTAAAATCCTGGAAAAGCTCTGATTTTTTATTCAGTGCGGTATCCAAACTGTCGTATACAGTTTGCCAAGAGGAACGACCCCATGGAAGACTTCTAAAGTACTCAAGATCATCGACTTCGTATAGCAACTTTGAATTTGGTTTACGCTCTTCTTTTCTTCCATTGAGCACTCTATCCGCAAAATAATACAGCGCGATCTTTAGCGCATCAACATCGTCCACGTCATTAAAGTTCAAAGCCTCAAATCTTGCGTCAAATTCTTTAAGGGTCGCTCCTAGATCCCCATCAAAATACAAATCACGTAACCTGTGTTGTACCCCAACCTTTGCTTTTCTGTGTATGTCGTATACACCATACTTAAGTCTAGTAACTAAACACCACTCACCGAAATGCTAATCGTGCTAATTGGCCACAGAATTGAAACCACATCTGATCTTCATCATGCTTATCATGTGCTACTTGCCTAAGTAATGCGTTGTGCACAATTGCGCCACTGAAGACATAAGCATCCATTTTTGCGAACTGGCCAAAAATGTCTTTCTTGAATAATCTTAATTGTTGTCTTGTCAACTTCCTTTTGATGGCTTCCATGACATTTCCAAATTTAGAGGTATTTGTAAGGCGCTTGGGAAATGTTCCAATCTTCATCCTGCCTGGTTTCTTTCTTGGACTGGGTGGATTACGCTTAGACCGCGGCTTCTTGGCCATTATATCTGCAAATCCAATTTTTTATTCATTAATCAAAATCATAGCTCAAAATATTACAAATAAACACATAAACATCTTTCTACAATTTTGTAAGACAAGATTGTCGCACGGGAGACAAGAACTTGTCGCTTAACATTACAGAGCAATTTCATGGGACAAATAAAAATACTACCAATAAAAGTCATCACCGCATGTTCCTTGAGAAGAAACTTAAATAAAAAATTAAAATTAAATGGTTGCATGTCACGCGTGCAATGGCAACATAAAATGGGGCACGCGGGACAGCAAAGCAAAGCGCGCCTAATAGACGCTCGTCGCTCTCGCGACAAGCACTCGTCGCCCACGCAATGGTACTGTAGCCCGCGCGACAAGCACGCGTCGCGCGCGACGGGCGCAGGCACGCGCGCGCGATGAGTGCTTGTCGTGCGCGACAATGCTGCAAACTTTGTAAATGTGTTTTTGTCTCGTTTTTTCGCAGATTTATTGTGCTACATGATGAGCTTACAAATTTTGTCTTCCCATCAATGTGTCATTCTACTTAATTTACTTAAAATGAGACAAATAAACCGTAATAGGTATTTTGTCGAACACCTCATGTGCCATTTTTTACCTACCAATTTAATTAAACCGTTTTTTATATTTACACAATAATCAATCCTAATACTCATCTATAGTCAATCTTACACTCATCTAGCTATCAATATCATTTCATTTCATTTCGATATAAATAAATATGGTTAAAAAAGAAAAAGAAAAATGATTTATATAAAAGGAAGAAGGAGATGGGTTGAATCCAACTTTTTAGCCTAAATATTGAGTACTTACAGTAGTAATTAATTAAAAGACCAGCTGGGCTTGAGAAAATGTTTATTCCTTTCCTGTTAAATTAAAAGATAAAATAAAAAACATATAAATTAATTGATTAATGGATGATGGGGGGAAGCAAGTATTGTGTAGTGTGTGTAGAATATATAGATGGAGGAGAGTAATAGTACCAAGAGCTGCAACTTTCTGAAAAATTCGGCCAAAATGGGGAGAGCAAACCTAAGTTCAATTTGGAGAGAAGATGAGGTAAGTGTATATCACCCTATTTTTGTCCATAAACACACTCATTGGTAAAAGAATCCGTATAAAGTTGTTGGCGCCAAATCCTAGGCTTGGTTTTAAGTGGTTTGGATATTTTAGTAATTTTACAAGTCAACTAACAGTCAAACCGTATGTATACTGACGGCATGGGAGGTAAGTGAGAATACAATCAAACTCACCATCTAAGTGAAATTATATCAAACCTCAGGGGAGGTTTCTGAAAATTGCCCTTTAACAAAAAATAAAAACTCAAGTTTAAAATGTAAATTTACGATGTAGGGGCTTTAAAAGAATTTTTTAAGGGTGCTAATAGCTCTAAATATTCATTCAAAGCCCAACAAATAATTGACGCCCACTAAAACCAACAATAAGAACTCAAAGAAAATACTCTCAAGCCACTGGAGAGATTCAAACTTTCCCAAGAGATGCCAACCATCCAACCAAGGAATTGTTGGCTTATATATTTAGGTTTGGGGACAACAATTTCTTTTAGCCATAGATAGGTGGAGGTTATTATATGATTGATTGTTTTGTATATATAAGAAGTGTGTATTAATATTTGCTAGTTCTTTCATAAATTGTACTCATGATTTATTATGAGAATTAAAGAAAAGTAATGATACACATCCTAAAATTTTATCTTAAATGATGTGATATTCATCAATTGGATGATGAGAAAATACAATTAATTGACTTGAACATTGTGAAAAATTATCAACAACTCAATAAATAACATATCACATACCACATCATTTGAAATAAAATTTAAGATAAAAGTTTTGGATGTCTTTGAAAATACACCTACAAAAAAAGAAAGCAAGCCAAAAAAAAAAGGTTTGTACACAGACACAAATATGTAAATAGGAAGAGATATTTATTTACCCAAATGTATCAGCTGCAATTTCTTCATTATAGCTGAAACTTCCGCTTGGATTTTCTGTTGCACAATTCCATAAAATCTGGGGCTTAAAGTATATCCCACAATTTTTCACCAGGCAACACTCTGAATAATCATAAAAAAATCCCTTTAAATAGAACTGGACTTCCACATGATCACCAAAGAAATAGTACTCCATAAGTAAGTGATCTGACTCAGCCCCCAAAGGTGTAGTCGGATTGGCTGCGGTGCAGCTGTAGCTTATACTAAAACCCGAGTTCGATTCTTGGGAGTGGTAAGGGGGGTAAAAACTGTATTTGGACTTACCCGTCCCCCTTACCTTTAAAAAAAAAATGAAGAAGAAGGTGATCTAACTCAACGTAATTAAATCTGCATGACATGGAAGCAAAGGAGTGATTCTAATCTTATATTATTGGAATTCTTAATTGGTATTCTAACTGAAGTTTTACTAATAGAATTTTACTATTTAAATAAAAAATGGTGGGACTTAATAATTATCTATCACTTGATTTATTAGTATTATAAGATATGAAAAATTTAATTATGGAGGTGAATTATAAAATTTTGAGCATAATGTCACGGGAGGAGAGGTTTCGAGCCCGTACGGCACTCGCGCATCCCATACTATGAGAGTAAGCCTTGTGAAAGTGGCACAATATCGACTAGTTTCGCCCTGCCATGGACTCATCAGGAGAACGGCTTCAGTTCCCAACCAGTGTGTGTAGGGCTTCGCCTGGACCCCTCTTCAGTGTTAAGTCCTCGACTAGCGACAAGTTCCCCAAACTCAACCGGGTCGGCCTGCCTAAACTCCAAGGAATCTAGGACCATTGTATTCCCCACACGCACGCCCCTGAAGCACGTCTCCAACAATCAGCACAACCATCATCGATACTAGCGTACAAGCGCATATCTTGGGTGTCATGATTGCGGTCCATGACAACAAGGTGTAATTTATGGCTTTGAGAGTATTATAGTAATTTTGTTACTTTCAATTATGGATTAAGAAATTATAATTTATAGGGTTAATATCCATTTAGAGTAATATTGCATAAAGTTAATTGTATTTTCTCATTTTCGGAAATTAATTGTGTAATTTCTTTGGCTTAGGAGGAGCCATGAATGTGAGTTAATCTATAGATGTTGACGATAACCTAGCTTGAGTGTTGTCATAGTGAGAAAAAATTGGTTCAAACATAAAGTTTATTAAATACTCTAAACATTTCTTATGAGACAAGTAAGATAAGAATATCATATTAATTCTATTCAAATTTATAGGAATTATATTTATTCATATTTAAATTTATAGATCATAATAGTAATTGTTGTCTTGCCTATACCACCAATACCCCAAATCTCTAATAGAGGTGCAGCACCTAATAGAGATTCAATTTCTTCAATTCTTGATTCTACTCCAACTAGCTGGGTTTTGTTATTACTTGAACCACTTTAGGCAGTTTCTCCAAAATGTCATCAATAACTTTCTTTATAAGTTTAGATTCATTCCTAGCAAATGCAAAAAATAGCGTTAAGTTCAAAATTGAGACAAAAAAAAAAAAAAGAGTGCAGTTCAAATTTTTAATTTGATGCTATTGCTTTTTAAATTGGCCACATAACAATCAAACTTGAGTTAAAAAATACAATTAGAAAAAATGAGTAATATAATATATGACGTAACAGAATAAATCTTCATCAAATGATTTAACATTTAACTTTAGAATGTTTGATATGCTGATTACCCTAATAATAAAATAATGGTAAGTTTTTATTTAGTCCCCATATTTTGACTTAAGTTTCCATTTAATTCTTATATTTTAACAAATGCCTCAAGATATTCTTACTGTTAAATATGTTGCACTCCTACCTAATAGGATGGCAAAATTATCTGCCAACCAGCAAATCCGCTCAAACTTGCCTGCAAAAACCCACCCACTACGAGTAATTCTGCAGGTTGCGGGCACGTTTGGTATTTCAAACTTAAACCCGCGGGTTGCAGGTGGGTTTGGTATTGAAAGAAAATCCTTTGGATACCCGCACGAGTATTCACCAACCTGCATTTTTTATTTTAATTGTTTATATTTTTAATTTTAATCATAAAATAAATTAAAACTTTAATCATAAATATGCGTAATTAAATTTCCTAATTCCATATATATCCTAATTCCATATATATATGTAATAAGTAGAAAATTTATAGTTTTTAAGTTTAATATTACTGATATTTTATTTTAATTTGATTGATTTTGTTTGTTTTGCTCTAATCATGACCTGAACCTAATGATTTCCAACCAAAAGTTGAGTTTTTATTTGTTTAATTAATTGCTCACGATAGTTATACAAAATTTACTTATTAATATTTTTGATAATTCTTATATATTGATTAAAAGATAGAGCAAGGCGTTGATATTAGTAATGATGGTTTGGCTGCAACAGAAATATTCTAACTGCATCAAAAATATTTTATGTCAGATTTAATATATTTTGTATATTTATTTGATGTTGAAATTTTAATTTCTTATTTTCATTGGTAAAAATTAGAATTCAGTTTTGTATGCAGATTTTTTAGCCTCTTGTTATAAATTTATATTTGAATCACTTAATTTAATTTATTATTTATTATTAAATTTTTTTTTATATTTGTGATTTTAAATAAGAAAACCCGTAAAAAATTCACTAGGTGCTAGAGGTGGGTTTATTAATTGTTAAAACTAGCCAGGTTGTCAAAACCTGGGTTTGGGTATCGCAATGCTCGGACCCGATCCAATTGTAATTTTTAAACACCCAGGCCGGGCTTTAAAGCCTGGCACCGGGCCGGGTTTTTTAATCTGGGTTTTTGTACCCGAATTTTGTACATTTTTAATATTATATGTGTAAATTTTTTAATTTTTTAATTTATTTCAATGAAATTGGACATGAAAATATAAACTTTAAATGTTTAAAACTTTATATATATATAATAGATGAGTCAAATAAATATAAATATTTAAAATAATATATATTTTATAATATGTTTTTAATAAAATCCGGTTTTAAGCCAGGTCCTGAGTTTATCAAGTGATGCCTAGGACTGATTTGGCTTCATACCCAAGCCTAGTATTAGTGGGCCCACATCGTTCGGGTCCGAACCATATGGGTATTTTTGCCACCCTTAAAACCCACAATAGGCGAGCTTTTTCTAAAAAATTATAAAAACCCACGGCTGATTATGGGTGAATTTAGTAATCTAAATTTTTTGTGGATGCAGGTTAGGTAGTGATAAACCCGCAGTGGGTGGTATCCATTGCTATCCTTACCTACTCTCTATTTTTCTTTCCTTTTATGATAATATTCTTACAACAACATTCTTATCTTCTCTACGATATTAATGAAAAAAATATTAATTTATCAAATTAACCTTAAAAGTAATATAAAAATTTTATAAATCTTATGTTATTATTTTACCTTTAAGATTAATTTGGCAAATTAATTTTTTTATAAAATAATAAAAATGTTGTAAGGATATTAAATATTAGTTCTTTCATACTGATATTTTTTAATTAATTTGCTAAAATAATAATAATCATTGGTTAATTTTCTAGTTTAATTTTTATAGATAAATTAATTAATATCAAGAATATTATTGCAAATGGAAGGCAAAAGCAAAGGTAAGAATATAATATAGCTAAATATAATAGTATTTTGAGATATTTTTAAAAAATAGAGAAGCATTTAAATTAAATATAGGGACGAAACAATTATTTATCCAATAATTAATGAGCTGACTTTTACCTAATGACAAGAGAATCAAAGCTAGAGAGACTGGCTGCGTCCGTCAAAGCACTCCTCCATCTTGCATCTTCCCTGGAAATCCTTCTTCAAGCTTCAAAAATGAATCTCCAAAAGAATCCCAATTTGCTTTCTCAGACGTGATGAATCTACGCGATAGAAGAAAGAGATCACAATCTGTCCATAATTGTGCCTGAATTCGAGGGTCTTTAAAAGTTCATCGAGACACCATCCTGAAGAAGCATATCTTCGGAGAAAATGATAATTGAAATGCTTGATGCTTCAATTGTATCAAGAAGGGACTCTGAAATTTCATCTCCTCTGATAAGTTTGTCATCAATGAAAGTTTCAATACTTTTTTGGACACAAAGCAGAATGAAGATGGCTAGTAGAGCTGTCATGGGTGTCCACTACTCTGAAACTAAGAAAAACATCATACTTACTGTTTCAAATATTCATCGAACTCAAACTGCTAGATGGATGAGAAGAGGTGGAAGAAGAAGCCATTACAGAAGCAGTTTAATTGGTTAGAGAGGTTTTGACCAGAAAATTTGTGATGTTATATAAATTGGATGTCACTGCAGGGCACATATCGATGCTTTAGCTACTTATTCCTTCATGGAACTTTACGAAATAGTTGATGACATCTAAAAAAGATACTTGTGGCATGTACATTTAATGAGAAGAAGAAGAAGAAGCCATAGAGAAACGGTTCAATTGATTAGAGAGATTTTGGTCAGAAAATTTATGATTTTATGTGAATTGAATGTCACTGCAGGGCATATATTGATGCTTCAACTACTTTATTCCTTCCATGGAACTTTACAAAATAGTTGATGACATCTAAAAAAAAGACTCCTGGCATCTACTTTACAATGAGAAGAAGGAGGAGCAGGAGAAGAAGAAGCCATAAAGTACTCTAAAAGAAGAATAAAAAAGAAGATAAATGAAAGTGTAAAATGATTGCTTTGCCTACTTTTTTGAACTTCTTTTTACCTTTTCAAGTCCATCCAATAATTTCATGCCAAGCTTCCTTCAATGGTCGTTGAGTTAAACTCTCAGTACACATATCAAATATGAGATCAGGATAATTTTTTTTTTTTGCAAGTTTAATTCGTTGCGAGAAATTATCATCCAGGTTATCCAATTTTTTGGAGAAAATTCAAAATACATATACTATGAGTATCAAAAGTTATGTTAATGCCTATAGGTACTAACGTAATTATCTAATATTTAAAATTTGTAAGATCAAAATCATATATATAGATTAGTTTTCAATTTTTTTTTCTTTTAAATCTATGTAACACATAAATACCTTTTCATTTTCATTTAAACAATTAAATTTTATAAGAAAGCAGTGGTAAGTACATTCTTCAGAAAACATTACTTCACAAAAGAAAAAAAAAATGTTTTGTAAAGTAGATGCAATCATTTCATTATTTTAAGCTTAAGAAAGAGTTGCCACTAGGCTTTTGGCCGAAGTGGTTGAGTTGCTACCCTCACAAGCGGTTCAAGCCCCCACAAAAATATTGTGGGGGCTAAATATTTATAAACTCTTCTCCTTTGCGAAATGCAAGTGGAGCATGGACATCCTTCATTTGTGAGGGTTATTTCGTCCGTGCATGTACTTTATAGAATTTAATGTAATAATGTAAGTTCTAGTTATGTAAATCTGATTATAAATATCAGTGTAATGTTTGCTATAATAGCAGTTGTAAATAGGGGTGGGCAAAATACCCGATTTGATCCGACCTGACCCGAACCGAAACCCGACTCGAAAAAGTTCGGATTCGGGTCGGATCGGGTTGCCATTGCAACCCAATTGGATGAGAAATTGCCAACCTGATCGGGTTGTGACATTACACATTACACATTACACATTACACTTTACACTTTACTTTATAGTTTACACTTTACACATTACACAATACACACGCACACTGCACACCAGACGCAGACGGCAAAGGGCAAACCCTCACAACTCACAAGTACTCATAAATCACAATTCACACACAGTCACACACTGTGAAACACACAAACAACACACAGAACAGAACTAATCTGCTATGAGTGCTGCCGAAACGAAAGGCCTGAAGTCTAACTTTGAACCCTCTTCAATCTGCTGCCAAAACCGACACCCAATAGGCCATCTGCTGACGCGATTTGTGCCGTGATCTGCTGCCATCTGCTATCGCGATCTATGTCGTGATCTGCTGTCATCTGCTGCCGTGAACTGCTGCCATATGTTGCCGTGGCTGAAGCCTCCAACCCGACCCGAGCTTTCTCCCTTTGTGGCTTTGTGACCCGAACCCGTTTTTGAAGATTTGAAGTTTCATAATTTCAAATTCAATCTTTCATGGTATATACTATATAGTTATATATGCTTAATTATTAGTTATTTATTTTGTAATTGGTTAATGGTTATTATTTGATTGTTGTAATTATGTATTTTTAAATGTTAGTAATAAAATCAAGAAATTGGTGTGTTTTAAATCCAACTCGAACTTAATCCGAAATATTGACCCAACATTTGGGCCGGATCGGGCTGGATCAATAATTCGGATTAAGTTCGGATTGATTTTTGTCTGACCTGAACAACTCGAAACTTGATCGGGTTCACCCGAACCCAAACTCAGTTTTGCCCACCCCTAGTTGTAAATATATGTGCAATGCAATCTGGTGTGAAAAAAATTAAAAAAAGCTTGAGAAAGAGTTGGCACTACACCAAATGTGGTCAATGAGTCAATGTCATCGAGTATCGTACACTGGCATGAATAGACATAGACGATATGCAGCGAAAATAATTTAGAAATAAAATTTGAAAGAAAAATGTTATTTGCACGCAAAATTATAACTGATAAAAGAAACGGGGACACTGACATATAAAGATGAAATTAATAAAATAATGGACTCACCACCGTTGCCTCAGTTGTAGCTTACCACGCCTTTTGTCTTTTTTCGACAAAATCGTAGGATGCTTTCAAATTTAATCTAACAGCTGAAATTAATTATTGGATAATTTAATCAACCACTGACAACCTTTACAACCGGTTATATTCTCTCGTTACATTTCTCAACTGCCAAACAATCCCCAAGAAAATGACGAAATGAGTAACTAACACACACACAGCAGAGAAAGATGACGGGAGAAGAGATGACGGTAGGCCCCGTCGGCACAAAGGTTCTTCGATTGCTCTATTTGTTTGGCTCCGGATTTATCTGCACAACTGCAGTCGACAAGTGGCGGGAACTCATCAGAAGTCATTGTAGAAGAAATAGCAAGAGAGCGATCCACGGACTGATGATAACTCAGCAACTACAGTAGAGAAAGCCGTCAAATGACCTTTTTATTTGACTTTTGATGGATTTTCAAAAGTTTTGGTAATAAAATCTCTCTTAATTTTTCATTTCAATGGCCTATTATTTGAGTTATTATTATGCATAATTGTTGGAAGCGTTAGGGTTTTCACATTGGATTTTGGAATTCGTATTTTGGCTTTGAT
The DNA here is from genome assembly GCA_030449895.1 of Citrus mangshanensis. Lineage (NCBI taxonomy): Eukaryota > Viridiplantae > Streptophyta > Magnoliopsida > Sapindales > Rutaceae > Citrus > Citrus mangshanensis. Next base: position 798,814 of record JASUUJ010000242.1, read on the forward strand.
ATGTTATTGTTGTGATGTTGATTAAGAAATTTATGAAAACACTCTCGTCGAGTTTGATACTATAGCTATTGAATTTTGGCCGATACAAAATTTTCTTTGAAAAAAAAAAAACTTTACAACCGGTTATGCATTCATTTAGGAGCTGTTAACTGAGCGTGAGTTCCATAATTTTCCAACCAGTCATTAGGGTTTCATGGAAAAATCTTGACATTGACCTTTAGGCAGCACTTAAGACTGGAATTGGTTGTAAAGGATCGAATTTGGGGAATTAAAAATTTCTGATCATTAGTACACGAAAATGGCCTCTCACTTGTAGGCAATTGTTAGATGTAATGTATCCAGTTTCTGAATCGAAAGCAGAGTGGGTTCTTAGGTTAGATGTACCTACATGCATTAAGGTTCGAAGATGTAAGATAAGCCAATTGTTTGTTGTCCGCTTTGCTGCACATGTTCTTAAATTGATCGTTGAAGATGCCTTGGAACCATTCCGTGATGTGACTGAGAAGATTTGAGGAAGTATTAAATATGTTGAAAGTTCACAATTAACACAAGGAAAGTTCAATGAGATCGCCCAACAAGTTGAAATCAACAGTCAAAAGAGCCTAAAGTGTGATGTTTTTCTCTTAGATTATTTTTTTATTTTTCATTTCAAAGCTAATAGTGTAAATATTTTGTTTGCAAAAATTTCTAAGAATTACTTGAGTCAAGATGGTTAGGTATTTTATAACTTCCCTTTTACTCTTAACTGGATTCATAGAGAGTTATAACATTAACATAAATTTTTCTTTCAAAAGTAATCAACTAGACACTGATGAGATATCTCACTTTTGAATCGTTCAGCTCTTTGTAATTTCATTACTATTATATGCCACGAGGAATTGTTGAATTATATATATCTTGGCATTTCTTCATTGACTGAATTATCTTTCATAATATTCTAGCTTCAAATGGGTACACTGCAGAGCCAATTGGATGCAGAATTCCTTCTGGCTCATATGTGGTCTGTAAGATTCAAAGAGTGAATAATGGTTCTGGCAACTCTTTTGAGACGATCTAAGGTATAATGCCCCATTATTGCATTTGCTTTATCCGTTTTACCTTACATCATTTTGGAATTTTTGAGAAGCTCAAAATTATTGAGTTAGAATTGAGGATCTGAACTTCTGTAAAGATATTTGTATTTTTAAATCATAAAGTATTACATCTGATGCTTTAGGTGGAACTTAGTTCACTGTAGAAAGGAGAATTATGTTGGGCAAAATCAGATGCTTTTCAAAAGAAAATTTCACTGATATTTTTCTGAGAATTTTTGCTTGGCCATCTCATTTCAAGCTGCTTGAATTTTTTCTTTATAACATCTTGGTTGGATTACTATAACTCATTGAATTTACTAGCACTTTTGCTGGTTGTTTATTTTATATGAGACTATGGTGGTAAAGTTTGGAAGCTGTAAATGGAACCTAGGAAGAGTATGATATACTGGATAGAATCAAAATAATCATTCTTTAGGTATCCAAAGATGATGTATTCAAAATAACTAGTTTTGACTTTTGAGGTAGTATAAATAACTATTATCTCATATGGTTGCATCATGATAGGTAGGCACTAATTTAATCACTCCAATTCCCCTGAAGTTGTTACCTGATTTATTATGACAGTGTGCATCACGATAAGTATCCTTGCATATTAAGATTTTCCTTCTGGCTCTTTGCAAGTACTTTTTGATCTTTTTTGGCATGATATGCGATTATGGGAAGCATATGCCATCACCTTATGGGCATTCTCTTAATGTTTTAGATAGTGCTCAAGATGAAATTCAAATTGGCTATTATTGGGTGCAAAATTTACCATGCTCTTGTTTTGCTTTTTTAGTCTTACCCGACATTTGCTGAATACCATGGTATGCTTCAAGCCTTGGAAAAAAACTTTCATTTTTTTGTGGATTCTGCAATGAGATGAGGGTGGTTTTTCTGACGATATTTGGCAACAAATCGAGACCAACAAAAGTAATTTTCTTAATGGCATGTCTACTTCTCAGATGAATGACTGTCTCTTCAGACTCCCAATTGATGAATTAACACCTGCCTATCTGTTTTGAGTGAAGATGATGACATTGACACTGAGTCATCGGAATGACAAGGACCCCCCTTCTGTTACAATAATATTGTGTCCATCACACACACAGTTAATTAGTGGAGATAAACGAAGTCTATGCATAGTATACTGTTTTGAGAGTTCTCTCTCTTTTTTATTTTTTAGTTTCCATTGTCCGTTCTTTTGAAATTATGTACAATGGTTATATTGTCTAATTATTACAGATTTATTATGGAAGTATCCTAAGTTTATGGAATAATTATAAATAAGAACTTTAAAGTTTTAGTTGAAAGAAGTCAGGTGAAGAGGGAGAGAATAGAAGCTAGAGTAGTAAGCATTTGTTATACTTCATTCGATTATATCTAAATTACAAAGGTTGGTGGCCTTCTTTATAGTGAAGTTCCCACAGGCCATTTGCCCGCAAAACATTCGAAATATGCAAACATATTGACATATAAACATGCAGAATTAATATTTTGGATCTTTGTAAGTAAGGCAAATAAAAGTGAGGTCGGGGGCACACAATATTTACATCATGTATTAATAGAAATGAAAACAATTATTCCCAAATAAAGTCACTTAGTTCAACGCATGGACTTGAGTTAAGTTGATCAAGCCATTTTTTGTTGTTACTTCATGATTGTAGTAAGCTGATGGTAGTAGATCATGCTCCCTGTAAAAGACAAACAGAAGCATAAGTTTCTCTCAATTAATGCACCTGAAATGTATTTCCATGTCTACTAACCTGATTATTCCTCCATGAACTAAACCTTTCTGAGGATCTTGAATAGATTTAGAGAGATCTCAGATAATTTCCTCATGGTGTGCCTGAGCAGAGACAACTCCTTTGTACTTGATTACTTCTGGCCAATACATCGAGGCCACCACCTGTCTTAATCAATTCAATCTTTTAACAGAGTGAATTACTAGAATAAAATTTATTAAAGTTGATCCAAAATCTAAATTAAAAAACCAAATAAGTGAATGATCCAAAATCCAAGAACTCATATGCTTAAGAAGTGGACTTGTGACCCTCTACAGAATCCATGGAGGAGTAACTAAGGTAAAAACATTAGAGGTACTTTTGTCCATACTACTAGTACTCCTATGCTAAACATAATCTTGGGGGTAGATATAGACTAATTAGCTATTCATTGAACATCTCATTTCTCTGCAGTTAAATGCAAAAATGCACTTCGCAACTGCAGCCAAGACCATAGAAGTATATAATTCCAATTATCAACACGTAAAGCTACTGCAATGACTTGCAATCATAAGAAGAAATATACATATGCTGAAATTTAACTATTTGAGAAGCTTAAACATCCTGGTGAAAAATATACTAGTTCATAGCTACTTTGGGGAAGTTAATTCCTAATAGCAGTAGAAAATACAAGTGTTTTAAACATACCAACCTCAGTAAACTTAATTAACCAAAACCAAACTCAAAGCAAGAAAAAGTGCGATTTTAACTAACCTAATCATTATCATTGATATTTTAACACACTGATCTTCACATGGAGTTAACAAACATAAGAGTTAGTGCTTAATACATATGTCTGGGGTTACTCAAACTTGATACTTATACAACCTCCCTATCAAAATCCCCTTCAAGATGTAAATGAATTATTAAATCCTAAACTCAGGGCAGAAAAAAGAGCCTGGTTTTCTTTTAACATAGAATACTTTTTGAGATAAATATAGGAAAGAAAAAAATGAAACTTGCTAATACTGATTCAAGCCTAAACCACATCTTCACCTCGGTTTAGCCCAACACTTTGAACAGCTTCATTAAACTATTCACTTGAGCTTTTGCAGTTGTTCCCGTTTCGTTTGAAAAGACTGCCACCATTTTGTGCATTTCTTTTTCCAACTTTTGATATAAATTGCTCATGAAGTCATCTTCCTCTGAATACTGTATGACAATGAACTACCAGCAACCAAAAAGTTAAAAAACAAATGAAAAAAGCAAAAGAATTTGAGAAATATTAACCGCTGAATAGTTGCCTTATATTATAGTTTGGACCAGACAGATAGATCTTCGTCTTAGCCGAGACCAACCTCTTATATCATATTTAAGCATGGCTCATTAGGATTTAGACAATAGCTTATTTACAACTCAGCCAACCTCTTATAGCATATTTAAGCATGACTCATTAAGATTTGGATAATAGCTTATTTAGAACTCAATTAACTCTCCAGCATGAAATCCTCTACCCCCATTTCCCTCAAGGAGGTCGTCCACGGTTAAGGAAATTCCTTTGCCACATTTAGGCTAATGCTCCATAATTCGACTGGTAAAAGCATAATGGATCTGATCATTAATCTAATTCAGATTTGAAAGAACTTTAGACAATATGCTCTCATTCTCTGAATACCATACAAGTAACACCTTACTAATTAGCCATATAACCAAATGATCCTCAGAAAAATTAAGCAACTTCTACCTGCATAGTTCGTTCGACAAATTTATTGAAAACTATATGCATTCTCCTTCTTCAATTTCTTCTCCAATAAATAAATATCCTCTTGCTTCTTTCACCCTGCGCTTGTTACAAAGAAAATAAACAATGCTTCATGGAAAACATTCTCCCCTTATCTAATTCTTCTTTCAAAAACATAACCGATAATCTTAACCTAATTACCACCATTAAATCTTTCCAACAAAATTTACAATTTCTTATTAGTAGTTACCTATGCGTCTGATCGAACGGCTCATCAACAGCTCAAACAGACTTTTTCCACTCCTTTTCTATATAATTACATTTGCCCAATTCCTAAAGTTTCGGCTCTGCCCAATGTCGGCCGTAGTTGGCTGCCACATCGATGTATTCAACTTCAATTTCTCTACCACAATTTCAAATTTACTTCAGCCTCATACGACCGCACTCCCATTGGCAATTAATTTCATGATCCGAATTTACTATATGTGGAACAGATTTGAGCAATTTATGGGTTTTTGCACTGATTTCAACGATATCCTCTCAACACTGATTCAGACGATATCCTCTCAACACTGATTCAATCACCTAATTTTAATTATTTTGGTTTATTTATTTTTAATTATATTTACCTACAGTCTCAGCAGACAACCAACTACTTTACTTATGTGTGGGACTCATCTGAGCCATTAGATGGAAGCCCTCCAAATCCTACGGTAATTATACATGAGGACAAAAAGTGTTGTACGTTGCAACTGTTACAACGTAAGAGGATCCATATAAGCTTATTTTTTTTATTGAAATGCTTCTTATCTTTTGTGACTATGTATAATTTTATGTGTTGTCATATGGCATTATTCAAATTTGAATATGGAAGATTGGAGTTTGCATAAATCCTAATACAGTAAAATCTCTCAGTAATGATACTATACAGAGGAATAATCTTCATATAATCATAAAAAAATTTAATCTTAATTTGGGCTAGTTATGAATAAGAATAATCTCTATTTTACTGTATTTTTCTCTCTCGAGAAGATTCCAAATACATTAGTTAATCCAGTGACTATGATTATTTTGAATTTTAGCAATGCGATATTGCTAAGAATTGTAGATCATATTATTTGAGCATTATGATCACTTCATTTTGGATTGTATAGTTATGATATGATTATTGTAAATGTTTAATCTATTAGTTGCAACATATTTTTTGAAACCATTGAAAATATGTGGTAATATTTGGATGTTATCATTTAAGTATATTAATTACAATAATGTATGGTGTTATGTGCTTGGGGAGAATGATCAATGCAATTGGTTGAATATTAAATTATTTTAGAGTACTTATTTTACAGATTTATAGGTTAAAAATGTAAAAAGTATAAGAGAGACTGTATTAAATTTTCGGCAAGATCCTTATTAATAATTTTATTTACTTAATTTAGAACAAAGAAGCTAGACTCATCTTTAGAGTTCAAGGCGGATCATCTCAATGTCAGTGCAACTTATTGTGTGGAAACTCTAATTCCTTTTGTCACCCCGAAAAAGCAAACTCATCACCCCAAGCACTCTAAAAGAAATTAAACTGGTATTATGAAATTTCCTAGCCAAGAATTTAGCCGTTGCTTGGAGATTGTGTTGAAGAGTTCCTAGTCAATCTATTCATATAAATGCAACAAGTTAAATCCTAATTTACATCCAGTGATCCAATAACACATTATTCAATTTTTAGATTTTGAATGAAACACATTATTCAATTTTAAAATCTTCATGATGCTGTACTCTCCATTAATTTGTTGGGCTTATCTCACTCCCACGCTTTGTCTATCACTATAAGCTCATTATAGTCATACCACCTGGCTTTTGGGAGCCATACAAAGTCGCAATGTTGCTCTTCTTGGGGTTTCAGAAGTCTTGTTTGGAATTTTCTTTGTCTTAAATTTACTTCAATGTTTTAAAAAATTTCAGAAGTTTAAATTACCAAATTGCATCCAAATGAGAATCTTAACAACTTCACAATAATAAAAAGGCATAGCCTTTTGAGAAAATAATAAGTGAAAGGTTTCATGCATCAATCGCACATCTATTGAATTTTACTCAATACGTGTATGATATGGGTGCATTTATTCTGAAAAATCATCAGATAATCGATAGTTATACTTAATTCATGCACACATGTCATAGATGCATTAAATAGATATAGTACAATAGAGGTACTATAGAATCGCTCCCAAGAGGGACTGAAATTTCATCTCCTATATGCTCAAACTTTGCTTTATATCCTTTGTCTGTTATTACTTCTAAAAAGTATATCCATCGTTTGCTAATAAAAGAATTTTTCTTCTCAAAATTTTTCTTTTGTGTTTTTTTTATAAAATTCTATAATATTATTAAAGTCTGTTCTTATAATATTATAATATTGTTAGAGTACAATTTATGCACTAGTTTTGCGTTATTTACTTCCTTTAATATCGATGTTTTGCACTTAATAATAGTGATTTACTTGTGTTTTATTTTTGTAGGTGCGATTCTATTTATTGGTGCTAAAATTGAGATACAAGATGATGTTTGAGGATGATTGTTTTCTTAGAGAAATTATGAGCTTCAGAAGAACTTTGTTGATAAGGTGTGGGCGCGTGCTGTCAACTACGGACCTACAGTTTTTAGTTTAACGTATTTTGTATTTTTGGTTATTTTTGTAATTACGAATTTAATATTTTAATAATATTTTAGATATTAGTATTTTATTTTAAAAAGAACTCTATAGGAGAAGATAGAGAAGAGAATTTAAGGGAGGAATCTATTATGAAAAGGGGAGATTTTTGAAAAGAAAGAAACCCTAGATCTAAATTTTTCTCTTCTCTCTATGAAAAACTAAACCTATTATTCTAGTTGAAGGTTAATGAAGCTTTGATTGATCACTACTGTGAGATCTTTCTTATGCTTTAATTGTTTTATTACTTTTTGGGTATTTGTTTATTCTCTGAATTATTGTCATGATTATGTTTGTTAATTAGACAATTGGCCACTATTTAATTATCAACTTAATCTATTGTCAATTAAAGAATTCATCGTATGAAGATTTTAATGTTTGTGACAAATAGCATAGCAGTGCGTTGTGTTATGAGAATAAACAATCTAATTTAAATGAACCATCGTATGCGTTTGTTGATTCGGATTTGGGTCTCTCTGGTTTTTCAGGCTGTCAATTGATTAAATCCTATGATCGTATCTAGGGTTGTCTATTAATTAGGGAAATAACCAATGGTCGTACCTTGGTTATCGACTAGTTAAGGAGAGATTGACTATTAGAGGGTCTCAGTAGCTATAACCGGTCTATTCATAAGTAGTAATGATTTATATTTGAATCAATGATCAGTAGTCGAATCAAGCTGAGTTAATTCCTTCAACCAGAGCTTTCCCAAATTTGAATTACAATTTTAATTTGCATTCTTGTTATTTTAATTTGATTTTTATTATTGTCAATAATTCTCCCATTTTACATTTTACATTTTAAAAGAATTTAAATAATTACCGATCTCTGTGGACACGACCCTGCTCAATCACTATACACAATTTATTTAGAGTAGGTATTTATTTTTGCTAGCTTCGACAACCATCAAATTTTGGCGCCGTTGCCGGGGATTGGTGTCGTTTATTTAATCCTTTTTACGTTTTACTTGGTGTATGGTTCGTTCTTCTCGTACAGGTACACTTTCGTTTGATCCTGAAATTGAGAAGACAGCTCACCAGCTGAGACAACAGACGAAGCGAGCTAAGCAACGATCCTTGTTGCCTTTGCTTTCTGAAACAGATACGGTGCCTAATTTGGTTGAATCATCTAACGATTCAGAAGAACAAGTGATGGATAGAGCTGCACCTGTAGAAAGAACTGTTAGAGAGTTAGCTAAACCAGACTTAAATCAGCAACCACTCTGCATTCAATATGTAGACTAGGAGGTAAATTTTGAATTAAATTCTGGTCTTATTCATTTATTACCTAAGTTTCATGGTTTTACAGGTGAAGATCCTCATAAACATCTCAAGGAGTTTCATGTTGTATTTTCAAGTATGAGACCACAAGGCGTGACTGAAGAGCAGATTAAGCTGCGTGCTTTTCCTTTCTCTTTAGATGGGCTAGCTAAAGGCTGGTTGTACTACTTGCCTCCTCGATCGTTTACAATGTGGAATGGTTTGAAGAAGCATTTCCTTGAGAAGTACTTTCCTGCTTCAAGAGCTGCCAACATCAGAAAAGATATTTGTGGGACCAGACAACTTCCTGGAGAGACTTTGTATGAGTATTGGGAGTGATTCAAACAATTGTGTGCCAACTGTCCTCAGCATCAGATTTCTGATCAACTTCTTATTCAATACTTTTACGAAAGACTGTCATTGATGGATAAGAGTATGATAGATGCTGCTAGTGGAGGTGTATTAGTGAACAAGACCCCTACTCAAGCAAGAGAGTTGATCTCAAATATGGCTGCCAATGCACAACAATTTAGCAGCAGGCAAGATCCCACTTCAAGGAAGGTGAATGAGGTAAATATTTCTTCTGTTGAACAACGTTTAGATAAACTTACTTCTCTTGTGGAAAAGTTTGTTGTAGGTAATGTGCAACAGGTGAAGACTTGTGGCATTTATTCCAATATGGATCATTCAATTGATCTGTGTCCTACACTTTAAGAAGAACCCGTTGAACAAGCCAATGCAGTTGGAGGATTTTCAGGCATGCCTCAGAGGAGGTATGATCCTTATGCACAAACATACAATCCGGGATGGAAGGATCATCCCAACTTCAGCTATGGAGTTAGGCCGTCAGGATTCCCACAACAATATCCACCAAGACAACCAGCACCTCCACAGTTAAACTCTAAGTCAGGTATATCTCTTGAAGAAATTGTTAAATCACTTGCGATTAACACTCAAAAATTTCAGCAGGCAACTACAATAAGCATTCAAAATTTGGAGAACCAAATGAGTCAATTGGTGACTACAGTGAGCCGTCTGGAGTCTCAAGTATCAGTGAGATTGCCTTCACAATCTGAGGTGAATCCAAAGTAAAACGTTAGTGCTGTCATCCTTAGAAGTGGGAAGGAGTTGCAAGAGCCTAGTAAGAAAGTGACAAAGCATGTAGAAGATGAGCTTGAGAAGAATGAATTGATGCCTAAATCTCAAGATGTGCAACCCACCAGAGCGAAACCCCTACCTGTGGTGATACCTCCTCTTTTTCCAAGCCGGTTTGCAAAATCCAAGAAGGAGGAATAAAAGAAAGACATCCTTGAGACATTTCGTAAGGTTGAGGTAAATATTCCTTTATTAGATCCTATAAAATAAATACCTCGATATGCAAAATTCCTTAAGGAACTATGCACCTCCAAGAGAAAATTAAGAGGAGATGAAAGAGTTCACATGGGGGAGAATGTTTTAGCAGTTCTCCAAAAAAAACTACCTCCTAAGTGCAAGGATCCAGGTATGTTTACTATCCCTTGCAAAATTGGCAGTGTTAGAGTTGAGAAGGCTATGTTAGATTTAGGAGCATCTATTAATGTCATGTCTCGTTCCATTTATTCATCTTTGAGTGTTGGTCCATTAAAAGAAGCTGGAATGATAATTCAACTAGCTGATAGGTCTAATGCATATCCTGATGGAGTATTAGAAGATGTCTTAGTACAAGTTAATGAGTTGGTTTTTCCTGCTGATTTTTATGTACTTGATATGGAAGAGGATAACTCCTCTAATTCTGTCCCAATTTTGCTAGGAAGACCTTTTCTTAAGACTGTTAGGACTAAAATGGATGTACATAAAGAGACTCTCACTATGGAGTTTGATGGAGAGGTTATAGAGTTCAATATGAATGATGTCATGAATTATCCTAGTGAGGAACATTCAGTATTTTCTGTGGATGTTATTAACCCGATAGTGCAGGAAGTTTTTTATTTAGATGTTGAAGATTCATTGGTAGCTGCTTTAAATAACAGTTTGGGCCTCAAAGGATTGCAAAAGGATGAAAATGAGTTTGTTTTAAATTCTGCACCGAAAATAAAGCTTAAACCATTTCCGAGTCATCTAAAATACATGTTTCTAGGAGATGGTGAGACACTTCCGGTGATCATCTCTTCAAAACTTAGTACTTTAGGGGAAGAAAAGCTTATTAGAGTGCTGAAGGATTACAAAAAGGCTATTGGGTGGACAATTGTTGATATTAAAGGGATAAATTCGTCCACGTGCATGCATAGAATACTGTTGGAGGAGATTAGAAACGAATCCTATGAGAGTTCGCGATTTTACAAGGAAAAGACAAAGACATTTCATGACAGAATGATTTTGAGAAAGGAGTTCTCTGTCGGTCAAAAAGTTATTCTTTTTCATTCTAAGCTTAAACTCTTTCCTGGTAAATTACGTTCTTGCTGGGTTGGAACTTTTATTGTTACTAATGTTTTTTCTCATGGTGCAGTTGAGATTCGGAGTCCGACCTCTGACAAACGTTTTTCGGTGAATATTGTGGAGGAAGTGGCTCTCGAGTGTCCTATTTATGGAGATTGATGCATGAATGTGTCTAGTCAAAGACATAAAACAATGGCGCTTTTTGGGAGGCAACCCAAATGATTTATTTATTTTGGTTTTTGTTATATCTTTTGCTTTTAATTTTGATTCAGATTGTTTAAATAATATTTTTGCTTATTTTGGCCAGAAGAAAATTTTTGGACAAAAAAAAGTTTTTTTTTTGTTTTCACTGTTCACAAATCCCTAATTCACAAAAATTTGTTCCCAGCATCCCACCATCTCGCAGCAGCCACGTCTAGCACCAGCGCATCAGCCGCGAGCACCATCCCACGCCCAGTATCCACACGCAACCGGTAATAGCGATCTAGCAACACTGCCACGTTCCCAAAGATCCATCGCGCACAAGCATCTTGTATCGCGCGTCACCACCGCACCAGCGCAAGCATCTCGCGTCCATCGCGCAACTTGTCGATCCGGCGCGCGCAACCGCGACCACGACCAAACCAGCTGCATTTGCAAGCAGTCCACAACCAACATTCTAGCCGCGTGAATCATTACCCGTGAGTGAAATTATTGTAACAATGCCGAAGAGGAAAACATCAACTTCCAAGTCATCAACATCTAAAAAGAAACCCATCGCAAAGAAATCCAAGATTGTCGCTCCTACTACAGTTCCATGGAACACAGTTTCAGATTCACGCCAAGCCGTGAGACAAAGATCGAAACATGGAAAAAGCATGAGTGTTTTTCCACTTGCGGAATCCAATCTCGGAGGGTGCCTCACATTCACGACTCAACAAGAGAAAGAAAGGTACAAAGATATTTCCAAGCGAAAAATACTTCCAGTTAAGTATATTCATTACCCGACTCTTGAAAAATTGAATGTTAAGGATAATTTTGATTCTTTGATAGATAAGATTGGTTTGCATAAGTTTGTTGATGTTGATTGTTTGGGTTATGTTGAGTTAATTAGGGAATTCTATGATACTTTCAATTTAATATACTGAATGATTTTACTTTGCATACTCTGAATGTTATAAAGTTTAGGTTAATGGGACAAACTTTTTCACAATCTATCACAGATTTTAACCTAGCTTTAGGATTCATTGATGATGATTATTCTTCTAGTGATGCATATTTAGGGACAACTTGTGACTTTAGCGAAAATTTTGAGGCTTACGGTCTTTGGCGTAATTTATCTTTTGATCACAATGTCTATGACCCGAGTAAATCAAAGAGTTCTTTATTACGTGATCCTATTTTGAAATGTGCACATCGTTTCTTAGCATATAATTTTTCAGGAAAGAAGGATCACTCGAGAGTTTTCTCTAAAACCGAGTTTTATTTTATCTGGTGCATGTTAAATGATGTGAGGCCTAATTTAGGTTTTTGGTTAGCAGATCAATTTCAGAGTGTGCTTAAACGGTATAGGACTTTATTTCTTGGTCCATATATTACTCTGTTAGCTATAAACTTATGTGTGCTTGATCCTGACAATGATGATTTGCATCCTACTTGCAAAAAGAAATTTTTTGATATGTCTGTGTTTGAAAGAACAAGTGTGGTCGAATTCAAGGTGGGGAGATTTCAGTTTACTGAACCAGAACCCACTCAACTTCCAAAGAAGCTTTATGCTAGGAGTGGTGCTACCTCTGATGACGAGTTTGACGATGAAACTGCTGCCCCACCAACTATTCCTTCTACATCTGCATCACCTTTGAGCATTCAGTTAGAGAAAATGGAGCACAAGCTGAATAAGATGGAGCAGAATTTGGCCGCATACTTTGAGAGTGTGAGATTTATCCCACCATTTTCGCCAAGCCCATAGACGTTATGTGGATCAAAGCTCACAATTCAGGGAATTTTTGCCTTTAATTTTTTATCCTTATGCTTTAATTTTTATGTGAGCTTTGATTATCTTACATTGGGGACAATGTAAGTTCTTGGTGTGGGGGAGGGATTTTTGCAATATTGATGTTTGGAAGTATTATTTTCACTCTGCTCATCCTGAAATGATTTTGGAGTTAGTGCTTCATATATTATTTTTTTTTATCTTCTTTTCTTTCTCACTACTCTTTTCCCATCTATCTCAAATTATTTACATCTATTTTTATTCTATCATACTCTTTCATCACTCACATTTTATCTTTCACTTTTTATATTACTACATACATCTTTCTCGCTTCTTATCATTTTTACCTTTCCTTTTATATATCACTCATACCTTCTTCTCATTCTACACCACTATTGATGGTTGATTCATTTGAAGAGTGTACATGATTTGATGACAATTTTACCAACTTTGTGAGGATTTGAACCTATGAGCAACCACTTTGCTCTAATTATTTTTGTTATGTGAATATCAATCTTAGTTTGTTTAGTCTAGAACTTGTTTTGTTATGCATGTTGAAGCCGCATTACAGGATTTTATGCATTAAAATGATAAGGGCAAACCACTTTCCATTTTTCTATTTTCACATTTTTCTTCTTTTTCTCCACCCGAAGACCTTTATTTGTTATCTTTGTTTGAGCCTAAACCATTACGCATCTAATTCTCTTCATCTACTTACCCATTTTTCTTCTTTTTGAGCCTTAATTTAAGGAGATTTTTGGACTCATTGTTTGGATATATTTTGTATATATTTTGTTGCTCTTGCTACCTTGAATTAAAGTTTCTCAATTAGATCAACAAGCATTATGCTTGAATTAAATTATGCAAGGTTCATTTCTTTTGTTTGATTAAAAAAAAACAAAACAAAAAAAAATAAAAAAATAAAAAAAAAAGAAAAAAAAGAAAAGAAAAAAATGTTTACATTCTTGGCGACTTGAGTAGAAATAAGCGTTTTGATATCATAAGGTTCATTCAATGAGTTCATTCTTTTCATTTTGATCTCTTTTTCTTTCATAGACCTTTCTTTTTCATTTAACCCATTTAACCCCGTTACAACCTTTTTAAGATCCTTAGATTTTTGCATTTAATTCATGTTTTGTGGATTGAGATGTGATATATGAGCAAGCTTATGGTAATAGCATTCTTTGATTTGATTTGAGTGCATAAATGATACCCTAAACACTTTAAGTGCATGGAGAAGTCAATGAGAGGGCTATTAAATCTCGTTGCACTTGAATTTTGAATGGATCTTCTTGGTGGTTGAATGTTTTTATTCTAGCTTATGAGATTCTATGCGTTAAAGTCCTTGTCTCTTGAATGTTGATTGACTTAAATTCTTGAGGTATGCTTGCTTAAGATTGTTTTTGGATGAGTTGAGATGAGAATTGAGTGGAGATTTGGGATTAGTCTTGAGTTATATGCTTGAGGACAAGCATTATCTTGGTGTGGGGGAATTTGTTATAGTGCAATTTATGCACTAGTTTTGCATTGTTTACTTCCCTTAATATCGATGTTTTGCACTTAATAATAGTGATTTACTTGTGTTTTATTTTTGTAGGTGCAATTCTATTGATTGGTGCTAAAATTGAGCTGCAAGATGATGTTTGGGGATGATTGTTTTCTTGGAGAAATTATGAGCTTCAGAATAACTTTATTGATAAGGCGTGGGCGCGTGCTGTCAACTACGGACCTGCAGTTTTTAATTTAACGTGTTTTGTCTTTTTGGTTATTTTTGTAATTACGAATTTAATAGTTTAGATATTAGTATTTTATTTTAAAAAGAACTCTAGAGGAGAAGAGAAAGAAGAGTATTTAATGGAGAAATCTATTGTGAAAGAGGGAGATTTTTGAAAAGAAATAAACCCTAGATCTAAATTTTTCTCTTCTCTCTATGAAGAACTAAACCTATTATTCTGGTTAAAGGTTAATGAAGGTTTGATTGATCACTACTGTGAGATCTTTCTTATGCTTTAATTGTTTTATTGCTTTTTGGGTATTTGTTTATTCTCTGAATTATTGTCATGATTATGTTTGTTAATTAGATAATTGACCACTATTTAATTATCAACTTAATCTATTGTCAATTAAAAGATTTATCGTATGAAGATTTTAATGTTTGTGACAATTAGCATAGCAGTGCATTGTGTTATGAGAATAAACAATCTAATTTAAATGAATCATCGTATGCGTTGGTTGATTAGGATTTGGGTCTCTCTGATTTTTCAGGCTGTCAATTGATTAAATCCTATGATCGTATCTAGGGTTGTCTATTGATTAGGGAAATAACTAACGGTCGTACCTTGGTTATCGACTAGTTAAAGAGAGATTGGCTATTAGAGGGTCTCAATAGCTATAACCGGTCTATTTATAAGTAGTAATGATTTATATTTGAATCAATGATCAGTAGTCGAATCAAGCTGAGTTAATTCCTTCAACCAGAGCTTTCCCGAATTTGAATTACAATTTTAATTTGCATTCTTGTTATTTAATTTGATTTTTATTATTGTCAACAATCCCCCCATTTTGGATTTTACATTTTAAAAGGATTTAAATAATTACCGATCTCTGTGGACACGACCCTGCTCAATCACTATACACAATTTATTTAGAGTATGTATTTATTTTTGCTGGCTTGGATAACCATCAATATAGTACAATAGAGGTACTATAGAATCGCTCCCAAGAGGGACTGAAATTTCATATCCTATATGCTCAAACTTTGTTTTATATCCTTTGTCTGTTATTACTTCAAAAAAGTATATCCATCGTTTGCTAATAAAAGAATTTTTCTTCTCAAATTTTTTCTTTTGTGTTTTTTTTATAAAATTCTATAATATTATTAAAGTCTGTTCTTATTGTAAATGTGTCATTTTGCATATGCAAATGAAATGAATTTAGAGAATTTATTATTCCTAAAATTTGTAATTCTATACTTGATTTTCTATCTTTAGTTGTGTAAATTTACTGCTAGTATAATTTACTATTTCTTCTTTATCTTTTGAACTGTCTATATTAGGCTTTTGTATGAATATTCTTGCCCATCGTAAACTACTTGCATCTGTTGTATAAATTTATAGTAACTATCTATAGGTAATGCTTAGGGGTGTTCGCGGATCGGATTTTACGGATTGGACATCAATCCATATCCGATCCATGATTTTACGGATTGTAATTTTTCAATCCAATCCAATCCACGTATTAATAAAATTCAATCCAAATCCAATCCATACGTCTGCGGATCGGATGCGGATTTGACTCAATCCATATGCAATCCACCATTTTGCGCATTAGTTTTCGAATTAAAAATTTTTAGTTCTCTCCAACTAATGAAATAAAAAATCTAATATAAAAATAATTTTGCTACCAATTAAATTTAAAATTGAATAAAATTTAAATAAATTAATTGTTTAAATAAAGTTAAAATAATACATTTAAAGTTTCAAAATATAACACATCGAGACTAATTATTTAAATAAAGCTACAATAATACGTTCAAAGTTTCAAAATATAACACATCAAGCTTAATTGTTCAAATAAAGTTATAATAATACGTTAATATAACACCGAAATTAATTATTCAAATAAAGCCACAATTAATTGAAATGGCGAAGTTTCGGAAACCAAACACAGTCTGATCCTTCACCAGGGGTGTTGCGCCTGTCGAAAAGTGGTAATTACAGAGCCATCCACGATGGGAACCAGGAGAAGCCATACGGGTGGCGATCTTGAAGATTGTGATAGTGAAATTGTTCAGCTGGAACCAGTGAATATGAAGTGGCTCGATGGACTTGGGAAAGAAGATGGCTTGCTCTCGCCGGAATCGCGCGGCCGATGTCCTTTAAATCCGTGTCGAGAGTGTATCCAACCAGTATTGAGTGTTGCTAGTGTGTGTGACGGCGGGGAAGCTTAGGGTTTTTTGTTTGCAAATTGTTGGTGACTTGGCGTTATGTTACTTTGCTTTTGCTAGTGCGTGTGACTTTGCTTTTATTTTGTTTTACAATTTTTACAAGTTATATTTGTATATTTGATTATTTAATTATTTTCATTTTATATTATTATTGGGTAATGGCTAAGATATATTATAGTGCTTAGTAACTATGTAATGTCACATTTATAATTTTTTTTAATTAAATTTATAATAATTATGTATATATATATATATTTTTTTTTTTTTGCGGATTCACGGATTTCTACGGATTTACAAAAGTAAATCCATATCCAATCCATCGACTGCGGATTTTTAAATTTTCAATCCATATCCAATCTACCAATCCACGGATCAAATTTATACGGATCGGATTCAGCGGATCGGACAGATTGAGCGGATCGAATTGTATTCTGAACACCCCTAATAATGCTAATGGTTTAAGAATTCTTACTGTTCCTTTAAGTTTTTGAACTAATTTTATGTCTTCACTGTTAAAATATTTTTGTTCATTTTTACTTAATTTATTATATAAAGGTCTTATTAATGTACTAAGATTGGTATGAATTTTCTACTGTAATTTAATAATCCTAAGAATTTTTGTAGTTCTTTAATGTCTTTTATTTTATATGGAAATTCTTATACTTTGCTAACTATATGTGATTGTAATTCTATAGTTTCTCTGTCTATTGTTAGTCCTAAAAAATTATTTTTTGTTTTAATATTTGAATTTTATTTTTAGAAATTAATATATTATTATTCTTAAAAGAATCTAAAATTTTGTGTAAATGAGTAATATGCATAAGCTTATTTTGACTAAAAGCAAGAATATCATCAATATAAACTATTCAGAGTCGTATTTGACAAAATCCATTTTTACAATCAAATTTAGAAAAATATTTAGCATTTTGTATACATTTTAGTAATTCATCTTTATTAAGTATTTTATAACTGTTATCTAGAGTATTGTCGTTTAATCTTTTATAATTAATTACCATCCTACTCTTGCCTCTTTTTTGCTCACTATGATTATTTACAATAAATGCGCACATCTCTAATAACTTTTAATTCTAATAATTCATTTATCTGCATTTTAAATTCTTTTATATCTTCTAAACTATAACCTAAATCTTGCGTTTCTATTATTATATTTGGATTAATGATTTCTAATTTGTATACTCTCTTATTATCTTTTCTAATCGGACCGTTACCTATTATTTCTATTTTTTTCTAATTTTTTCAGGCCCTTTTTCACATTCTAAACACTCTACTTGTTTTTCTACATTCATTACATCTTCTAAATACTTGTCTATTTCTTCGTCATCTAAAATTTCTACTTCATGCATATCACTTTCTACTTCCAACTTACTTTTGTTGTCTAGTTCTTTTGATTTTTCTGCTTTTTCTTCTTCTAAAAAGAATCAAAGAATTCTATGTTTACATCTTTTTTTATCATTAAAGTTTTCTATTCGTATGGCAAAATGTGTGTCTCATATTTAGGTTGAATAAATGTTGATTTTTTAAAGAAATTCACTCCATTTGGAGTTATTAATATACTACCATTATTTTCTAATATAAAGTTTAATCTTAAAATAAATTTATATCCGACTTTTTTATTAGAAATGAAGGTTTATGGTAAAATATGTGTTTCTCCATTTATTCTTATGGGTTTATTATTTATACATTCTGTTATTTGAATTAATTTACTATTAAATCGTCTAATATTTACTAGATTTCTAAGCTTATTCCTATTATCTTTAGGTACTAAATTGTCATTTATAATGCATTTATTTTCACTTGTGTCTATCATTGCTTTAGTATAAACTATTGCTTGTTTAAATAATAATCCTACATCTGTATTTATTAGTTCACTACTTGCTCTATTTATTTCTATTGTATTACCATCCTATTGTGTATCTTTACAATTATTATAAAAGAATTTTTCCTGTGATTGTATCTCTATATCCTAATTCAAACTTTTTATCACAGTTTGTACAATTTTTACCAGAAAATGATGTGTAAATTTCTATAACATTAATTTCTAAATCTGATTCTATTTCTAAGTTTGATTCTTAACTTGAATTGTTACTAGTGTCTGATTCACCACTACTAATACTACATATACTATCATTGTCAGGTAATTGACCTACATTAAGAATTTCTTCTATGTCTAAAATATGTTCTTCTATATTATAACTATCTACTTCTAATTGATTGAGCTTTTTATTCTCTAGGTAATCTGGTTTAATATGTCCTGTTTTACAGCATAAAAAACATTACAAGCTTTATTTCTTTTATATATTCTTTTTTCCTTTTTGAATGCTTTTCTAACTTTTTGTTTATTATTATTATATTTTAAAAAGTTTCTTTTTATAGAATTTTCTACTATTATACCTATAAGGTTGCTTATTTTGACTATATCGTTTCCTATGTTTTCTATGTTTCTTATGTCTAAAATAACTAGGATAATTACAGCCTAATGTCGGTACTTCTGTCATGTCTATAAACAATTTTATAAATTGTAACTTTATTTGATGTCTATATTTTTCTTCTTCACAGTATTCTTTAATCTTGCCTTTAACATATTCCATTACTGGTCATAATGTAGCATAATAGTTTATTTCTTGTGTTCTTTTAGTTTTAAACTAATTAATTAATTTATTATGTAATTTTTCTCCTATTTTTCCTAGTAGTTTATCTACAAATTTTAATAATAAATCTTCATCAAAGGGTCTTCCTATTTCACTCCAATGTTTATAAAAATAATTAGCATATTCATCAAAATATCTTAAATCACAAATTTTAAATTGTTCTAAATTTCTAATTGCTTTAATCTGTGTAATCACATCATCTTTTTCGTCTACTCCTAATATTAATTTTTTCATTAAATCTATAAAACTAATTACTATAATATTATATCAAAATTGTCTTAACTCTTCTAATTTATTTTTCTTCATCCATTCTCTCTATCCTAAATACATTTATTTTTCTCTACTTCTTAAAATAATTTCTAATTATATTGATTTTTAATTTGGGTCTACTATAGCTACTAATGCTTCTATAGAATGTCTAAGTAAATCACCTTCCCACTGTTAAATACTTGTTTCCATTCACCGGGTCTATGTCTTTCTAATTCTAATACTAATAAATCTCTAGCTTGTGGCATTATTTTCCAACTTTTTAATTTTGTTTTAGCTTTGAATACTTTTTCTGCTTCTATGTACTTTTCATTACTTTATGGGGTTCCTCTTTATTTAAATAACTTTCCACATTTGAGGGTTCTACACTTGGTTCTAATATAGGTCTATAACTACTTTCTCCTAATCCTGGCTTTCCATCTTCCTCTCTGACTAATATTTCATCTACTTGTTCTAAATAATAAATTTCATCTTTTTCTAAATTCTTGAAATCTAAATTTTCTATAGCTTCTATGTCTATACCATCTATTAATTCATCGTTATTACATAATTCTTCAAATAGTTCCTCAGCTAAGTATATTTTAGGATCATTAAATATTAGATTTATATTTTTATCTTTATTATTAAGTAATGTTTTATGTTTATCAATACTAAAATTTTCTATTATAGACCTACTAATTTCTATTTCTTCTTCTTTTTGGTCTAATTTTGGATTATTTCTCTGTCTATAATTACTAAATCTCTATCTAACTTGATTTTATCTATTTATATATGTATAGCTTGTTTTTGGTACTTCTAACACATTATCTTGTTCTAATTTAGGTAATATCCATTCTAATCTATTTAATTCACTACTACTTGATTTCTTAGGTACTATTGTTTCTACATATTGGCTTTTAAAACAATCGACTATGTTTTTACTTTCAAATCTAAAATTTTTATGATATTTATTATACAATTTTTCTAGAAAAAAATTTTTAACTGTAAGGTTTTTATATCCTGCATTCATTTTGTAACCTTTAGTTTGTACACTTAATTTTATATTTTTATAAAATTTATTTGTCTATATTAGGCATACATCCTACTACTGCTACTTTATTTTTTAAGTCTACTTTTACAATGGTTATTTGAGCTTGTTCATGGTTATAGACGCTACTATAATATAGATGTAAATGAGGCTTTGTGTCCAGTCCTTCTCTAGCGTGACTAAGAATTCCTATAACTATTATTCCCATATGTATGCCATTGTAATTTGTTTTCTACGATAGTCTCTACCTATTAGACTGATTAATGTTAATTCATCTCATTTATTTACTACTGATAATTTAGTTTCATCTGTATAAATATGTAAACTATTATTTAGTTTTGACATTAATCCTTCATTATATAATCTTTTTTTTTCTAATTTTTCAAATCCTCTTTCTAATAATTTATATGGATCTTGTTCATCTATTATGTCTTCAGTTCTTTCTATAATTTCTTTTCCTCTACTAGAAAATGATAAAGATCTTTTAAGTCTTTCTGCCATATTTACATCGATTCTACTATTTCATTTCTTTTTAATATTACTTTAGGTTCTAAAATATCTTTAATGTCTACAGTTCTAGGTGCTAAGATTGGTCCACTTAAATTTAATTTTTCTACTCTATTAGTTAATATGTCTAGTTCTTTATCTAAATTATCTAATGAGGTGCTAAGTTCTAGGTTTCATACGGATTCTTTATTTTTTCTAAATATTTGAAAATTATTTTCTAATTTACAAAGTCTATTGTATACGTCTTCTAACTTATTACTGATTTTGACTAATAATTTAATAATAGTACTGGTTTGTGGTTACTGGATACTATTATTTTCTTACCTAAATTCTTTAAAGTTATAACTTACTGGATTTAGATGTGGTATGTCATGTTTTAATTTTGCTAAAGGTTTGGTTAATAATTTTTCTGAATTCATTCACTGACTATTAATTTTATGGCATCTAATTGTATTTGTAAATCTCTCTATGTAAATTTAATATTTTCTATTTCTACTTTTAAACTGTCTACAAGGTTTTTAATATCTAGTTCTATTGGATTAGGTGTTTTTATGTCTAATAATCATATTAATTCTATTATTTCTTTCTTGCTAGGGAATCTTTTAATCTCAGTATTAAAATCTGCTAATAATTCTTTAATATAATCTAAATTTCTTCTTAACGTGTTAATATTACTAGTTTCGAAGAATTTTCCTAGTCCTAGTACTAGTTCTTTTAGCTTTTCAATATTGACTTCTAGGTCTTGTCTTAAGTTAAGTAAGAGGACTACTATGAAATTTTGTTAACTATTGCTAGTGTGTGGAATATGTTTAAATTGATTTTTTAAGTGTTCTATATTACAATTAATTTTAACTCTTCTTGTTAAATTTAATTTTTGTTTTCTATGGTGGCTAATTTCTAAATCTAAATATTCTAATCTCTGAAAATTCATAAACTAATTTTTTAAATCTTCTAATTTATTTCTAATTTTTAATGGTAGATTTCGTACTTGTCTAGTAATTTCATGTGCTTATTAATATTATAATATTGTAAATTATACTTTCTAAAGTTAAATATAGGCAAATTTGTAAAAGCGTAATGTTTAATACTTATTTGTCTTTCTATTTCAGGAGGTAAAAGAAATGTGTAATCTACTGGAAGTTTTATATTTCCTAATTTTTCTTCTAATAAATTGTCTAATTGTAAATGTTCACTTCGAATTCTTACTGCTTTAGTTTCTACAATTTCTAAAGCACATTCTAAAATTTCTATGTCAGGGTTATTTTCTATCCAAGTATCAGAATCTTTTTCTAAAACAGTAAATGGATTTTTATAGAAGTTTTCAAGATCTTGAGCAAATTTACCAATCGTGGGAAATATATCATAAAGTCAATGAAGTCTGCCTTGTAACAACTTATATAAAAAATATTTAAAACAAGAACAAAAGAGATGCTCTGACACTAAAGAAGAGGAAAGATAAACGACCGACTAGTTCAAACTAGGTGAAGACTTGTACCTGCCTTATTATACCAGTAGTGCAAATTGATATAGTCCCCATTTAGGTTGACTATTAGAATATGTCGCTGATTTCCCGCTTATATATAGCGAATTCCAAAAAAGTTTTGTTAAAACTATAAAACCTATTTTGGCAAAAATTGGCCCTTCAAAGTTTATTTAACTACTTTTGAAGAGGCTAAGTGGTGAACCACTACCCTCAAAGTTAAGCATGACTATAAGGATAGTGGTTTGAGTCCTCTTGGACTCAACCTCCCCCAATTAAGCATAATTATATGGAGATTATTTGTAAAGTCTTTCTCCTTTGCGAAATGCAAATGGAGTAGAGATACTCTTCCTCAGTGAGGGTTATTTATTTGGGCATATAGTTCACAGAATTTAATATAAATATATGTGTAATAAAGTAACCAGATGCTTACTCAGTTAAACAAAAAACTACTTCTAAAAACATGCTGGTTAAAAACGCCTTTAGCTCCTGAGTCACGTCCAAAAATGCCTTCTTAACGCATTAACAGCTAAACAGGCCAATGGAGACTGTGTTTAAAAAGAAGCTTTCAAAACATCAGTAGAAATTTTTACTAAGTTCTTATTTTTTTAAGAACAAAAACCTTAATTTTCTCAAACACTTTTCCTCCAAACTCTTTTCTTTTCACTTATAACAAGAATCGCCTTTCATTAATGCTTGAAATATAATTTATGTTGGATTTTTTAATCAAATATAAATCCAACGTTGGGTTTATATGTGAATAATTATGTGTTGTAAATTGTCATATAAGGTTAAACCCAATTAAAAGTGATCTATCAAAATTTTTGGTATTAAATCTTGGTATTACGAGCTTTAATGTATCTAATAGGGTGTGAGCTTTCAATGTGTAAAGACCCAATGGTATATTAATTCTATGATGGGCAGAATTAGGAATATCTAATGACAAGAGGAAAAGTTATCCATATAAGTGGTTATGGTCCCCATGTCACACGTATCTTTCTATTCTTTCTGACATTCCATCATCAGAAAGAGAGAGAGAGAGCAGTGAGAAAGGATTCTCTAGGAGAACATGTTGATCTAAAAGGCTAACCACACCACCCTAAAGGGCAATTAAACATTATGAATTCAGGTATGCTTTCACATATATTTTATTATTGATTCTTGGTGATACAACATGAATATTCCTGGGTTATAGGTGATGCTTTTCATTAAAAGTTTTCTTATTCTAACAAGTGATATTAGAGCTCATTCATGTTGAATAATTGAGAATTAGATTTATTTTTATTAATAATTAAAGTTTTGGTGTTTTTGAATTTAATAATTCTAATATTATTAAATTTGAGAATAAACTTGTGGTTGACTTTTGGTATTTAGCAAAAATAAATATGGAATTTGAGACAAATTAAAATTTTTTAAGGATTAATAAGAAGGATTCGTTCTTCTTTTTAAGGACTATAGCCAACGGCGGCTACTGCCATCATCGGCATTAGCGAGAGGCATAGAACTTCAGCCATGCCAGCAAGCATGTCGCGGTTGGATCTAGCAAAAACGGCGGCTTCAAGAATCAAGATAAAAAAAAGAAGGGCGACACCGGCAAGACGTAGCATTAGGCCGCACTAGCAGTGACGTTACAACCATCAGGCCGCTATAGAATAGTTTCAAGCAAGACTGCCATTAAATAAAAATGTAGGTTTTTTTTTTATTTGGGATTGGTCCATAATCGGTTAATGGTCTAAATCGATCAAAGTTTGATTGGTCAACCGTCATACTTTCATTCTAAACTGAATTTTTTATTTTTTTATTTTTGGGTAATTTTTAGTGCAATTTAAATTCAAATATTGTTTGTTTATATATATTTTGAGATAAATTAATTGAAGTAACATGTTGCCAAACTGACCTCTCTTTTGAAAATTAATTTATTTTGGAATGTAAATTGTTTTGTATATGTAATTTCTGTAAATATCAATCAGTCCAAAGGAAGATCCATATTTAATAGAATTGCATGTGCACCTGTGGTAATAAACACGTGATGATTATTTGGTTTAACATGTGAGCAATTAATTGGCCCAAAAAAAGATTCATTGTTTGACATGTTTTTTTATCAATGCTTGATTACTATACCAAGATATTACCTACAATTTAATATTTTGTCTAAAGATAAAATATTAATGGAGTGTTCAGTATCTCGAGATGAGTTTTACCTTTCTTTGAATTTGCTTTTTTTTAAGACTTACAGGAGCTTATTTTATTTGTTCGTTGTTCTTTATTTAGTTATGACTCCTGCTAATATTACTGCCAACATCAATTTTATTTCTATGTTAAATGGCTCTAATTTCAAGTTATGGCAAAAAAACTTTTAATAGTTCTTGCAGTTATGGATCTCGACCTTGCGTTAAGGGTTGATTCTCCCCCACCTCTTACAAATGAGAGTACCCTTGATGACAAAAGGGATATGCAAAGGTAGGAGATATCAAATCACATGTGTATCATGGTCATGAAAAAGGCCATTCCGGAAGCATTCAGAGGTTTAATGTCTGAAAAGGCAACTACAGCTAAGAAGTTCCCTGTAGAACTTGAACAAAGGTTTGTTATAACTATCGTAGTCATGAACAGAGGTTTATGTCAAGAAGGAAAATGCTAAAATTAGTACGCACTTGATAATCCTAATTTCAATAACATATGAGGGCAAGGACAAGGGCAAGAAAAGGAACAAGAGTGAGAAAGCTGCAGATACAACACCTCAAAAGAAACAACAGAAGAAATCGTATGATCCATAAGCCATTAGTTGTTTCTTTTGTGGAGCTGAAGAGCATGGTTTGGTTTGTTCTAAGTTTAATTTAGCTTTCGTATATAGGCACACGTGGTGGATTGGTGTCTATGTAGGGTTGCTTGAATTACTGAAAGCCCAATGATGGTAAAAGATACATCTATATGGGTAATGGTAAGAAGGTTGAAGTTGAAGCAATTGGAAAATTTTGATTGTTATTAAAGACCAAATTTTATTTGGATATTGATAAAACTTTGGACAAATATGGTTATTCTTGTTTATTTAGAAACAGAAAATTCAGTTTGTTTCATGATTGAAAACTAATTGGTTCCAGTTCTTTATCAGGATATGATAATCTTTATATGCTTGACATGACTACTTCATTTAATGAATCCCTACAATTATGTACATGGGGTTTAAGGAGGAAACTAATGAGAATTCAGTTACGTTATGACACATGAGATTAGATCATATCTCTAGACATAGAATCGAGAGACTTGTGTCAGACAAAATTCTTAAACCCTTAGATTTCACAGATTCTTATATATGTGTTAACTGTATCAAGGGGAAGCAAATCGATAAAAGAGGATTTAAAGCCAACAGAACTTTTGATGTCTTAAAACTCATGCATACGAATATTTGAGGGCCATTTCTTGCAGATAATTCGAATGATCAACAATATTTTATGTGCTCATAGGTGATTTTTCGAGACATGACTACATATATCTCCTCCATGAAAAGTCATAGTCGTTGGGTATGTTAAAAAATTTAAAAGCTGAAGTTGAGAACCAATTCGGCAGAAGAATAAAAAATGTCAAATTTGATCGTAGTGGTGAATATTATGGTAGATATGACGGTTTAGGTAAACAATGTCCCAAACTATTTGCTAAATTCCTAGAGGAATGCGGTATTATCCCACAGCTGGGTTCCTCCAATATGAATGGTGTCGTTGAAAGACGAAACACGACGTTTAGCGACATGGTGAGAAGTATAATTTGTCATTCTATCTTACAAGAATCACTTTGGGGAGAAGCATTTAAGACTGCAGCATGTATCCTTAAGAGAGTTCCATCTAAAGCGACTGTCAAAATCGCTTACGAGCTTTGGATGGGTAAGAAGCCTAGTCTAAAGCACTTGCACATTTGAGGATGTCTAGTTGAGGCAAAAACCTTGTAGGCCTAATGAGAAGAAACTAGACCGAAATATAGTGAGTTGATATTTCATTGGATACTCAGAACGATCCAGGGGTTACAAGTTTCATGATCCCACGACTAAGTTAATTTTCGACTTGAGAAATGTTGGGTTCTTTGAGAATGTCGAGTTTGCGGGGGGAGATACGACTAGATACTTTGTCTTTGAAGAAGAATATGTTAATATTCCCATAAATATTATTGGCATTGATCGGGGTCTCATTCTTGACCTTGTTCAAGACACAACAAATTAAGACAATGTTGGAGAACCCTCTATATAAGAAGTTGTTCTAGAAGAACAAACTCTATCACCTCAAGAACCTATGCCATTAATGAGATCCACTAGAGAAATGAAAAGTGCAGTGCCAAATGACTACATTGTATTTCTTTAAGAATATGAGGCAAACATTAGAGTGATGGAAGATGATTCAATCAATTTCTATGAAGCCATGGATAATTCAAACTCTCAGAAGTGGATAGATACCATGAATGAAGAGATGGAGTCCATGAAGGATAATGATGTATGAGATCTTGTCCCATTGCCACAAGGTGCGAAACTTATTTATTAAAAATGGATATTTAAGATCAAAAGGGATTCAAAAGGTAATGTAGAGAGATATAAGGCGCGTCTTGTCGCAAAGGGCTTAATACAGAAAAAAAAAAAAGGCATCAATGATAAAGAGACTAAGTCTCCAGTTTCTTCAAAAGATTCTTTCATAATTATAATGGGATTGGTGGCGCATTTTAATCTTGAATTACATTATATGGATATAAAGACATTGTTTCTCAATGGCAACATTGATGAGAAAATCTATATGGTGCAACTAGAAAATTTTGTGACAGGAGACCTAATGAGTATGATTTGCAAACTTAAGAAATCCATCTATGGGCTCAAGCAAGCATTTCAATAATGGTATTTCAAGTTTTATCAAGCGATTATCTCATTCGGTTTCAAGAAAAATATGGTCTATGATTGCTTATACTTTAACTTTTGTGGTAATAAGTATGTGTGTGTGTGTATATATATATATATATATATATATATATTGATGACATTTTACTTGTCAGTAGTGATATAGGCTTATTATACGATACCAAGAGATTTCTACCTAAGAATTTTTAGGTGAAAGACCTTATTAATGCCTCTTTATATCAGGCATACAGATACACTGGGATCGCTCTCAGGGTATTTTTTATTATCACAAAAGAGTTATATCGAAACAGTTCTCAAGAGATATGGCATGCAAGATTGTAAACCAGGTGATACCCCTATAGCGAAGCGAGACAAGTTTAGCCTCAATCAGTGCCCTAAGAATAACTTTGAGGAGAAGGAAATGCAAGAAATTCCTTATGCATTAGCAGTAGGAAGTCTGATGTATGCTCAAATTTGTACGCGACCAGATATTGCGTGCGTTACTGGGATATTAGATAGATATTTAAGTAATCTAGGAGCAGACCATTGGAAAACTGCTAAACGGGTCTTACAGTACTTACAAAAGACTATATGCTCACATATTAAAAGCTGGTTCAACTTGAGATCGTTGGGTATACTAACTCCGATTTTGCTGGATGCCAAGATAATATGAAATCCACTTCCTATTACATCTACCTACTAGCTGGGAGTGCTGTCTCTTGGAAGAGTGCTTAACAGTTTCTCATAGCTTCTTCTACTATGGCAGCAGAGTTCATAACATGTTATGAGGCATCCAATCACTGAATATGGCTACAAAATTTTGTCACGAGGTTGTATATAATGAAATACTAGTTATGCAACCCAAGAGGGGGGAGAATTGGGATTTTGAAACTTAAGCTAAACAAACCACACAACAATTCAATCTATTGCCTTAATGAAATAAAAAATGATAAATTTAATAAAGTACAATAATAAAAGAGTAAGGGAAGAGAGAGCAAACACAATGATTTTTATGTGGTTTGGTAATCCCTGCCTATGTCCATGCTCCCAAGCTCACCAAGCTTGAGGATGTCACTAAGTGAGCCTCCAAGGCTTCAACAACTTTTGCAATTGCTTCCAAGTTGTTAATAGACCTTTACAACAAGAGATTATCCCCAATCTCTTAACCTAAGTGTATCCTAGTACTTACAATCACTCAAAAACAAAGATTACAAATGAATTTTCTCTCACGCAATGTAAATGATTACAAATGAATGCTCAAAGTGTGAATGAATGAAACAAAAACAAGTTTAAGGCTCAATGATGCTTGTATTCTCAGTAATAAACTCAATGATAACTCTTGGATCACTTCTTATTTGAATTTGATTGAGTCATTTTATAGTTGGAGCTGAAAACTAGTCGTTATTAACTTTCTGAGAGAAATCGGATCGCCATTAACTGCTATTGGTTAACTATTTTGACTAGTCCAAATGACCGTTGAGCTGAATTTCAAATAATCGGTTAATCGTTTGGAATTATCGGCTCACCGTTAATTTCCCGAATCCAGCAAAAGAAATTTGACTTGATTGTTTTTGCTAAATGGTTCAAAGTTAGCATGTAATTCCATTCTGGAAATTATCAGCTAACCGTTTGACATTATCGGTTCGCCATTTAATGCCAGAAACCTGCAAAACAAATTATGCTTATCCGTTCTTGCTAAACGGTTCGAGATTAAAAGTCAATACGCCTCTGGAAATTATCAGTTAACAGCTTGCAATAAGCGGTTCATTGTTATTTTCCAAAATCAGCATTTTTATAGAATTTCTCAGAAAGACAAAGATAATGAAAACACTTCCATATAATCTCAAACAAGCACAATAATCCAACAACTAAAAGCAATATCCAAGTCATCAAACAACACATATATAACCATCATTCATCAAAATCATCAAGAAATATCCATGCAATCCATAAAAAAAATTACAAATGTTATAATACTATATTCCATAATATGAAATGAGAGGAGAAATGTATGTGCAAAACACATATGTAGAAACTAAGACACGAGCTGCAAGGAGGAACCACGAGGATGGGAACCAAGGAAAGTAAAAATAAGTCGCTGACCATCAAGAATTTCTTGCTGCTGATCAAGAAGTTGTTGCTGCTGAAGTTGAAAAGCAGCAAACTGTGACTGAAGCTACTGCTACTGGTCGGAAAGACTCTGAACATACCAACTAACTTCTGCATGAGGTCATCCGAAGCTGGTAGATGCTCTGGAGCTGGGGGCTGATCAGTATCAATCTCACGCTCTTTAAAATCAAAATCGACTGAAGGCTGTGATACGGATCCACAACGAGGGGGTGGAGGTCTAGCTTATAGCCTAAAATTAGATAGATGATCAGAAGGGTAAACATCGTTATGCATGCAATTGTCTTCCGGAGCAACAAGGGTGTCTTGGTTATTAAAAGTAGATATCTTGATCCACTCTCTATTCTTTCGAGGAAAGCTGATACTTGTTATAGCTTCTTAACCTATCCTCATAGTCTCCATATAAACTATATCTCGGATAGGTACTCGAAAGTGTCGCAATATCTTAGAAATAATACTGTTATACGGGAGTAATCGATGGTTAACCCCAGGAGTACTCAGCATCTTTCAATAAGACTATCTAATAACCCGACATTCATCCTTCACTTTATTCGAATGTCCCTTCTTGAGAGTAACAATATGCTGCAAAATGGTATGGACGATCCTAACTTATGAAGGCAATAACTGTGATCGAAAAGAAAGAGAATAAATATCATTTGTTAGGTCTTGACGCCCACAAATATTCTGAACACCATAAGGGTGAACAAAATCTGCAAAAGAGAGAGAGCCTTCTTAAAAGTATAGATTTTGTCACTTGTATCCGGAGTGCCAAGGATATTGTTTAAATCCTCAACATCGAATTCTATGGGGACACCTTCTATATGAGTTATTATCCTACCTAGCTAATTTGCGAAAATTTTCATATTCGAGTAAAAGACACGGACTAAATTAGGATAAACCCATTCATCAATATCTAAAGTTGACTCTAAAGGCAATAACATATCTCTCACACTTTTACCACATACAATCAATTCCCTAAATTCTTCCAAATCTATAAAGTAAGAATCAATTACCTTGTGACCCATAAAGCGAGATTCGAAGCGTTTGGCCATAGGACCTATAGGAAAGTGGATCCTTTCAAATTCTGAAGTTTCCTGTGGTGGTATTGGAGTCCTACCGAGGGTAAATTTTCTTTTGCGAGCAGCCCTTGAGGATTCCGCCATGGATACAACTAAGGAGATTGGGATTTTTTGAAAAAGATGAAAACGAAAGAAATAGAACCAATTAAAAAGATAATGGAGGATATATGAAGTGATTATGATGCTCAATGCTCAAAATTAAGGAGAATCGTTCGGCTGCCCTTAGGGTTTTGATTTGGAAATTTTTTATTTGAGGCTTGATTTGATGTTTTAAATTGATAAAACTAGTCTAAAGATGTTTAAAAAAGTTGCTATCGGATTAATTTTGCAAGAAATTGCAAGAAAAATGAAGGATTTTAAAGAGAGAGAGAGAGCTTGGGTAACGCAGATATGGAGAAAACGGTGAAGGGGTAAGTGAAAGTGAAGAAGAAAACCTAGGAACAGTTTATATCACACGAAAACGGTGAGCTTTTTTCTGCAATTAGTGAGCCGATAATTACCAGATAACTCCTTAATGGAAAATGGTTATCCAATTGGCACTAATGGTGAAGGATTAATAGAAACTATCTCTATGTTTTTAATCGGTTCACCATTTCTAGCAAATGGTTTGCTGATAATTTGCAGATATCATTTCCTAGTTTCTGTATTTAAATGATAAATCGTTTATTACCAAACGGTTAGTCGTTTATTTTAACTTTGATTTCGCACATTTGTTTTAATTTTTGACCAGCAATTAATCTATTCCAAGATCATTTCATTAATATGAAATGTTTCACGGACCAATTTAATGCATGATTCATAAATGCACACAAGTTAAACAACCAATAAGCAATCACATCATGAAAATAAAATAGACTTGATATCATATAAAGATATGCTATTGTGCAATATTAATCATTCGAAGCTCATGCCTAATTTTAGTAAATTATTCTTCGTTACAGGGTTTAGTGAAAATATCAGCAAGTTGTTTTTCAATTGAAACAAAATTTAATGAAATATCCCATTTTGGAATATGAGTCTTAAGAAATGATGTCTTATCTCTATGTGCTTGGTTTTTGAGTGTTGGATAGGATTCTTTGACAGATTTATAAGCCTATCATACCATACTCTAGGTGCTTGTTTAAAGCATACAAAGTTTTTGTTAACTTATAAACATGATCTGGAAATTTCCCATTTACAAAACTAGGGGGTTGTTTCACATAAACTTCCTCTATAATATATCTATTTAAGAAAACACTCTCGACATCCATTTAAAATCATTTGATATAAAATGAAATCTTTATGATATGCAAATGCTAAGAGCATCCTAATAGATTATAATCTAGCTACATGTGCAAATGTTTCATTAAAATCAATTTCTTCTTCTTGGTTGCAATCTTGAGCCACTAATCTAGCTTTATTCCTTACAACCATACCGGATTCATTCATTTTATTCCTAAATACCCATTTAGTGCCAATGATAGATTGATTTTCTGGTTTAGGAACTAATTCTCATACATTGTTTCTCTCAAATTAATTCAACTTCTCTTGCATTGTCATAATTCAAGATTCATCGTTTTCCACATTCGAAAAGGATTTTGGTTCATTTTGAGATATAAATGCAGCATGCTCACAAGTATTTCTAAATGATGATCTAGTGGTTACTCCTTATGAGGGATCTCTAAAATTAAATCCTTAGCATGAGAAGAAACATACCTCCACTCCT
This sequence comes from Citrus mangshanensis, assembly GCA_030449895.1. Taxonomy (NCBI): domain Eukaryota; kingdom Viridiplantae; phylum Streptophyta; class Magnoliopsida; order Sapindales; family Rutaceae; genus Citrus; species Citrus mangshanensis. Next base: position 831,382 of record JASUUJ010000242.1, read on the forward strand.
TGGAGAGTGTTTGAGAAGCACCTTCATGTTGCTTCAAATTAGTTTATTCTTATTGCTCCTCTTAATTTTCACGTGATATATCATCTTGTTTGTCTTTTAAAGATTCTTATTGTAATTCTCCATTTGTATCATTATCAACAATAATTTTCTCCGTAGAGGAATGGTTAGATTCATTAAACGTAACATGCATTGATTCTTCCATAACCAAAGTTCTCTTATTATACGCTCTATAAGTTTTGCTTGTGTTTAAATAACCAAGAAAGATACCAACATCAAATTTTGGACCAAATTTACCAAGATTGTCTTTTGTGTTCAAAATAAAACATTTGCATCCAAAAAATTTGAAATAACCAATGTTAGGTTTTCTATTTTTCCAAAGCTCATTGGGAGTTTTATTAAGATGATATCTAATCAACACAAGATATACAATATAACAAGCGGTGTTGATGGCTTCGGCTTAAAAATATGTAGGTAATGCATTTTCATTCAACATGGTTCTAGCCATTTATTGAATAAACCTATTCTTTCTCTCAATAACTTCATTTTTTTGTGGAGTTTTTGGTGAAGAGAATTGATGCACAATGCCAAAATTATTGCAAAAGGTTTCAAATGCATGATTTTCAAACTCTCCTCCATGTAATGCATGTAATACCATACCTTTTTTTCATTTTGAATTTTCTTATAAAACACTTTAAAAGAATTAAGAGCATCATCCTTATTAGCTAAGAATAATGCCCATATATATCTAGAAAAATCATCAACAATTACAAAAGCATAATACTTGCCACTTAAACTAGCATATCTTGAAGGTCCAAATAAGTCTATATGAAGTAGTTGAAGAGGTTTTGAAGTAAAAATATGATTTTTTTTCTTTTAAAAGAGGTTTTGATTTGTTTATCGAATTGGCATGCTTCACAAATTCTATCTTTTTGAAAATTAATTTTTTGAAGACTTTTAACCAAATCATTTTTGGAAATTTTTGAAATTAAATTCATGCTTGCATGTCCTAGTCTTCTATGTCATAGCCAACCATCATCATGCAACGCAGAAAAACATTTATCATGAGTAGATGCACACTTTATGTCAATGGTGTAAACATTACCACATCTATTTCCAACAAACAAAATTTTGCTATCACATGCATTTTCAATAACACATCTAGTTTTATAAAGAACAATTTTATAACCCTTGTCACACAGTTGACTAATACTAATTAAATTGTATTTCAAATTTTCAACCACTTGTAAGTTTTAACCCAATTTTGATTGTGCTCATTACTCTTTTTCTTAAGCACTTCATTTTCTTTCATCAATTCATCAATGTGTGATTTTTCATGATCATTTGAGATACTTTGTTTACCTTTAAATGATGCAATTCTGTCATGCAACATTTGATTATCTAACTCTAGTCTTTCAATCTTTCATTTAATGAATCATTGCATTTTTGTAAAGCATCATTTTTATTTGAAATTTCTAGCATTTTCTTTTTACCTATTCTTATCTAATCATCATGTAATTCTTTAAAAGAATCATGTAACTTATCATATGTTGGAAGATCACTTACCTCATCAAGTTCATCAAATGATTCTTTCCCGATTGCCATGAGAGCTAGATTTGTCATCTCTTGTCACTCTTCATCATCACTTATTTCCTCATCGTTGTCATCCCATGTGGCTACCATTGCCTTCTTATTGAACTTGTTGAGAAGAGGACACTCCAATCATATGTGTCTGGGCTTCTTGCATTCACAGCAAGTAATTGGCTCATTCTTCTCCTTTTGATTCTTGTAGTTTCTCAACTTTATCTGCTCACTAGTTTTCTTGTATAATTTTCTGAATCTCCTAGCCAGCATAGCCATCTCCTCATCATCTAGCTCGCTTTCCTCATCACTCTCATGTTTTGAGGCTTTGAAGGCAATGTTTTTTCTTGTTCTCCTCATTATTTTTTCTGCTGCCAAGTCTTCCTCATAAGAAGGTAAGGCATTTAAATCTTTGGCTTCCTCAATGGCAGTCCTCTTAAGTCTCTATTCCTTTGGTAGTGACCTAATAATTTTCTTAACTTTCTTGCTATTCGAAAATGTCTTTCTTGGGACTTTTAGAGTGTTCAATATTTCTGTAAATCTAATATAAATAGAATACACACTCTCATTTTGTTCTATTTAGAACAATTCATATTGTCAAGTGTATCTATTAATTTTAGACTCTTTCACTTGATTTGTGCCTTCATAAACAACTTAAAGTTTATTCCAAATTTTATGAGCACTTTCACAACTAGACACTTTATGAAACTCTTTCTTGTCAAGTGCATAAAATTAGACATTTATAGCTTTGGAATTTAGATAAGCTTTTCTCTTTTCCAATTTATTATATTCCCGTGATTGTTTTGAAATATTTTCCCCTACTTCATTTTTAGTCATAGGAATGATTAGACCATCACATACAACTTCCCAAATTTCATAATCTAGTGCTTACAAATAAATTATCATCATAGTTTTCTAATGGGAAAATATCCACCGTCCACCTATTTTTTACACCTTTTTTAAAAATACACAATTCCTTCATTTTTTGGCTGGACTCCACCTAAAGTTACATTTTTTTTCACTTTTCCACTTCCGTTTGGAATCCGTTAAGAAAACTAACGGAAACTTAAAAAAATGACTATTTTACCCCCAAAACGAAAATTATAATTTCACCCTAAAAAATGCCAAAAATAATAAGATTTAATGATAAATATCATTATTGGTACGTTAATGAAGTACAAAAAAATCTTAACTATTAGAGATTATAACTCAATGAATAATAAAATTTTACTTATCTTAAATTCAATTAATGGTTTGTGAGATTGGGCTATTTTTAATACTACTGTTATAATTTAACATTCTAATTACCGACATATTTTAAAAAAAAAACTTGCATTTGATGGTTGTGGAATTAATGTCTTTATTGACCGATGGGAAAAATTATTAGTTTTAATCTGATTATTTTTTATAATTTTTAAAGTGAAATTGTAATTTTTGTTTTGGGGGTAAAATGGTTATTTTTTTAAGTTTCCGTTAGTTTTCTTAACGGATTCCAAACGGAAGTGGAAAAGTGAAAAAAAATATAACTTTAGGTGGATTCCAGCCAAAAAATGAAGGAATTGTGTATTTTTGAAAATGGTGTAAAAAACGGGTGGACGGTGGATATTTTCCCTTTTCTAATAAGAGTAGTCATTACCATCAAAGAATGGTGGCCTAGTTGTGGATTGTCATTCCCTAATGGTAGAGTCATTTTGGATTGTCATAGATCTTTTACTCTAGACGGTTAAGTTCTAATAAGAGAATTAAGCTCCGATACCAAATGAAATACTAATTATGCAACCTAATAGGGGGGTGAATTGAGATTTTAAAACTTAAGCTAAACAAATCACACAACAATTTAATCTATTGCCTTAATGAAATAAAAAAATGATAAATTTAATAAGGTACAATAACAAAAGAGTAAGGGAAGAGAGAGCAAACACGATGATTTTTACATGGTTCGGTAATCCCTGCCTACATCCACGCCTCCAAGCGTGCCGGGCTTGAGGATTTCATTAAACGAGCCTCCAAGGCTTCAGCAACTCTTACAATTGACTTCCAAAGTGTCAATAGACCTTTACAATAAGAGATTATCCACAATTTCTTAACCCAAGTGTATCACAACACTTATAATCACTCAAAAATAAAGATTACAAATGAATTTTCTCTCACACAATGTAAATGATTATGAATGAATGCTCAAAATGTGAATGAATGAAACAAGAACAAGTTTAAGGCTCAATGATGGTTGTATTCTCAACAGTAAACTCAATGATAGCTCTTGGAAACTTCTTATTTGAATTTGATTGAGCCATTTTATAGTTGGAGCTGAAAACTAGTTGTTGTTGGCTTTCTGAGAGAAATAGGATCGTCGTTAACCGCTATCGATTAACCGTTTTAACTAGTTCAAATGACCATTGAGCTGAATTTCAAATAATCAGTTAACCATTTGGAATTATCAGTTCGCCGTTAATTTCTAGAATCTTGCGAAACAAATTTGGCTTGACCATTTTTGCTAAACGGTTCAAGGTTAGCATGTAATTCCATTCTAGAAATTATTTGTTAACCGTTTGACATTAACGGTCCGCTGTTTAATTCCAGAATCCTATAAAACAAATTATGCTTATCCGTGTTCAAGATTGAAAGTTAATATCCCTCTGAAAATTATCGGTTAACTGTTTGCAGTAAACAGTTCATTGTTATTTTCTAGAAGCATCATTTTTATAGAATTTCACAAAAAATGATTTTTCGATTAAATTTAACGATTATCCAAATTTCATCATATCTAGAAATATTATACGGCTTTTAAGAAATTGTTTATTAAAGAAAGCTCCAACATTTTTAATCAAAAACATATCAAGTTTGTTATCATCAAAATCAATATTCTAGACATATACATGTTAACATATAGTAGATGATGTTGATAAACCACTTAAGTTATTTTGCGATAATAAGTCAGCAATGCTATATTCCAATAATAACAGGAGCTCGATGAAGTCAAAGTTTGAGCTCATACGGTTATTTTTTGCAAAACATAATTATAGAGTTACACATATAGCATAAGTGAGAGATTGTTAGGTTTTTTAATCCAATATTGTTGGATCCTTAATCAAACATTGGGTTTATTTGTGAATAATTATGTGTTGCAAACTGTCATATAAGATTAAGCTCAATTAAAAGTGATCTATTAAGATTTTTGGTATTATGGGCTTAATGTATCTAATAGGGTGTGGGCTTTTAATGTGTAGAGACCCAATAGTATTCTAATTCTAAGATGGGCATAATTATGAATACCTAATGACAACAAGACAAGGTTGTCCATATAAATGGTTATGGTCCTCAGGTCACGCGTATCTTTCTATTCTTTTTTATATCCTATCATCAGAGAGAGGGAGCAGTGAGAAACTTAAAGGATTCTTTAGGAGAACGTGTTGATCTATAAGGCCAACCACACCACCTTAGAGGGCAATTAAGCATTATGGATTTTGGTATGGTTCCATATATATTTTGTTTGATTCTTGGTTATACAACAAAAATATTCTTGCGTTATACATGATGCTTTTCACCAAAGGTTTTCTTAGTTTAAGAATTTATACTTTCGTTAACTAGGCTAGACTTCTTAACTTTTCTAGCTAAATAACTACTAACTAAAGAAATTAAACTACTTTCTTGGTAAGAGCTTGCTAGTTGTTGCCTAAAGGATTGCTAAGTGTTGATGAATAAGAAACTTTTATTGATTTTTATTTTTGAGTAAAAAGTATTGACTTCTATTTGCACACTTACCTCTCGTTATCCTCTCTCTTCTTTTTGTCTTGAGAGTCCTGTGTATATACAACTAAAGACTCGATACAATTATTGATACGATTAATGGCTTTGTGTATAAAGGATAAAAATTTAAAATTATACTTTACATGTGACAAAAAGCCAATGATTAATGAAAAAAAATGAAAAGTAAAAGATTGTCTAGCTACTGTTATTTTGTAGTGACTCATTGTTGACAAATAATGACTTGCTACTATTTTCTAAGCTAACTCACTGTCGGTAATAAAAAAATAAAATGAAAAAGATGCCTTCACAGTTTTTCCCTTATCTGATAGTGAGTAAAAGAAGGTCATCTGTAAAGACACATGACTCTGGCCACTTTTGACCTTTGACTAATGCTAATTGTTGATTGTTGACTAATTTAGTTTTTTTTGTTCCTCATATCTGTCCATCATTTCATCAACAGCTTCAGCTATATCCTCATCCAGAGATTGATGACTTGTAGCTTCTGATCCGTCACCTAATGATGGCATGTCATTCATCTCGATTAGCGCCTCCAAATATTTTTCACATTTTTTGGGATTATCAATATTTATCTATAGTGAAGGAATGAGAAGTTCCTCATGGACAAGATGCTTTTGGGATATAATAATATAATGTTCTACTTGGGCTATAATCTTATCATGAGTATCTACCTATTCATAGAAAACTGCTATTTCATGTGTTCGTTTGTATATATCTTTTGCAGAGAAGTTGCGCTTTTCATGATAAATTCTTCTTTTGAACTTGTGGGCTCCTTCGCATATAAAAATAACATGATATACTAGTAATATGACACCATTTTTGGTTTTATTGACTATTTGAGGACTAGGTGGTATAGAGCAAAATTTTATTGTTAAAGGTGCAGGTTTTAGAATAGATAAGGCTATGTTCAAGGTAGGTGGAAAGAATTTAAATCTGTCTAGGCCCAAAATATAAATAGTATGTATTATTCCAAAACTAAGAGCTTTGTATAATGTCTTCATTGTCTAGTGTTTTGGCCAAGGAGTAATCAAAGGAAATAGTAGGAAAATCATGTCTAATTGAAGTAATGTTACTTAATTCTAACCACCCAGGTCCAAATTCGAGTAAGAAATTTAACTGGCTATATAACAATTGATTGGCTAAAGAACCAAAGTCTATGTATAGGTTTTCTACTATTTTTTCTTTTACAATGTCTATGGTATCACCAAGGAAATATGAGATTTGGTTGATTTTAGTTAACTGTCTGGCTGGACTATGGTAACATAAATTTTCTAATGGTTGGTTTAGTATTTGGATTTTTTGGGTTTTTTTGGTGATCTACTAACAAAATATGATATTTATTTTGTAAAATAATATTATGTCTAATTAACCCTTCTTTAGCACTTTCTAATGCAATTATTTTCTCTCTACATGCTTTAACTATACTGTCTAAGTGATATCTAGTTTCATTAGGCTTTCTAACTGTCTACATGCTTCAACTATACTGTCGAAATGATATCTAGTTTCATCATGCTTTCTAACTATGCATGTCAAGGCTTCATAATGGTTGCAAAATTGTATAGATGATGATGATGAAAATGCATTGTCTAAAGAATTATTTAACAGTCTATTTAATGATGTCTATGCAATTTTTAAAGGATTAATTAAATTACTAACATGATAATTTGGTCATATTCTCTGTCTAGCAAATTCTATAACTTCATGAAATTTGTAAAATTCTTTATAGTATAGACAAGGATAATTGATTATTAAATCAACTACTCTCTCCACAGACTATAAATGTCTGGTTGTCTAACTAACACATAAAATGCAAAGTGATTACTGTCTACACGTTCATTAATATGTCTAAAATTATGCATGTGTGCATAGGCTACTTTCAATTTATCTTGTGGGTTATTGCAACTACAGAAATTTTTTAAAATGCATTACTGACTGTCTAATAACTGAAATTTTCTTTTAAAATTTAAATTCATTCTTGAAACAATCTAAGTTTTATTGAATCGAAATTCATATATCGCTCCATTCTTGTAAAATAATTATTGATTAATTAGTCTTGAAAGAATATTAGCTAAAGTATTATCTTTACCTAGTATGTGCTCAAACTTTGCATTATATGCTCTGCCTGTTATTACTTCTAAAAAGTATATCCATTGTTTGCTAATAAAAGAATTTTTCTTATCAAAAATTTTCTTTTGTACTTTTTAATAAAATTCTATAATATTATTACAGTCTGTTCTTATTGTCAATGTGTCATTTTGTATACAAATGAAATGAATTTAAAGAATTTACTATTCCTAAAATTTCTAATTATGTACATGATTTTCTACCTTCTGTTTCTGTAAATTTAATACTAGTATACATTGCTATTTTTTCTTTATCTTTTAAACTGTTTTTATTAGGCTTTTGTATTAATATCCCTGCCCATCCTAAACTACTTCCATCTGTTTGTATAATTTTATAGTAACTGTCTATAGATAATGTTAATGGCTTAAGATTTTTAACTATTCCTTTAAGTTTTTGAATTAATTTTAAGTCTTCACTATTAAAATATTTTTGTCCATTTTCACTTAATTTATTATATCAAGGTCTTATGAATGCACTAAGATTTGGTATGAATTTGCTACTGTAATTTAATAATCCTAAGAATTTTTTACTTTTTTAGTATCTTCTATTTTATTTGGAAATTCTAGTATTTTGCCAACTATATGTTGTTGTAATTCTTTAGTTCCTCTGTCTATTGTTAGTCCTAAAAAATCTATTTTTTGTTTTAATAGTTCAATTTTCCTTTAGAAATTACTATATTATTATTCTTAAAACAATCTAAAATTTTATGTAGATGAGTCATATGCATAAACTTATTTTGAGTAAAAACAAGAATATCATCAATATAAACTACATAGAATTTTAAAAAAAGCTTTAATACTCTATCCATTCTACCTTGAAAAAACTTGTGGGGTGTTTTTTAATCCAAATGGCATTACTAACCACTCAAAATGTCCTTCTAAACAATTAAAAGTTGTTCATTGTATTGATTCTTCATAGAGTCGTATTTGCCAAAAACTACTTTTACAATCAAATTTAGAAAAATATTTAGCATTCTGTATATAATTTAGTAATTCATCTTTATTAGGTATTTTATAACTGTTATCTAGAGTATTGTCGTTTAATCTTTTATAATTAATTATCATCCTACTCTTGCCTCTTTTTTGCTCACTATGATTATTTACAATAAATGCAGGACTTGTATGTCTACTTGTACTATCTTTAATAACTTTTAATTCTAATGATTCATTTATGTACATTTTCAATTCTTTTTTATCTTCTAAACGATAAGCTAAATTTTGTGTTTTTATTGTTATATATGCATTAATGATTTCTAATTTATATACTTCCTTATTATATTTTCTAATTGGAATGTTACCTATTATCTCTAATTTTTCTAATTCTTCTGCCTTTTTCCTAATTTCTTCAGGCCACTTTTCACATTCTAAACACTCTACTTGTTTTTCTATATTCGTTACATCTTCTAAATAATATCATTGTCTATTTCTTCATCATTTAAAATTACTACTTCATACGTATCACTTTTTACTTTTAGCTTACTTTTGTTGTCCAGTTCTTTTGATTTTTGTACTTTTTCTTCTTCTAATAGAGAATAAAAAAATTATATATCTACATCTTTTTCGATCATTAGAGTTTTCTTTTTGTATAGAAAAATGTGCGTCACATATTTAGGTTGAATAAATGTTGATTTTTTTAAAGAAATTCACTCCATTTGGAGTTATTAATATGCTACCATTATTTCCTAATATAAAGTTTAATCCTAAAATAAATTTATATCCGACTTTTTTATTAGAAATGAATGTTTGTGGTCAAATATGTGTTTCTCCATTTATTCTTATGGGTATATTATTTATACATTCTGTTATTTGCATTCATTCACCATTAAATTGTCTAATATTTACTGAATTTCTAAACTTATTCATATTCTCTTTAGGTACTAAACTATCATGTATAATATATTTATTTGCATATGTGTCTATCATTACTTTAGTATAAACAGTTTCTTCGTTAAATAATAATTCTACTTGCTCTATTTATTTCTATTGTATTATCTTTTTTTTTGTTTATCTTTACAATTATTACAAAAGAATTTTCCTGTGTTTGTATCTCTATATCCTAATTCAATTTTTTTTTTCACAGTCTGTACAATTTTCACCAAAAAATGATGTGTAAGGTTCTAGAACATTAATTTATAAGTCTGATTCTAATTCTGAGTTTGATTCTAAACCTGAATTGCTGCTAGTGTTTGATTCACTACCACTAATAATACATATACTATCATTATCAAATATTGCTACTAGTGTCAGATTCACTACTACTAATAATACATATACTATCATTGTCAAATAATTGATCTATATTAAGAATTTTTTTATGTCTAAAATATGTTCTTCTGTATTATAACTGTCTACTTTTAACTGATTGACTTTTTTTTTTTTTCTCAAGACAATGTGATTTAATATGTCGCTCTGTACTGCATAAAAAACATTTACAAGCTTTATTTCTTTTATATATTCTTTCTCCCTTTTTCATGTTTCTCTAACTTTTATTATTATTATTATATTTAGTAAGAGACTGTCATTAATGAAAGTTTCAATCCTTTTCCGGCATAAAGCCAGTTAAAGGCAGTTGTTTGATGCATATACCTCCCTGTTTGATGAAATGTTTCACCAAATCTATGAGTACTATAACCCGAGACTAATCAAGCGTTACCGATGAATTAATCTGCTTTCACCAAAAAAGAAGCCATGACATGCAAATCAGTAGCGTGTATGATAATTAAATGCTATTGACATTGCACACCTAGACGCTCTCCTAAAGTTGTTCAATACTCTAACAAGGCAATTCAAGGAACACAAGTTTCTCCCTATGAATATTTGAAGCCAATGATTTATATATGGGAAGAAAAGAATTAAAGATAAGTAATAAAACCAGATAGAAGGAAAAGAAACCAAGCTAGCAAAACAAGGTTTATGAATATAAGATTTATTAATTTACTGAAAAGTAGCAGCTACTATGATGTCTTAAAGAATATTTCAATCGAGAGTACTCCTTGGATCTTCTGTGGGTTCCGTAGAATCAGGGGCGTGCAATAAATGAATCCCACATCTTTTCACCGGGCAACAATCCAAACGTTCATGTTGATTATGAACATCCTCTAAATAGAACTTGACTGCCACATGATCGCAATTGTGTTTCCGGAAAGCACTAAAATCATGATCGCCAAAGAAATGGTACCCCAAAAGTAAGTGATCTGCCTCTACATAATTAAATCCCCATAGAAAACTCCGTCTGACCAGCAGCTCAGTACAATCTTCGGGTTTGGCTTTCATGAATTCACAGAACAAGTCAAACCGCCTCTTCTCTTTGACATGATGGTCTCGAAATCCTACAACAGCGCTATAAGCAAAGCCAATCACTTTGTTATTACTGAACCAACTAGCAGGTGGCATCTTCAAGGTTATAGAAGAAGATCCCAGACTTTGAAAGCTAAACCACTTTGGAATTTCATTCCCAGGTAATAATACTCGACCTGAACTTTGAAAAAAATCTACCTGTACCAAAGATTAATTTTAAATAAAAAATTAACAAAATAACATTGAAGCGATAGTCTAGTAAATACTAGTGTCCACCATATGGATGAGCATTTGAATATGTGGCAGAATTCTACAACTCCCTGTGAATAACGTTAAGGCTGTGGATTAATTAAGCAATGCGATGTGCCACTCTCGCTCTCCATAAGATGAGCACTATCGCCCACTAGATCATCACTCAATAACATTGTATAGATTAAAAGGATCATAAAAGACACTCCATACCATTTCCGGTAATTGTTTCCAACGTGTTATTGCCATAACCTGAATTTCCTGCAGAGCATCTTCGAGAATTTCCCTGATCTCGTTGCGATCCAATTTCAAATTATTTCTTAGGTCAAAATACTGAGGATCATGACTTGGGAATACTAAACCTGGTGATGATTCCAGTGCCGTGCAATGATGTGCATCAAACTCACTTAGATTGCATGGAAGCTTTGGTAAGGATCGAAGCCTCTCACAATAACTCAATTTAAGATATGCCAACTTAGAAAGATGTATGATGCTCTCTGGTATTCTCTCAAAATTGTTTTTCTCTAGATACAATTCACGTAATAAGGATAACTGACCGAGATTTTCAGGTAACTCCGTGATGCCGCAATCAGTTAGATATAAAGACGTTAGATTTTGCAAGCCATCAAAATTGTTCAAACCAACAATGGACAACGGCACTTCTCTTATAGCAGTTCCTTCAGCAATCAAACTGTCCAAAGCTTCTAAATTTCCAAGTTCATCGGGCAAACTCTTAAGACTTGAGCACCATCTGAGATAAATAAAGTTCAGAGAGTTCAATTTACATAGGCTGCTTGGGAGACTCTTCAGCCTTTTACAATGATCAAGGTATAAGGCCGAAAGCCGAGATAGACATTCTATGGATGAAGGCAGTTCTTCAATTGCAGTTTCATTTAAATACATCACTTCTATATTACCAGCTGATGAGATCTCCGGAAGCGTTTTTAGTTTTGAGCAGCCCCAAAGATCAAGTTCTTTAAGAAATTCCAAATGAAATATTTCACCTGGAAGAATTCTCAAGCTTTTGCAATTGTTTAGATTTAGGTTAACTAGCTTGTCCAGATGCAGAGTCAACGAGTGGTTTGGAGATTTGGTGAAAAAATTGGAGGCCCGGCTTATTATCTGCTTTAACTTACCATTATGCTGCTCCAAAAAAATTAGAAGCCCAGACATACAAATTGTTAGCATTTAAGTACGATAAATAATTAAACATTATTACTGAAACATTGCATAAATATTAGGATTCTACATACCTCGACATCATCCCAAAGTTGTTGAATATTACCGTGAGGCATTTCAATTGAAACAAGTTTCTCTGGATGAATATTTGACGGCAATGATTTTAGTGGATATCCATACCAGTGAAGATACCTCACTTCAGCAAATCCATGTCCTACCAAATAAGACACCTTACATTTGTTCTCTCCATCATCTTTAGAGTTATAGAATTTCAAAAATCTCAATTTACACATCTTTGTGAAAGTATCTGGATGCAGATGAATCTCTTTTATTCTAGACATATCAAAGCAGATACCCTCGACTTTTTCGGTCCCCTAACAATCAATGAAAGACCAGGAAGTTAAATTCAAATTTAAATTAATGTTCAAGTTAATTGAAAGCCTACGTACAAAAGAAACATTGTAATATAAACAATACTAAGCATATAAAGTATCCATGTTTGTTTGCCATACTTCTAGATGTAAATTGACATGTCTATGTGCAAAAGAAACATTTTAATACAAACAATACTAAACAATAAAGTATCTATGTTTGTTTGCCATACTTTTACATGTAAATTGACATTGCAATGTATCTATGTTTGTTTGCCAGACTTTTACTTGGAAATTGACATTGCAATATTTTTTTTTCCTTTTTATTGTTGCCGGTTCTTCTATTGATCTTATATCCCATCTACTTATACATAATTATAAGTAAAGTTTACATATCCAATAGCATTCCAAAATAATATAGTCTCAAACAAAATGCTTACCGTATTAAAGGTCAAAACTTCAATAATATCATCATGGTGCCACAGCCGACTGCGTTCTCCTGGATTTTTCACAGATTCTTGCCTGACAATTTCCCTACCCATTTCTTCTAACAGATCATGCATTGTTATTCCGTTTTTGTGTATGACAATAAGAGACTTATTCACAAGATCACTTATTCCTATTTGTGCATCAAAGCCACAAGCATTTAGATATTTTATAATGAAGTCTTTATCTTTCCCTTTAAAGAAAAAAACAATGTCTAGAAAAATATCTTTCTCTTCATCATCCAGATCATCGAAACTTACTTTTAGCACATTTTGTATCTCCATATTAGGAATTCTTTTCAATTTGTTTATTGCGCTTTCCCAAACTTCCTTTTCCCTTCCAAACAGATAGCAACCCAAAATTTCCAGTGCTAAAGGAACACCTTGAGCATAATTTATTACAATCTCTGACAATTCCTTATAACCTACTTCAGGAGGACGGTTTTGTTTGAAGGCATGTCTACTAAAAAGCTCAAGGGCATGATCGTGTTCTAATTCTTTCATCTCGTAAATGTCTCTCTCTTTCACAACCCAATTCTTAAGGACTTGTTGATCTCTTGTGGTTATTATGAGACGACTTTCAGGCAGAAACCAATCAGAAACTCTGATTAAGGATTTTATTTGTCTAAAACCAGTCACATCATCGAGAACAATGAGAACCTTCCTGCGGCTGAGCCTTCTAAAGTTGAAGTCAATATCAGGAATCACACTTACATCCTTCAATACTTCTTTAAAAAGTTTCTGCTGCAACCTAGCTAATCCACCAGGGCTCTGCGATTCTTCTCTTACATTTTGAAGGAAGCAAGAACCTTCAAAATTTCTGGAGATTTTGTTGAAAATCACCCTAGCAATTGTTGTCTTGCCTACACCACCGATGCCCCAAATCCCTAATATAGGTGCAGCAGCTAATAGAGATTCAATCTCCTCAACTCTTGATTCTACTCCAACTAGCTGATTTTTGTTATCAAATGGAACCACTTTAGGCAGCCTCTCCAAAATCTCATCAACAACTGTATTTATAAGTTCAGATTCCTTCCTAGAAAATACAAGAAACATAGAATTAAGTTCAAAAAGAGGCAAAAAGGAGAGTTTTTAATTAGTTCGGATTTGAGACGCATTTTTTTGCTTTTAAAATTATTTATATAACACTAGAACTTGGGTAAATAAAAATAATTATAAAATTGGTAATAAATTGACTGTTACCTGAAGACATGAGAATCAAAGCCAGAGAGATTGGCTGCTTCAGTTAAAGCACTCCCCCAACTTTGCTTCTTGTCTGGAAATCTTTTTTCAAGCTCCGAAAATGTAACCCCAAAACTCCCAATTTGCTTTCTCACATGTGATGGATCGACCCGATAGAAAATTGGTATCACAATCTGTGCATACTCTTTCCTGCAATTGAGGATCTTTAAAAGTTCATCGAGGCACCATCTGGAAGAAGCATACCCTTCAGAGAATACGATAACTGATATGCTTGATGCTTCAATTGCATCAAGAAGAGACTGTGAGATTTCATTTCCTCTGACGAGTTGGTCATCAATGAAAGTTTCGATATTCGTTTCACACAAAGCTGAATAAAGATGGCTAGTAAAGCTATCACGGGTTTCCTCTCCTCTGAAACTCAGGAAAACGTCATACTTATTGTTTCGAGGATTATTCATCGAACTCAAACTGCTGGATGGACGAGAAGAAGAAGAAGAAGCCATAACGACTTACAGAAACAGTTCAATTGATTAGAGATTTTGATGATTAGAAAATTGATTTGGGATATGATAATAATTTTGCAAAGTAGATTACTATCAGCTATTTATTTATTTTTTATTGTTTATGTCAGATTTAGTATATTTTGTATTTTTTTTTAATATTGAAATTTTAATTTCTTATTTCCATCGGTAAAATCTAGAATAGTTTTGTATACAGATTTTTTAGACTATGGTTATAAATTTACATTTGAATCACTTAATTTAATTTGTTATCTATTGTTAAAAGTGCTTTTTTTTAATATTTGTGATTTTAAATGAGAAAACCTATAAAAAAAATTTATTGGGTGCTATAGGTTGGTTTGTTAATTGTTAAAACCCGGGTTCAGGTCTAAGTATAGAAATGCTTGGACCTGGCTTTGATATAATTTTTAAACACCCAGGCTGGGTTTTTAAATCCATATTTTTGTACCCCAGATTTTGTAATTTTTAATATTATATATGTATTTTTTAAATTTTTTGTAATTTTATAATTTTTAAATTTATTTCAATGAAATCGGACATGAAAATATAAACTTTAAATGTTTAAAACTTTAGCTATATGTAATAGATGAGTCAAATAAATATAAATATTTAAAATAATATATTTTTTATAATATTTTTTTAATAAAATCCAAGTTTTGGACTGGGTCTTGGGCTTATAAAGTGATGCCCAAGACAGTTCTGGCTTCATACCCAAGCTTAGTATTATTCGACCCACATCGCTTGAGTCCGGACCGGACTGGTATTTTTGCCACCCCTAAAACCATTAATAGATGGGCTTTTTAAAAAAAATAAAAACCCGCTACCGATTGTGGGTGAGTTTAGTATTTTAAAATTTTTATGGGTGCAGGTTAGGTTGTATTTATTAGTTCACTACCTGCTCTATTTATTTCTATTGTGTTGTGTTCTTGTTGTTTATCTTTACAATTATTACAAAAGAATTTTCCTGTGTTTGTATATCTATATCCTAATTCAAATTTTTTATCATAGTCTATATAATTTTTACCAAAAAATGATGCGTAAGTTTCTAAAACATTAATTTCTAAATCTGATTCTATTTATGAGTTTGATTCTTAACTTGAATTGTTACTAGTATCTGATTCACTACTACTAATACTGCATATACTATCATTGTCAAATAATTTATCTACATTAAGAATTTCCTCTGTCTAAAATATGTTCTTCTATATTATAACTGTCTACTTCCGATTGATTGACTTTTTTATTCTCAGGGCAATATGGTTTAATATGTCTTCCTTTATCGCATAAAAAACATTTACAAGCTTTATTTCTTTTTTATATTCTTTTTCCCTTTTGAATGTTTTTCTAACTTTTTGTTTACTATTATATTTAGTAAGAGACTGTTATTAATGAAAGTTTCAATCTTTTTACGGCATAAAGCCAGTTAAAGCCAGTTGTTTGTGCACATACCTACCTGTTTGATTAAATGTCTCACTAAATCTATGAGTACTATAACCAGAGATTAATCAAGCGTTACCAATGAATTAATCTGCTTTCACCAAAAAAGAAGCCATGAATTGCAAATCAGTAGCGTGTATGATAATTAAATATGATTGACATTAAACATCTGGACGCTCTCCGAAGGTTGTTCAATACTGCAACAAGGCAATTCAAGGAAAACAAGTTTCTCCCTATGAATATTTGAAGCCAATGATTTATATATGGGAAGAAAAGAATTAAAGAAAAGTAATAAAACCAGATAGAAGGAAAAGAAACCAAGCTAGCAAAACAAGGTTTATGAATATAAGATTTATTAATATACTGAAAAGTAGCAGCTACTCTGATGTCTTAAAGAATATTTCAATCGAGAGTACTCCTTGGATCTTCTGTGGGTTCCGTAGAATCAGGGGTGTACAATAAATGAATCCCACATTTTTTCACTGGACAACAATCCAAACGTTCACGTTGATTAGATCATCCTCTAAATAGAACTTGACTGCCACATGATCGCAATTGTGTTTCTGGAAAGCACTAAAATCATGATCACCAAAAAAATAGTACCCCAAAAATAAGTGATCTGAGTCTACATAATTAAATCCCCTTAGAGAACTCCGTCTGATCAGCAGCTCAGTACAATCTTCAGGTTTGGCTTTCATGAATTCACAGAACAAGTTAAACCACTTCTTCTCTTTGACATGATGGTCTCGAAATCCTACAACAGCGCTGTAAGCAAAGCCAATCACTTTGTTATTACTGAACCAACCTACAGGTGGCATCTTCAAGGTTATAGAAGAAGATCCCAAACTTTGAAAGCTAAACCACTTTGGAATTTCATTCCCAGGTAATAATACTCGACCTGAACTTTGGAAAAAATATCCCTGTACCAAAGATCATAATTTTGAAGAAATGTTGT
Source organism: Citrus mangshanensis (assembly GCA_030449895.1). Classification (NCBI taxonomy): domain Eukaryota; kingdom Viridiplantae; phylum Streptophyta; class Magnoliopsida; order Sapindales; family Rutaceae; genus Citrus; species Citrus mangshanensis. The sequence continues at coordinate 848,545 of JASUUJ010000242.1, forward strand.
TAAATTTAATTTTAAATAAAAAATTAACAAAATAGCTTTAGAACAATGATCTAGTGAGCATTTGGATGTGTGGCAGAATTCTACAACTCCCTGTGAATAACGTTAAGGCTGTGGTAAACAATGCGATGTGCCACTCTCACTCTCCATAAGATGAGCACTATCGGCCACTAGATCATTACTCAATAACATTGTATAGATTAAAAGGATCATAAAAGACACAACATACCTTTTCCTGTAATTGTTTCCAACGTGCTATTGCCATAACCTGAATTTCTTGCTGAGTATCTTCGAGAATTTCCCTGATCTCGTTGCGATCCAATTTCAAATTATTTCTTAGGTCAAAATACTGAGGATCACGACTTGGGAATACTAAACCTGGAGATGATTCCAGTGCTGTGCAATGATGTGCATCTAACTCACTTAGATTGCATGGAAGCTTTGGTAAGGATTGAAGCCTCTCACAATAACTCAATTCAAGATATGCCAACTTAGAAAGATGTTTGGTGCTCTCTGGTATTCTCTCAAAATTGTTTCTCTCTAGATACAATTCAAGTAATAAGGATAACTGACCGAGATTTTCAGGTAACTCCGTAATGCCGCAATCAGTTAGATATAAAGACGTTAGATTTTGCAAGCCATCAAAATTGTTCAAACCAACAATGGACAACGGCACTTCTCTTATAGCAGTTCCTTCAGCATTCAAACTGTTCAAAGCTTCTAAATTTCCAAGTTCATTGGGCAAACTCTTAAGACTTGAGCACCATCTGAGATAAATAGAAGTCAGAGATTTCAACTTACATAGGCTGCTTGGGAGACTCTTCAGCCTTTTACAATGATCAAGGTATAAGGCCGAAAGCCCAGATAGACATTCTATGGATGAAGGCAGTTCTTCAATTGCAGTTCCATTTAGATACATCACTTCTATATTTCCAGCCGATGAGATCTCTGGAAGCGTTTTTAGTTTTGAGCTACCCCAAAGATCAAGTTCTTTAAGAAATTCCAAGCGAAATATTCCAGCTGGAAGAATTCTCAAGCTTTTGCAATTGTTTAGATTTAGGTTAACTAGCTTGTCCAGATGCAGGGTCAACGAGTGGTTTGGAGATTTGGTGAAAAAATTGGAGGCCCGGCTTATTATCTGCTTTAACTTACCATTATGCTGCTCCAAAAAAATTAGAAGCCCAGACATACAAATTGTTAGCATTTAAGTACGATGAATAATTAAACATTATTACTGAAACATTGCATAAATATGAAGATTTTATATACCTGGACACTATCCCAAAGTTGTTGAATATTACCGTGAGGCATTTCAATTGAAACAAGTTTCTCTGGATGAATATGTGACGGCAATGATTTTAGTGGATATCCATACCAGTGAAGATACCTCACTTCAGCAAATCCATGTCCTACCAAATAAGACACCTTACATTTGTTCTCTCCATCATCTTTAGAGTTATAGAATTTCAAAAATCTCAATTTACACATCTTTGTGAAAGTATCTGGATGCAGATGAATCTCTTTTATTCTAGACATATCAAAGCAGATACCCTCGACTTTTTTGGTCCCCTAACAATCAATGAAAGACCAGGAAGTTAAATTCAAATTTAAATTAATGTTCAAGTTAATTGAAAGCCTACGTACAAAAGAAACATTGTAATACAAACAATACTAAGCATATAAAGTATCCATGTTTGTTTGCCATACTTCTAGATGTAAATTGACATGCCTACGTACAAACAAAACATAGTAATACAGACAATACTAAACATGTAAAGTATCTATGTTTGTTTGCCAGACTTTTAGTTGTAAATTGACATTGCAATATTTGTTTTTCCGATTATTATTGCCATTTCTTCTATTGATTTTATATCCCATCTATTTATACATAATTATAAGTAAAGTTTACATATCCAATAGCATTTCAAATAATATAAAGTCTCAAACAAAATGCTTACCATATTAAAGGTCAAAACTTCAATAATATCCTCATGATGCCACAGCCGACTGCGTTCTCCTGGATTTTTCGCAGATTCTTGCCTGACAATTTCCCTATTTGTGCATTGTTATTCCGTTGAGAATATGAATTGCGTTCTCCTGGAATAGCATTGTTATTCCGTTGTTGCGTATGACAATAAGAGACTTATTGACAAGATCACTTATTCCTATTTGTGCATCAAAGCCACAAGCATTAAGAAATTTTATAATGAAGTCTTTATCTTTCCATTTAAAGAAACAAACAAGGTCTAGAAAAATATCTCTCTCTTCATCATCCAGATCATCGAAACTTACTTTTAGCGCACTTTGGATCTCCATATTAGGAATTCTTTTCAATTTGTTTATTGCGCTTTCCCAAACTTCCTTTTCCCTTCCAAATCGATAGCAACCCAAAATTTCCAGTGCTAAAGGAACACCCCGAGCATAATTTATTACCTTCTCTGATAATTCCTTATAACCTACTTCAGGAGGACGGTTTTGTTTGAAGGCATGTCGACTAAAAAGCTCAAGGGCATGATCATGTTCTAATACTTTCATCTCATAAATATCTCTCTTTCACAACCCAATTCTTAAGGACTTGTTGATCTCTTGTGGTTAGTATGAGACGACTTTCAGGCAGAAACCAATCAGAACCTCTGATTAAGGATTTTATTTGTCTGAAACTAGTCACATCATCGAGAACAATCAGAACCTTCCTGCGGCTGAGCCTTCTAAAGTTGAAGTCAAAATCAGGAATCACATTTACATCCTGCAATACTTCTTTAAAAAGTTTTTGCTGCAACCTAGCTAATCCACCAGGGCTCTGCGATTCTTCTCTTACATTTTGAAGGAAGCAAGAGCCTTCAAAATTTCTGGAGATTTTGTTGAAAATCACCCTAGCAATTGTTATCTTGCCTACACCACCGATGCCCCAAATCCCTAATATAGGTGCAGCAGCTAATAGAGATTTAATTTCCTCAACTCTTGATTCTACTCCATCTAGCTGATTTTTGTTATCAAATGGAACCACTTTAGGCAGCCTCTCCAAAATCTCATCAACAACTGTCTTTATAAGTTCAGATTCATTCCTAGCAAATACAAAAGACATAGTAATAAGTTCAAAAAGAGATCAAAAGGAGAGTTTTTAGTTAGTTCCGATGTTTAATTTGATACAGAATTATTTGCTTTGAAATTATTTATATAACATTAGAACTTGAGTAAATAAAAATAATTATAAAATTCGTGATAAATTGACTGTTACCTGAAGACATGAGAATCAAAGCCAGAGAGATTGGCTGCTTCAGTTAAACAACTCCTCCAACTTTGCATCTTGTCTGGAAATCTTTCTTTAAGCTTCGAAAATGAATCCCCAAAATTCCCTATTTGCTTTCTCACATGTGATGGATCGACCCGATAGAAAACTGGTATCACAATCTGTGCATACTCTTTCCTCCAATCGAGGATCTTTAAAAGTTCATCGAGGCACCATCTGGAAGAAGCATACCCTTCAGAGAATACGATAACTGATATGCTTGATGCTTCAATTGCATCAAGAAGAGACTGTGAGATTTCATTTCCTCTGACGAGTTGGTCATCAATGAAAGTTTCGATATTCGTTTCACACAAAGCTGAATAAAGATGGCTAGTAAAGCTGTCACGGGTTTCCTCTCCTCTGAAACTAAGAAAAACATCATACTTATTGTTTTGAGGATTATTCATCGAACTCAAACTGCTGGATGGACGAGAAGAAGAAGAAGAAGCCATAACAACTTAAAGAAACAGTTCAATTGATTAGAGATTTTGATGATTAGAAAATTGATTTGGGATGTGATAATAATTTTGTAAAGTGGATTACTATCTGCTATTTATTGCTTTTCTTTTTTATTTTGTAAAGTAGATACAACAATTTCAATGTGGCGATGGCATCGAGTAGCCCACAATCATGATAAAAAGTAAAACGCGGAGATTAGCGCGAATAGCCGCGAAAATTAGTTGGAAATCAAATGAGATTTCAAGACGGTGGGTCCAACAAATTTCTTTTTGCTCTTTCATGTCCTTCCTATAATTTCTTGGAAGCTCATTATATGAATAGTTGCAGGGAATTTCAAGATATTGTGTTGATATCAAATTACTTATTTTTTTGGTAATAAATAAATTAATTAAAAATAATTATCTGAACTTTGACTAAAAATTGGGTATAAAAAAATAGAAAAATTCAAAATTTGGTACCTCATCAATATTCAATACCTTTTGGTACTATTTAAATATTTAATTTCCATTCAACTAAATTAAGCTTTGTGGGGAACACCCAAAAAATAATAATAATAATAATAGCCAAACACTTTCTTTGATTCTTCCAAGAAAGCGCATGACAATTTCACCGATTTTTTTTTTCTTCATCCTTTTTAAAGTTGATAGAATATTTTCGGTTTCACCTTTCAGGTCATCCTCCTGTGCAGTGCTGTATAACATACAGCCTGCTTTTGCGACCTGGAAAGCCGGTATTTTACCGGTTATACTGTAACACCCCAAAAATTACCCATGAAAACACAAGGGTAAAATTGGAATGAAACCTCACATCATTTATTCTTATTAATAAATCTCAAGATAAACAATCATTATTCATACTCCAGCTGAATCCTTACATAAAACATATGAAATAAAGTCTCCAAAGTAAAGTCTCTAATCCAAAATAAAAAGTCTAGCCAAATTTAATCTTTAAAACAACTCCAAAGATCCACTAAGAAAATTCTCCATCTAAGCACCCAAGGCACATTTCTAATCAATCTGCAAAATATTAGAGATGAGGGGTGAGCCGTCAACTCGGTAAGCAAATCCATGCACAATATTTGAAAACCTTTGTCATGTATCGTTAAACATTTTATAACAACATCTTCATTTAGCATAAGGGGTGGATTCATATAAAAACATTAAAACATTTATAAAAACATTAAAGCGTAAACATTGGTAGCTCATGCCTCGTAGTCATCATCATTCATCATTCATCATTCATCATTTAGGGTGTTATACCCCGCATTGTTCCTCATTCAGGGTACTATACTCCCACATTGTTCGTAACATCCTTGTGCACAAGATCATCATCATACCAGCAAGCTGGCCATAACATTTCATAACATCATAACATTAACATCATATACATTACTACGGACTATGAGCCAAAACATTTTTGAATCCACCATACATTCTTTCATAAATAGCAGTTAAAGTCTTCTAAAATATTTAAGAACCTTTTTTTTTATCATTTAATTCTTTTAGAAAATTCTTTAAGAAAACATTTTGTTTAAGAAAACTAATTTCTTAAGAAAAATTTATTTTAAAATAATTTTATATAAATTCATTTTAAAATAATTTTATATAAATTCATTTAAAAGTGTTTTTATTTTACAAAATTCATTTAAATATTTTAGAAATCAGTTTTGTAAAAATTTCCATTTAAACATAATTTTTGTAACGTAAATTGCATTTATTTTAAAGCACATCATGCATGAATCTACTTACCTCGATCCGTAACAATCAATTCAATACCTCAAGAATAACCAACGAGCTCACCCTCGTCCTATAATCATCATAAAAAATATTCTTATCAATATCATCTCTAACCTTAAACATAATCCCAATCATCCTTAAATCATAGACACTAATACTACCTTAATACTTATACATATTCTAAACATATCCTATACTTATGAGTATCCTGCACATGCTGATTTTTAATAACCTATACACATGTCGGAAAACCATGACAATTTACAGAGGCACTGTGAACATGCATAGCATTGCATACAATATTTCACAAAAAATCAGCACACGTCAAAATCGAGTCAGAATATTGACCTTTCACCAAAGTAACAAAAACTGTCCAGCACTGACCAAAAGAGACCTTTTCCAATTAAAAAATTCATAAAATATTCTTTGGTACTCGAAATAATATGCTTCTTTTTCCTAATTACAGAAGACACATTCAAAAAGCATATAATTAAAATTCATAATTTTTGGACTCCTAAAACTATTTTAAAACGTTTTACTTCCGAGAACATCTAACCCGTACAGAAAATTCCAGATTTGAAAACAGAATTTCAAAAATTCGTATCTTTTATTTTACATGCCCAAAAATCGTGATTCCAGTTTTTAAAGACAGAGGAAAGATTGAAATTTCATTATAAAATCCTAACATGGCCTGTAATACTCATAAACTGGCCCAACTGTTACACGTTTCAGCTTCTGAAATTCTGGAAAACAGTTTCCAGATTTGCAGCAGCCATATGTTACGATTTTTAGTAATTCAACCATAAAGAATAAAACTACGAAATTAAACATGCAAGCATAGGAGACATAGATCTGTTGGCACAAAAATCGCCATAATTTTAAAGGATGTGTAACCTTATACAAAAATTTCCAGAGTTGAGAACCACTGCTGAAAATCGGAATTTTCCAGCACCAGTAACCCAACTTCGAAAACCCATAACAATTTGCATACTCAGACGATTTCAACACAAAACCTATCAACGGAAAGCCTAGGATGTCTAGTTCCATGATATGTAAGATAATCACGTGATTCTGAATAAAGAAAACGATTTCAAGCAAGGAATAGAGACTGTTCATATCATCACAACACTACAAACACATATATTACCCAAATCATACTACAAGTAATTAAAGGCAAACAATTCCATAAAAATAAATCATATAAGTCAAAGAAATGCTTAGTACCTTAAGGCAAACACTAAGAAAAGAAGTGATAAAACTTTCTTTTCCTTCTCCAAAGACTTATATTTCCTTCTTTTCTTTCTAGGGTTTGTAACGGTGTAAAAAAATAAAAGACGGCTTCTTAAAAAGATGGTTTTCTCTTAAATACTTGGTAATTAATAAATATTTAAAAAAAACTAATAACTTACGTAACTTATTTAAAACAATCCGATAAATTTTACTCACACATAAACACTCAATAATAACTATCCTACTCAATTTAATAAGGGCAAAAGAGGGAAAATAAATAAATAAAAATTGGGCGTTACATATACTCATCCATTCAATTAAAATAAAGAAAATTATGAAGATAAGATATTGAACAATACAAAATATGTTGGTAGATTTTATTTTAAATATGATAAAATAAATTATGAAAAATTATAAAATAATTATATTCCTACACTTTTGGTTAAATACCAATGTATTGGGTAGTTGTTCCAAATTGATTTCATCAATTTCTAGTTATGATTAAACTTTCTCATTTTTGGGTTCTAAAGTTCCAACTTTCATGTTCTGATTTTTTTTATCAGATTCCGACATTATAGATAAATATCTAGTTTTGGCTACACTTTCTCACATACTGATTCTGAACTTCCAACTAATTAATAGCTAGTTTTGGGATTCATGTTTCTATTTTTTGGTCAAATTTCAACATTATACATAAGTCTCTAGTCTTGGTTAAACTTTTTTACATTTAATTCTAAAGTTCCAAGTAATTTAACTACAGGCTTTGGATTTCATGTTCCCATTTTTTCATCATATTCCATCATTATATATAGGCATTTAGTTTTGGTTAAACTTTTTCATATATGAGTTCCAAAATTCCAATTAATTAATCACTAGTTTTGGGTTCATGTTCCTATTTTTTTGGTCAAATTTCAACATTATGCACAAGTCTCTAGTCTTTAGTTAAACTTCACCACTAGAAAAATGGGCTAACATGACAGAGAATATTTGTCATCCGACCCTGTTTATGACAGAGTTTCTATCTGTTACTGTAGCCCCTCTCATAAATCTGTGACAGTAATTTATCTATCATAGGTGTATGTGACAGCTTATAGCTATCACAAATGTGTCACAACAAAAGCAACGTCGTTTTAATATTTTAGTGGTAAATTTGTTATATTGTGAAAAAACATTTGGCGGGTATTATTAATTCAATTTTAAATTATGGCGCGTAATTATGTGTCACAGCTTTATGATGCTAATATGGGGTCACAATGTGAATTTTTTTAAATAATAATATTATTAAAAGAATTTTTAATTTTTTTAAAATTAGAAATTTTTAATATTTTTAATAATATTAATATTGTAAATCATTTTTAATATTTTTAAATTAGAAAATAATTTTAATATTTTAAATAATAATATTATTAAATAATATTATTATTTTATAATTTTATAAATTCCATTGAAATTTAAAAATCACAATATGTATAAAATCAATACATCCAAATTAACTCAACAATATTATCAAAACATCACTAAATCATCACTTGAAATAACCATAACATTGTCAAAAACATCATCTATTCAATTATCACAAATCTACTTGTCAAAAACATCATCTATTCAATTATCACAAATCTACATCCCAACACTACCATCTGGATCATTACCAGCATACAAAAACATCACAACACTATATATCATCTAAAACACTACCAGGCTGATCAAGATTCACTACTACTTAAGACTTTATCAAACAATATCAGCATACAAATTTCACTACCACTTAGACTTTATCAAGATTCACTATCATCTGGAACAATACCAGCATACAAAATTCACTGCCACTTAGACTTTATCAAACAATATCATCATCAACTCCACTGCTCATACTATCAGCTCAGACACAAAGGAAGCATACTCGAGACGCACTTCATCAAGCTCACTTTGAGTGTATTCACATTTCCCTTTAAACTGTCAAATGATGATCACATGTCAGACTAAAGTAAACTATATATAGTTAAAAGTATTAAGTGAAGTGATCCGACAATGCATCTGAAAGAATGTGTACTTACATTATGGAGAAGTAAACTCGGGTCTGCAATTATGTCTTTCATAAACCTCAGCACATAGTATCCACACTCAGTACTCCCTGGTTGATTTGGGGACTATATCATCAACAGAATAATCATTAATACATATGCATATGAATTCTTTCAAGTGATTAAATATTAACAAGTCATGCGCTGCCAAAAAAAAGAAGAAAAAAGAAAGTCATGATTGCTTACCAAAACTTTTGTGATCTATGGTTTCACCCTTTTTTTACTAGTCACCGCAACATGCATTGATATCCCACTATAGTATAATACATGCAGTAAGTAAATAAACATGATATATATAATTATATTAGAAATACAATATCACCATACTTGGTAACTATGTCCTTCAGGTCATTGTCGTCACCTAAATCGTTGTTCGTAAATTCCAGATAAAATGCTTGCTTTGTCGTCATATCAATTACAATCAACACCCAATGGAAACTATTACACAAACAAATTGAAATTATGAATTAATTTTAGTAAATGATCATCAATATAAAGTAAATAGAACTGTACCCAGGGTTATATGGCATGAAAATCATTTGCCCTTTGTTTGCTTTGTTCAACCGTTCAGCAATAAATTGTGCCCTTTTTACCCTTGTAGCAAAGGCATCCTTATCATGGGCTGATGATACGAGTCCTATGTGTATGAACCCAAATGGTTTGCCCACTATATCATTCGCCATGTGTGCATGCAACATCCTGATGCAATTAAGATGATGAAATAGTGACAATGTTGCCAATAAAAAATATCACTAAAAAAAAGAAAACAGAGAAAGGAAGCAATAAACTAAAAATTGAAAATAAACTAGTAATTATGATTTTGTAGACTTACGCGATGTATAGATGCATATGATTTGCCCCTAGCTCTTTCATCGAAATCAATGATTGACATTATCGAGACCAATATGTGCTTTAGTTGGATGCTTGTATACCTCTTCATCCAACTGATAAGGTACGTAATAACCCATTTGAGCCAACTTCTTTTCACAAAGATTTCCAAATATTACAAGCCCAGGCACCCGGTTCATATGCACAATATGATAATTCCTTGTTCTTTTTCTTGACAGTGGCTTCTCTTGAGGCTTTTTTGGTGATGTCTTCTTCTTTGGACTGCATGGTTTGTCTCTTGGACAATTAAGAGTCATTCTTGGTTTCTTGTGAGGCTTCATTGGTGATTTCTTCTTCTTTCTTAGTGATTGCCTTTTCTTAAGAGTTTCTGGTTTGTCTCTAGGACAATCAACAATCACTTGCTACTTTGGTGATTCCTTCTTCTTCCTTGGTGATTGCCTTTTCGTTGGAGTTTCTAGTTTGTCTCCAGGACAATCAGTAGTCACTTGCTTCTTTGGTGACTCATTCCTCTTCCTTAGTGATTGCCTTTTCTTTGTCAACGTTTCATGCTTCTTCTTTGCAGGTGATCCATTCCTTGTCATGCCGATTGACTGACAAGCCAAAAAACAAACAAAAAAGGTTTGTTATTACGGTTTTGACTACTACTAAAATTGTCTAAAATCCAATGTTTAAGTCATTTTTTAACTTGACTGTGCACAACAATCTGTATCATACCTTGTCCTCATTACGAGCAGTCATTTCTTCAGCTTCATCTTCAATTGTTTGCTCATCTAATGGAAAGTTTGAGCTTCCAACATCTGAATGTCGAGGTTGCTTTTTAATCTTCTTCTTCAGATCACTCAACTCTGCTTCTTGCTTATCTAACCTCTCTAGTATGTTTAGTCGCTCTTGTCGCATCTGAAATGAATTGTTTGGGGTGTCAAAGTACATCTTAGGCGATATAAATTTCCCAACACCCTGCATATGTCCAGAAGTGGCAGGCCTTCCAATTGAACGTGCAAGAATATCATTTCTTGCATCAGCTTTAAATTCTCCTTTTTAAGCTTTCTCTTCCAGTGCATCCTAATTGTATAATAATCATATTGATGAATATCAATTTTTTTCCACAGAACCTAATTAAAAAAAAAAACCTTGCTATTACTTACAATCTTCTTCACAACTAAATCAACATCAGGATCATATTCACCGTTTTTCATCTTCCTAGCACGCTTCCATGCTACACTCCTGTCAATTTCAGTTTCGACAAGTCCAGTTTCAGAGCACTGTATTTTAAAAAAATAATAATATCACAGCTGGTATGCATCCTTAACTAACCATGAATTGCAAGCAGTAAATTAAAACAAAAGGTTTGCCAATTTATCATCATCAAACCAACCATCTCTATACCAATAGCTATACAAGAATGGTCAAGTTAGTATCATAGTACTTACAATTTCATCAAGCAATCCAGCATATCCTTTTCTACTTAAACGATGGTTCCACTTGTTGTTAGCCCTTTTATTTTGCTGTTGACGCCTAATTCTCTGCATAAAACAATCCTTAATTAGATTTAAAGATGGTTTTATGAAATGCCTAAATGTTTAACATTTAAAAGTATTCACCTCAAACTCAGTGGACAATCTAGAATTCATAAATTTATCCCAAACATTTTGAGGAATATGACTGTACTGAAAAGGTGGCCGCTTCAACCTTTTACAATTGTGCTTGTGTGGCAAGATATACTTTGTGGTGAGCAAGTACTTGAAGTTTCTGAATGCACTACCAAGTGCTTGGAAAACTTGCTTCTTACTATTTGGATGAACAATAAAATGTTCCTGAGAAAAATACGTAGCATAATGATCAAATAGTTTAACATATACATTATTCAATTCTGAGATATAAATATAAATAATCATTTTACCTTAATAAACTCCCACAAACGGCTTTTTAAATCTGGAGTAACCTTTCTCCATTCTTGGTTAATATCCGGAATAGAAGTACGGCCCAACAGCCCAATAAAGCTTGCTAATTCAGTAGCTTTAGGGCCAACAGGTACACCGAGCCCATTGTACCTGACTACAAGCTTCCTGCCACTCATCCTCATCCTGCCAGAGTTTTTAGTTAGTCCTCTCACAGTGGAACTACTCTTTGGAACATCATTTTCATCCTCTGAATTAGGAAACTCATCAGGAACCTCCTCATCCCTTGAATTATCTTCATCAGTAACCTCTTCATTACCCGAATAATCAATACTTTCCTCGTTAGAGAGTTCATCAGCAAGTCCTTTTCCTTTATCCATAAGGTTGCTCCTGCAATAAATGCACATTTAGTATTAGAACATTATATAACATATAAATAATGTCAAAAAAGGTAATCTAAAGTCAATACAAGGAACATATAATAATAAAAGATAACGTAACACAAAACTATTATAAGACATACAAGCAGTAAATGCCATCAACTTTTTCAAGCATCAATCCAGATGCCATGCTTGCCATCTCTTGCATATATGTCCGCATCATTTAAATTTTCAATATTTGGTAACCCATTGGTCAGAGGGTTGTGTTCCATCATGATATCTATATCCTCAGCACTTGTCTTCTTTGGAACACATCTACGATGCATATGACTTACAACTGACCATCTTTTATCAAGTTGATCAGTGACATAAAAGACCTGTGTTGCTTGTGAAGCCAATATAAATGGGTCTGATTTATGACCTAAGCGATTTAAGTCCACTAAAGTGAAGCCAAATTCATCGATTTTAACACCCCCATTATTTTGAACCCAATCACACTTGAACAAAGGGATTCTAAACATATGGTAGTCAAGGTCCCATATTTCGTTAATAACTCCATAGTAAGACATGTCACCAAGAATAAGATTTTTGTCCTTGGCACTTGCTACTTGTAAAGTTGCTGCAATAAGACTAACTCCACTATTTTGATGAACTCGTTGTTCGTCTCGTTCCCAAGTATGGAAACGATACCCATTGATGTCATATCCTGGGTGCTTAACTACAAAAGGACGGGGTCTTTGAGATAATCACCTCAAGATGGTTGAGACATTTTCATCATCATATATCATCTCATATACCTGCATAATAATAATCGTAATGAATGAATTATTGTATAAACATGACAATAACTTTACTAAAAAGAATATATAATGGAACATATATTATTAACCTTCTTATTAAGCCAAGTTGAAAAGGTGCGGTTGTGCTCATTGCTCAACCATCTCTCATTCTTGGCTTTTTGTGAATGATGACCCTTTACCCATTCAATGTGCTCACTACATATTTGACATTTACATATTAAGCTACTGTTCAAATTCTTTAAAAATAATTCAGTAAAGGAACAAATTAAAGGTATTAACAAACCTAATAAATGGTTGAACTTTTGTGTTTTGCAATACATACAGGTGTGCTTGATGAATTAAGGAATGATCAACTTGCTCAAATTTTCCACCAGGCAAAGGCTAATCAATTGAAGAGGTTTCAACATGTCCAAGAGGAAGCCCAATTGTACGCGTGTTTGAAACATATTCTGCACAAAATTCCAAAGCCTCTTCGGCAATGTAACTCTCAGCTATGCATCCCTCAGGGTTATTACGGTTTCGAACATAAGCCTTTAGGCCTTTCATATTCCTCTCTTTCATATTCCTCTCAAATGGGTACATCCATCTTAAGTATACCGGCCCACATAGTCTAACTTCATTAACTAAATGAATGGTTAAATTGATCATTATGTCAAAAAAGGATGGTGGAAAGCATTTTTCCAGCAAGCATAAGGTCAGCGCAATGTCTTCTTCCATTTGGTCAAGTTTGGTCACATCAACAACCGTTGCGCATAAGGAATTAAAGAAGAAGCAAAATCTAATAATGGCATATTTAACATGATCTGGTAAGATAGACCTTAAAGCAATAGGTAAAAGTTGTTGCATGAGAACATGACAGTCATGAGACTTTAAACCTTATAGTTTTAAGTCTTTCAATGACACTAGGTTTTTAATGTTTGAAGAATAACCTACAGGAACCTTTATGCTTTTTAATGCTTTACAAAACCTTTTCTTTTCTTATTTGGTCAAGGTGTAACAAGCTGGAGGCAAAAAAGTACGATTATTTTCTTTAACATCAGGTGCCAATTTCTGCCTAATCTTTAAAACTTTTAGATCCCACCTCGACTTAATGCCATCTTTGGTCTTTCCCGGGATATTTAGTAATGTTCCGTAGATGCTTTCACAAACACTTTTTTCAATGTGCATAACATCTAACTGGTGATGAATAAGCAAGTACTTCCAATACTCTAACTTAAAGAATATTGATTTTTTCTTCCACCAAACACGATAGTCATCATCATCCTTTTTCTTGCCTCTTTTTTTGCGCTTTTTATCTTTCACTTTACCCTATTTGTTTTCAATACTCTCCACCTTTTGAAAAATGGCCTCACTGTTCAATGGTTTCAGAGGAGGCTCTCTTTCATGTTTATTATTAAAAGGTTGCTTTTGAGTTCGAAAGGGATGATCATGAGGAAGCCAACGGCGATGCCCAATATAAGCATTTTTTTTACTGTGTTTAAGTCTACATTTTGGCATATCTTCACCGCAATAAGGACAAGCATAATAACCCTTAACCGTACAACCCGCCAAATTCCCATAAGCGGGAAAGTCATTTATAGTCCACAATAGTACAGCCTGTAAATTGAAGAACTCTTTTTTGTAGGCATCATAAGCTTCCACACCAACATCCCATAGAGTTTGCAAGTCCTTTATTAGTGGTGCCAAGTACACATCAATATCATTACCGGGCTGTTGTGGACCAGAAATTAATAAGGATAACATCATAAATTTTTGTTTCATACATAACCAGGGTGGAAGATTGTATGTTACAAGAAGAATGGGCCAGCAACTATACGTACTACTAAGAGAGCTATGAGGATTAATGCCATCAGCTGATAGGGCAAGACGCAGATTTCTAGGCTCTAAAGCAAAGGTAGGCCATTTTTCATCAACTAACTTCCATGCCGGTGAGTCAGCTGGATTTCGAAGCTTACCATCTACTTCCTTCTCATTTATATGCCAAGTCAAGTCTTTGGCAGTTTGTGAGGACTGAAACAAACGCCTAAATCTAGGTATATGAGGGAAATACCATAACAATTTTGCAGGAACCCCCTTCCTATAAGTAGCAACACTACCATCTTTTTTCTTCCACCTAGATTCACCGCATGTAAGACAATTAGAAAGGCTTTCATACTCCTTTCTATAGAGTATACAATCATTTGGACAAGCATGAATTTTGATATACTCTAAGCCTAAAGCACTCATTGTCTTTTTGGCTTCATACATTGATACAGGCAAGTCATTTCCTTCCGGTAACATGTCAGAAAGAGCACTCAACAAATCTGAAAAGCTACTATCAGACCACCCATATCTGCCCTTTATATTGTACAATTTAACTAAAGCTAATAACTTGGTAAATTTGTTTGATCCATGATACAAAGGCTTCTCAGAATCTTCTAATAGTTTTTTGAATGCTTTAGGATCACTATCACAATTCTTAAAAGCATCTTCAACCATTTCGACAGTATTACCACCACATAATCCATATATCCACTGTCATTTTGGCAACCTATATTGTCAGCAGATTTGTTGCGGATATCTTCCCCATGCCAAACCCATGTTTTGTATGACATATCAAAACCCCATATAATTAAATGATCTTTCACTTCTTTAGGAAAATGAAATGCTAAATTCCGACATTTATCACATGGACACCTAACAACACTAATTTCTTGATTACTTTCAACTGCAGTCTTAATAAATTTTTCCACACCAGCCTCATACTCATCGGACAATCTATCATATTTAAGCCAAGATTTATCCATTTTTTGTCTAGTACCTGACATATAATTGAGATAAATTTCAACATAATATACTAATGGGCAGCAATGATAAATGGTTTCAATTATCAATAAATTAAGCAACAAAACATTATTAATATTCAATTTATAAATTCAATGAAATAAATAAGTTTAAAACAAAACTTGTCATCATGTGCAACAAATATAACTTTACCAACATGCTATCATCATTGACCAAAACCACCGACTAACCATACCCAACTAATAATATCCTAAATAACTTGGCCCACATACATTTAACATTTATTTAAAAAAAATTCTAACAATCCAGCATTTCATGGACCACAAGACTATATATATATAAGCAACTAAACATTACTTGGTCCACATGACCAAACTTGCCCCCACATGGTACCATTTCCTTCAAACATAAAAAAGACAATTGAAAAGGGGGCCTCACTTTTTAACTCAACAAATTACACAAAATCTAGCTCACAATCATTAAAAAAATGTCAACACCATTGGACACAGTTTCGGATTCATCCCAACAAAAGACACTAGTCAATGAAAAGTACTATATCATCAACCAAAATCACTTCACACACATGCAAGCTTTGACTAAAAATTTACAGAATATAACAATATTCATACAAACCATTGGCAGCAAACATTTTTCAAACATTGAACGGAAAGGCAAGTAAAAAATTGAACAAACCTGATGTTAGAAATCGAGTTTGAAAGGGAACAGGGCAGTGAAATCCTGCGATTCAGAACAAATTTTTTTTAAAAAAAAAAGAAGAGGACATGCTAAATTAAATGATTGAGCAATTTCTAGATTTAACAGAAGGACAAAGTATAAGCTTCTTGAATTAAAAAATATATATATAACAACAGAAACAAACGAGAATTAAAAAGTAATAATAAAGATAAACCTAGGGCATAAATTATGAACAAATAAGGGAAATAACAACAAGGGAAATTATCATTCATATACCCTATATTTGCTCTGTTATCAAAAATACTACAATACTTTCAGGGTGTATCAATCGTCCACCCTTAGTTGACAAAATATATCAGCCGACCACCAAACCATTAGTTGCCGTTTGAAAGTTAACGGAGTTACAGTGAATTGACGATTTTACCCTTGAAAATTATCACTTGTATACCCTTAAATTCTCTTTTTATCACTTGTATACCCTTAAATTATCACTTGTATCATATGAAAAGACCAAATTACCCTTCTGACGTCATCAGTCTTAAACAACAACTAACGGTTTGGTGGTCAGCTGATACATTTTGTCAACTTAGGGTGGACGATTGATACACCCTCAAAGTGTTGTAGTATTTTTGATAATGGAGTAAACTAAGGGTATACAAATGATAACTTCCCTAACAACAAAACTAACAATTAATTTTATAATGACCAATTGATTTATTCTGAATAAAAATTAAAAAAGTTAATTGACGACAAACCTAGAGATTCAGCGATTACATGATGGCTTCTCCAACGCCGATTGAACAATACAAAGAAGTAGTAGCACTGACGGCTTCAATAATGGACGCGAAGGCACAACAATGAGCATATATGGTGATTTTGTGCCTAAAAACAATGGGTTCGAAATAATGGGGGTTCAAGATAATGGGGGTTCAAAATAAGGACAGGAAGGCTCCTTCAATAGCATATACTATGATTTTGGTTTCCATGCAACGGATTTCAAAACCAATTTGCAGATTAAAATATGATAATAAACAGATTTTGAGGGGTTTCACTGCTTTGGTTTCTCAGCCCTTGCTAATGGAGTGATGGGTCAAATGTGCCAACACTTAGAATTTTTTTTTTGTGTTTGTGGTTTACTATATAGTTAAACGATAGCGTTTAAATGTTAAATAAATATTTTTATTTTAAAAAATTTTTAAATATGTTAAACGGTGTCGTTTTATGTCCAAATTAATTCCATCCAAAACCCACGGTTTGATTAAATATTAATACGCTATCATGTTTATCTGATATATAAAAAATCTATCATAAATCTGTCATGAATTTATGATATACGAAAATTCTATCATATGTCTATCATTTTCTTATGATAAATGACTAATTTTCTAATATCTATCACAAAAACTCTGTCATGGTAGCCCATTTTTCTAGTAGTGCTTTTTCATATTAGGTTCTAAATTTCAACTATTTTAACCACAAGTTTTGGGTTTCATATTCCTAATTTTTTTTATTAAATGCCATTATTATAGATAAATCTCTAGTTTTGTTTAAACTTTCTCAAATTGGATTCTAAAGTTCCAATTAACTGAACCACTAGTTTTTGTTTATATTCAATTTTTTTTATACATTCCAACATTATAGATAAGTCTCTAATTTTAGTTAAATTTCTCATTTTTGGTTTATAAAGTTCCAACTAATTAATCACCAATTTTGGGTTTCATGTTCCAATTTTTTTGGTCAAATTCCAACAATATAAATAAGTCTCTAATTTTGGTTAAACTTTCTCATCTTTAGATCTAATATTCCAACTTTCATGTTCCCATTTTTTTTTTAATCAAATTCCAATACTATATATAAGTATTTAGTTTGTGTTAAACTTTCTCATATTTCGGTTCTAAAATTTCAACCTTCATGTTCCCTTTTTTTTTCCAATTAGATTCCAATATTATATATAGGTGTTCCAAGTTCATTTTTTTATTAACAATAATATTGATAAGGCAAAATATATTTGAACCCCCTTTTATTTTATGAAATATCAACTTTCAAGAAAATAATAACATATTGTTATGACCCCCAATCTTTTTCATCTTGCTTTAAAAACTTTTTTTATTATTACAAAATAAAATGAAAAATGAAGGAAATTTATAAATAATTAGTAAAAAGATATTTGTGTGAGAAAGTATTTTTAATTTAAATGAATGTTAAAAAAATATAAAATAATCATCTCCTAATTCTTTTGGTTAAAAATCAATATATTAGGTAGACGTTCCAAGCTAATTTCATCTGCCCCTAATTTAGGTTAAACATTCTTATTAATTGGTTCATTTGTTCCACTTCCCAATCCACTAGTTTTGTGTTCAATATTCCTACTAAACTCATTAAATATTAATATTTTAGGTTAGATTCCAAGTAAATTCATTTATCGTTAGATAAGTACCTAAATTTGGTTAAACTTTCTCCCCTTTTGTTTTACATGTTTCAACTAATTATTCTATCATTTTTATGTTGAATGTTTCCTACTAACTTGGTAATATTCCAATTATTTGGATGAAATACCAAATTTACTTTAATAATTTTATTTTTGGTTAAATAAGCCCATAATTTTGGTTATACTTTCTCATTTATGGATTTATTTATTTTAACTATTGTTCCACTAGTTTTGTATTTAATATTCCAATTAACTTGATAAGATTTCAATTATTTAGGTTAAATACTAATTTTTTTTTGTTAGACTAGTTCTTGATTTTGGTTAATTTTTTTAATTTATAGGTTCATATATTTCAACTTATTGGTTCACTAATTTTGTGTTTGATAGAATATTTTTAGTTTTACCCTTCAGGTCATCTTACTGTGCAGTACTGTATGACATACAGCTTGCTTTTGCGACCTGGAGAGCCGGCATTTTACCGGTTATCCATTCAATTAATTTGTTTTCGTTGAAAAAATATATTAGAAATCAGATTAAAATAAAGAAAATTATAAATTAGGATAAGATGTTAATAGATTTTATTTAAATACAATAAAATAAATTATGAAAAAATGATAACATAATTATATTCCTACTTTTGGTTAAATACCAATGTATTGGGTAGTTGTTCCAAATTGATTTCATCAGTCTCTAATTTTGATTAAATTTTCTCATTTTTGGGTTCTAAAATTCCAATTTTCATGTTCTGATTTTTTTTATCAGATTCTAACATTATAGATAAATATTTAGTTTTGGTTAAACTTTCTCACATACGGGTTCTAAAGTTCAAACTAATTAGTTGCTAGTTTTGGGATTCATGTTTCTATGGGAAAAAAACCTTTTTCATCCCTACGGTTTCATACAATAGCTCATTTCATCCTTACTTTTTAAACAATAGTTCAAAACATCCTTCTGCTAACTCATTATTATTTTTTGCCATTAACTAGTAATTCATTGAGAGCAAAACAAGATTTTTCATTAATGCGATACAAACTATATTAAAATAATTTTTTTATACAATTAAATAACACTAAAAAATATGCAAAAATCATTAATTTATTCTTAAATGAAATCAATGATAAATAGTTTGATATAGCCACTAAATAATCATCATAAGTAATAAACTGTAATTAACATAATATCTTTCAATCATTGGAAAAAAACTAAAAAATACAACCAATTTTTGTGTGCTTGCATATGTTAAATATCTTCTTAATCTTCAACAAATTTTTATTTTGAGCTTTACCACCACTCTTCTTTGACCATTATTGTCTCCTCAAGCCCTTACCACTATCTACTTAAGTCCGCTCATAGTGCAATTAAAGAGTACGCTTATACAAATATGAAAATTGTGATTATTTTTGGTACTTAGATCTAGAGTTTATAGGACTTTCACGCCAACAAAATAGAGAGGAGTGCAAAATAATTGCTTGAAATATAAGTTTTTCATCTTTTCGATATTTCATGTTTAGTGGGATTAGATAAAAATTATTTTTAATTATATGTCAAATTTTATTTTTTTTTTAATTTCTCTTTAATGGAAAATCCTTTTTTAATCTCAATGAATTACTAACAAATTACATTTAACTAACCGTGAGTTAACAAAATGATGTTTTGGGCTATTATTTAAAGAGTAGGGATGAAATAGACTATTGCATGAAACCCTAGGGATGATAAATGGTTTTTTCTTGTTTCTATTTTTTGGGTCAAATTTCAACATTATACACAAGTCTCTAGTCTTGGTTAAACTTTTTGATATTTAGTTCTAAATTTCCAACTAATTTAACTATAGGATTTGGGTTTCATGTTCGTATTTTTTCATCATATTTCAATGTTATAGATAAGTATTTAGTTTTAGTTAAACTTTCTCATTTATGGGTTCCAAAGTTCAATTAATTAACCACTAGCTTTGGGTTCATGTTCCTATTTTTTGGTCAAATTTTAATATTATACATAAGTCTCTAGTCTTTGATTAAACTTTCTCATATTAGATTTTAAAGTTTTAACTAATTTAACCACAAGTTTTGGGTTTTATATTCCTAATTTTTTTTTTATCAAATTCCAACATTATAGATAAATCTCTAGTTTTGTTTAAACTTTCTCAAATTGGATTCTAAAGTTCCAATGGGGGAATTTGAAAACAAGGCTAACTGATTAACCTGGCTAGCGTATTATGTTAAGATACCACTCCACTCAAAAGCGTACGCTATAAGTAGAGTTTAAACGCTTGGATTGTCAAAGGAAGCATACACAACGATTTATTACATGTTTCTTTTACTAGCATTTAAGTAGCCATCTTGTATCAAATACAATAATTTCGTGCCTATCAATGAAAACTCATCTTTGTGAAGAAAAGAGAAGGGAAGATTGTTGTGTCATATTGACCTTTGGGCTTTTCATTTTTTTAACTCTTAAAAATCTATTATCAAGTTGAAATTATATAATTATCTGTCGAATTTGATATATTTCAAAACTATATCTAGGAATACATTTTTGAATTATTTTAAAAGACAATGAATGCTTCGTATTTTTGTGTCGATCTCTAAATTGATTTTTCAAACCATCATGCTAAAAATGTGAGTTCAATGCAACTCTACCTGGCTGCTTTTGTGTTGATTCTTAATACTATACTATGCTTATAATTAAATTGATTTTTCATTAATTAATTATAGTATTCTTAATACTATACCATGCGTTTTTCATAAAATAGTTTTTCTCCTTTATTCATCATTGGAAAAGTAGAGCGAGGAAAAACCTCTCAATACCCAGTGGAATTTAACTACATTGCACAAGTACAGTAACCTAGCTCTCAATATGCATGCATAGAGCCTATCGGGAAAGGTACATATATGGTGATTATCAATCACATCTAATGACTAATCAGTCATATAATGTGCATGCATATAATCATAATACGATACTAAATCATACTATCAAACGTAAATGCTTCATAGAACACACAATAGTAATAATAGTAATTCACTCACAGGTCCCGTTTTACTCTAGAATTCATTGGAGCTCCTGTGGGTTCCGGGGTATTTGAATTTCTCGTAAAACATAGGGTTATAAAATAAAATTGTTAGAATTGATATAAAAATTGATATGTATCATGAAAACTATAACATAATTGTTTGAATTTCATAAATCTATTATCCACTAATTTACTAGAAATTAATCTAACTGTCCAATATATATTTTTTAAACTTCTTTTCCCACTCTCGGCTTCTTAATTCTTTTCTCCTTTTCCCTTCCTTTTTCTATTTTTCTTCACTCTCGGCTTACCTCCTCTCTTTTAATTTTTTTTCTTCTTTTTTTTTCTTCTCTTTTCTCCTCTTTTTCTCTCGGTTTTTCTTTCTTCTTATTTACCTTTTCTTTCTTTTCTTTCTTTCTCTCTTTTTCTTTTGTTTTCTTCTGTCTCTGCTTTCCTCTGGGTTGCAACTTCATAAATGAAGCAGCTGTCAATATTTAACACTTTATATAGCCACCGAACAACCACCGAATCCAACCAAGCAGCTCTCAATTTTTAATATATATAAGCACCGATTCAAGCAAGCAAGTGAAGCATGCAGCTGGCTGCTTCCAATTCAACAAGCCACGTTTGGCTTATGAGCAAGCAAGTGAAGCATGCAGGTGTGCTACAAAAATTTCTCATGTTATAGATCAATCCCGATAGAAAATCTATCATTTTATTTAGTAGAAATAAATTTTATGACGAAGGGATGAGAAAGAGTTGGCGATGTATAACCTGTGGCTCTCAATTCGGTATGTGCACAACACTTAACCTATAAAGCACTCAAATAAAAGTGATTTTTTTTTTGGGTCAAAATAATGCAATTAATTGAATCCACCACTTAACCTATCAATTTTTTTTTTTTTTGAAAATTGATATTTTCACATTTTTGTAAGGTAAATTGAAGATTGCCATTCTAAGTCGGGGGTAAAATTAAAAAATTTCCAAAAATTATATACACTTTTCACCGCTATTCAAGTTGCCAAAGTCCAAACTCACTGATCGATACCTATTAAGGACAGCCTTCAAATTTATAACAAAGCATTCTTGCAAACAAGTATATGACATTGTGGTTTCCACAATAGGGGGCAGACCTAACCTGCTTTTTTGTTATATTGTTCTTCTTCATCCCTACTCTCCAGCAGTCTCTTCCTTTTGCGAATGTCAGTAAAGTCACGGGATTTCTTTGCATTTTGAGAACGAACTTCATATGGAAACTAGTTAGGACAGTGTAAGAGATCGACTGAACTCTAAAGCAATGGTATGACTTATAGTTAAACATTTTGATTACGAGTAAAGATCTATACAAATAAAGAAAAAGATTAAACAGTAGTGATATACCTTCTCTGTTTCTAGAGCTGAAAAGGATCCAATCAAATAAGGAATTAAGCAATCCGACGTTTCCTCTGAGTATTCTTTGGTATCGCCTTCAGTACGAATAAGTTTGTAGACAACAACACTTTGATGTAATTTTATATATGAGACGAAATTGATTATTTCTAAAGTTCAGAATTTAATGGGGAGGACATAGATCAGGAGATGCAGAAGAATGAGGGGGCTTGTGCAGCCATGACACGAGAAAAAGATTAGCAAACAATGAGTATTTTCAAAATTTCGCGTTTCTCTATTAACAATATATGCTTTTAATAACGGAGAAATAAGTAAATCATAAGTTTTAAAACAATACGAAGACATTTTTAATTTTTATGATAGCAGCACAAAACCACATGCTACTTTACATATTGATCTGCCAATGAAGGCAATGTTACACACATATACCCGAATCAATTGAAAATCTTAATGTTGAGGGCTCTCAATGGAAATACCAAATCTATGGTGTTTAAAGCATAAAAAAGGCAAAAGGAGAGCAACATCTTCAAGTTAAGATGAGACAGTATCGAAATTGGATAACTTGTGAAATAAAAAAAATTGTCTCTACAAACATTTGTAAATAGAAAAAGAACACTGGGTCCCCACTCCCCATCCTATGCATTCTGTCCTTGATTTTCATTAAATCCAACTGAAAACTACCCTCATCATGTCAACTGAAAATTCAGTCCCTTGCTCATATTTGTAACAGAACGAGTTGACTCCATGAAAATCTTCGAAGCCAATACCTATCTTGTAGTGCTCTCAAAAATACTCTCTCACCGTCCCTGTTTCCCTGCAGAAATTAAAACAATATCCTGCTACTTATTCCCACACACTATCTGAGAGATCTTCATTAAATTTCTTTGTTTAAAAACATAAAGCCACACAGATTTTCCAATCTACACGTAGTTTGAGAACGAAAGTGAGGAAGTTCCTGATTCTCAAGAATATTAGCGGAACTAAATTTTTGCCTGCAGAGTACTTTCTGAAAAAATGACCTTCGGTCGAACATTATATATATAATGCAAGAGTAGATACAATAAATAAACAAATAAAAAGGAAATGAAGTACCACATGCAAATTTAAAGAACATGGATTGAAATTGAGAAGCGTACTTACGAACAAAATTCAGCGACAATAATATCCCCCGGGCTGTGCCCTTCTTCGAGTTGTCTAAATCTTTTAGGTCGTGGTTCCTCATCGCGATCATCACAGCAGCCACTTCCACTGGCTTCAGCTGCCCCAACATATTCTGCAGGGCTTCGCTTTGATGTTGTGGCTAATTCCAGATTTGATCCAACAAAATCGTGATGGAATTCATTTAGATTATAAGCATTAAAACGACTCCATCGGTTTGCCGTTTGGTCGAACTCCTCCACTTCGCGCATATAAACTGGATGGAAGCCACACCTCTTTACATCCAATCCTGGGCTCCACGTGCTTCTAAATGACAACTCAATATGATTAGAATCAAAATGCCACCTACTATCATAGCATTGTTGTCGGGACAAATAGAGTAGCCACAGATGGTCTGACTCCGAAACAGCTTGACCGAATTTCTCTTTAAAAGAAATATAATATGTAGGCCTATTATGAGAACCGATCATTTGGCAGTCCAACTGATGTCCGGGCTATTGTTTTTTCATACGAGTTGAATGTTTCGGGAGATGAAAAACACTGCAAATAGCATATCCCACAACCTTATCTATATTATACAAATATGAAGGCCTTGTGACTGCTATAGAAGAACCCTCAATCTGATACATGAACCACTTTGGAATTTGACTTCCTGGAACAACAATGCTGAAATCTTTTAATGGACCTGACACTGCCTGCAACCAAAAAATTAAAAAAAATGAACGAGTCCTTACCATTGTTTAATTGTTTTAGGCATAATTTTGGCGTAGCTAGAAGACTGACCTCAAGGTACTCTTGTAGCATCGAAAATGCCAAACCATTGTTTCCCGGCAATTTCAAGCTGTCTACACAATCAATTAATGTGTATTCGGACGTGCATAGTTTTAATGCACCTAATAATGTCACCAACGAAGTACAACCATTCACATTAACTCTTTTTACGTTAGGTGGAAGTTGTGGCATAGATTGAAGGCTTTTACAATCTTCCAACTCTAGTTCTTCAAGATTGAAAAGACCGTCAATGCTTGCTGGCAACGTAACAAAACTGTTTTTACTCAAATACAACGCGTTTAATGAGCACAAGTTGCCAATAACATTTGGGATTACTCCTTCCCCTAGACTACAGTCACGGAGATCCAATTTTCTCAAAGAGCACAAACCTGACAGAGAAGGCAGCATCAAAGGTACAGGATATGAGCTCTTTGCCATCAAATTGAAGGGAAAGTGAAAATGCCATGATGTAGATGATGGTGGTCCATTACACCCAGAAAAAGAGAGTGTTCTAAGATTCTTCATAAGAAAAATGGAGGACGGAGGTCGTCTCATAGCTGTTCCACTTATATCAAGTTCTTCCAAACTTTCTACTTGCCCAACTGTCTCTGGCACATTTTCAAGTTTGAAGCAGCCTGAGAGATTCAAAGTTTTGAGATATTTCAAACCTTTTATACTGCTGGGATGTCTCACGAGATTTTTGCAGTCACTTAAATTCAACAATTCAAGCCCCATCAAAAGTTCAATAGATGGTGGCACTTCTGTAATGGAAGTTCCATCTAGATAGAGCTCGGACAGGTCTTCCATACTTGCCACAATCTCTGGAAAAGTCTTCAGTTTCGAGCAACCAGAGAGCTCCAGATTTCTTAGACATTTTAAACTGCTTATAGTAACTGGCAGACTCGAGAGATTTTTGCAGCCTTTCAAAGTCAACTGAACAAGTCCAGATAGAAGTTCAATTGATAGCGGCAATTCTTTGATATCATTTTCATTTAAAAGAAGTTCCTGCAGACACTTCATACCTCCCGCAACGCATGGAAATTTCTTCAATTTCAAGCAACTAGAAAGAACAAGTGTTTTAAGCGATTTCATAACAATCTTGCCCGGAAGAGTTGTCAGACTTGTACAACCTTTCAAGTTCAACAAAATCAGCTTATTGTGAAGCAGCAAAGATGGGTGAATCTCACGCAACCTTGTACATCCTTCAAGATCCAACTCCTCCAAATTTGGCACTTCCGTGAAGTCTGGTGTCTTAATCAGATTCTTTGAATGGCTAAGTTTCATGACTTTCAACACGTTTAAAGGCTGTTGAAAACAAAAGGGTGCTAAAATGATATTTTTTAATTCATATATAATTATAATAATAAAATTGTTATCAACAATTATTCAATTAAAAAATATAAATTACTAACAAAATTAATGATCTTACTTTGGTTCCCTTCCACAATTCTTCAACGCAGCTGTAACACATTTTAAACTCCACAGTTTTATCCAATTGTAAATTTGACGGCAAAGATTTCCAAGGATATTGATGCCAATCAAGCAACCGCAATTTGTTAGAGAGGCATTCAAGGCCTTGACGAAGGTGCAGATTACATATTTTGAGCAATCGTAGGTTGGTCATCTTCGAAAATGCTTTCGGACCAGCACTTAAATGCACTTTATCTTTGAGAAAGTAATAATCATCAACTATTATTCCCTTAACTACTTCACTCCCCTGAAAATTATAAGCAAAATAGTTCATTAGAGATTTTACTAGGTAAAAGACAAAATTTGCAATCCTCTTTATTAGTCACTTATTGAGTTTTGCGACAATACATGGCATATGTCTGCTTCCTCCCACAATCTGCTGCGTTTTCCAGGCTCCTCTGGGGACTGTCTCCTAACAATTTGTCTACCCATTTCCTGTAACAAATCATGCATCCACAGTTTGTTGTCCACATACTGTTAATAGAGATTTTTCAATAAGAACACCAATGCCAATTACTGGTTCAAAACCACAGCTGTCGAGAATTTTCGATACGTGATCTCTTTTCTCACCTTTAAAGAAACAGGCAACATCGAGAAATATTTCCTTCTCTGCTTCTTTCAGCCCTTCAAAACTTATTTGGAGTATATCTAGAATCTCATTTTCAGGTTCTCTTTTTAGTCTTTCCAAGGTACTTGTCCACTCGTCCACAGGTCTACTAAATAAAAATGAACCCAAAACCTTGAGAGCTAATGGAAGACCACTAGCATACTTTACAACAAGTTGAGATAGATGAACATATTCTTCCCTAGGGTTCTGGGCTTCAAAGGCTTTCAAACAAAAGAGTCGGAATACCTCATCACAAGTTAGTGCCTCAAGCTTATAAACTTCCTCGACTCAATGCAACTTCAACAAATGTTCATCCCTCGTTGTTATTATGATTCTGCTGCCCGGACCAAACCAATCACGCTTTCCAACTAATCTTTGTAGTTGCTCAACATTAGCCACATCATCGATTACGAGAAGGACCTTTTTTTGTCGCAGCCTACTTCCTATCATGTTACTACCGTCGTAGACATTTCGTATGCTATAAAATCCATATTTTGTGTGAACGAGATAAAAGATCAATTCCATATTATTTATAAAATCCAAACCACACAATATTCGTTTCATCAAATAGAAGTCACATAATCAAGTAACATGTTATTATTACGTGGGTCAGAAAAAACTAGAATGAGAAAATTCAATTTCTTCTGCTGTTTTCTTCTCATGTACATTTTATTTCTTTCTATAATTAGGTAAATTAGATTAAAAGAGAATTTATATCAATTTTTTATAAGAACATTTATTACACACATGAAATCAATTAGATGATGATGAAAGACATCCTAAATTATGTGACATTCATTAGGTAGTTGATAATTCTTTAGAAGATTCAACTGAGACAATTATTTTATCTCAAGAATCAACTGATTAACAGAGCACAAAGCATCACAAGATACAAATGTACCGTCTTCAAAAGTTCAAAATACAATAATTTAATGTATCAACGTCTGTAGCTATTCCTTTGCAAATATTAGTTCATTTATAGCACTACTATTTTAATAACGACACATCATATGATTTACACATGTATTAATCAGAAGCTGTTTAATTGAAAACAATGTTGAATCATGAATACTAAAATTTGTTTGTGGTTACTAATCATGCCGAACAACAACAAAAAAAATTAATAATTGAGAGTAAGAATGATTACCTATCCTTCAATTCCCAACCAGTTTTATTGGCCACCACTTTTAAAGCGTCTCTCCACTTTTGCACTTCTATATTATCCTTAAAATTTTCTTCGTTTTTGCAAAATCTTTTCCAAAATTTGCTGTTTGTTTCCTCACCACAGTTGGTTCCACATCATAGAAAAATTGGAAAAATTTGATCTTCTTTGTTTTTGCATTCAACAATCTTAGCAAGTTCATCCAAGCACCAAGTGGAAGAAGCATAATTTTTTGAGAGAACAATAATAGAAACTCTTGATTCTTCAATTGCTTTAAGGAGTTCTGGTGAAATGGATCCTCCTTTCTGTAGTTCTTTGTCATCCCTGAATGCATAAATCCCTTTATTTTTTAAAGCAGTAGAGAGATGACCTGTGAAGCTTTTACGAGTGTCTTTTCCTCTAAAACTTAAGAATGCATCATATTTCCCATAAGAGATGGTGTGGATGCTCGTGAAAGCCATTATATTTGTCCTGAAATTTAGAATAAAAAATGTGACATTCTTGGAACAATACAATGCAGACAACATGATTCATCCAAAATTATGGGCACCCGAAAAGGATAATGTACATATCAAGTGATAATTAATTTCGGATGTTTTTGGTGCGCCATATTATAATACATAAGCTGTATTTGCATTAAATAAAATATTTTCTATTAGAATTTTGATATTTTATACTATTACTTACATTAAATGTGTTATTTAACTTTCTCAATAAAAATTTTGAAAATTATCAAGAAAGTAGTACTTTTTATTTCAGTATATAATAAATTATTAAATAATGAAAGTAAAATAAATAAAATGATCTTATATAACTAAAAAAAATAGTGTGCCCATATGTCGTTTAGAAAGAATTAAGAAGAACATTAAGGTTACAACTAATATGCATTCACATTATATATAAGCAAAGAACCTGGCGAATACTTAGTCCTAATAAATTATTTGCGCATAGATCGTAATTTTCTAGTTAAATTTTGAGAGAGATTGAGAGAAGCTGACAGAAACTGAAAATTTGCCCTTTTTTCAATTAATTAAATTAATTGACAACAAATTGTATTTAAATATTGTTTGAAGACAAAAAAAAATTACTAATATTAATTAAAAGTTAATAACAGAGTGCTTCTGATTTCGAAATCAATGATCTTCTTCTTAAACAAAATAAACAGGTCCACAGCTTCTTATTTACTTTCTTTACCAAAAAGAAAAAAAAATTATACTTAATAAATCCCAAAATGTAATTAGAAAATTTTTTCAGATGCTGATTGGGGAGTGTGTGTACCTACCTCTACTTAAGCAAATCTTTTCTAAGTAACTATAAGGAAAGGCAAAGAATTCATATAAAATTAACATTCAAGCTTTCTTTCAAAATTTACACATACAGGATATGCAAATTAGTTCTGAAAATAAAAGAGAAATGTACAAGATAAAACGTAAAGCTTACTAGAACTCCAATGAAGTATTTGCTCAAAGGAAAGAAGTTAATCAAATCATGCAACTTCTAGCTCCTCATCCTCAGCTCTGTTATATGATTGTATTCCAGATTAAAGCAAGCCTTAGTGTTGACCGACTTGCATAATTAATTATTCGATATAAACTTCCACTTGCGTAATTAATTATTCGTCATAAAGTTCCACTAGTCTTAATTAATTATCCAAGGAATTGTTAATTATCATAAAATTCTTCACATGGCAATCACTATCATAGAAAATAATGTGCTTCCTTAGTTTATTCAATAGGCTAGAAAACTGTCCTTCGAGCATCTTCCAAGAAATTGTTTATGAAATAGAACTATAAATAAGTATATATAAATTGGCAACGACTACGTTGCATTAGGGTAACAAACCCCATGATTTGTCCTTTAGTTAAACGACCGTTGGATATTAATATCCAACGATTGAAATTTGAGAATGAGAAATATAGCCCATGGAAGTGTTGAGTCTTTTTTACCAATTGGTGAAAAATATATAATTTAGAATAAGTTTAGCTGAGTCTTTTTTACCAATTTATCAGCCTGAACTTTTTTACCAATCCTATATAATTTAGAAGAAGCTTATTTGAGCTACTAAAAGAAAAATATATTAAGTCATATTGCAATGAGCATATTAGTTTATTGTTCACTCATAGCAATGCAACTCATCAATTATGACCCAAAAACTCGCACGTGTAATAATGGATGCAGAATGAGAGAATGCTGCAATGAAACAGAGATTCAATTATGGAAACAAAATAAAGGATTAATTTCCCACTTATTAGAAATCACCGAATTCAAAGCTTCAATATGGTCGAACATTATATAATTTTGTGATCGAGATTCAAGGAATTCTGCCGATGCTATCGTCAATGGTCAAGTAACTTGAGTTAAACTCTCAAGTCACTGATATTTTAAATATGAGACTAGAGTGTTTTTTTTTTTTTAATTGCTTGGAAAAAAATTCAGCTCGGAAAAAAATTCAAGTATACACATATTGTAAATATCAAAAGTTATCTTAATACCATACACGTAACGTCCTAATGTAATTATTTAATATTAAAAATTTGTAATATCAAGATTACATATAAAAGTAATTTGTCAACTTTTTTTTCCTTTATAAATCTGTATAAAACATGAACACCTTTTGATACTTGTGATATCTAATTGAATTTTTATCAAAAAGTTCTGTACCTTTTCAATTTCATTCAAACATTAAATTTTATTTAAAAAAATAGTATATACTTTCTTTAAACCTTCTACGATGCTTCGAGACAATTTCATGTTAATTACGGAGTATCGAGAAAGCACAGTTTCTAGTTCTTTGAAACGTGAAACGTACAGGTGTTGATTGTAAATTTCAATAGATCGACACCGGATAAGGGGGAGCATACTTTGCCATAGACCATAGTTCTCTAGGAACAATCACATTCTTCAAAAAAGAAATTAAAAAGTAACAAGTTAGAGAGCTTCAGGTTGAATGGTAATAATTAAATTTCACATATAAGAAAGAACACTAAAGATTAAACAATAATAGTTATGTATGAACAAACATACCATCCCCAACACTCTAGAGAACTAATGGAACTTAGCAAGAAGTTCAACAAATCTGGCATACCATTGCATATCGATATTCCTGGAGTCAAAATGGAGATCAAATTCTGACTGTTAGAGTGCAATTTATGCACTAGTTTTGCATTGTTTACTTCCCTTAATATCAATGTTTTGCACTTAATAATAGTGATTTACTTGTGTTTTACCTTTGTAGGTGCAATTCTATTGATTGGTGATAAAATTGAGCTATAAGATGATGTTTAAGGATGATTGGTCTCTTAGAGAAATTATGAGCGTCAGAAGAACTTTGTTGATAAGGCGTGGGCGCGTGCTGTCAACTGCGGACCTGCAATTTTTAGTTTAACGTGTTTTGTATTTTTGGTTATTTTTGTAATTACGAATTTAATATTTCAGATATTAGTATTTTATTTTAAATAGAATTCTAAAAGAGAAGAGAGAGAGAGTATTTAAGGGAGGAATCTATTGTGAAAAGGGGGGATGGGAGAAAAAGAAAGAAACCCTAGATCTAATTTTTCTCTTCTCTCTATGAAGAACTAAACTTATTTTTTCTGGTTGAAGGATAATGAAGCTTTGATTCATCACTACTGTGAGATCTTTCTTGTGCTTTAATTGTTTTATTGCTTTTTGGGTATTTGTTTATTCTCTGAATTAGTTTCATGATTATGTTTGTTAATTAGGTAATTGGCCACTATTTAATTATCAACTTAATCTATTGTCAATTAAAGGATTCATCGTATGAAGAATTTAATGTTTGTGACAAATAACATAGCAGAGAGTTGTGTTGTGAGAATAAACAATCTAATTTAAATGAATCATGGTATGTGTTGATTAGGATTTGGGTCTCTCTGGTTTTTCAGGCTGTCAATTGATTAAATCCTATGATCGTATCTAGGGTTGTCTATTGATTAGGGAAATAACCAACGGTCGTACCTTGGTTATCGACTAGTTAAGGAGAGATTGGCTATTAGAGGGTCTCAATAGCTATAACCGGTCTATTCATAAGTAATAATAATCTATATTTAAATCAATGATCAGTAGTCAAATCAAGCTGAGTTAATTCCTTCAACCAGAGCTTTCTCCAATTTGAATTACAACTTTAATTTGCATTCTCGTTATTTTAATTTGATTTTTATTATTGTCAACAAAACCCCCATTTTATGTTTTACGTTTTAGAAGGATTTAAATAATTACCGATCTCTGTGGACACGACCCTGCTCAATCACTATACACAATTTATTTAGAGTAGGTATTTATTTTTGTTGGCTTCGACAACCATCAAATTTTGGCGCCGTTGCCGGGGATTGGTGTCATTTATTTAATCCTTTTTACGTTTTACTTGGTATATGGTTCGTTCTTCTCGTACAGGTACACTTTCGTTTGATCCTGAAATTGAGAAGACAACTCGCCAGCTGAGACAGCAGACGAAGCGAGCTGAGCAACGATCCTCGTCGCCTTTGCTTTCTGAAACAGATACTGTGCCTGATTTAGTTGAATCATCTAGCGATTTGGAAGAACAAGTGATGGATAGACCTGCACTTGTAGAAAGAACTCTTAGAGAGTTAGCTGAACCAGACTTGAATCAGCAACCACTCTGCATTCAATATGTAGACTTGGAGGTAAATTTTAAATTAAAGTCTGGTCTTATTCATTTATTACCCAAGTTTCGTGGTTTTGCAGGTGAAGATCCTCATAAACATCTTAAGGAGTTTCATGTTATGTGTTCAAGTATGAGGCCACAAGGCGTGACTGAAGAGCAGATTAAGCTGCGTGCTTTTCCATTCTCTTTAGATGGGTTAGCTAAAGATTGGTTGTACTACTTGCCTCCTGGATCGATTACAACGTGGAATGGTTTGAAGAAGCAGTTCCTTGAGAAGTACTTTCCTGCTTCAAGAGCTGCCAACATCAGAAAAGACATTTGTGGGATCAGACAACTTCCTGGGGAGACTTTGTATGAGTATTGGGAGCGATTCAAACAATTGTGTGCCAGCTGTCCTCAGCATCAGATTTCTGATCAACTTTTTTTTCAATATTTTTACGAAGGACTATCATTGATGGATAGGAGTATGATAGATGTTGCTAGTGGAGGCGTGTTGGTGAACAAGACCCCTACTCAAGCAAGGGAGTTGATCTCAAATATGGCTGCCAATGCACAACAATTTGGCAGCAGACAAGATGCCACTTCAAGAACGGTGAATGAGGTAAATATTTCTTCTGTTGAACAACGTTTAGATAAACTTACTTCTCTTGTAGAAAAGTTTGTTGTAGGTAATGTGCAACAGGTGAAGACTTGTGGCATTTGTTACAATATGGGTCATTCAACTGATATGTGTCCTACACTTCAAGAAGAACCCGTTGAACAAGCCAATGCAGTTGGAGGATTTCCAGGCATGCCTCAGAGGAGGTATGATCCTTATGCATAAACATACAATCCGGGGTGGAAGGATCATCCCAACATCAGCTATGGAGTTAGGCCGTCAGGATTCCCACAACAGTATCCACCAAGACAACCAGCACCTCCACAGTCAAACTCCAAGTCAGGTATATCTCTTGAAGAAATTGTTAAATCACTTGCGACTAACACTCAACAATTTCAAGCTACAGCAGTAATTTAGAGAACCAAATGAGTCAATTGGCGACTACAGTGAGCCGTCTGGAGTCTCAAGTATTAGGGAGATTGCCTTCACAATCTGAGGTGAATCCAAAGCAAAACGTTAGTGATGTCATCCGTAGAAGTGGGAAGGAGTTGCAAGAGCCTAGTAAGAAAGTGACAGAGCATGTAGAAGATGAGCTTGAGAAGAATGAATTGATGCCTCAATCTCAAGATACACAACCCACCATAGCGAAACCCCTACCTATTGTGATACCTCCTCTTTTTCCAAGCCGGTTTGCAAAATCCAAGAAGGAGGATCAAGAGAAAGACATTCTTGAGACATTTCGCAAGGTTGAGGTAAATATTCCTTTATTAGATGCTATAAAACAAATACCTCGATATCCTAAAGTCCTTAAGGAACTATGCACCTCTAAGAGAAAATTAAGAGAAGATGAAAAAGTTCATATGGGGGAGAATGTTTCAGCAGTTCTCCAAAAGAAACTACCTCCTAAGTGCAAGAATCCAAGTATGTTTACTATCCCTTGCAAAATTGGTATTGTCAAAGTTGAAAAGGCTATGTTAGATCTAGGAGCTTCTATTAATGTCATGCCTCGTTCCATTTATTCATCTTTGAATGTTGGTCCATTAAAAGAAACTGGCGTGATAATTCAACTAGCCGATAGGTCTAATACATATCCTGATGGGTATTAGAAGATGTCCTAGTACAAGTTAATGAGTTGGTTTTTCCTGCTGATTTTTATGTACTTGATATGGAAGAGGATAACTTCTCTAATTCTGTCCCAATTTTGCTAGGAAGACCTTTTCTTAAGACTACTAGGACTAAAATGGATGTACATAAAGGGACTCTCACTATGGAGTTTGATGGAGAGGTTATAGAATTCAATATGAATGATGCCATGAAATATCCTAGTGAGGAACATTCGGTATTTTCTGTGGATGTTATTAACCCTATACCGCAAGAAGTTTTTTACAAGGAAAAGACGAAGACATTTCATGATAGAATGATTTTGAGAAAGGAGTTCTCTGTTGGTCAAAAAGTTCTTCTTTTTCATTCTAAGCTTAAATTTTTTCCAGGTAAATTACGTTCTTGTTGGGTTGGACCTTTTATTGTTACTAATGTTTTTCCTCATGGTGCAGTTGAGATTCGGAGTCCGACCTCTGACAAAGTTTTTAAAGTTAACGGTCATCGCTTAAAACCTTTTTATGAAGGTTTTTCGGTGAATATTGTGGAGGAAATGGCTCTCGAGAGTCCTATTTATGGAGATTGATGCATAAATGTGTCTAGCCAAGGACATAAAACAAAGGCGCTTTTTGGGAGGCAACCCAAATGATTTGTTTATTTTGGTTTTTGTTTTATCTTCTTTTAGTTTTGATTCAAGAAAAAAAAATTTCTAATGTGTTTGCTTATTTTGGTCAGAAGAAAATTTTTGATAAGGCGTGCCCTCGTGCTTATTAAAAAAGTACTTATGTAATTTTTAAAGTAAAATATTTTTAAGGCGTGCCCACGTGCTTATTACAAAAGTACTTTTGAAATTTTTTGTGTCTCAAAGTGATTCATCACTTAAAAAAAAATTAAAAAAAAAACGAAAAAAAAAGAGATTTTCTTTTGTTCTTTCTTTTATATATTTATTTATTTATTTATAAAAAAAAATCAAAAAAATCACTGTTAAAAAAAAAAATTTACTGTTCACAAAATCCCTAATTTTCGTAATCGCTTTTCCGCCAAAAAGACGCCAAAGAAATCGAGCACCATCCATGCGCAAAGACATCCCGTGTCTCGCAGCCCAGCAGCGCGCAACGAAGCCCCAGCAGCGTGCAACGGATCCGCAACGCAACCCACCAGCGCGCAACACAACGCGAACGCAGCAGTGCGTAAATCCAGCCCAGCAACGCGAATCACCAGCACGCAACGCAAGCCCGCAACGCAGTAACGCAACGCAACCAGCCTACGCCCTGTATTCCAGCCGGGTAAATCGAAATCCGTGAGTGCAATTATTGTAACAATGCCGAAGAGGAAAGCATCTACTTCCAAGTCATCGAAAAAGAAACCCGTCGCAAAGAAATCTAAGATTGCCGCTCCCACTACGGTTCCATGGAACACAATTTCAGATTCACGCCAAGCCGTGAGACAAAGATCGAAGTATGGAAAAGGCATGAGTGTTTTGCCACTTGCGGAATCCAATCTCGGAGGGTGCCTCGCATTCGCGACTCAACAAGAGAAAGAGAGATACAAAGATATTTCCACGCGCAAAATACTTCCAGCTAAGTATATTCATTACCCGACTCTTGGAAAATTAAATGTTAAGGATAATTTTGATTCTTTGATAGATAAGATTGGGTTGCGTAAATTTGTTGATGTTGATTGTTTGGGTTATGTTGAGTTGATTAGGGAGTTTTATGCTACTTTTCAATTTAATATGCCGAATAATTTTACTTTGCATACCCCGGATGTCATTAAGTTTAGGTTAATGGGACGAAATTTTTCACACTCTATCACAGATTTTAACCTAGCTTTAGGATTCATTGATGCTGATTATTCTTCTAGTGATCCATATTTAGGAACAACTTGTGACTTTAGCGAAAATTTTGAGCCTTATGGTCTTTGGCGTAATTTATCTATTGATCACAATGCCTATGACCCGAGTAAATCAAAGAGTTCTTTCTTACGTGATCCTGTTTTGAAATGTGTGCATCGATTCTTAGCATATAATTTTTTAGGCAAGAAAGATCACTCAGGAATTTTCTCTAAAACTGAATTTTATTTTATCTGGTGCATGTTAAATGATGTGAGGCCTAATTTAGGTTTTTGGTTAGCGGATCAATTTCAAAGTGTGCTTAAACGGTATAGGACTTTATTTCTTGGTCCATACATTACTCTGTTAGCTATAAACCTATGTGTGCTTGATCCTGACAATAATGATTTGCATCCTGCTTGCAAAAAGGAATTTTTGGATATGTCTGTGTTTGAAAGAACAGGTGTGGTCGAATTCAAGGAGGGGAGATTTCAGTTTACTGAACCAGGACCCACTCAACTTCCGAAGAAGCTTTATGCTAGGAGTGGTGCTACCTCTGATGACGAGTTTGACGACGACACTGTTGCCCCACCAATTACTCCTTCTACATCCGCACCACCTTTGAGCATTCAGTTAGAGAAAATGGAGCACAAGCTGAACAAGCAGGATTTGGCTGCATACTTCGAGAGTGTGGGATTTACCCCACCATTTCCGCCAAGCCCATAGACGTTATATGGATCAAAGCTCACAATTCAGGGAAGTTTCTTTTTGCCCTTAATCTTTTATCCTTACGCTTTAATTTTTATGTGAGCTTTGATTATCTTACATTGGGGACAATGTAAGTTCTTGGTGTGGGGGAGGGATTTTTGCATTATTGATGTCTGGAAGTAGTATTTTCACTCTACTCATCTATTTTCACTCTACTCATCCTTAAATGATTTTGGAATTAGTATGCTTCATATATTATTATTTTTCTTTTCTTTTCTTTCTCACTACTCTTTTCTCATCTATATCAAATTATTTACATCTATTTTTATTCTATCATACTCTTTCATCACTCACATTTTATCTTTCACTTTTCATATTACTACATACATCTTTCTCACTTCTTATCATTTTTACCTTTCCTTTTATATATCACTCATACCTTCTTCTCATTCTATACCACTATTAATGGTTGATTCATTTGAAGAGTGTACATGATTTGATGGCAAATTTACCAACTTTGTGAGGATTTGAGCCTATGAGCAACCACTTTGCTCTAATATTTTTGTTATGCGAATATCAATCTTAGTTTGTTTATTCTAGAACTTGCTTTGTTATGCATGTTGAAGCCGCATTACGGGATTTTAAGCATTAAAATGATAAGGGCAAACCCTTTTCCATTTTTCTATTCTCGCATTTTTTTTTCTCTACCCGAAGACCTTTATTTGCTATCTTTGTTTGAGCCTTAACAATTACCCATCTAATTCTCTCCGTCTACTTAACCATTTTTCTTTTTTTTGAGCCTCAATTTAAGGAGATTTTTGGACTCATTGTGTGGATATATTTTGTTGCTTTTTCTACCTTGTATTAAAGTTTCTCAATTAGATCAACAAGCATTATGCTTGAATTAAATTGTGCAAGGTTCGTTTCTTTTGTTTGATTCGAAAAAAAATACAAAAAAAGAAGAAAAAAAAGAAAAAGAAAAGGAAAAAGAAAAAAAAAGAAAAATAAAAATCGAAAAAAAAATGTTTGCATTCTTGGTGACTTGAGTAGAAATAAACATTTTGATATCATAAGTTCATTTAATGAGTTCATTATTCTCATTTTTATCTCTTTTTCTTTCGTAGACCTTTCTTTTTCATTTAACCTATTTAACCCCATTACAACCTTTTTAAGACCCTTAGATTTTTGCATTTTATTCATGTTTTGTGGATTGAGATGTGATATATGAGCAAGCTTATGGTAATAGCATTCTTTGATTTGATTTGAGTGCATAAATGATACCCTAAACACTTTGAGTGCATGGAGTGAAGTCATTGAGAGGGCTATTAAATCTTGTTGCACTTGAATTTTGAATGGATCTTCTTGGTGGTTGAATGTTCTTATTTTATCTTATGAGATTCTATGCTTTAAAAATCCTTATCTCTCGAATGTTGATCGACTTAAATTCTTGAGGTATGCTTGCTTAAAATTGTTTTTGGATGAGTTGAGATGAGAATTGAGTGGAGATTTGGGATTAGTCTTGAGTTATATGCTTGAGGACAAGCATCATCTTGGTGTGGGGGAATTTGTTAGAGTGCAATTTATGCACTAGTTTTGCATTGTTTACTTCCCTTAATATCAATGTTTTGCACTTAATAATAGTGATTTACTTGTGTTTTACCTTTGTATGTGCAATTCTATTGATTGGTGATAAAATTGAGCTATAAGATGATGTTTAAGGATGATTGGTCTCTTAGAGAAATTATGAGCGTCAGAAGAACTTTGTTGATAAGGCGTGGGCGCGTGCTGTCAACTGCGGACCTGCAATTTTTAGTTTAACGTGTTTTGTATTTTTGGTTATTTTTGTAATTACGAATTTAATATTTCAGATATTAGTATTTTATTTTAAATAGAATTCTAAAAGAGAAGAGAGAGAGAGTATTTAAGGGAGGAATCTATTGTGAAAAAGGGGGATGGGAGAAAAAGAAAGAAACCCTAGATCTAATTTTTCTCTTCTCTCTATGAAGAACTAAACTTATTTTTTCTGGTTGAAAGATAATGAAGCTTTGATTCATCACTACTGTGAGATCTTTCTTGTGCTTTAATTGTTTTATTGCTTTTTGGGTATTTGTTTATTCTCTGAATTAGTTTCATGATTATGTTTGTTAATTAGGTAATTGGCCACTATTTAATTATCAACTTAATCTATTGTCAATTAAAGGATTCATCGTATGAAGAATTTAATGTTTGTGACAAATAACATAGCAGAGAGTTGTGTTGTGAGAATAAACAATCTAATTTAAATGAATCATTGTATGTGTTGATTAGGATTTGGGTCTCTGGTTTTTCATTGATTAAATCCTATGATCGTATCTAAGGTTGTCTATTGATTAGGAAATAACCAACTATCGACTAGTTAAGGAGAGATTGGCTATTAGAGGGTCTCAATAGCTATAACCGGTCTATTCATAAGTAATAATAATCTATATTTAAATCAATGATCAGTAGTCGAATCAAGCTGAGTTAATTCCTTCAACCAGAGCTTTCTCCAATTTGAATTACAACTTTAATTTGCATTCTCGTTATTTTAATTTGATTTTTATTATTGTCAACAAAACCCCCATTTTATGTTTTACGTTTTAAAAGGATTTAAATAATTACCGATCTCTGTGGACACGACCCTGCTCAATCACTATACACAATTTATTTAGAGTAGGTATTTATTTTTGTTGGCTTCGACAACCATCACTGACAAAGCCAAGTCATTTGATGAGAAGCTTAGTAAATCACAAAAATATCTAAATAGATTCAAATCTTCTCTTAATCTGAGTTCCTCTAAACTTTTAAAGATTTTATTTCAGGTGTCATATAATAATAGTGTATGGATAGAATTTTAATTTTAATTTTTTATTTTTTTAACTATCAATCAACGTGTGAACTTCTACTCGGTAGAAATTCAGATCAGAAGAGGATCTTAAATATATATAAACACGCTCAAAATGGAAGTCTCAATCTTATGTGCAATGTCTTGAGACAGTGACTTGAATTTTGTGATTTCTAGTAAATGGGAGTCTCAATCTTATGCACTGAAAAAAAAAATTATATATATATATATAAACACTGACTCATCTTTCTTTTATGTAAAAGATGAAATATATATCTAAAAACTTACAGTCCCAAAGTCCGTCGTGAAAACAAGTTCACCCCAAACCCTGTTAACTTTTAGGAGAATAAAAGAGAAGTACAAAATTATATTATATCAATTGATCATGAAAATTGACCTCCATTTCATGAAAAAAACTCCTCATCTCCATTCGAATTGCTAAAGTCCAAACTCAATAATCGGTAGTTATCAAGGACAGCCTTTAGATTTATAACAAAGTATTCTGGTTAGCAGCCAATGGCATTGTGTTTTTCACAATTTGGGGGCAGCCTAACCCCGCTTTTTGTTATATTATTCTTCTTCTTTGCTCCTACTCTCCTGCAATCTCTTCCTTTTGCGAGTGTGGGTATAGTCAAGGATTTCATTGTATTTTGAGAACGAACTTCATCTGCTATTTTGAGAACGAACTTCATATGGAAACCAGTTAGGACAGTAGAAGACAATGAGTGAACTCTAAAGCAGTGGTATGGGTTTTAGTTGCAACATTTTGATTATATGTTAAGATATATACAAATAAAGAAAAGGATCAAACAATAATGAGATACATTCTTTGTTTCTGGAGCTAAAAACAAACCCGACAAGCAAAGAATTAAGCAATCCGACGTTTTCCCCTAAGTATATTCCTTGGTACCACCTTCAGTGGAAATAAGTTTGCAGACAAAGAAACTCTGAAACAAATGTGATATGAAACAATGTAATGTGATTGCTGAAATCATCGTTCAGAAGATATAATAATGGTAAAACTACTCAACAACAATAAACAGTCGCCAAATTTTCTTCTCTGATTAAATACAAAGCGTTATGTTACCTTTGGTTGAGTCCTAGCATCAGGTTCCTCCGCTCGAGTCTCAGCGCCCGGTTGACTGGCTAGAATTATTGCAGGGTTATGACTAAACTCCTCTATGATCCAATTGGTTTTCTTTCCTTCAGGAGGCAGTCCTTCATGGTGAGTCAGAATTCGCATGAAACCAGCACGTACATTTATTGTATTCGCCTCCGTGAATACAAAGCTTGCAATTGGGTCAGTTAGTGTAAGTACCACCCATTGCTCACTTACCTACATAGCACCTGCGAATTCTATTAGCTTGTTTGTAACCAACTCATCAGCTCATGCTTGCGGTCACAGAGAGCTGCTTCTGATTCTGTTACAGTGTTATGCATCTGTTGATCCTTACCGCCAGGCTGGCAGTTCGTTTGTTACACGCTGAGCAGCTCATGCAGTTATCGGCTGTGTGCATCCTCATCATAGCACCAGCTATGCTGCTGCTTTTTGCTTCATCAGCTATGCCTAATGAAAGTGGCTTAACAACCCCCACAGTAATGGGGTCCTTTTTTATTATGTTTCAATTTTTTTTTATTAAGAATATATTTAAGATTTTCCTTTTTTTTTATCTTAATTTTTACTGCATATTCCGTTTTATCCTCGTTTATTGCTTCAATGATGTGTCACATATTATATGAGGATCATAATTATGAAGTGTTAGACGTTGATTGACTTTATCGCATTCTTCATTAGTGGTATTGCTTTTTCATGATATGGACAAATTGATGTGTTTAATCAATTAGGAGGGACTCAATGTCAATCAATTTGACGTTTGAAGGTTTACAAAAGTTCGGGTGTAATGAGAAGATGAAAGTTTATTTACGCTTTTTAAAGCTTTCTTCATTTAATTGTTAGTGATAGAATTATTTTTAAAATTACTATGAAAATAATAAATATTAATTATATTTATAATAATGATGATAAAATAGCACGCCCATTAGAGTGCTGAACTGCTGTTATGAGACACCCGATTCCTCCTACCCCAAATAATAAAATCTACCCCATGTTACAAACTCTGTAGCTCAAATAAATATTTCATATTTTACCGAATCAATTTCACCTGTAGTTAATTTATCAAATAAAATCCAAAATTTATTCTTTTTTGCAATGCATCAAAAAATAATTCTCAAGTTCATTTTCCTTGACAAAAGGATAGTATGAGGAAAAAAATAAAGTTTAAAGAAAGAAAACTACAAGGCCGGACTAAATATAGACTTATTTATGCTTTCAAGCCACTGGATAAACTTTATTTTGAAAGTTCGTAAGTTCCAAGACGACTAAGATACGTAATTACTAACTCAAAACACTACCATCATCCAGCAGATAAAACTACCAATGCTACTGCCTCAAATAACCAAAAAGAGAAGGCTAAAACCAGACTGAAAGGCATAGAAATTGATACACTATGATGGGGCACCAAGTTATGAGGCCAGCCGCAATATATCGCTGAAGATTCCACCTGCTGTGACTTGAGCTCCGGCACCAGGTCCACGGACAATAAGTGGCTGCTCCTTGTATCGTTTTGTTGTGAAAGCTATGATGTTAGCGGAACCAGAGAGCTGTGCGAATGGATGATCTCTCTTGTATCTTCGCAACTCTACACGCCCCTCTTTATTGATAGCATCCACCACTCCCACATATCTAAGGACCTGACAAATACAAGTTTGAAACAAAATCAGGATTTTGTTTCCTAAGGGATAACAGAAATAAGAAATAATGTTCCTAAACATAAGCTACACATCAAGGAACCAAATCATAATCAAGAATTTATTGCAGTAACATGTAAGATTGTAAAGTTTATTTTCCATAGTATATCTGAGTACATCTTTCATAACTAAAATTTACTTCACCCCTCAAATGATTGACAAGAATTCAAAAACGATATCTCATAAAATCATTTTTTGGGTTATTGTAATTATTATATCAGCATCTACTAGCTCTACTAGAAGTTAAACCAGCAAAGTGTCTTATCAAAAACTCACTTCCCCTGCATCCTCGGCCTCTTGTCTTTGCTTGGCCAATTCTTTGTCAAATTGTGGTAATTGCTTCATAAACTCTTCAGCAGATGCACAAGCCTGTAGCAAAAATCAAAGCATTACATTAGGGATGAAGTTGACCCTCAGTGGAGTGTTGGATTGAGC
The DNA here is from genome assembly GCA_030449895.1 of Citrus mangshanensis. Taxonomy (NCBI): domain Eukaryota; kingdom Viridiplantae; phylum Streptophyta; class Magnoliopsida; order Sapindales; family Rutaceae; genus Citrus; species Citrus mangshanensis. The sequence continues at coordinate 891,722 of JASUUJ010000242.1, forward strand.
AAAACTGTTTTCTTACTTTTAATGGTTCTGGCACAAGACTTCGAACAGGGAGATCAGAAAGTTCCAGCTTAAGACCGGATTCTCGGGCAAGAATTATCACCTGCAGAAAGAAAGCTTTTTTCAGTCTGATTCTCATCGAATTACATTCAGCATTCAGACACAGGAATAAACCACAAACAAATATGGAAGCATCAACTGTGGTCAGTTTCTCTGACAATTCAAAATGTTTGGTCATGCCTGTGAACATCATTCTGCGATAACCGATTATAGAATTTTTAAAAGGTAAGAACGCTCATCCGCCAACTTTATGTCACTTATCTGACACATGCATTGATGTGCAAATTTATAGAATGGCAATTGAGTCCATGTCTTAATGAAATCCTAGGCATTTACCAATTGCTAACAGCTGTGGTAGAATGCAGAAACTAATTCGACACTCTGAATTGTGGTAATCTGTAGGAAAAAAGGAAAAAACAGAGAGACAAAGCTATAGAACTTTTCCTTATTATTCAAAACACAGTGATCGGTAGAAATAAATAGGAAAACTAGAGAGCAATTCTAGGGCTAATTTTTAGGACCATAAAATCAGAGTGTATCTACTTTCCTGATTTATGGTATCACAGCTAAGAATTCCTAAATTATCGACACTCCCCCTCAAGTTGGCGCAAAGATATCAATCATGCCCAACTTGCTAACTTGAAGTTCAAATGGCTGTCTCATCAAGCTCTTGGTGAAGACATCTGCAAGCTGCTTCACAGTGGGAACAAAAGGAGTACAAATTATCCCTTTGTCAAGCTTCTCTTTTACAAAATGTCTATCAATCTCAACGCGCTTTGTCCTGTCATGTAACACCGGATTATGAGCTATACTAATAGTTGATTTATGATCACAGTACAGCCTCATAGGGAGACTAAATGGCTGTTTAAGTTCTTCTAGAACCCGTTTTAACCAAAGTACTTCACACACTCCTTGAGCCATTGAACGGAATTCAACTTCTGCACTACTTCTAGCAACAACACTTTGCTTTTTGCTCCTCCAAGTAACTAGATTACCCCATATAAAAGTGCAGTATTCGGATGTTGATCTTCTGTCAGTGATTGAACGTGCCCAATCTGCATCGGTATAAACTTTAATTCCTCTTTGCTGATTTTTACCAAAAAACAGACCTTTCGTCGGAGTTGCTTTTAAATAACGAAGAATTCCAAACACAGCTTCAAAATGTTCCTCACAAGGAGAATGCATAAATTGACTTACCATACTTACAGCAAAAGCTATATCAAGTCAAGTATGAGACAAACAAATCAACTTCCCAACTAACCTTTGATATCTGCCAGCATCCACATGAACTCCTCCTTTCACTTCTCCAAGCTTCATATTTGCTTCAATTGGAATATCAGCTGGCTTACACCCACTCATACCAGTTTCTTTCAAGAGATCTAAGGTATACTTTCTTTGTGACACCACTATACCTTTTTTTTATCTCGCAATTTCCATTCCCAAAAAATATCTTAATTGCCCCAAATCCTTTATCTCAAACTCCTTAGCTAAACACTGCTTTAATCGGCTCATTTCTTCTGTGTCATCTCCTGTCAGAATTATATCATTTACATAAACGATTAAAACCGAGAGCTTGTCTTTGGTGGAGACTTTTGTAAAGAGAGTATGATCTGCCTGTCCTTGACTATAGCCCTGGCTCTTCACAAACTTTGTAAACCTTTCAAACCAGACTCTAGGTGACTGCTTAAGACCATATAATGATCTTTTAAGTCTACATACTTTGGATCCAAACTTCTCAATAAAACCCGGTGGAGGCTCCATGTAGACTTCCTCTTCAAGATCACCATTGAGGAAAGCATTCTTTACATCTAACTGATTTAGAGACCAGTCAAGATTTGTAGCAATTGACAAAAGAACACGAACAGTGTTTAGTTTAGCCACTGGAGAGAGAGTCTCAGAATAATCTATTCCATAAGTTTGTATATAGTCTTTTGCTACCAGTCGAGCCTTGTATCGTTCTAAAGACCCATCAAAGTTATATTTCACAGTGAATAACCATTTACAACCAACAGCAGCTTTTCCTTGTGGTAGATCAACTTTTTCCCAAGTAGCATTCTTCTCCAGAGCTCTCATCTCCTCAAAAATAGCCTCCCTCCATTCAGGAACCTTTAGAGCTTCCTGTACATTATTTGGAATAACCACACTAGAGACTTGTGAAATAAAGGCACGAAAGGAAGGGGTCACATTGGCATAAGAAATAAAGTTGGATAAAGGATGTTTAATACAAGACCTAACACCTTTTCTAAGAGCAATAGGAAGATCTTTTTGATTTGAGGAATTTAACTCAAAATTTAACACCTTTCCTACGAGCAATAGGAAGATCTTTTTGATTTGAGGAATTTAACTCAAAATTACCTGGACGATTCTTGTCAGAATTTTCATGATCCAATCTCTGGTCAGATTCTTGGTGATGCTGTAGGACAGTGTTCCTCTTCTTTTTTTGTTCTTGGTACTCCTTTGAATACACAAGACCTTTATACCGTTTCGTGCACATCTCTAACATTCCAGAATTTTGGTTATGTGATGGCATTAACGGAGGTTGTCTAGAATTTTCAACAGTTAATTCATTTGGATTCTCTTTCTCATTTTCTTTAGACAAAACATCATTATTAATACAATCAAATTCAATGTTTAAGTCAGAATCATTTAAGCACATATCATTTTCACTATTGTTTTTCTCCCCCTGAAAATGAAAATTGTGAGAGTATGATTGTCCTTCGAAGAAAGTGACATCCATAGAAACAAACATTTTTTTCAAAACTGGATCAAAGCATTTATAACATTTTTTATTTGTAGGATAGCCTACCAAAATGCATTTATGTGCCTTTGGATCGAATTTTGTTCTTCTAGAGTCATGGTTATGAACAAAAGCAATACGGCCAAAAATTTTTAATGGAATACTTGTTATTAACCTTGAAGCTGGAAAACATTCATTGAAAAGATTTATTAGTGTCTTAAACCCCAAAGTTCTTGTAGGCATTCTATTTATAAAAAATGTAGCTGTCAAAACAGTTTCTCCCCAAAGATACTTTGGAACTTTAGTTGTGAAGCTCAAGGCCCTAGCAACTTCAAGGAGATGCTTATTCTTTCTTTCAGCCACTCCATTTTGTTGTGGAGTATTGCTACAAGAACTTTGATGTATAATTCCTTTCTCATCAAAAAAACTCCCTAACACATGATTAAAAAACTCTTTATCATTATCACTCCGAAAATCTTAATTTGAGTCTGAAATTGTGTTTGTACCATGGTATAAAATTTTTTAAACACACTTTCAGCATCAGATTTATCTTTTAGCAGAAATACCCAAGTAACTCTAGTATGATCATCAATAAATGTAATAAACCAGCGTTTTCTAGAAAAGGTTGCCACTCTAGAAGGGCCCCATACATCACTGTGAATCATAGTAAATGGTTTTGATTTTGGTATGGTTGTGGCAGAAAAACAGCACGATGGTGTTTACCTAATTCACAAACTTCGCATCGAAAATTGAAAGCATTTTTATTCATGAATAATTTGGGTAATAACTGCTTTAAATATTGAAAACTTGGATGTCCTAACCAAAAATGCCATAACATAATCTCATTGTTACTGGAAATAGAAATAGAATTAAAACAAGTCTGCTAGTCTTGCCTTCCAAAGTTCGAACCATTATTAAAGAGGTAGAGGCCACCGTCTTGCCTAGCATCCCCAATCGTCTTCCCCGAGGTTAAATCCTGAAATTTACAATGAGAAGACCAAAAATTAATTTGACAGTTATGATCACGAGTTAATTTACTGACTGACAAGAGATTATAGGACAAATGAGGAACATGAAGGACATCTTTCAAAGTAAGAAGAGGAGAAATAATAATTTTTCTTTTCCTTGCAACAGTTGCAAAGGAACCATCTGCTATTTTGACCTTTTGATTTCCTGCACAAGGTGAATAAAAAGAAAAGAATTGCGAGGACCCAGTCATATGATCAATTGCTCTAGAATCTAATATCCAGGAGGTGTTTGAATTGATACACGTAAAGGCTGTGGTGAAAAAATTACCTGATTGGGCTAAAGAACAAGATGAACTAGAATTTCCTACGGATTGGGATTGAAACATCTTGTACAGGTGCTCCATTTGTTCCTTAGTAAAAAGAAGAGATTCTGAGGATGACTGCTGCTCTAGATTAGTGGTGCTAACTTGGAAAGCACGAGTATCTCCTGCTAGCCGAGCATCGTCACCTGATTTCTTCTTCCAATTTGCAGGTTTCCATGGAGTTTCCAACAACTTTCTTGTGTATGCCACGGTTTCCGACAATGATCACACCATGGCCTTTGTTTGCCTCATCGTCTATCTCCTTGTTGCTCATTACCACGAGCTACAAGGACTGAACCATTAAGATCAGTCTTTGGTTCCTCTACTCGCTTTAACATCACATGTCTCCGAGCTTCCTCACGACAAACCTCTGAAAAAAACTCTCTAATAGAGGGGAGAGGTTTTCGCCCCAAAACTCGTCCTCGAACCTCATCAAGGTCTGTATTTAGTCCTGCTAAAAATACGAACACTCGACTTTGCTCAACTTTGCCCAACTTTTTTCTTGTATCGAGCACTATCATTTGGACTCTCCCATACCTCAACTTCAAACATATCCAATTCCTGCCACAAAATCGTCATGTCATTAGAATATGCAGTTACATCTCTATCACCTTGTTGCGTCCGCCACATCCGAGTGTTAATTTCATATAATTGAGAATGATTCTCTAGGTCAGAGTATGTCTCTCTAACAGCCTCTCAAACATCACAAGCAGTTGGCAGAAACATGAACGGCTTTCCCAAAGTAGGTTTCATGGAATTAATAAGCCAAGCGGTAACCATTGAATTTTCTTATCGCCACTGTAGGAATTTTGGGTCATCAGCAGCTGGTGGTTGAATTTCTCCATTTAAATATCCGAGTTTGCCTTTGCCATCAATCACCAAACGCACAGACTGCGACCACTCTAAATAATTTTTACCATTTAACTTGTGAATGGTTATTTGTAAAGTGTTTTCACTAACAGACACAATTGGGTATGGCTGGGAAATCCCTTCAGAGGATGTCGAGGAAGCCGAATTAGGGCCAACCATGGCTACTTTGTAATTCATGGCCGAACCCTAAAGCTCTGATACCATGTAGGAAAAAAGGAAAAAACAGAGAGACAAAGCTATAGAACTTTTCCTTATTATTCAAAACACAGTGATCGGTAGAAATAAATAGGAAAACTAGAGAGCAATTCTAGGGCTAATTTTTAGGACCATAAAATCAGAGTGTATCTACTTCCTGATTTATGGTATTTTCCTATTTTATCCAAATAACAAGAAAATAGCTAAGAATCCCTAAATTATCAACAATTTGAATAACAAAACAAACAATTACTGCATACAGTACCTTTCTGGCAACATCTGCTCCAGATAGATCATCCCTTGGATCAGGTTCAGTATAACCTGCTTCTTTCGCCTCTGTCACTACCTCACTGAATGATCTTGCGCCTACAAAGCTGTTAAAAAGATAACTCAAAGTCCCACTGCAACAGCAAAACACACAGGTGAACGCTTGTCAGAAGACGCATGAGTCAACTTTAAGGAAAAATATTTCAGTACACAACGAACATATTGATATTTCATATTTTTTCTGCATGAGGGTCTTTTGCAATATGAGCCAATACATATGACCAACCTGAAAATGCCTTCAATGCGCAATATATGGTCCCCGGTTTCCAGCAGACCCCTTAAAGTGCTGATAATTGGAAGACCAGCTCCAACAGTTGCTTCATAGAAGTAATGTGTATAGGATTTCCGTTGAAGAGACCTTAGCTTTAAATACTAGATTTATGCAGAACTACATTAACAAATCTCCCAACGGAAGGATCAGAGTAAAAAAAAAATCAACAGTAAAATTGTCCCTTTCTAAATTAACTATTAGGTGAACCAGGATACAGTTCATCCGGCTGGGTAACACACAGACATCAAATCAACCATGCTCCAGCAGGAGATTGATATTAAAAAAGAAGCAAGTGCAGATGAATAAACATCAAGATGTAAATCTGTAGTGTAAATTTATTTTAAAAAATCTGGAATGTTGTACTTTTCCCCAAAAGAGTAACACTACCGAAGAGGCTTCTATATGACAATGATGATGGTGATGATGAATGATCATATCCCAAAGATGAAAGAATTTCGTTACCTGGTCCAGCAGTCCGGAATTTGCTTTTTAGTTTGGGGTGATTACATGAATTCCTCTCCGTTACCAATCATGGTAACAGCTGGCAACATTAGAGTCTGCTGTACAGTCTACCAAAACTGTATTAGGGATAAAATGATTTCCATGCACAAGTTGAGTAAATTTCTCCAGATCAGCCACTTCTCCTTTCTCCTTTAGAAGCTCTCACCATGTTGACAAGTCAATTCCCCTACAATGAATAACTAATGAGACAAAGGGTTGCAGTAAATTTGACTACATTCGAAAGTAATATTCTTATAATTAATGAAATAAGCATGCTCATTCATAAATTAAGAAGTCCCACTGTCCCAGCATATATTAAAAGGAGAAAAAAGGGTAGCTTCACAATATTTATTAAAACCACAGGAAAGGCAGGAAAAAATAATACAATTGAATAATGTCTTCAGTCAACAAGAAAAGCAAAATAATCTCTGATAGTGAAGCCCAAACAGACAGGTCCCAATAGCAAATCGTCATGATCTTCAGATTATACAACTCGAATATGCGCATTCATTTCCCAAAAACTCAACATAATATGTGAACCATGTGCCCCAAACATATAAAGTTGTTGGTGTCAACCTATGGAAAGCATGTGGGTAAAAATGGGCCTATGGAGTTCGGTTTATTGTACTTTCTACAAAAGCAGAACAATGAATTTCACTTCATTATAGTCTCCAGTGAACTGTTTTGAAGACATATTCTGTCTTCCTAGGAACTGGAAAAGTGTTATTTAAGGCTGAGTTCCTTCTTCCTTTGACTTCATATATTGTTTTTCTTTAATATGGTAATGACCTGAGCATAGGATGGTAATGACCTGAGCATAGGATGGTCTGCTGATCCCCTTTATTTTACATTCTATTCCTCTATTTCTGATATAATTGTTTCTTATTAAGAACAAAATAGTCATTACCGAGGTGTGAAACAAGGAATATAAGATAACATGTTATAGAACTTATGATCGCTTCATATTGATGTATACTGAACTCCGACAGAGCTCCCAACAGAAAAATAATCATATGAGCAAATTTTTGTTAGTCTGAATAATGGTTATGTTTATGCTCAGCTCAGCAGGAAGAGCAGAGTTACCACGTCTTTGATATACCCATCTGATGCAATGATATCAAAGAGCCATGAATACTCGAATAAAGCTTCTAACTTACGTATCACTCAAGACCATTGTCCTGGAGCCAGTGATTCCCATGACCCGCAAATCAATGTTAAAATCTTCCTTCAGGACCGCTGCCTGCCAGAGTAAAACAGAAATTTCAAAACTTGTTCAACTACCAACAACAAAGCACATTTTGCTTCAAAGTTTGAAAACCGTTTTCATATTTTTGTCTCCAGTTGCTATATTTCGAGAAAAGACACCAATATGGCAACCAGATTAATGAACCCCATGCTCGCTTAATGGCTCTCGCTTAATGGCTAGAGCATGCCTAGTCATGTCAATTAATTGTCCCTAATTTGACTAACAAATAGCAGATCTATTTTATTAATGTCCATAATAGATTTCTTTAGTATAACACAAATCAATAGTATTACCGCTGTTGATATTAGATTTCCAAGAATTTACAACTATTAACTGTATTCATATTGACCAAGACTAAGAACTCCATATATTCTCAAACTCCAGCATTGATTTATCCATAGATGTTATCATACAAACCAAATACGAAGGGAAACTGTCTAATACTGCACCTGATCCCTGAGCTGGTCAAGTAATGTGGCACCTATCAAACCAGGGCCAATAATCCCCATTGCTATAGTGGTTCTTGAAAGATAACACCTCGAGTGGACAGCCCTCAAAGCTCTAATGCAATCTTCACGCTTAAGTACTACAGTAATATTGTACTCGGAGCAAACTTGAGCTATTGCACGGATGTTGATATTAGCCTGCATTATTGATACTTCAAACACTTATCACACAGATAATTAGAAATTAAGATCAAAGCAGAAATAAGGGATTATCAAGAGATGATATTTTTACCTTGGCCAGAGCATTGAAAAGCGTGGCACTAACACCAGGAGTACTCGCCATTTTCTGGCCAACTGCTGCTAGAATGCTACAGTTTGGAACGATTGCCACCTAAGAAGATTTGTCTTGAGATAAAATAGAAGCAGAAAACTACATTTGCATTGAACTTGGCAAAATCAGAGCTTTAATGTAATTACAGGAAAAGGAAAATATGAAAACGCAGCTTCTACTACAGATCTCACAGCACAAAAAGCGAGCTAATAATTTGGACCATGATAAATCACAGAGACATGAAATGCATTAGCTCTCAATTATTGCAACAGACAGTAATTTTCCGATGATTTAATACTTCAAACTGTGTGGTACAGAAGTGAAAGCTTAATAATTATATTCAGCCAGAGTCTTGATATCTTTATCAAGTCTAGTCTAGTCTAGTCTATTCTTGTACAAAAAAAGGAATGATGATAAAAGGAAGTTAAAATAAAAGATTACTAAATTAGAACAAAAATATTGTGCATAATATTAAGCAAGAGACAACCAGATAAGCAATCGCAGGACAAAAGTCAGTATAAATTGTTTCAGTTTGAAAATTTGTAAGATTATCAAGTATAATCACATACCTGGGAATGACAAACATACCTGGGAAAGATGTCCAGCATTTAAAGCTTCACGAAATCTAGACTCCAGTGCCTCAGCAACAGCTTTTACTTCCTTCTCGGGCACAGCAAAGCACACAGAGTGCTCACTACTAGCCCACACCATAATCAGTCACTAAGCATCTGTGTTTATTAAAGAAGACTGTCCCTTGAACTTAAATCAGAGGACAAAATTACCTGGGAAATCATGATGACATTAGCTCCAACATCTTTCACTGCACCAAAAATCGCATTTGCAGTGCCGGGAACACCAGCCATTCCAGTACTACCAAATTAAAAATAAAAAGAAGCAATACAGGCAGATAAAATTGATTTAAAATCGAAAAAAAATTATAATCCAAAAAATAATAGAGCCGAAACTGGAACAGGCAGCTCACCCCTCAAGATTTACGAGAGCCAAATTGTCTATTGTTGCAAAACCTTTTACGGGAGAGTCTATTATTTGCTCATCTTCATTTTCATCAACAGGAGGCCAGCATATCATTGTTCCAGGTGCAGAAAGATTGAAAATGTTCCGTATCACAATTGGAATGTCATATCGCATTACTGGTATAATGGTTCGTGGGTGCAACACATTTGCTCCAAAATATGACTGCAAATACACATGAATATAGTGTAAGAAATGTAAGTCTGAATTCTGCACAGCTTTGGCAGGCATAAGAGTAGTGGTCAATTCACCATTTCCCAGGCTTCTTGATAAGACAGTGTCCTCAGTATCACAGCTTCACTAACTGCAGAAATTCGAGTTAGAACAATATCAAAGTTATGATCCATTAAAATCCCAAGCAAGCATCCTATTCATTGTACTGAATTTTCAATATACAAGAATATTGAGGATCTTCTGAAAATGAAGGTATACATATAATGCTCTATGCAAACCTTTTCTTGGGTCAGCACTGTAAACTCCATCCACATCTTTCCAAATTGTGACTTGATGCGCCCAGAGTAGAGCTCCCATTATGGCTGCAGAGAAGTCACTTCCATCCCTCTTCAAAGTTGTGGGAATACTATCCGGCGTGCTGGCTATCAAACCAGTTGCAATTATTGTATTTGATGGACTCTGAGAAAACCATTTCTCAAGTCTTTTTTCAGATTCTGAGAAATCAGGATCAACTTGGTTAGGGCTAGTTGGATTTACAATAAGGACTTCCCTTGTATCCATCCATTTGCAATCAATGCCATTCTGCACGAGAAAAAATAAGTTCAAATAGCTTCTAAAAGTTATAGCAACTTCCAAAAGCTAAAATCAAGAGATATTTCTAATAACAACGTGCATATAACTGCTGGACCTTTCTGACAACAGCTGCTAACATCTGAGCAGACCACAACTCTCCATGTCCGACAACAAAATCTGTAAAAGATTCTGTGGCATGGCCAGCTGCAAAAATAATAAAATGATTAAAAGCGGTTTCCAACAAATTGTTAAATAATAGATTAGATTCCCATGACCAGTTTGCCTCAAAAAGAAAAAGGTTGATGACAGAATATGCCACGGAAATCCCATCCCACCAAACAAGAAAATCAATTCAATGTATCAAATATATACGAATAAACAATTAGTAAACACAGTCCACATTTGACAAGAAATTATATGTAGACCTTATGAACTCATATGACAACTCAGAGATAAAAACATAATTCCTCACCTAAAAGTAGAGCAAATCGGATATAAAGGATAACTTGTAACCAACATCCAAGTAGATATTCAACTGATATGAATGATATACAAAACTTGGAACGTGAATGCATGACTTGTATAGCTCAGAATAGAAACTTAAATATCAAACTGTTAAAGCTATATGCAATTGTTTTGTAAAGAAAAATATTAACAAGTAAGAAACTCAATTTGTAAAGAGGGACTTAGATGAAGCTACAAACTCATGATAAATTGCAAGCAAGCAGTATTTTTATCACTCATTGTAAAGATAGATCCACACAAATGGAAAGAGAATTTTCTCCACCAAAAAGTCCCATGAATATGCAAAATGCGAGCACTCTGTTACCGATGTATATAGCACGGAGCATTGCTTTGAGGTTGTTTATGTCATGGTGCAACCGAGACAAAAACCCAGTAAGTTCATCTCCATCAAGTAGATCATGTGCTGTTAATTGATGCTTTTCAAAAACAGCATCCAGGGCAGATAAGTAGGAATCATTTCGCGACTGAGCCTTGCAGATGAGGTCATACATCATATCTGTCACTTTTGACATGGCTGACACAACTATCAACTTCCTTTCTGTATCATCATTAACTATTATCTCACCAACATTTTTTATTCTTTGGGAGGTTCCAACACATGTGCCACCAAACTTATGAACTGACCACATTTGTCCTTTGGGAATCTGAGCTTCTTCCGTTAATTTGTCCACTGAAATATCTGTAAACATATAAGAAAAAAAAATTAAGATGGAATCAACTGAACAAACATTTGTCAATTAGAAGATGGTAACAATTTTAATAGATTTCGAAAATAAATAAAGCAGCTAATGGACCTGTAACTAAAGCCAATATGTGCTTATTCAATGACTCCCCTTTTCGCCTCCGAGAGACATAACTCAATCTGAACCACGAAACACTAATATTAAGTAAAAGAAAGTATTGAACTTAAAATCATCAAGAAATGTTAAGAAAGCTATATCATACACGAACTCCAGGTTGCAGCTTTTAAAGCCTTACATGGAAGGAGCTCAGCTGTCAATCGCCTTAGGAAACCAATCGAAATGTAAACATAAAAATAAAAACAGTCTAGAAAAGGCACTAGCGAACAAAAGTGCTTCCTGTGAAAGCACATCAAATTCCTTTGCAACTTGTAAAGCACTTCTCAAAAAAATTAAACATAAAAGTGCTTTTGTTTTGATTCCTGAAGGCAGTTTTATCCATTTCAACTGAAAATAGCAAGAAAGACACAAAAGCACTTTACCGGAAGCACTTTCAAACACACAACAAATGGCAAAATAACAGAATCTCAAATTTCCAAATTTTTTTTTCATTTTAAATGAAGCATAAGAAAGAGAACTAGACAAGTCACATTGACATACACAAACACACACGTTGGATCGTCATTTCAAAACCAACTCCAAGACCTCGAATCAATTCAAAGAACTATCACAAAGCACCAAAACGCATCATTTTTTGTGACATGCTCACATCAATTATAACTAGACAACAATCGTAAAGCAAAAGTTGATTATCAAAACGCATCGTTTCGAAGCAGTGCGGAGCAAATGAACAAAACAAAAAGCACCTGGAAATGAAAGGAAGAGGAGAGAAAGAGCGGCAATGAAAGATCTTCTTATTGTTTTGGTTGTTGTTGAGCTTTGATTGGTAAGCCAATGCGGCTGGAGAGTGAATCATACGCGAGGAGGAGACACTCGAAGAGAACGCCATTGATTTGTTTCTCTCTCTCTCTCTCTCTTTTCCCCCCCGTTCTCTTTCTTTATCAATGAACTAATAATTTGGCGTCTTTGGTTGCTGGAACTGATGAGAATGAAAGTGAGTCACTTGCTGTACTGCACAGATGATGAATTGAAATTAAACGGAGGAGGGAGGCATCCGATGTCTGTCAGTCTAAGAGTATCTTTGAGTATCACCAATAGTAGGATGACACGTAGTCCAGGAAATGTTTAAGTTCGGCTCGTCACAGGTCACGTGTGTTAACAAGTACAATAATTACTTTCGGATCCCTATTTGTTTACTTATTCTCTACAAAGTATATTTATTTTTTATTTGTAATAAATAGGCCCCTTTCTAAGAACCCTAATGAACCGATCAAATTACCCATAGGCTTTTTTTGGAATTCCTGGTGTCATGCCTTTTAAACTGTAGTTATTAAAAAAAAATAAAAACTCTAATCTTAAATAAAAATTGATAATATTTGAAAGTATGATCATTAAATAATTATTTTGTGAAAAAATAATAATATAGTATAAGTTTTTTACCAAATAATTGTTGCATAAAATAATCTGAACTTGCAAATCCAAATCACAATAACAAAATGTTTATTAATATTTAAGAATGGTAATTTAAAAGCCACTGTTGGTATACAAAAATTCTAAATGAAGCCTTATATAAGTAACATAATTATGTAATAATTTGTTAATACATAAGAAATGTTGAATTATAAGGATGGTGATATTTCCATCCCACCATTTTTTTAAACTCACTCGGCTCACAAAAAATAATTATAATAAGTTCACATTACCTTTTATAAAAAATAAATAACAAAGAAGTTTAGAAATTTAATCAAATAAAATCAGTACTTAAACTATTAGATACAAGAGCTTACGTTCTTGGGGTAATTTGATTATTTTATATTATTAGGATAAAATAGTCAAATAAAATTGATCATAAAGCAACTTTAATAGTAAAAAATATCTAAGTAAAAAGCTTATAAGAAAGATTTAATTGATTAATTATCAAATTTTTTTGTTAATTTTTATATTTAAAAAACAGTGTGAACTTATTATAATTATTTTTTAAAAGTAGAATGAATTTACAACAATCATGGGATGAAAATATTCTTGTCTGAATTATAAAATGATTCTAGATAATACTATTAATTAGTCCTTATGAACTTAATGATTAAACTTTGTGGGTGTGGAATTTATATTGCATTGTAATTAGACATCATCAGAGTGTGTATAATTAGATTTGCTATAGAGAATAAACTATGATTTTCTTTTTTCTTTTTCTTTTTTGGAAAAGGGACTACGGTAAATTTAGAAGGTTAGCATTTCAGGGAAAAAAAAAAGCAAATTAAAAACAAAGAGGTACAAGTAAACAAAAATAAGAAATTTGTGACAAGAGATTTAATATTTTAGATTTATAAAACCCCAATTTAATACCATTTTACTTAACAAGAACCAAAGAAAGCTCACCCACCATAATTGGCTTGTCACTACCACGAAGGGGCTTTTTGTCATCTTATGAAATTAGTAGTCTGTGTAGGTCCCGCGCAAAAGACAAGAACGCAATCGAAAGGATCAAGCTGGGGATTGTGTCACATGTCCATTTATCACCATTAAAAAAAAAAAAAACCAGCATGCTTTTACAAAATGCTTCACGCATCCTATAATTGAAAAATGAGGATCCGCACTCATTTTGCACTATACGAAAAAAACAAAATCAAATTTGTATCATTATATTTTTTTTGCTCTCTTTTTTTTTTTTTTTTTAAGGGTCCCAAGCAACAAGTGACAACAGCAATCTAAGGGATAGCAATATCATTGTGATAATAAATGCGTGGAGTCCACCCATTATTATTATTATTATTATTATTATTATTATTATTATTATTATTATTATTATTATTATTTTGTTGATTATTGATGTGTAATGTATTAGTTAGTGAGAAAATAAAAATTTTGGCTTTCGGTGAGGAAAATTAAGACCGTATGATAACTTAAATACATGAACATAGTTGTTATTTGTTAAGAAGATGGTAAATACAAATATTCCACCAAAAAAAACAAAAGAGGTAAGGACAAAGAAATATAGTAAAACAGAAGAATAGAAACTCAGTTCTTGTTTTTGCATGTTGAAATGTAGAGATAAATATGAGAAAAGGGGAATTCAAAATTTAAAGTTTTACTATACTAAAAAAATAAAATTAACTCCATAAACCCATTTTAATATTTAAAATACCCTTGGTAAGTTAAATTATATAAAAAAATTATTTAATACTTGTATAATTAAAGAAAACAATTTTCCATTTGTATATTCATTTATCTTGATGCTGTTTCTCGCAAATTTATTGCTGACGATGTTACAAAATTTTAGCTTTTGGCATTACATTTTTTTTTTCCTTGGTATATTTAGGCTTGGGGACAACCATATAGAGAAATTTCTTAATGATGCTGTATCAGTTTTTATAGTGTTGATAATGGGTCTAGACCCTTCGATTTAAATTTTTAGTCGCTATCATTGACTTTATTTTGGTGGATATATAATTAGTTAATTAATAATCAACAAGTAACCTTTAAAATTAAGTTGATGAATTTGAATTAAATAAAGAGACTTAATATAAGTTTTATTTAATTATTTTACCTTTGTGACATAAAATGAACCAATTGCCCCAAAAAAATATGTGTTCTTATATCCAATACTTTTGTAACTTATAATCTAACTTTTTAAACGGATTCTAATAATTTTTAATATTTTACATGTAAATAACATAAATTTGACAGTCTAATAATTTACATGGGTATTGTCTCATAAAGAGATTATATTATTTAATTAAAGGTTAATAATCATACTAGGCAAGTAGAATTGATGATTAAAAACAATCAATTTTGTATAAAATAAAAAAAATATATTGAAATTAAAGTCAGTTTTTGGTATTTTTACCTTTAAAGGAAAAATAGCTATTTTAGGCTAAAACAATCTTAGTAGTTAAATCTAATAAAAAAAACTAAAACAATCTTAGTAGTTAAATATAATAAAAAAAACTAAAACAATCTTAGTAGTTAAATATAATAAAAAAAATTAAGATATTACAAAAAACTAAATTAGAATAAATTTAATTGATTAATTGTTCAGAATTCTTCTTTATTTAAAATTTTTAAAAATAATATGAGCTTTATATAATTATTTTCTTAAAGTGGGGTGGATTTACAAAATTTATGGGGTGGAAATATCACCACCCCTTTTATTTATTCTACTTTAGCTTGTAAATAATCTTCTAACCGATTTGTTAACTAATTACAGTATTTTTAAAATTTTATATCTTTTTATTCATACAAATATTTTACACCATTCATTAAAATCCAAGTATTTACATTTGTTACATTATTAATGTCGTAAAAGAATAACGGGAACATAGAATGATCCACAGTTTTTGCTTGCTCTTTCATTACGAGATCGACCTTAGAACTTAAGAAAAGAATTGAAAACCCATACAAAGAAAAGGAACTAAGCTAGCAAACCATGGTTCATATATATGTATGTGTGTATATATATATAGGAAGATTAATTAATTTACAGAAAAGTACATATAGCGGCTGCATGGATGGGATGGATGATGGCTAGCTTCAAGAGTATTTCAGTCTTTTGCTGGGGTGCTGTGGTTCCTCTTCTTTTTCGCACTTGAAAATTTCGCTTGCGTCTTCCGTTGAATCTGGGGCGTAGAATAAATGAATCCCACATTTCTTCACCGGGTAACATTCCAGACATTCAGAAGCATCATCATACATCTTGTAATAGAATTGGCCCGCCTCAAGAACGCAAGTATATTCCCGAAAAGCAATTAAATCTTGATCGCCAAAGAAATAGTACCCCATAAGTAAGTGACCTCATCTGACTCTAAATTTCTTACTACCGCTACATATCTCAGTTACTGAGACTAATTATGATTATGAGGTTAATTAATATTTTCAAAGTAGATTTTGCAGCAAAATCTACTTTAACATTTATTGTTTAACATGAATTTATATGATTAATGTATTTAGGTCCAACTACATAATATGAAATCATTAATTTGTTGAAATTCTGAATATTTAAAATTATTAATTTTTTAAAAAAATTAAATGGGATCGGGTCACTGTTTTAATCCCCACTTAATTTTGGGAATTTTCGAAGGTATACCCGAACTATCCCCAATTATAATTTTTCGGGTCTGGGGGCGGGTTTGGGGATTGCTTCCAAATCGGGTGCGGGTTCGGGGATCATGATCCCTGACCCGAAGCCACCCCATTGCCATGACTCAGTATGACCTGCGGATTGCAATCTTCCGATTTGACTTTGATTTCACAGACCAATTCACATAGCCCTAATTTTTTCACGTCATGATGGTATGGAAATGACACAATAACGCTCAAAGCAAAGCCAATTATTTTACTATAGGTATGTTTGGGAGTATCTTTTAAGGCGAGAGTTAGGAAAAAAATTTTACTAAGATGTCAAAGCTCAGCTACAAGTGTTACTAAACACTTTAGTAGCTAGGCTTCTACCTCATCATACTCTCAAACGAACTATATTACTGAACCAATTATTTGTAGGTGGCGACGATATCTTCAAGGTTATCAAAGATCCAACACTTTGAAACCTAAACCACTTTGGAATTTCATTACCTGGTAAATAGGCGTAACCTCTACGTTCTAGGTAAGATATCTTTACGTTCCACAAAAATCATTATTTTAGGGAAAAAAATATTTGCTAACTAAAAACTTAAAAGAAGAGAAATTATCCCCAATCCTCTCAAGAACATCGAAAGTATAAGTAACCACCACAAGTTTCTGGTAATATCTTTGTACAATCTCAAGTGTTACTACCACACATCATAGTAAATAATATACTTAAATGAACTCATCCAAATATCACCAAACATCTCCAAAGTATTGAAATAATATATGATAGCTAATGCTAACATACATTAAACATCAGTAATCATCAAATTATAATATAATTATAGAACTCAAAATAAGGTGATCAAAATGCCCTAATAATATCATCTACATCTCCTATCATATGGCCAAAACTTAAAATAATTGCAGTCGCTCGGTCGACTAGTGTACCTACAACCTCATGTGAGGAAGAAAAGTACTGTAAAGTGGAGAAAATATAAAACTCATTGAGTGGATAATAAGTTTTGAAAGTAAATTTATTTAGAATAATTATATTATTGAATATACAATTTCATCAGGCCATATGTAAAAACATAAGTAAAATGTTTAATCTTTACAACAAGTAAGTAGCATTAAAAAGGAATACATGACACTGCACTTAATAATTTTGGAAATCATATCAAAAGATAATATAATTAAATACATGATTCTAAACTTGTCATTAAACAAATACCCAGAGGAATAACCTTATCATACCCGAACCTTCTACAGGCGGTGCAATAATGTACCGAAAGTGTACTATCATGCTCGGAGCTACAACGGGTAGACCAATCATATGCCATCTTATATGTCTCATTATATCTCATCATACTGCATGCATAAAATAGTCCCAAGAGATCATAAGCATCCAAGCATATGGCCCAAATCCTAGTGTATGCTCATATGAAGGGCCTCTATCTCAACTGTATCTCTGTAACTGAATCTATATACTTATCTTTGTATCTAAAGTGAAAGGGTACTGTCTAATATTTTTGAAAAATAAACTTTTATGTACATATATATAAACATTTTCAACATACTTTAAATTTATATTCCTTTTCAGTAAAATACTCTCACGCATTAATTTATAATCAAAATAGGTAAGAAAAATTGGAAAACCAATCAACATACACATTTAATAAACATATCAACATGTAAATAAAATTTCTATTTCTAGAAAAACTTAAATCGGACATTGTAAAAATACTTTATTTACTCAAATTAATATCATAATAAAAATATAAAAGACAAGTTTAGTATATTCCACTCACAATGATGATGATCAAGCTCGACTATCGTCGATGTTAGCAAGTTGACTCACGTTCGCAGCTCCTCCTAAATTAAGAAAATGACATAATCACTTTCAAAAAATGTGAAATACAACTAACTTTACGAGATATAGCTCGCAATTAATATTTACACCATAACATACAACTCCTGAAACCATACTTGTAAGTTAAAAATTACTATAACACCCTCAAAGCCATAAATTATAACTTATGCTCAAAATTCCATACTCCCCGTCAATAATTAAATTTCCATATCTTATAGTACTAATAAATCATCCACATTATCAACAATCTCATTACCAACCATAAAGTACCTAAACATAATATAAAACTATAAGCTAATTAGATACTAAATGGAAAAATTGTAAGGGCTACATGTCTCCGGCTCTACAATGCCTTGTTGGTGCTCTTGTGCACAAAAAATAATGCACCTAAAATAAACCACCAATTACAAAAATTAGCTTGAGACTAACTTTGCCCATTTGTTAGAAACCCTAATTATAAATTTAGTATACTAATCTTTAAATTAACTTCATTCCCATGAAATCCAACTTCAAATAAAGATAAAATGATAGAAATCTTACTCCGTTTGGTGAGAAAACTAACTTGAAAGCTTGAATCACCTTCTACTCACTCAATTCTTCTCTCTACACTTCCTACATTTAAATTCCTCTCTAATGGGTGTTTCCAGATGAATTTAGGGATGGAAATACTCTAGAATAGTTCCCCAAACTCAATTTTTGTTAAAATTCCCAAGACTTGAATATTTTCCCATTTACTTCCTCTCTTCCTCGTGTGTCTTGCAAAAAAATGGAATGGTAACTGATTC
Source organism: Citrus mangshanensis (assembly GCA_030449895.1). Classification (NCBI taxonomy): domain Eukaryota; kingdom Viridiplantae; phylum Streptophyta; class Magnoliopsida; order Sapindales; family Rutaceae; genus Citrus; species Citrus mangshanensis. Next base: position 910,856 of record JASUUJ010000242.1, read on the forward strand.
CATTTTTTTTTTAAAATTTGCTTTCTATATAGAGCTGATTATTTATTTGCGTTATTATTAGTTCAAGCCCGACACCAATTAACCTATATATTTATAAGTTATGATCAAATTAACTAATACAAATATAAATTAAGGTGTTACAGTCCACCCATTACTTTCATTTTTGTTGTTAATTATTAATATGTACCATATTAGTTAGTGAGGGAATTAGAAATTTGGTTTCGGTGACGATAATTAAGATGTAAAGAATCGTTTAAGTTCAATTATAGTGAACTTAGTCATATTTAAACTTGAAATATAAGAGAATATTTTTTTATCTCAGCAATAAAGATCAATGACAAATTTTTACCTAATTAATTTTATCTAAATAAAGACCGTACAATAACTGAAATACACAAAAGTAGTTGTTATTTCTTAACAAGATGGTAAATACAGATATTAAAAAAAGTACAAAGAAATATATATAGTAAAATACAAGAGTAGAAACTTAGGTCTTGTTTTTTTTTTTTGCAAGTAGAAATGTAGAGATAAATATGAGAAAAGAGCATTTAAAATTTAAAAATTTTACTCCATAAACCTATTTTAATACCTAAAATAATCTTAATATATAAATTAAATTATAAAAAAATTATTTAATACATGTATAATTTAACTAAAACAAATTTCCATTTCTATATTCATTTACATTGATGTTGCTTCTCGCAAATTTATTGCTGAGGATTTTTAGCTTTTAGCATTGAATATTTGTGCCCTAGTATACATAATTAGGCTGGGGGCAACCATTTTTTTAGGAGTTGGACTATTGGCACCCCTTCATTGATCTTATAAAACCCATGTGATATTATAATTACATTTAAGGACAAATATAAATATAATTAATCTCATTTATATTTTCTCTCTCTTCAATTTCATTTTGCTTGCACAATAGAAATTTTTGTAATCGTTAAAATAATCTGAATTTAAGAAGCAATCTATAATTTTTTTAATCATTAAAATAATCTAAATTTAAAAATCAATTTTTTAAGCCAAAATAATACTCTTGTAATATATGTAGCAACAAAATTAGGATACAACATTGTGAGAAAATAAATTAAATAAAAATTTTATCTCATTACGAATAATTTTTTAAGGATTCTCAAATTAATTGTTGCATCCAAAATTTATATGTACGATAAAATTGTATTGGACCCATAAAATATTCAATATTTTATAAAATTTTTCTTACTTTTCTTTTAGATATTTTTTTAAAAATTAAATAATAAAGAAAGTTTGAAGAAAGGAATGCAATTATTAAGACTGAAAAAGTGAGAAAATTATTAGAAATTACAAGATTTATAAATGAAAATAATGTTTATTTAGAAAAAAGGTACTTTTCGCATTAAATGGAATATAATTAAAAAAGAGGTTTTAAAAGTATCTTGAAGAGATACTAATAGTCCGACTCTTTTTGTAGGCAGGTAGATATAGGTGGATGTTACCATATGCACTGGTGGCTCAACTCATGATGTACAGGCTCAAGCCCCCCATGTTGAAAATAAATTCTCAAAATTAAGGAAAAAAATTACTTAAGTTTTTAATTAGTCTCTGTGAAATTTGTTAAAATAATTCCATTGAATCTCTAAAAATAACCCCATAAATTTATAAATCCATAAAATTTAAACCTTAAAAATTATAAAAGTCCACATTTTAATTAAAAAAAATAGAAGTCCACAATAAACCATATTAAGTGGTTTTACTATTATTTAATTTAGCCCCAGTTGAATCTATTAAAACAACCTCCATGAACTCATAAATCCATAAAATTTCAATTTTTACATCTAGTTGTTATATAGTTTAGCCATGATAAATCATTTTTTTTGGGTCTGCCACCACTGATTCATTATCTTGGAGAATATGAAGTGTGTGTTTTTTGCTTGCTCTTTCATTACTCGGCCTTATTATTTAGGTTAGTAATTAATTGTCTTTAGAAACTGTAGAAAAGAATCGAAAACGCATACAAAGAAAAAGAAACCAAGCCAGCAAAACAAGCCATATATAGGAAGATTAATTAATTTACAGAAACGTACCAGCTGCATGCGATGGATGACGGTTCAAGATTATTTCAGTCATCTGTTGGGGTTGTAGCTCCTCTTCTTCTTCATTATTGAAACTTCCGCTTGGGTCTTCCGTTGAATCTGGGGCATACAATAAATGGATCCCACATCTTTTGAGCCCGCAACATTCCAAACGTTCAGAGTCATCATGATCTTTCTTAAAATAGAATTGGACTGCCTCAATAACGCAATCCCGAAAACCATTCAAATCATCATTACCAAACAAATAGTACCCCAAAATTAAGTGATCTGACTCTACATAACAATACAGCTCCAGATATATCTGTATCACATGCGGATCACAATCTTTGGGTTTGACTTTGATGTCACAAAACAATTCAAACACATCATCATAATGGTCTTGAAATGATACAATAGCGCCAAAAGCAAAACCGATTACATTTTTATTATTGAACCAACCTGCTGGTGGCGTCTTCAATTTTATCAAAGATCCCATACTTTGAAAGCTAAACCACTTTGGAATTTCATTCCCAGGTAAAATGGCAAAACCTTCAAATTCCGGATAAGATATCTGTACCACACAAATCATTATTTGAAAAGAAAAATTTTGGTAACTAAAAGTTTAAAAGAAAAAAAAAAAAGAAAAAATATATAACATTGTATAATTAAATTGAGATGACAGAGTTAAAGACACACCTTTTCCTGTGCATGCATGTGTTCCCAACGTGCAGTTGCCACATGCTGAATGTTTTGCAGAGCATCTTCAAGAATTCCTCCAACAACATTCCGATCCAAGTTATAATTACCGTTCAGATCAAAACGCGGTGGACAAGATTCATAACTTTTTGGGAATAAACCTGATAATGATTCCAGTGCCGTGCAATGATGTGCATACAACTTATGTAGACAGCATGGAAGCTTTGGTAAGGATTGAAGCTTCCCACAATAACTTAAGTAGAGACATGACAACTTAGAAAGTTGTATGATGCTCTTTGGTATCCTCTCAAAATTGTTCTTCGATAGATACAAATATTCTAGAGAGGATAGCTGACCAATATTTTCAGGTAACTTTGTGATGCAGCAATCAGATAGATCTAGATACGTTAGATTGTACAAGCCATCTAAAGATATTGTGATCGGCAATGATAAACCCATCTGTTTATGACCCTTGCTCCTACTGAAATTTATATCACGAACATTGTTCAAACGTACAATGGATGAGGGTACTTCTCTTATAGCTGTTGCTATAGCAGACAAAAACTCCAAAGCTTCTAAATTTCCAAGTTCCTGAGGCAATCTTTGAAGATTTGAGCACCCATTGAGATACAGACTCCGAAGAGATTTCAACTTACATAGGCTGCTAGGGAGACTCTTAAGCCTTTTACAATTTTGAAGGTCCAAGTCCAAAAGCCCAGAGAGACTCCCAATGGACGAGGGCAGTTTTTCAATTGCTGTTCCATTTAAACGTACCTCTTCCACATTAACAGCTGATGAGATCTCTACAGGAAGCCTCTTCAATTTTGAGCAACCAATTAGATTGAGGCAAACTAGCTTATTTAGACACGGAATCAACGAGGGGTTTGGGGTTTTGGTAAAAGAATTCGAGGCAGCAATGACCATCCGGTTGAACTTACCATGATGCTGTTCGGACAGACAAGAAGCAACGATGACAAATCATTCAACAATCAAATGTTATCAATAAGGCATTGAATAAAATATAAGATATACCTGGACACAGTCCCAAAGTTGTTCAATATTGCTATGAGGGATTTCAAGAAAAAGAAGCTTGTCTGGATTAATATTTGACGGCAATGATGTTAATGGATAACCATGCCAGTGCAAATACCTCACTTCAGCAAATATAGAACCTTGGAAATTAGACACCTTACATTTGTTCTCTCCCTTAGAGATTGAACTATAGAATTTCAAAAATCTTAATTTACGCATCTTCGTGAATGTGTTAGAATTTAGACAAATGTGTCTCACCTTAGACATATCCAAGTATATGCCCTCCATTTTTTCAGTTCCCTAATAATCAATAAAAGACATAAATTAAAATCAAATCTATAAATTTAAGTTGATTCTTATCATTAGGCAGTAAATGTAACCCTACGTACAGGGAATAATAATAATAATAATAATATAAATGTGTGACTGCAAACTTGTACATACAAATTGACATTGCAATTTTTTCATTTTTTCCTTTTATTAGCATCACTCTTCTATTGGGCTTATAACCCATCTATTTATGTATAATTATCAGCAAAGATTACACATCCAATAGCATTCCAAAATAATATAATATAATATATATGTCTCAAATAAAATACTTACTGTATTAGATGTCAAAACTTCGATAATATCCTCATGATGCCACAATCGACTGCGTTCTCCTGGATTATTTACAGATTCTTGCCGGACAATTTCTCTACCCATTTCTTGCAGCAAATCATGCACTGTTATGCTATTGCCATGTATGATAATAAGAGACTTATCAACAAGATCACTTATTCCTATTTGTGCAGCGAAACCACAAGCATCAAGGAACTTTATCACAAATTCTTTATCTTCACCTTTAAAGAAACAGGCAATGTCCAGAAAAATATTTTTCTGTTCATCGTCCAAACCGTCGAAACTAATTTTTAGCACCTTTTGGATTTCCATATTAAGAATTCTTTTCAATTCGTTTATTGCATTTTCCCAAACTTCCTTTCCTTTTCCATATAAAAAGCAACCTAAAATTTCAAGTGCTAAAGGAACACCTTGAGCATAGTTAATTATCTTTTCTGACAGCTCCTGATAACCTACTTCACTAGGAAGGTTTTCTTTGAAGGCATGTCGACTAAAAAGCTCAAGGGCATGACCGCATTCTAATGCCTTCATCTCATAAATGTCTTTCTCTTTCACTCCCCCATTTTTAAGAACCTTTTGATCTCTTGTGGTAATTATGATTCGACTCTCAGGCATAAACCAATCAAGACTTCTGATTAAGAATTTTATTTGTCTGAAACAAGTCACATCATCAAGAACAATCAGAGCCTTCCTGCGGCTGAGCCTTGTAAAGTTGAACTCAATATAAGGAATCGCATTTTCATCCCTCAATACTTCTGAAAGAAGTTTTTGTTGCAACCTAGCTAATCCTCCTGGGCTTTGTGATTCTTCTCTAACATTCTGAAGGAAGCAAGAACCTTCAAAATTTCTAGAGATTTTGTTGAAAACCGCCCTAGCAATTGTTGTCTTGCCTATACCACCCATGCCCCAAATCCCTACTAGAGGTGCAGCAGCTAATAGAGATTCCATTTCACCAACTTTTGATTCTACTCCAACCAGATGGTTTTTGTTATTACATGAAAGTACTTCAGGCAGATGGTTGTTTTTATTACATGAAAGTTCTTTAGGCAATTTCTCCAAAATGTCATTAACAACTTTCTTTATAAGTTCAGATTCATTCCTAGCAAATACAAAACATAGTATTAAGCTTTAAAAAAAAAACAAAAACAGAGTGTCTTTAGTTAGTTCCGGTTTTTGATTTGATGCTTAATTGTTTGCTATTAAAGTAGTTACATAAGACTAGAACTTGAGTTGAAAAAAAGAAAAAAAGTGTAACATAAGATGTAACCTAGTAATCTTCATCAATTGATTTAATATTTAATATTAGAATGTTTCATATCTAATAATAAAAAAATTATATAATTGGCGATAAATTGACTGCTACCTGAATACATGAGAATCAAAGCCAGAGAGATTGGCTGCTTCCGTCAAAGCACTCCTCCATCGTTGCATCTTCTCTGGAAATCTTTCTTCAAGCTCTAAAAATGAATCCCCAAAAATCCCAATTTGCTTTCTCACATGTAATGGATCAACGCGGTAGAAGACAGGGATCACAATCTGTCCATAATTGTGCTTGCATTCGAGGATCTTTAGAAGTTCACCGAGACACCATCCTGAAGAAGCATATCTTTCTGAGAAAATGATAATTGAAATGCTTGATGATGCAATTGTATCAAGAAGAGACTCTGAAATATCATCTCCTCTGATAAGTTGGTCGTCAATGAAAGTTTCAATACTTTTTTGGCACAAGGCAGAATGAAGATGGCTAGTAAAGCTGTCACGGGTGTCCGCTCTACTAAAACTAAGAAAAACATCGTACTTATTGTTTCGAGGATTCATCAAACTCAAACTGCTGTATGGATGGGAAGGAGAAGAAGAAGAAGAAGAAGCCATTAGAGAAACAGTTCAATTGATTAGAGAGATTTTCATCAGAAAATTTCGGATGTTATATGAATTGAATGTCACTGCAGGTGCAGGGCTTATACTGATGCTCTGGCTACTTCATCCCTTCCATGGAACCTTACACAATAGTTGATGACAGCTAAGAAAAGATACTTCAATTTTTGTCAAAAGTTGTGTCGTGTGTGTGTATGTGAAAAAAGAAAAAGAAAAGAAGATAAATGAAAATTAATAAACGTGTAAAAGTTTTTCTTTTTTAATATAAAATGTAAAAGATTAATTTCAAGGTAAATGATTGGCCGATTGCTTTGACTACTTTTTTTTTAACCTTCCGTGAAGTGAAGTTTTAAGCTAAGCAATCTTCTTTCCCCTTATTCATGTCCATCCAATAATCGCATGCGAACTGCCTTCAATTGGGATGGCAACGGAATGAGACGAGCAAGGATTTGACGATCTTGATTATGTTTCAATCGACAATTGAGTTGTGTCTCAAATCATGTTTCGAGCAGTAAATGCGGATAAAAATATGCCGTGATTTTGTCTCGATCAAAATCTCAAAATTTGATCGGATTCCAGAATTATCATGAATAACATAATTTTTTTGTAACTATGAATTAGTACAAATTTGAGTTCCAAATCCTAATCTAAATAGTAAATCAAGATAAAATTTTATACCGAATCCCATTTAAAATGGACTTAAATTCTAAATTCAGACCAAGATTCGAGAAATTCTGCCAACCATCCCTTCAATGGTCGTTGAGTAGCTTGAGTTACACTCTCAAGTTGATATTTTAAATATGAGATTAGAGTTTCCTTTTTTTTTTTTCCTAATTGCTTGGAAAAAAATTCAAGTGTGCACATAAATATCAAAAGTTATCTTAATACCATACATGACGTACTAACGTAATTATTTACTATTAAAAATTTGTAAGATCAACATTATATATAAAAGTAATTTTTCAACTTTTTTTTAACATTATGAATCTGTATGCCACATGAATACCTTTTGATACTTGTGATATCTAATTGAATTTTTATCAAAAAAGTTGTATAGTTTTTCATTTTCATTCAAACATTAAATTTTATTAAAAAAAAAAACACTAACGAAAACTTTCTTCAAACCTTCTACGGTGGTTCGAGACAGTTTCTTGTTATTTATGGAGTATCGAAAAAACACGGTTATGAGTTCTTTGAGATGTGAAATGTAGAAGTGTTTATTGTAAACTTCAATTGATTGACACCACCGGGAAATGGGACATACACTTTCGTTAGGGGGTGGGTGTTTGATTCGGGTTAATTAAACGGATTACATCTTTTAACTCGAACTGAATTACGAAATCGATCTAATTAAATGCACGCCTAAAAAAAACAAAATGAGCACAATGCACAATAGTGACCCTGTGACACCCTACTCTGCATGTGCGTACTTTTTGTGTAAAGAAACAAAGCATTAGCATTAGGTTTCTTATATGATACAATTGTTGCCCAAGGCCCCAAGAATGACTATGATGTATAGCTATTCCTATTCCTAGTTAAAATCTCCAAATTCTGCTTCTGACGATTTTGTTGCAGACATTCCCTTATTGCCCCAAATCCAAAATAACACTAAAACATAATTTTAGTTTGTTAGGGTTGTGTGTTTATGATTTGGAGCAAAGGAATTGAAGAGCAAAGAGCATATGATTTAGAGGAGAGCAGCAAATTATAATTGATAGGTAATGACAAGTTATTTGTTGTGTACTGCATTATGAGAAGGATGATGACATATTGAAATTGACCCTTAATTCATGAATCTTATAAGTTGCACTCTATCGTACCTACCACTTGCTCGAGTTTTCTTTTCTTCTCCACATCTTGCGTGGGTCACTCTTAGTTTGGAAAATTTTTCATGGAAGCGGACAATTTCATTTTATATTGTTCTATCTGATAATTAAAATGAAAACATCTCTTTTGTACTTTAAAATAAATGTATCTTGGGTTAAGGAGTGTTGATACTTTCTATAATCTCTTTAATGAAAAATTAACTTTGCAACTAAAGTAATCATTTGCTTATATATTACTATATGGGGACTCGTACTCAAGCTCTCACACATTGTGAGAGCTTGAGTTCTGGCTGATTAAACAATAATAGTTAAGTATGAACAAACATACCATCCCTGTTTTACTTTGCAAATTCAACACTCAGGAGAATTGATGGAACTCAGCAAGAAGTTCAACAAATCTGACATACCACCGCATATCGATATTCTTGGAGTCAAAATAGAGATCAAATTCAGACTTTTTTTTTTAATTCATTGACCACTTATTAACTCAGGAGAAGTGAGGATCCTAATCCTATCTAAATATATTCAAAATGGGAGTTTCAATCTTATGCGCAATGTTTGGAGACACTAGACAGGATTTGAAGCCTTAAAACTCTCTAACCTGTCGCATTGCCATATGGTCAAGAACTCAAGCAGGGGAAATTTAGACAGCTGTTTGAGATGTAAGCGTTTGAGGTTCGTACAATAAGCGACAATGATCTCAAATGAACATTCATTCTGTTGGCTGAAAGGTGAATTGAAACACCTTGACCAGCAAACGACAGCGTTTCCAGCATTGTTCAGAAGCTTTAAGTAACTCACGTGAGAAGCACAACCAATCCTTAATTCGAAACGGCAATATATGAGTTCGTTTTGGATACACTTAACTTAAGTGAAGTCACGGGTCCTTCACGTGATGGTTCGTTAATAACAGACTCATAGCACACGTGCCAAGGAGCTGTATATTCTGGGTTGTTGAAGCTGTTACAAGACTGATATATAAGCTGCAGCCTTCTGGATTGGAGGCAATCGAGCGTGATAGAGATTGAGGGAACTCTAAGAGGAAGTGTTTTACTTGTTCTTGTTCTTAAAATCTCTGTAACAAACTTCTTGAATCATTCAATAAAGCTGCCTGAGGAATTCACTCGTGGATGTAAGCCATTAATGGCTGAACCACGTTAAAGCTTGTGCTCTGTTTTAGTGTGATTGGTTTCTTGCTGATTTTTGGTTTCTGTGTTTGTAATTAATCTTTTTGTTACGAGTCTTGTTGGGTTTAGTTGATTCTCTGAATTTGATCTAAGCTGAAATTGCATCTTGATTAATCTTGGCTGAGAATCTTGGGAGGATCTGGTTCTTCATCAAAGCAAAGCTAACGAACTAGATTCAACAATTGGTATCAGAGCTTGGTTCTTAAACCAAGATTCAGGTATGGCTACTCAAAAGGTCGATTTGGAGAAGTTAAATGGCAGAAACGACTTCAACATGTGGAAGGTTAAAATCGAGGCTCTCTTGGTTACTCAAGGTCTTGGTGATGCACTTGAACCTTCAACCAAGATCGAAGGAAAGGGGGTATCGTCTTCAAAGACCCCAGAGCAGATGGCTGAAATTGACAAGAAGGCAAGAGGTACTATAATCCTTAGCCTTGCTAATTCTATAATCAGAGAAGTTGCCAAGGAGACATATGTTACTGGTTTGATGGAGAAATTGGAAAGCCTGTACATGAAGAAATCCTTGGCCAACAGGCTGTACATCAAGAAAAGGATGTTCACTCTAAAAATGACAGAAGGCTCATCACTGGATAAGCATATTGATGAATTCAGTCAAGTGTGTGATACACTTGCAACAATTGATGAAGCTTTAGATGATGAGGGAAAAGCTTTGCTACTGATTAGCTCTCTACCAGAGTCTTACAAGAATTTTGTTGATGCACTCATGTATGGGAGACAAACTCTCTCATTGGATGAGGTTAAGTCAGCTCTAAACACAAGGGAGTTGCAAGAAAAGAGAGAAAATCTTGATCAAGAAACTGGGGAAGGGTTAACTGCAAAGGGTCAGCATTACAAGAAGACAGAAAAGAAAAAGAAGCAAGGGAAGGCCAAAGACAAGAACAAGACTCTTAAGTGCTTCCAGTGCATAAGGAATGTCACTTTAAGATGAAATACAAGTATGCAACCCAAGAGGGGGGTGAATTAGGATTCTAAAAAATTATTCAATTTATTAAGGAAAATTTAATGCAAATATAATCCAAATTCAAAGTAATAACAAATAAGTTGATTACAATATAAAAAGGATAAGGGAAGAGAGATTCAAACTTGAAGATTTTTACGTGGTTCGGCCAACCTCGCCTACGTCCACGCCTCCAAGCTTTCCGGGCTTGAGGATTCCACTAAGCAAGCCTCCAAGGCTTCAAATGCTTACACTTGACTTCCAAAGTGTCAATAACCTTTACAACAAGAGATTATCCCAATCTCTTAACCCAAGTGTATCCCAACACTTACAATCACTCAAAGATAAAATATTATAAACTTGTTTTGCCTCTCACAATATTTAAGATTACAAAATGATACCCAATATGTGAATAGATGAAACAATAATGTATATAAAGCTCAATGAAGATTGTATTCTCAAGTATAAGCTCAGTAGTCGTGTTGCGATCAAAATTTGTTTGAATTTGAATGAGCTTATTTATAGCTGCAGCTGAAAACTAGCCGTTATTGACTTTCTGCACACTGTCGGATCGCCGTTAGCTAGATGTCGGATCGCCGTTTGACTGGTCAATATGACCGTTGGGCTGATTTTTTAAATTGTCGGATCGCCGTTTAGATCCAGAGGCTACTTGTTGATATCGGCGAGCCGTTTATCACACATGTCGGTTCGCCGTTTATGTCCAGCTACTAATCTCTATTTCTGCTTGAAATCGGCGAGCTGTTTATTATACATGTTGGATCGTCGTTTATGTCCAGATACTAATCTCCATTTCTGCTTGAAATCGGCGAGCCGTTTATTACACATGTCGGATCGCCGCTTTCCACAAGAAACTGCTTCAGTGAACTATTTTGCAAGATGACTGTTTTGACTCTAAATCTTTATAAACATTTCTTTATGAAACTTGTAAAAAATAGATGAAAATTATGTTGAGCTCTTGAAAGATTAATCAAACTTAATCATGTTTGTTATCATCAAAATCAATAAGGAATTATTTAGGTTAACATAAGAGAGATTGTCCAGAAAGGAAGAACAAACAGTACAAAGAGCAAAGAAGTCAAAATGGTGATGCAGAAATAGTTGAAGAGGAAGGTTATGAATCAGCTGGAGTCCTAATTGCCTCTGATATTGATCAGGAAGGTAAGTGAGTACTTGATTCGGGATGTTATTTTCATATGTGCCCTTTTAAACATCATTTCTCTGAGTATTAAGAATATGATGGTGGTAGGGTGATGATGGGGAATAATGCAATCTGTAGAGTTATAGGGATTGGGGTTATTAAACTAAAATTGCATGATAACTCAATTCTTGAACTCAAACAAGTGAGGCATGTACCTGATTTAAAAAGAAATTTGATCTCACTAGGGATGTTGGATTAGATAGGTTGTGTTGTTAAAGTCCAGCAGGGAATTATGAGTGTTGTAAATGGGTCATTGGTTCTGTTGAAAGGAATCAGGAAGAATGGTCTCTATGTGTTAGAAGGGACAACTGTGACAGCGATGGCGTTAGTGTCATCTAGCTCTAGTGTTGACAAAACTAGGCTATGGCACTTAAGACTTGGACATATAAGTCTGAGAGGCCTTAAAGAGTTGTCTAAACAGGGGCTGTTAGGTAATGATGCAATTGGTGAGATGGTGTTTTGTGAAGATTGTGTCCTAGGGAAATCTACAAGAACCAGTTTCAAGTCATCAGTTCACACTACTAGAAGCATTCTGGATTACATACACTCAGACTTATGGGGACTTGCACAAGTAGTATCACTGGGAGGTGCCAGGTATTTTTTGTCTATAATTGATGATTTTTCAAGAAGAGTCTGGATTTATGTGCTCAAGAGTAAAGAATAGGTGTTTGAAAAATTCAAGAACTGGAAGGTCTTGGTTGAAAAACAGACTGGAAAAACAGTGAAGAAGTTAAGGACTGATAATGGATTGGAGTTTTGCAACCAGGTGTTTGATGAATTTTGTGCAAAGGAAGGTATTGCAAGGCATAAAACTATAAGAATGACACCTCAGCAGAATGGCTTAGCTGAGAGGATGAATAGGACTCTCATGGATAAGGTGAGGTGCATGATGATTCAAGCCAAGCTACCTAAGAATTTGTGGGCTGAGATTCTCAACACAGCTTGCTACTTAGTAAATTTGAGTCCCTCCACTGCTATTGAATTTAAGACACCCTTTGAGCTCTAGTATAGTAAACAAGCCAGTTATAAAGACCTTAAGGTGTTTGGTTGTCTGGCTTATGCTCACATAAGCCAAGGAAAACTAGCACCCAGAGCATTGAAATGTGTGTTTATTGGGTATCCAGAGGGAACCAAGGGTTATAAGCTTTGGTGTACTGATCTCTCTCCACCCAGATGCATAGTAAGCAGAGATGTCAAGTTCAATGAGGAAGTAGCAGTGGAGAGTATTCAAAGAAACAGTGTCAAAGCTGATCAAGTTCATGATGAGCATTTTGAGGTGGAGTCACCTGGAAATCTGAATTAGAATGATGACACAGAATCAGCTGAAAGTGCTGATGATATTGGAAGACAAGAGTCACTTCAAGAAGCTGGAACAACTCAATCACAAGAAATGGATTATCAGTTGACAAGAGATAGACAGAAGAGACAAAGCAAAGCACCTAAGAGGTATGACTATGCTGATCTGATTGCTTTTGCACTACATTCTGCTCATGAGATAAATGCTGAAGAACCACAGAACTTCAAAGAGGCCATTAACTGTCAGTATGCCAATAAATGGAAGAAATCTATGGATGAAGAAATGATCTCACTGTACAAGAATTGTACCTGGGAGCTTGTTAAAAGACCTAAGAATAGGAGGATTGTTGGTTGCAAGTGGATATATAGAATCAAAGAGGGTATGACTGCAGCTGAACCAAGGAGGTTTAAGGCTAGGTTAGTTGCAAAGGGGTACGCTCAGATGGAGGGTGTTGACTTTAAGGAAGTTTTCTCCCCTGTAGTTAGGCATGCTTCCATAAGAGTGCTGATGGCTATAACTTTAAGGAAGTTTTCTCCCCTGTAGTTAGGCATGCTTCCATAAGAGTGCTGATGGCTATAACAGCAACACAGAATCTGGAGCTGGAACAGCTTGATGTTAAAACTGCTTTTTTGCATGGAAATCTTCAGGAAGAAATTTTCATGAGTCAACCAGAAGGATATGAAGCTCCTGACAGAAGAGATTATGTATGCTTGTTAAAGAAATCCCTCTATGGCCTGAAGCAATCTCCCAGGCAATGGTACCTCAAATTTGATGAGTTTATGACCACTCATGGATTTCAGATGTGCAATTATGATTGCTGTGTCTACTTTAAACAGCTAAGTCATAACAAACATATCTACTTACTGCTATATGTAGATGATATGTTGATTGCTTGTGAAGAAAGGTCTGAAATAGATGCTCTAAAGACATTACTTGGCACTATTTTTGACATGAAGGATTTAGGAAGTGCTAAAAGGATATTGGGAGTTGATATAAGAAGGAACAGAAGTGAAGGGCTGGTATTTTTGTCTCAAGAGAAATACTTGAAGAAAATATTGGAAACCTTTGATATGGAGGATTCTAAACCTGTACAAGGCCCCTTAACAGCACACTTCAAGCTTTGCAATCTATATTGTCCAAAGTCTGAAGAAGAAAGACTTGAGATGGCCAATATTCCATATACAAAGGCAGTAGGATGCCTTATGTATGCCATGGTGCTGACTAGGCCTGACATCTCACATGCTATGAGTGTTGTTAGCAGATACATGGCATCTCCAGGCAAAGAACACTGGAAAGAGGTGAAATGGATACTAAGGTATCTAAAGGGTACTTTGAATGTTGGTATGATATATGGAAAGAACTCTGGAACAGAAGAAAGGTTGTGGTGCTATGTAGATTCTGACTATGCAGGAGATCTGGACAGGAGAAGATCACTCACATGATACTTGTTTATGTTAAATGGTTGCCTGATAAATTGGAAGGCAAACTTGCAGCATGTAGTAGCACTCTCCACAACAGAAGCAGAATTCACAACTGCCACTGAAGCTGCAAAGGAGGCCATTTAGCTTAAGGGCTTAATCACTGAGCTCGGCATAAAACAAGAGTCTGTACCAATTTTCTGTGACAATTCCAGTGCACTACATTTGTGTAAGAATCCAGCTCACCATGAGAAGACCAAACATATTGATATCAAACTTCACTTCATAAGAAATGAAGTCTCTAGGGGAGTTATCAGGATGGTCAAAATACACATTGATGACAATCCTTCTGACATGCTCACAAAAGTGGTTCCTGCAACTAAGTTCAAGAAATGTTTGGACTTAATTGGGATTTGCAGAACCTGATATGAATCAGTTGGTGAATGTATCAGTTGCAGGGTGTTTGATTCAAGGTGGAGTATTGTTGGCTGAAAGGTAAATTCAAACACCTTGACCAGCAAACGACAGCGTTTCCAGCATTGTTCAGAAGCTTTAAGTAACTCACGTGAGAAGCACAGCCAATCCTTAATCCGAAACGGCAATATATGAGTTCGTTTTGGATACACTCAATTTAAGTGAAGTCACGGGTCCTTCACGTGATGGTTAGCTGAAGCTGAGTTAAGGAGCTGTATATTCTGGGTTGTTGAAGCTGTTACAAGACTGGTATATAAGCTGCAGCCTTCTGGATTGGAGGCAATCGAGCGTGATAGAGATTGAGGGAACTCTGAGAGGAAGTGTTTTACTTGTTCTTGTTCTTAGAATCTCTGTAACAAACTTCTTGAATCATTCAATAAAGCTGCCTGAGGAATTCACTCGTGGATGTAAGCCATTAATGGCTGAACCACGTTAAAGCTTGTGCTTTGTTTTAGTGTGATTGGTTTCTTGCTGATTTTTGGTTTCTGTGTTTGTAATTAATCTTTTTGTTACGAGTCTTGTTGGGTTTAGTTGATTCTCTGAATTTGATCTAAGCTGAAATTGCATCTTGATTAATCTTAGCTGAGAATCTTGGGAGGATCTGGTTCTTCATCAAAGCAAAGCTAACGAACCAGATTCAACACATTCATTTTGCTAAATCAAGAGATGCTGTATGAACATTCATTCCTCTGATCTTCAGTCGTTTAAATTCACTACTGTTTTTGTCAATTGCTAACCTAATTTCCTTCATTTTGCTAAGACTAGGTAACTCCGGACTTTCGAGCCCTTTGCAAAACCAGATATCCAGACACTCAAATTAAGTCAGGAAAAAGACATGTTTGGAGCGGACCCACCACCTCCAATTAGAATTCGAGTAGTTAGTCCAGGCAATCAGAAACAGCCAACGTCAAATAGATAGTTTTCGTAGACTTTTTTTTTTTTTTTTTAAATTTGTATTTATCATGGCATTAAAGTGAAATGGTCTGTGTGTTACTCCTGATCCCACGATGCGACTAGGCGACGCTGTTTGACAGATCCCAGGTGTTCGCCCGTTATGGCCTTGTGAGCTTGACCCATAAATTTTTCTTTTTTGAAAGGTATCTATTTACCTATCAATGTCGGTAATTCCAATAAAAAAATGAAAACGAAAACTTAAATTTTATAATAAAAGTCAATAATTTGTTTCTATTTTCTAACGTATATAAGAAATATTTTTATTAACCACTAAATTTGTTCAACTTTTTTCAAACCTTGATTTTGTTTAAAAAATTCAAAAATAAAGTAAAAAAATCAAAAGCTTAAATTTTATTATTAAAGTCAGTGATTTGTTTCTATTTTCTAACATATATAAGAAATATTTTTATTAACTACTAAATTTGTTCGACTTTTTTCGAAAGGTGATTTTGTTTTATTTATTTATTTTTTTAAGGTAGGTGGGTAAAACCTAAATTGATTGTTTATCCTTACCTACTTCATCAGTCAAAGAAAATTGATTGAAAACCTAACCATGCTGCTAGGGACCTTTTGGCATAATTTAGGTAGTCTTATTGTTTTGTTTGAAATTTGAATTGATCTAAATTTTTTTAATACGAATATGTAAATAACATTTCTTTTTAATAAATGAATGCAAGTGGTATTTCGTTTGCTTTTATAAATTAAAAAAAATTCTAAACATGGTTATTTGATATTTATGCCCTTTCAAATCAAAACAAAAAAAAATTACATTTTATAGTTTAGAAAATAAATATATGTTATAAATATGTTTTTACAATATAATATTTACTTCTCATTCACACTTTTTTCCATTTACATAAAAGTTACAAAGTTTACTTTTTTTATTCAAATGAAAAATCTAAAAATCATACATGAGTTAAAAAAAATAAACAAGTAAATTTTAGAAAAGGTTTGAAATTAATAAAATTTTAGATTTTAGATACTTAACAAATAACCCTTAGTAAAGGTTTATCTTATCAAACGATTGAAAGTTCATTTTATCGACTAATTAATAGTGATATAGGAAATTTATAGTTAGCCGGATTAAGGCCAATTCTCAACATATTTAATTATTTTTATCATTAAATTTTATGACATTACTGTACATGGTTTGCTTCTCTTTTTTTTTTTCTTTTTCTTTTTCCCTCTGTATGTACATAGCTTGCTTCTTAAAACGTGAAGATTGGTGAAAAGAAGTGAACTCTTTATACAGCATTATCATTTATAAACTTATCATGTTTATATTAACAAATGCGATTTTACAGGATGCAGCAATTTAGATTAGTCATATACATCATAAATAATTTTCCATCATTCGTTTGCCTTGATGCTATTTCTCACAAACAAGTGGAAGTCCAATGTATTTGATGCCTTACAGAGAATTTATATCCAAATATGGTGGAAATGCTGTTGAAATTTTTTGTTCATACTAATTATAATTACTTTGAGGTACTTGATATACAGTGTGGTTGAACGGCAGGTGTGACTACGTGTTCTGTAATTAATTATTTGTGCTATAAAATTTGGATTTTGATGGGTGTTATAATTTATCGAGAGTTGTGCAATCGTTGAGAGGTTTTGTTGGAAGATTGCTGTTTGATGAAAATAGAAGTTGTGTAATCTTAAAGGATTTTTCATTAACTTGCCTAATTTTAGAGAGACAATTTTTCCATTTATTCCTTTGCCTCGATGCTATTTCTTGCAATCATTATTTAGACCCCATTTGAATTTAAAGTTAGAAATATTATAAGCGGCTTATTTCATAAATTTTAATAGAAAAAATATTTGGTAAAATTTTTAAAAGCTATTATTTTATAAGGTTCCGTTTAAGATTGAGATTGAGATTTTATTTTTTGACAAAAATATTGTTTGGTAAATTTTTTTTAAAATTATTTATTTCTTAATTTTTTATATTTTAATAGTAATTTTTACAAGCAAGTAAAGATTAACTTTCTATTAGCAGTGTATTAAATAAGCTACTACATCTTTTCAAAGTTCCTATTATAATCTTAATATTTTAACAAAAAGTCAATTATATCTTTTTTTTTATAAACCCTAATATATAAACTATTTGATATTATATTATTGCCACAATCACATTATTGCCATATTTACTAAAATTTTCTCGAGTATCAAAGCTTTGATCCAATAAGTTTAATAATTTTTTGAATTTTCCATTTATTTTTTATCATAAGAATCAATAAGGTTGTGTATGATTACATAAAATTTTCATTAAACTATGAACTATTTTAATGAAAATATAATACATATAACTTTTTATTTTATTTGGATTTATGTATTAGTATGATTTTTTATCATATTTTATGTAACGATTATATAGTTTAGTAGATTTCTTTTAATTGAATCTTTTTAACTTTTTGTGATATAATCCATGTCTACCAATTTTATTAAACTACTCTAAAAAATAAAAAGCAGTTTTAGTTACTATATAATGAAACAACGCTTTCGTAATAAAGTTTATAAAACACCAATATATTTGTATAATTAACAGCTTTCTTTCATTCTAACAGAAGAAACAACTTATTTCATTAGCCACTATAATCTTAAATTAGCCCTAAGTCTTTCTATTTTATCAGCAACTCTTACAAGTAAAGAGAGGGGGGATGGTTAGCTTTTCATAAATAGCTCACGAAATAAGTCGTCACAATTTTTTTAAAGCTTCCATTATGACTTTAATATTTTAACAAAAAAATAGTCTTATTTTCCATAAACATGAATATATACATAAAAGACAATTTATATTTATGTCTATTTTGATCATTATATAATAATAAAACAACACTTTTATCATAAGATTTATCAAATACATATGTTCTACTTTTCAAACTTACAACAATTGCAACAGTACAGTTTATCAAAGATTAATTTTTTAATTATTTTATCCATATAATAAAGTTAATTTATTTCATTAGCCACCGTAATACTAAACTAACCCTTAGTGCTGAGAATATTAATGTTTCATATTTTCCACTTTTAGCATTAAATATTTGTTGTGCCTTAGTGTCTGAGTTATATTTTAAATATTATATAGAACACAACCAAGGCCCAATACATTGTATAAATATGAGTGGAGCTATTCGCATTCCCTTTTTTATTCTCATAAAACCGCTCTTTTAAATACACCCACTAATTAAATTCTATTCACTACCAATAACACGGATTTTAATTCCACAAATATCCTTGTACCCTTCTTTCATAGTCATTTGGGTACAAAAAGAGAAAAGAGAATGAACGATTTTTTTTTTTCATATAAGAAAAGATTGATAGATGCTAATCCAATTTTTTCTACACTCTCAATGTGATAATACTACATGCTTCTATCTGAAGATAGAAATCAATAACAAACTTAGGAGAACAAATCACTATAACATTAGAAGAGATCAACCATCTATAATTTTAAAATAAAAAAATAAAAAAATTCAGTCCAACAAAAACTACTAATTTAAGAATAAAAGTAAAAAAATAATATTATCACCATAACAACAAATTGTGTTATATTTAACAAAAAATAAAAACTCAAGTTTAAAATTTAAATTTACGATATAGGGGTTTTACAAGAATTTTTTAAGGGTGCTAATAGCTCGACTGTATAAGTATTCATTCAAAGCCCAACAAATAATTGAAGCCCACTAAAACAAAAAATAAGAAATCAAAGACAATACTCTCAAGCCACCAGAGAGATTCAAACTTTCCTAAGACATGCCAACCAACCAAGGAATTGTTGGCTTATACATTTATGATGTGTTTACTTTATGAAATAGGAATGTGAATGAAATTTTAATGTTTACTTGGGAAAAATAAATAGGAATAGGAATGCCAATGTATTTTTAAAAAATAAATTAAATGAGGAATGAGAATCAATTTACCATAATACCCATAGTATTAATAATTAATAAAAATAATTAATTTATCATTATTAACAATATTATCATTATTGTTGTTATTATTACTATTATTATTATTAAAAATAATATTATCATTATTAACATTTTTATTATTATTATTAATATTATTATTCTTATTATATTTTATTAACTTTATTATTTTAGTTATTATTAATTACTGTTAATATTAGTTTTAATAATATTATCATTATTAATATTTATTATTATTAAATTTTATTAACTTTAATATTTTAGTTACTATTAATTATTGTTATTATTATTTTTATTAATATTATCATTATTAACATTTATTATTATTATTATTATTTTTAATTAATATCATTTTTATAATAATATTTATACATGTATCTAGATAATGAAAATTACATTATTATTATTATTAAATTTTATTAACTTTATTATTTTAGTTATTATTAATTATTGTTATTATTAATAATAATAACAATAATGATAATATTGTTAATAATGATAAATTAATTATTATTTTTATCATTATTTTTATTGTTAATAATGATAATATTAATAAAAATAATTAATAATAACTAAAATAATAAAGTTAATAAAATTTAATAATAATAATTATAATAATTATTAATGACATTTAAAATAATAAAATTAATTGTGATTTGAATGAGGATAATTTGGAAAATATGAAAAAATTATAGGGATACAAAAGTAAACATATATTCAATTCTCATTCCTTCATTTTCATTCCCAACCTCCCCATGGGAATGAGATTCTCATTCTTTATTCCCAAATTGTGTGGAACCCACGCATTTTATTCTCATTCTCAAATTACATTTTTCTAAATAAATATGGGTTTCATTCACATTTCCCATTCCGTGAAGTGAACACACCATTAGGTTTGGGGACAACAATTTATTTCAGCCAAAGATAGGTGGAGGTTATTAAATGATTGATTGTTTTGTATATATAAGAAGTGTGTATTAATATTTGCTTGTTCTTTCATAACTTGTCCTCATGATTTATTAATTGTTTTCGAGAATTAAAGAAAAGTAATGATACACATCCTAAAATTTCATCTTAATTGATGTGATATTCATCAATTGAATGATAAAAAAAATGTAATTAATTCACTTGAACATTGTCAAAAATTCTCAACAACTCAATAAATAACACATCACATATCACATTATTTGAGATAAAATTTAAGATAAAAGTTTTGGATGTCTTATCATTATTCAAAGAAAAGTATTGAAAATACACCTACAAAGAAAGAAACCAAGCAAAAAAAAAAAAGTTTACACAAAGACACAAATATGTAAATAGGAAGAGATATTTATTTACCGAAATGTATCAGCTGCGATTTCTTCATTATAGCTGAAACTTCCGCTTGGATTTTCTGTTGCATAATTCCATAAAAGCTGGGGCTTAAAATGAATACATCCCACATTTTTTCACCAGGCAACACTCTGAATAATCATTAAAAAATCCCTTCAAATAGAACTGGACTTCCACATGATCTCTAAAGAAATAGTACTCCATAAGTAAGTGATCTGTCTCTACGTAATTAAATCCCCTAAGAAATATCCGCGTGACATGGAAGCAAAGGAGTGACTCTAATATCATATTATTGGAATACTTAATTTGTATTTTAACTGAAGTGTTATCAATAAAATTTTACTATTTAAATTAAAAATGATCGGACTAAATAATTATCTATATTTTGATTTATTAGTATTATAAGATATGAAAAAATTAATTATGGAGGTGAATTATAAAAATTTGAGCATAAGGTGTAATTTATGGCTTTGAGGGTATTATAGTAATTTTATTAATTTCAATTATGGATAAAGAAGTTATAGTTTATATGGTTAATATCCACTTAGAGTAATGTTGCATAAAGTTAATTGTCTTTTCTCATTTTCAGAAGGGAAATTATCAGCCGTATACCCTTAAATGACACCAGTATCAAACGTGCTACAATATTTTTCAAGTGTATCACTCGTATACCCTAAGTTGATAAAACACTTCTGCCGTCCACCGATCTGTTAACTGCCGTTTGCGAGCGCTGACATCACAAGGGTAATTTAGTCTTTTTTTTTAAAACGACATGTCATCCCATTTACCTGGTAAAAAACGACATGTCATATGATATATTTTGATAAAAATGACATGTCATCCCATTTATCGGATAATTGTTAATAATTGCTAAAAAAAAGCTACTTTACAACCGAATCTACTCCTCCAAATTTAACCTAAATTATTGAAGATCTACTCCTCCAAGCATCATTATTTTTTTTATGGTATAATATGTATAATTATAAATAATATGTTGTTAATAATTTTTTATGGTATAAGATGGATATTTTTTTATGGATAATTGTTAATAATATGTACCATTAATAATTCATTTTTTATTAAAAAAAATGTATTGTTAATAACAAAATTTAAAAAAATTGTGTATTGAAAATTTACATTAATTTTCAAGGCAAATTTATTTTTTTACCTCATTTTGAGTTTAAAGGGTAAAATAGTCATTTTGCTCAAATTTTGTTAAGTTCTTAACGGTAGTAAACGGAAAGGTGGACGCCAGAACTCTTTTGTCAACTTAGGGTATACGAGTGATATAAGCGAAAAGTGTTGTAGTACGTTTGATACCGGTGATATTTAAGGGTATACCGGTGATAATTTCCCTTTTCAGAAAGTAATTATGTAATTTCTTTGGCTTAGGAGGAGCTATGAATATGAGTTAATCTATAGATGTTGACGATAGCCGAGCTTGAGTGTTGTCATAGTGAGTGAAATATACTTGTTAAGTCTATTATTTATAAAGATGATATCTTATGAAAAATCTAGTTAAATTAGAGTTTTATTTATTGAATATCTTGTAATAGGGTTTAACTTATTAAATCCCTAATTTAGTGAAATTTCAATTTAGTAGGAATATTTGTTTTTTAGTTTAATTAGATGTTTAATTTAGCAAGTCCATTAGTGACGAGATTCTATAGTTGATGCTTAGGATTTAGAGAAAGAAGTTGGTTCAAACAGAAAGTATATTAAATGCTTTAAATATTTTTTAGGAGACAAGTAAGACAAGAATATTAGATTTATTCCTATTAAAATTTATAGGAATTATTATACTAATAATTGTTGTCTTGCCTATACCACCAATTACCCCAAATCCCTAATAGAGGTGCAGCGCCTAATAGAGATTCAGTTTCTTCAATTCTTGATTCTACTCCAACTAGCTGGATTTTGTTATTACTTTTTTTTTTTTTTGAAAATGGATTTTGTTATTACTTGGAACCACTTTAGGTAGTTTCTCCAAAATGTCATCAATAACTTTCTTTATAAATTCAGATTCATTCCTAGCAAATGCAAAACATAGCGTTAAGTTCAAAATTGAGACCAAAAAAAAAGAGTGCAGTTCCAATTTTTAATTTGATGCTATTGTTTTTAAATTGGTTACATAAGAATCAAACTTGAGTAAAAAAAAAATGAGAAAAAATGAGTAATATGTGATGTAACCTAATAATCTTCATCAAATGATTTAATATTTAACTTTAGAATGTTTGATATTGTTGATTACCCTAATAATAAAATAATGGTAAGTTCTTGTTTAGTCCCTATATTTTGACTTAAGTGTCCGTTTATTCCTTATATTTTAACAGATGCCTCAAGACATTCTTACTGTTAAATATGTTACACTTCTACTCTATACAGATGACAAAATTACATACCAACTAGCAAATCCGCCCAAACTTACCCGCAAAGACCCACCCACTACGAGTAATTTTGCAGGTTGCAGACAGGTTTGGTATTTCAAACTTAAACTCGCGGGTTGCAGGTGGGTTTGGTATTGAGAAAAAATCCTCTGGATACCCACATGAGTATTCGCCAACCCACATCTTTTATTTTAATTTTTTATATTTTTAATTTTAATCATAAAAATTACATTAAAAATTTAACCATAAATATGTGTAAATTAAACTTCATATATATATATATAGAAATTTTATAATTTTTAAGCTTAATATTACTAATATTTTATTTTAATTTGATTGATTTTGTTTGTTTTGCTCTAATGACTTGAACCTAATGATTGCTAATTAAAGTTGAGTTTTTATTTATTTAATTAATTGTTAACGATAGTTATACAAAATTTACTTATTAGTATTTTCGATAATTCTTATATATTGATTAAAAGATAGAGTAAGGCGTTGATATTAGTGATGATGGTTTGGCTGCAACAGAAATATTCTATGTCAGATTTAATATATTTTGTATATTCGTTTTAATGTTGAAATTTTAATTTCTTATTTTCATTAGTAAAATCTAGAATTGAGTTTTGTATGCGGATTTTTTAGGCTATGGTTATAAATTTATATTTGAATCACTTAATTTAATTTTTTATGTATTATTAAAAGTGTTTTTTTATATTTTTGATTTAAATGAGAAAACCTATAAAAAAAAATTCACTGGGTGCTATAAATTGGTTTGTTAATTGTTAAAACTTGGGTCTGGGTCCAAGTATCGAAATGCTTGAACCTGGCTCTGATGTAATTTTTAAACACCCAGGCGGGGTTTTTTATATGGGTACCTGGGATTTTGTAAAATTTTAATATTATATATGTAATTTTTATTTTTTTTATAATTTTATAATTTTTAAATTTATTTCAATGAAATCAGACATGAAAATATAAACTTTAAATGTTTAAAACTTTATATATATATAAAATAGGTGAGTTAAATAAATATAAATATTAAAAATAATATATATTTTATAATTTTTAAATAAAATTCGGGCTTCGAGCCGGGTTGTGGGTTTATAAAGTGATGCCTAGGACTGGTTTGGCTTCATACGCAAGCTTAATATTATCTGGCCCACATCGTCCGAGTCTGGACTGAGCAGGTATTTTTGCCACCCCTAAAACCCGCAATAGATGGGCTTTTTTTTTTTAAAAAAAAACCATTGTCGATTGTGGGTGAATTTAATAATTTAAAATTTTTATGGGTGCGGGTTAGGTTGTATTTATTAGGTTCACTACCAACTCTATTTATTTCTATTGTATTATCTTCTTCTTGTTTATCTTTACAATTACTACAAAAGAATTTTCCTTTGTTTGTATCTCTATATCCTAATTCAAAATTTTCATCATAGTCCGTATAATTTTTACCAAAAAAACATGATTCTATTTATGAGTTTGATTCTTAACTTGAATTGACTTGAATTGTTACTAGTGTCTGATTCACTACTACTAATACTGCATATACTATCATTGTCAAATAATTGATCTACATTAAGAATTTCCTCTATGTCTGAAATCTGCTCTTCTATATTATAACTGTCTACTTCTGATTGATTGACTTTTTTTATTCTCAAGACAATGTGGTTTAATATGTCCTTCTTTGCCGCATAAAAAACATTTATTTCTTTTATATATATTCTTTTTCCCTTTTGAATGTTTTTCTAACTTTTTGTTTATTATTATATTTAGTAAGAGGCTGTTATTAATGAAAGTTTCAATCTTTTTCCGGCATAAAGCCAGTTGTTTGATGCACATACCTACCTGTTTGATGAAACGTCTCACTAAATCTATGAGTACCATAACCAGAGACTAATTAAGCGTTACCAATGAATTAATCTGCTTTCACCAAAAACGAAGCCATGACATGCAAATCAGTAGCATGTATGATAATTAAATATTATTGACACTGCACACCTGGACGCTCTCCGAAAGTTCAATACTGCAACGAGGCAATTCAAGGAAAACAAGTATCTCCCCATGAATATTTGAAGCCAATGATTTATATATGGGAAGAAAAGAATTAAAGAAAAGTAATAAAAACAGATAGAAGGAAAAGAAACCAAGCTAGCAAAACAAGGTTTATGAATATAAGATTTATTAATTTACTGAAAAGTAGCAGCTACTATGATGTCTTAAAGAATATTTCAATCGAGAGTACCCCTTGGATCTTCTGTGGGTTCCGTAGAATCAGGGGCGTATAATAAATGAATCCCACATTTTTTCACCGGGCAACAATCCAAACGTTGACGTTGATTATGATCATCCTCTAAATAGAACTTGACTGCCACATGATCGCAGTTGTGTTTCCGGAAAGCACTAAAATCATGCTCACCAAAGAAATAGTACCCCAAAAGTAAGTGATCTGACTCTACATAATTAAATCCCCTTAGAGAACTCCGTCTGACCAGTAGCTCAGTACAATCTTCAGGTTTGGCTTTCATGAATTCACAGAACAAGTTAAACCACCTCTTCTCTTTGACATGATGGTCTCGAAATCCTACAACGGCGCTGTAAGCAAAGCCAATCACTTTGTTATTACTGAACCAACCTACAGGTGGCATCTTCAAGGTTATAGCAGAAGATCCCAAACTTTGAAAGCTAAACCACTTTGGAATTTCATTCCCAGGTAATAATACTCGACCTGAACTTTGGAAAAAATCTCCCTGTACCAAAGATCATAATTTTGAAGAAATGTTGTTAAATTTAATTTCAAATAAAAAATTAACAATACAGCATTGGAACGATGATCTAGTGAGCACTAGTGCCCACCATATGGATGAGCATTTGGATATGTGGCAGAATTCTACAACTCCCAGTGAATAGCGTTAAGGCTGTGGATTAATTAAGCAATGCGATGTGCCACTCTCGCTCTCCATAAGATGAGCACTATCGCCCACTAGATCATTACTCAATAACATTGTCATTACTCAATAACATTGTATAGATTAAAAGGATCATAAAATACACAACATACCTTTTCCTGTAATTGTTTCCAACGTGCTATTGCCATAACCTGAATTTCTTGCTGAGCATCTTCGAGAATTTCCCTGATCTCGTTGCGATCCAATTTCAAATCATTTCTTAGGTCAAAATACTGAGGATCACGACTTGGGAATACTAAACCTGGAGATGATTCCAGTGCTGTGCAATGATGTGCATCTAACTCACTTAGATTGCATGGAAGCTTTGGTAAGGATTGAAGCCTCTCACAATAACTCAATTTAAGATATGCCAACTTAGAAAGATGTATGATGCTCTCTGGTATTCTCTCAAAATTGTTTTTCTCTAGATACAATTCAAGTAATAAGGATAATTGTCCGAGATTTTCAGGTAACTCCGTGATGCCGCAATCAGTTAGATATAAAGACGTTAGATTTTGCAAGCCATCAAAACTGTTCAAACGAACAATGGACAACGGCACTTCTCTTATAGCAGTTCCTTCAGCATTCAAACTGTTCAAAGCTTCTAAATTTCCAAGTTCATCGGGCAAACTCTTAAGACTTGAGCACCATCTGAGATAAATAGAATTCAGAGATTTCAACTTACATAGGCTGCTTGGGAGACTCTTCAGCCTTTTACAATGATCAAGGTATAAGGCCGAAAGCCCAGATAGACATTCTATGGATGAAGGCAGTTCTTCGATTGCAGTTCCATTTAAATACATCACTTCTATATTACCAGCTGATGAGATCTCTGGAAGCGTTTTTAGTTTTGAGCAACCCCAAAGATCAAGTTCTTTAAGAAATTCCAAACGAAATATTCCAGCTGGAAGAATTCTCAAACTTTTGCAATTGTTTAGATTGAGGTTAACTAGCTTGTCCAGATGCAGAGTCAACGAGTGGTTTGGAGATTTGGTGAAAAAATTGGAGGCCCGGCTTATTATCTGCTTTAACTTACCATTATGCTGCTCCAAAAAAAATAGAAGCCCAGACATACAAATCGTTAGCATTTAAGTCCAATAAATAATTAAACATTATTACTGAAACATTATAAATATGAAGATTTTATATACCTGGACACTATCCCAAAGTTGTTGAATATTACCATGAGGCATTTCAATTGAAACAAGTTTCTCTGGATGAATATTTGTCGGTAATGATTTTAGTGGATATCCATACCAGTGAAGATACCTCACTTCAGCAAATCCAGGTCCTACCAAATAAGACACCTTACATTTGTTCTCTCCATCATCTTTAGAGTTATAAAATTTCAAAAATCTCAATTTACACATCTTCGTGAAAGTATCTGGATGTAGATGGATCTCTTTTATTCTAGACATATCCAAACAGATACCCTCAACTTTTTCGGTCCCCTAACAATCAATGAAAGACCAGAAAGTTAAATTCAAATTTAAATTAATGTTCAAGTTAATTGAAAGCCTACGTACAAAAGAAACATTGTAATACAAACAATCCTAAGCATATAAAGTATCCATGTTTGTTTGCCATACT
The DNA here is from genome assembly GCA_030449895.1 of Citrus mangshanensis. Taxonomy (NCBI): domain Eukaryota; kingdom Viridiplantae; phylum Streptophyta; class Magnoliopsida; order Sapindales; family Rutaceae; genus Citrus; species Citrus mangshanensis. The sequence goes on from JASUUJ010000242.1 coordinate 938,659, forward strand.
TCTAGATGTAAATTGACTTGCCTATGTACAAAAGAAACATAGTAATACAAACAATACTAAACATATAAAGTATCTATGTTTGTTTGCCATACTTTTAGATGTAAATTGACATTGTAATGTATCTATGTTTGTTTGCCAGATTTTTAGTTGTAAATTGACATTGCAATATTTTTTTTTTCCTTTTATTATTGCCTGTTCTTCTATCGATTTTATATCCCATCTATTTATACATAATTATAAGTAAAGTTTACATATCCAATAGCATTCCAAAATAACATAAAGTCTCAAACAAAATGCTTACCGTATTAAAGGTCAAAACTTCAATAATATCCTCATGATGCCACAGCCGACTGCGCTCTCCTGGAATTTTCACGGATTCTTGCCTGACAATTTCCCTACCCATTTCTTGTAACAGATCATGCATTGTTATTCCGTTGTCGCGTATGACAATAAGAGACTTATTGACAAGATCACTTATTCCTATTTGTGCATCAAAGCCACAAGCATTAAGAAATTTTATAATGAAGTCTTTATCTTTCCCTTTAAAGAAACAAACAATGTCTAGAAAAATATCTTTCTCTTCATCATCCAGATCATCGAAACTTACTTTTAGCACATTTTGGATCTCCATATTAGGAATTCTTTTCAATTTCTTTATTGCGCTTTCCCAAACTTCCTTTTCCCTTCCAAATAGATAGCAACCCAAAATTTCCAGTGCTAAAGGGACACCTCGAGCATAATTTATTACGATCTCTGACAATTCCTTATAACCTACTTCAGGAGGACGGTTTTGTTTGAAGGCATGTCGACTAAAAAGCTCAAGGGCATGATTGTGTTCTAATACTTTCATCTCATAAATGTCTCTCTCTTTCACAACCCAATTTTTAAGGACTTGTTGATCTCTTGTGGTTAGTATGATACGACTTTCAGGCAGAAACCAATCACAACCTCTGATTAAGGATTTTATTTGACTGAAACTAGTCACATCATCGAGAACAATCAGAACCTTCCTGCGGCTGAGCCTTCTAATGTTGAAGTCGATATCAGGAATCACATTTACATCCTTCAATACTTCTTTAAAAAGTTTTTGCTGCAACCTAGCTAATCCACCAGGGCTCTGCGATTCTTCTCTTACATTTTGAAGGAAGCAAGAACCTTCAAAATTTCTGGAGATTTTGTTGAAAATCACCCTAGCAATTGTTGTCTTGCCTACACCACCGATGCCCCAAATCCCTAATATAGGTGCAGCAGCTAATAGAGATTCAATTTCCTCAACTCTTGATTCTACTCCAACTAGCTGATTTTTGTTATCAAATGGAGCCACTTTAAGCAGCCTCTCCAAAATCTCATCAACAACTGTCTTTATAAGTTCAGATTCATTCCTAGCAAGTACAAAAGACATAGTAATAAGTTCAAAAAGAGATCAAAAGGAGAGTTTTTAGTTAGTTCCGATGTTTAATTTGATACAGAATTATTTGCTTTGAAATTAGTTATATAACACTAGAACTTGAGTAAATAAAAATAATTATAAAATTCGTGATAAATTGACTGTTACCTGAAGACATGAGAATCAAAGCCAGAGAGGTTGGCTGCTTCAGTTAAAGCACTACTCCACCTTTGCTTCTTGTCTGGAAATCTTTCTCCAAGCTTCGAAAATGAAACGCCAAAACTCTCAATTTGCTTTCTCACATGTGATGGATCGACCCGATAGAAAACTGGTATCACAATCTGTGCATACTCTTTCCTGCAATCGAGGATCTTTAAAAGTTCATCGAGGCACCATCTGGAAGAAGCATACCCTTCAGAGAATACGATAACTGATATGCTTGATGCTTCAATTGCATCAAGAAGAGACTGTGAGATTTCATTTCCTCTGACGAGTTGGTCATCAATGAAAGTTTCGATATTCGTTTCACACAAAGCTGAATAAAGATGGCTAGTAAAGCTGTCACGGGTTTCCTCTCCTCTGAAACTAAGAAAAACATCATACTTATTGTTTCGAGGATTAGTCATCGAACTCAAACTGCTGGATGGACGAGAAGAAGAAGAAGAAGCCATAACAACTTAAAGAAACAGTTCAATTGATTAGAGATTTTGATGATTAGAAAATTAATTTGGGATGTGATAATAATTTTGTAAAGTAGATTACTATCTGCTATTTATTGCTTTTCTTTTTTATTTTGTAAAGTAGATACAACAATTTCAGTGAGGCGATGGCACCGAGTAGCCCACAGTCATGATAAAAAGTAAAACGCGGAGATTATCGTGAATATGCCGCGAAAATTAGTTGGAAATCAAATGAGATTTCAAGACGGTGGGTCCAACAAATTTCTTTTTCCTCTTTCATGTCCATCCTATAATTTCTTGGAAGCTCCTTATATGAATAGTTGCGGGGAATTTCAAGATATTGTGTTGATATCAAATTACTTATTTTTTTTGGTAATAAATTAATTAATTAAAAGTAATTATCTGAATTTTGACTCAAAATTGGGTATTAAAAAAATAGAAAAATTCAAAATTTGGCACCTCATCAATATTGGGAAATTTACAAAACAAGCAAAAAAAAAAGGCATTTTTCAACTTTAACCCCTCAAATTTTTTTCTTTCAACATTAGCCAAATCACCAAATTGTGGACGAAATTACCCTCCTTATTTTCACGTTTCCCTCAAGCAAATTCCTTCCCCTCTCACCAAAATCTCATCACCGGAAGTTCTATAGATTGTCGGCGGCGGCGTAGATCGGCAGCGGAGGAAGTTGTTGGCAGTTGAAAGAAGCTAAATCACGTTGAAAATCTTCGGAGATCTCCAAAATCAAAGAAAAAAATTGAAAACCCTAGGTGAGTTGTTATTGCCATTTTTCTTGTTGTTGTTGTTGCTGTTGTTGTTTGGGATGTTGTTGTTGTTGTTGTTGTTGTTGTTTGGGATGTTGTTGTTGTTGTTGTTGTTTGGGATGTTGTTGTTGTTGGTGGTGTTTTAATGGCGGTGGTGGGTGAGATGCATGTGGGAAAGGGAAGAGAAGAGAAAGGGAAGGGGAAGCCAACTCGCTCACGCAAGGGCGTGGCGTCGCGCGCAGGCACGCAGCTCGCGAGCGCGCTTGGCTTCCCTCGCGCGAGCCTGGCGCACCAAGAGGCAGTGCGTAGTGTTGCCTTAATTTTTTTTTCTTTTGTTCATAATTTTTTAATGTGTGATACTTTTAACTTGTACCAGGTAAATGGGAAAATCAAAATTAGCATTGCATAACAATATAGAGCAGCGGTCATGGGGTTTATGGCTTCGTTTGGCGTGGGTGCTTCAAAGGGCGCGTACGGTGATTCTCTGTTTGGCCCCACGCCCTCGGTGAGCAAGTTTCATATGTTTTCGTTATGTTATTATGATTTTAAACCCGAACTTATGTTAATATGTTCATCTCCTCGAAACAACAGGCCCCAGATGGCTATGGTCCGAACGTTGATGCTGGCTATGGTACGCATACTAATGCTGGTAATGACGACGAGCACACCCCTATGTCCTTGTACAGTCTATATGGGGACATATGTGATGACAATGTACAGATATTCAAGGAGGCACCTCCTGTTTGGGCGTCCGACCGTCGTATATATTTGGCAGTCCTTACTTCATTCCTCCTTTCAAGAGAGTTAGGAATGTCAGGCCTCTACCCGCACTCAACATTACGGACTATGAAATTGATGAAAGATCGAGTGTGGATATGAATCCGCTTAGGGGACTAGAAGACTCAAGGCTATGTGAGGAGTTTGATCAGTGGTTTGCCGGCAACATTTCCGTGGATCGGCCCGTCCAACAGTCTCGAAATTTCTTTGAAATACTCATGGGCAATGCTTCGATGGGGTGGCTTGGTGACGAGGTAAGTGTGTTTAATGGTCAGTACATTACAATACACAATAATATTTCTGCTGGCATGGATAATGATATAAATTTACTTGGTATAATCCCTTCACAGCATATTCACACGTATTACCGCTTGATAAGCGAGAAGCAACGGCGGTTTCCAAATGCACTACCACAGCGCGTCACGCATACAGATACATACTTTTGGGCATGTTTTCGAATTTTATAATCATTAATTATAATTTCGATGTTTTAAATATCTCGAAATGTTATTAATTTTCTACTCATCGTGTAATAGGTGTTCCTAAAGCAATTATGAAACAATGGTAGTTGTGATATCCATTCATTACAATATGGCAACAACTTGAGCAGCTATATGGATGGGCGGAAAGATCTCATGTCCAAACCGTTTACGGATGTCGATATGGTAAGAATTGTCATTTAATCTTATGGTAATTGTGTATAAAATATACTAATTTACCAATTTATTTATGTAGATATTCATCCCTGTGAATTTGGGCGGCGATCATTGGGTACTAGCTCGAGCGGACCTTCGCGCGAGGAGGATGCGGATTTACGACTCGTTGGTTACCTTTCGCGAGGACAAAACATATTTGCGTAAATTCAAACCTCTTCAGGTCGTCTTCCCTCAATGGCTTCAAGATGTTGGATTCTACAACATTCGACCTGAGCTGCAGAGTGCCGACCCTTGGAAAGTAAGAATCGTTAAGGATGTGCCCCAACAAGAACCTGGAAGTGGTGATTGCGGTGTATTTATGTTGATGTTTACAATATATTTGATGTTCGGGCTAAAACTTGATTTTGATTGTAGCCACGGGCGTTACTTCAGGAAGAAAATTGCTGTAGATATATTCACGGGCGATATTGCCTTGTAAGTCGTTGTATTGTATTCAGACTTGGTGTATGGATGTAGATTGTTTTTCTAATATATATAAACTTTTGATATATTCATATATTTAGCTATAAGTAATTATTGATCAACTTTAGTACTCATTATGCAAATGAACATAACATAATATACCTTATTACATATAATTGTAATATAAATTATAATAAGAGTTCAGAATCCATAATTAGTTACAATGACACAGTCAGTTTAGATTCGACATAATGAGATTTTTACATCTCTTGCGGTTATGACCTGGTTTGTTGCGTCGACCACATCTTACAGTTCTTCGGTTAACATCCTCACCGATAGAAGGAATTCTTAACTCTGGACGACGACCAGGTGGTGGTGTTTCGATCGGTGGGTTAACTCTGATTTCCTGGATTTCTTCTGGAATATCCCAATCTGTCATGTCCCCAACCGGCTCTACTGGTTCTGCATATGCCATTACCAATGAATCTTTAGAGTAATAATCAGAGCAAAGACTTATGTAATCCACACGGACGATCAGACAAGTAGCAATTGCATGCGCACAAACAAGCTGATCGAGTTGGAATACTCTACAGGAGCAAGTTCTTTCATGAATGTCAACTATCCCTTCCTTCATACCACCACCCAAAACATGAAATCGATCTTTGAGACAAACGGTCATTCTTTCGGCCAAAATTCTCCTTTCACCGACTATCTCATCTGCCCACGTCGTTAGACGAGTGCTCATCGATTCAGCGATAATTTTCCTATCATAAAACCATTGCTGTAATGTTTTTCTAAAGTGATCAACAAGACGAGTAACAGGAAATTTTCGCGGTTCCCTCATTAAAGAATTCACGCTTTCTGCAATGTTGGTGGTAAGTATGCTGTATCTCCTACCTTTAAATTCGGACCTAGCCCAATTACACGTGCCCACATTATTCTCTAAGTAATCAGCCGCGGCCGAGTGGAGCATCCACAACCCTTCAAGTTGTCTTTTAAATTCTTCGTGTCCATATTCCTTTGCTGCATTAATAAAAGCTTGCTCGAATTAATCCCAAATAGCTTTGGACATCCTGAATTTAGACTTAATGTTGCCTTTGACATGGTAAAAACAAACTCCATGACCAGCAGTGTGAAATGCTTTTAAAACGGCTCGCTTGATGGCAATGCATCGATCAGAGATAAATATTAACTCTGGCCTATCGCCAATCACTCCGTGTAACTTCGTCATAAACCATTCCCAAGCATCATTGTTTTCTGAATCCATGACCCCAATAGCTAACGGATACAGTTGATTATTACCATCCAGACATGTTGCTACAAACATGCTTCCACGATATAGCCCCTTCAAATGAGTGCCATCTACAACGATCACAGGCCTTATGTACTGTGTGAAGCCCTTGATGGAAGATCTAAGCGCAACAAAGTAGTATAAGAAATTATCATCTCCATCCCACTGGAGGTGTGTCACTGTGCCCTCATTCGCTTTGGTCAAAACGTGAGAGTATTTGGGAAGTAAGTTGTAAGACTTTGCAGGGTTCCCTCGTACTATTTCAAGACCGACTTCTTTAGCCCGATATGCTTGTTGATATATTAACTGGACCCCGTATTCTTGCTGCATGTCTGCTCTAATGTTATTCGGCGTGTATATCCGTTTATCCTGAATAAATTTATCCGTGATAAGATGGCCAACAACTCGACTCCTAACTTGACGGAGGCCACTAGGCAAAACCTCATTAGAGCACGTATGAACATTGTCAACTCTTCTCACTACCCAAGGAACATTATGCTCATCCGAACCTCTTGTTGCGCGAAGACGCCAATTACATGATTTCGAAGAACAGTGAGCCTCAAAACGTGTCGTTGTGGACCGTGCAATCTTGAAATCAAACTTTTCCCCCAAGGCCACTTTGCGCAATTCCAGTATTAACTCATTCTTCTCAGCGAACAACTTTCCCACACCAATGTCGGCAGAATTATAGCTTCTAACTAAGTCTGGAGCAACCAAGTTTGAAGGCAAAACTAGAGCAAGACTCACCAGGGGATCAACTGTTGTCCTCCTCCTCGAACGGGCCATCGGAGGAATAGGTCGATTCTCTCTGGGAATATCATACGATGCTCATCCTCATCATTGATAGGAATATCGGAATGACCAGGTGTCCCTATCATCAACTTGATGGAGTTCATGCCTTGCACATTATCAGCTTCTGTGTTGTTGGTGTTATAACCAGGATCATCATAACTGCGGAACTCATTATTTTGAAATGGAGAGTAATGTTGCCCTAACGATGTCCCTAATGGTAGCACATTATCTTTAACATCCGCTAACGTAATGCCATTATCATCAATAGTGTCATTGTTTTCGTTGACTGGTGAGTAATGTTGTTGGAACGACATTTGTTGTGGTAACACCTCTTCCTCAATATCGGGGACAGACTCGTTTGCTCTAAATGAACTTTCACTTTCCACAAATGGCTCAGGATTTTCGGCCGGAACTCGAGGATGTGTGGTGACAAATATAGGGATGCATCCATAATTGACCACATCAGAGGCCATGTGCAGCACAACATTAACCATTTCATCATTAAATATATCCATAGGTAGTGAACATGCACGATATATTGTGTTACTAGATCTCAAAGTTGTCTTCAACGACAAACTATATTTAATAGAATTTATCTGTAAAACTTCATACACCCTTGCCATAAATTGCTCAAACGTACAATCTTTCCGAACTAAAAATGATTCTTTCGCATTCACGTACCATCTGCTAATGTCTCCCACCAACCGTCATAACATAATTGAAGTACAACGGAATCCATTAAACCTAAAAAAAAATAAAAGAGATAAGATTTCACGCTACAAAACCTAGTAAAAATGAATATGCAGTACATTTATGTGGATGAAATGAAGTATACAATTTTGGATTTACTTCGTCTCATCGTAAAAGCGATATATTATACGCCTAAAACACATGTAAAGTTATTACTTTGAAAAATAACTTAAATTTAGTGAGACGTGCGGTGGATGTCTCATATAAAATTTATGTGAGATAGGCGCCGTCCCACTGCCTGTCTCACATAAAAGTGCAGTGACTTACCTCACATAAAACCAGTGGTAACACGCACTCTGTCACATATATTTTGGTAAGGCAGTGGGACTGTCTCACATAAAACCAGTAGATTTATGTGAGACAGGTGCTTGTCTCACTTGTTTTGGGCTTCTGTTTTACTCGATTTTTCAGGGATTTCAATGATTGATTTTCATTTCTCAACTCAAACTAACTACTTTAACAAGTCACATTGTTTTGTTAATGAAAAATAACAATATTTGCAATAAAAACTCACTTCAATTTCGAACTCAAATGATAAAATCAATAGATTAAAAGTTTAGGTTATGGTAAGAGTATAAACTAACCTTAAGAAGTTCTCCAATTGATAATTATATCTTCAATTATGTAATACTTGTTTGATGAAATTTGCTAATTTATTGAGAGTAATGGAGTTTGTTGAGTGATGAAGTTTGTTAAGTTGAAAAGAGAAAAGTGGTGGAAGTGCTGGAATTGAAAAGGGAAAGTGGCATGCCTTTGTAAATTTAATGAAAATGATGAGGGTAATGTAGTCCAAAAATAGGGTGTTTGACTAATTATGATAGAAAAAAATTTGAAAGGTTAAAGTTGAAAAATACCTAATTTTTTTGACTATTTTTATAAATTTCCCATCAATATTCAATATCTTTGGTACCATTTAAATATTTAATTTCCATTCAACTAAATTAAGCTTTGGGGGGGACACCAAAAAAAGGTAATAGCCAAACACTTTCTTTGATTCTTCCCAGAAAGCGCGTGACAATTTTACCCTTTTTTTTTCTTCATCCTTTTTAAAGTTGATAAGAATATTTTCGGTTTCACCTTTCACGTCATCCTCCTGTGCGGTGCTGTATAACATACAGCCTGCTTTTGCGACCTGGAAAGCCGGTATTTTACCGGTTATACTCATTCTTTTGGTACCATTTAAATATTTAATTTCCATTCAACTAAATTAAGCTTTGGGGGGAACCCAAAAATAAAAGGTAATGGCCAAACACTTTCTTTGATTCTTCTAAGAAAGCGCGTGGCAATTTCACCGATATTTTTTTTTCCCTTCATCTTTTTTAAAGTTGATAGAATATTTTAGGTCATCCTCCTGTGCAGTGCTGTATGACATACAGCCTGCTTTTGCGACCTGGAGAGCCGGTATTTTACCGGTTGTACTTATCCATTCAATTAATTTGTTTTCGCTGAAAAAATATATTAGAAAACAGATTAAAATAAAGAAAATTATAAATTAAGATAAGATATTGAATGATACAAATATGTTAATAGATTTTATTTAAATAAAATAAAATAAATTATGAAAAAATTATAACATAATTATATTCCTACACTATTGGTTAAATACCAATGTATTGAGTAATTGTTCTAAATTAGTCTCATCAGTCTCTAATTTTGATTAAACTTTTCATTTTTGGGTTCTAAAGTTCCAATTTTCATGTTCTATTTTTTTTTATCAAATTCTAACATTATAGATAAATATTTAGTTTTGTTGAAACGTTCTCACATACAGGTTCTAAAGTTCCAACTAATTAATTGCTAGTTTTGGGATACATGTTTCTATTTTTTGAGTCAAATTTCAACATTAGACACAAGTCTCTAGGCTTGGTGAAACTTTTTGATAGTTAGTTCTAAAGTTCCAACTAATTTAACTATAGGTTTTGGGTTTCATGTTCCCATTTTTTCATCATATTTCAACGTTATAGATATGTATTTAGTTTTAGTTAAACTTTTTCATATATGGGTTCCAAAGTTCCAATTAATTAACCACTAGTTTTGGGTTCATGTTCCTATTTTTTTGGTCAAATTTCAATATAATACATAAGTCTCGAGTCATTGGTTAAACTTTCTCATATTAGGTTCTAAAGTTTTAACTAATGTAACCACAAGTTTTAGGTTTTATATTCCTATTTTTTTTAATCAAATTCCAACATTATTGATAAATCTCTAGTTTTGTTTAAACTTTCTCAAATTGGATTCTAAAGTTCTAATTAATTGAACCACTAGTTTTTGTTTATGTTCAATTTTTTTTTAACATTCCAACATTATAGATAAGTCTCTAATTTTAGTTAAACTTTCTCATTTTTGGGTTATAAAGTTCCAACTACTTAATCACGAATTTTGGGTTTCATATTCCTACTTTTTTTGGGTTAGATTTCAATATTATAAATACGTCTCTAATTTTGGTTAAAGCTTTCTCATCTTTGGGCTCTAATATTCCAACTTTCATGTTCCCATTTTTTTTAATCAAATTCCAATATTATATATAAGTATTTAGTTTGTGTTAAAATTTATCATTTTTCGGTTCCAAAATTTCAACCTTCATGTTCCCTTTTTTTTCCCCAATTAGACTCCAATATTATATACAAGTGTTTCAAGTTGATTTTTTATTTACAATAATATTGATAAGGTAAAATATATTTGAATCCCATTCTATTTTATGAAATATCAACTTTCTAAAAAATAATGAAAACATATTGTTATAACCCCCAATCTTTTTCATCTTGCTTTAAAACCATTTTATTATTACAAAATAAAATAAAATAAGAAAATTTATAAATAATTAACAAAAATATATTTGAGGGAGAAATTAAGTTAAATGAATGTTAAAAAAATATAAAATAATCATGTCCTTAATCTTTTGGTTAAAAATCAAGATATTAGGTAGATGTTCTAAGTTAATTTCATATGTCCCTAATTTAGGTTAAACTTTCTTATTAATTAACTTATTTGTTTCTACTTCCCAATCCACTAGTTTTGTGTTCAATATTCCTACTAAATTCGTCAAATATTAATATTTTGGGTTAGATTCCAAGTAAATTTATTTCTCATTGGATAAGTACCTAAATTTGGTTAAACTTTCTCCCCTTTTTTGGCATGTTTCAACTAATTATTCTATCATTTTTGTGTTGAATGTTCCTACTAACTTGGTGATATTCCAAATATTTGGATGGAGTACCAAATTTACTTTAATAATTTTATTTTTGGTTAAATAAGTCCATAATTTTGATTATTCTTTCTCGTTTATGGGTTATATGTTTTAACTATTATTCCACTAGTTTTGCATTTAATATTTGTAATTAACTTGACAAGATTCCAGTTATTTAAATTAAATACCAAAATTATTTTTTTGGTTAGATTAGTTCCTGATTTTGGTTAAATTTTTTAATTTATAGGTTCATATGTTTTAGATTAGTTTATGATTTTAGTTAAATTTTTTAATTTATAGGTTCATATGTTTTAGCTTATTAGTCCACTAATTTTTTGTTTGATATTCCTACTAGATTCATTAAATACTAATATTTTGGATTAGATTTTAAGTAACTTTTATTTTCTGTTGGATGTGTTCCTAATTTTTTTTTTTTGAACTTCCTCTCTTATTGTTTCATGTGTTTTAGCTAATTATTTCTCTAGTTTTATGTTGAATTTTTTCGTTAACTTAGTAAGATTCTAATTACTTGGGTTAAATAACAAGTTTACTTTTTTATAATTTATTTTTAATTAGATTAATCCATAATTTTGGTTATGCTTTCTTCCTCATGGTTTCATATATTTCAACTATTGTTCCACTAGTTTTGTGTTAAACATTCCCATTAACTTCATAGCATTCCAATTATTGGGTTAAATTATAAATTTACTTGTAATACCAAAAAGAATATTATTAATAAGACAAATTATATTTGACCCTTTACTATTTTAGCAAATATCAACCATAAAATACTAAAAAATCTTTATTGCAACATTAATCTAAGTCCCTTTTTTTCTATCTTCATTACTTCATAAATCTCTTGAAGTTGATCGTATGTATATGTGAGCTTTAATAATAGGTAACAGTGCATGCAATTGCTATGCTTCTGAAAAAAAATATTTTTTAATCTTTTTAAAAATATGACAAGTTATTTAGAAAAGGTAAAGGATAAATTTAGAAAAGAGAATAAAAATTGTTGAGGGAAATAGGAAAACACTAATCGTTCTTTCTCTACCAAAAAAAAAAAAAAAAATCTTGCTTAGATGCTTTCAACGTACCCTTGCCTAAATAATAGTGAGGTTTGGGTTAAGATTTGGTAAAACAATGTTTAAGGGGGAATGAGATTAAGTATATTGTTCGGGTTTGTTAAAGGGAGAAGGGGTGTTGCATCAAGAAAATTTTAAAAGATTAATTCTGGATTTTGATAGAAAGAAGAGGGAGAATGAATCTGTTGATTTTGAGCGAGGGAAGCGCGATAGATATTTTGTGATGAGCAAGGGTGATAATGTTTTAGCTATTTTAGAATTTCTCTCTATTCAAGTCCAGTCAGCCACCGTCTTTACATCGATGAAAATTAAAAGAAAAGAAAAAACTAAAAATTTTCAATTTCACACGAAAAAGATGGTAAGTTAGTTTTTCATTTACGCCATAAATTTCCCTGCCTATAATATATTAAAATTAAAATTACTTTAATATTTTTACAATAATGTTATTATTATTCTTATTTTGTACCCAATTAATATGTCAATAATTATTTAATTATTTATTGTCATGTGTATATGTATGCTATTAAATTCTCATAAGTAATACAACTCAATCAATTGATGACACATAAGATGCCACATTAGTTGTCATACAAACAAAGTATCCCAAATGAGTAACATAGCTTTATTATCTATCCATTGTAAAATAATTCGATTAAACTTTTAAATAAATTTTATGTTAATGTATATACATCGTGTAACACTATATAAGTGTAATATTACTCAAATTTATTAAATTTATTTTAAAAATGAAACTATCATGATTAAATTATATAATTATAAATAAAACACTATGTTTAACGAAAATAATATAACATTACCACATAAATCTCTTTTTAAATGATTATATACAAAACAATACAGTTGGGGGGTCACTATAGTTAAAAGACATAATTGTCCAAAAAGGTGTAGTTTGACTAATATAAAAATAAGAAGGTGTTTGTGACTATTTGACTAAGCCACGAATGTGTCAATAACCTATCTCTTAATGTTTACAATACAATGTGAATAACAGTTGAAATTGTAACTTACAAGTTATTCGATCATAAGAGGCGGCCAATTGTCTTTCAACCTCTTTGTTTAACTAGCTATCTGAGCTATACTAATATGAGAGACAAGAGTTAAAGATTATTATTATTATTATTATTATTATTATTATTATTATTATTATTATTATTATTATTATTATTATTATTATTATTATTATTATTAATGTCATATATAATTAGACCATATATATATTCTGATAATAAAACGTCTAATATAGAGTTCAGTTTAATCAAATTAATAATGGCTTATAATGATCATAATTTACTACATTAAAAAAATTATCTTATAATAATATCATTAATCATGAAACAACTAATTGCAAAAGATAAAAAAAATTAATACAACACAAAAGATTAAATAAAGTAATTAATTTAATAATTTCACATAAGTTTGTACGAATTACTCTGTGTAAGAGATTATTCTTGAGTATTATTTAAAAACTATCAAATATTAGATGCTTTATATTTTTCTAATATACAATATTCTTTTAGAGGGTATCCATAAAACATATTAATATTAGTTGAAAAAATGTTATGATATTTTTTTAAGTAAAATATCATTAAACTTATAGCATAATATTACGGAAATAATATTTAATTTATAATTATTTTTATTTAATTATATTTAAAAGTTTCTTTGATTTGTGTGAGTTATATAAGTATATTTTCATGAATTAGAAAAGTAACAAGTAAAAATATATCTTTTTTTTTCTTGTAAAGTTTAGGGTGTATTTGATAGGTTTCAAGTTTAAATTGATAAATATAATAATGTCATTAATCATGAAACAATTAATTGCAAAAGATAAAAAAATTAATGCAATACAAAAGATTAAATAAAGTAATTAATTTCGCATAAGTTTGTTTGAATTAATATGCAAAAGAGATTATTCGTGAGTATTATTTAAAAAATATCAAATATTAGATGCTTTATATTTTTCTAATATATATATATTTTTAGAAGGTATCCATAAAACATATTAATATTACTTGAAAAAATGTTCTGATATTTTTTTAACTAAAATATTATTACATTTACGCATGTGTGTGTGTATATATATATATAAACTTATGCTTATTAGTGCAGAAATTATGTTATTTTTAAAAGTAACATATCATCATTTTATAACGTAATATTAAGAAAATAATATTTAATTTATAATTAATTTTATTTAAATATATTTAAACATTATTCTGATTTTTATATAGTTATATAAGTAAATTTCCATCAACTAAAAAAAGTCAAAAATAAAAAATGTAAATTTTCTTGTAAAGTTTAGGGTGTATCTTATAGGTTTCAGGTTTGAATTGATAAATTTGATATTTACTTTAAATGGGGGTAGTAATATTATAATTACCATTATTATTGATTGCTTTTAACTAATTATAAGTAGAAGTAACTTGTGGCCGGTTATAAATGAAATTTAAAACTAATAAAAAGCGGTTGCATGAGATACTACCGCTCTATTATAAGCGAATCCCCTTCAGTGAAGATGTCTCCATGGCAGTTAATTAATTTGTTGATCCTATCTAGAAAAGATATTAATTTACTAATTATTTTAGTCGAATGTTACTTTGTCACATAACATGGTAATGAATCCAAAAATAGGACTAAGAGTGGAACTCTTTAATATGGTAAAATTAATAGGTCTCACAATAACACTCATCGTCGGTGTCACACGTATTTCTCTCAAAACCACTTCTTTAGCCACAAAGTGGAGAATGTGAATCACCAAGTGCCTGTTTGTTTCAAGCATAAGGGAATCTCTGTGTCAGGCTCCAATCATCTTCTTACTTCTTTCTGAGCCATGAAGTGGAGAATGTTTTTGTCGGGTAATCTTGCTAAGTTATAGTTCGTGTAACTTACAGGCGATGTAAAAATCAAGTAGATCTTGTCATGTTACTCATTTTTACATGTTTTAGGGGCATTATAAGTTACATGAATTTTAACTAAGCAAAACCCGAATGGCGGACTCGAATCATGTTTATACATCTTTCTTTAGCTTGCATTTGTTACTTAAGTTAATTTATTAAGAGTAATGCTTTGTTTACTCACTTTGAATTAAGATTGTCAAATAGCAGGTTTTTTTCAAGCTCAGGCTAAGCCCATGCAATTGTTAATAGGTCAGAGCCCTCCAAAGACCTTGAACGGGCTGGCCTAAGCTGGGCCTGGGCTTCAATTAAATCTTTAATAAAGCCACAAGTTCAGGTAAAAAAAAAAAAAAAACGTTGTCACCATGACAAATGCATATGGCATCTCTATTCTTACACGGAAAATTTCTCCCACACCATAATCATTTATCCACCAAATCTCAACAACTAATTGTTTGTCAAATTACAACATATTCACTCAATAAATCTCAAAATTTCTACCAAATAATAATAATAATAATAATAATAATAATAATAAAACATTAAAATTTGAAGCTTACTTGAGGTAGAGTGGGTGATGCGTGCTACCGGTTCGGGTCGTGTGGATTCACTGTTGATGTGTCACATGGTTGGGTTCGTTATTACTACTGGTGGGTTCGCTATTGCTTCGTGTACCGCGTCGCACCACTGGATTCGCTCACTATCACGTCGGTAGTGTTGCCTAATGGATTTGATCGGTAACGGCTGAATTTGTTGGGGGAGTGTATGGTGATGGCTACAATTGTTAGGTAGTGTTGGCAACACTAGGTTGTTGCTTACTACCTTAGTTGCTTTGTTTTATTACGATTCGACTTTCTTTTCTTTTCTTTTTCTCATTTGAATTTTTTATTTTTATAAATTAAAGATTGGACTTGTAAAAATCCATAATTAAACTCATTCACAATGAATTTTGATTTTTTAGGCTCATATCCATGATTTTATGATACGAGCCGAGTCTAAAGCCCACATGCGTGGGTTAAGCCCGGCCCATACTTTTTTGTCACTCTACTTTTAACACTTAATTAAAATACTTACTTATGTGACATCTAATGTGTTATCTATCGAGTGGTAATGAGTTAATAATTCATAACGTCAACCTTATATAGAAGCCCATGGATCAAACTCACATTTACAAGCTTATATTATTAATTCAGTAACTACTCTCAATCCTTGACAATCTTATTATACCAAGATCCCCGTGTTATGTGAGAGAACTAGTTTTATCTGATTGTCATGTTTTTGCAAGATTAAATCGAACAGACAACTTCCACCCTATGTCGTCTGATTTAGTAAGTGGAGCACATGTTTCTCCACGTGCAACACATTAACTCGAAACGTTAGATGAGGGAATCATTTTGATTACTTATTCAATGCACAAGCACAGCACGTGGTTCAAGGCCGGTTCAAAGCCGTTATTGTTCTTATGAGAGGGTTACAGCAAACCCAAAAACACAGCCGGTCAACATGGGATCTTTCTAGGGTCCTCCAGATCCGTATATAGTCTCAGGGGCCTTGACTATGAAATATAGAAAGCTTGTATCTTCATCATAAGTCCTGTAACTTGTTCTCTGTCATCGAAATAAAATTATTGCTCTGTTCTTCAGTGAATGTAGACCAACTCTAGGTCTAACCACACAAGAGATTTGTGCCCTTGTTTTGCATGTTTTTGCTTAAGCCATTTGTGCGTTTCTGCTAATTCTAAATCAATAACCACAGTGTTTAGTGAGATCTTGGTGGTCCCAGATCGGTCATCAATTGATCTAGGGCTAACATGTAAATTACCAAAGAATGTCTTTCATGCTAGCTACATGGAAAATCAAATATTCGTTACCCTAGAATTCAAATGAGGAAAATCAAAGAGGTCGATCGCTTCCATCTACATGAAGAAATTAGAGAACATAATATGTTATCATAAGAGAATTATGTTTTTATTCACACAGCAATAAGCACGATTCTATCCAAAAAATATTACCAATGGTATATGCTCACATTTTAGGTAACGTTAAGTGATTTTTTCCCCCCTCGGCCCTCCTCTAAACAAGTAGAGCAGACTGCCACGAATTTTAAATACATAGCATCCATAAAATATATATGGAATCACCTCTTATACATTTGCAGACTAGAAATACTACTATTTTATTATACAGAGCGTTCAGAGCCTCAGAGAAATGCCATTGTCAGTTTTCTGTACCACTTTGAAATTGCTATTAGTTTGTCTTTCATAATATTTTAATGATGTAACTGCTTTAGTGTCTTATAATATTTTATATAACATGCTATAGAAACATTTATAATTAGCTATAGTAGCACCTAAATTAGGTTATGAAGATTGGCACTTGATTTTTTATTTTGTATTTTTTTAATTTCCATTATTTCTTTACTTATTTAGCTAATGCTATCCAATTGTAACAATCTAAACATTATAAAATCATTCAAGTCATTCAATCAATGTGTAACGGGTCTAAACAACCATAATCGTGTAATAACGATTCAATTAATACATAGAAATGGTTCTCTCAAACTCGTATATTTTTCTTTTGATCAAGAATCAAAAGAAACTTTTCTAACTCTACTTTAACTAAAGCTACAAAAATTATGATCAATATCCTCACAAACAAGAAACTTTGTCTTGGTCAAATGGTAGCTGCACATATGAGATAACCAAAGCGCCAAACCATTACTAGAAAGTATGGAGACATACAAACTCATCACATAATTATATGATAAACCAAGCTACACAAAAACAAAGAAACCAAGCTATAGGAAAACAATATTTATATATAGAGGAAGAGTAAATCGCAGAAAAGTACCAGCTGCTGCGATGGACGTCTTCTAGAACAGCACTGATATGCTCACACCAATTAGGATTAAAAGAACTTACTGTAGCTTTAAACACACACACACACACACACACACACACACACGTCTTGCTCAAACGCAAGCGCAGACCACCCTCATCTCACTGGACCACAGCACTCTTTCACACCCCCAGATCCACAGCAGCTGTGAGTTACTGTCTCTCATATCCCCTCTCTAATTCTGTAATTTTTTTGTTCCATATACATATTAAATTTGGTTGGCTTGAATTTTTTACTCGTGATGAAGCAAATTATTGGGCAAATTTGGTTGGCTTGATTTTTTAATTCTCAACTGGGCAAATTTTGTTGGCATGATTTCTTGATTCTTGATTACTGTTTTAACTAGGCAAATTTGGTTTGTTTTAACTAGGGAAATTTGGTTGGCGATATGTTGCAAATTTAGTTGGCTTGAATTTTTCACTCGTGATGAAGCAAATTATTGGGCAAATTTGGTTGGCTTGATTTTTTGATTTTCAACTGGGCAAATTTTGTTGGCATGATTTCTTGATTGCTGATTATTTTTTTAACTAGGCAAATTTGGATTGTTTTAACTGGGCAAATTTGGTTGGCGATTTGTTGAGTTTTGATTATTGTCAGCTCTCTCTCTCTCTCCATCTCGTGGATTACTAGATTTGGAGGGGAATGAGAGAAAGTAACCTACGGTTGCTGTGGATTTGGGGGGATGAGAGAGAGTAACCCACGACTACTGTGGATTTGAGGGGTGAAAGAGTGACCGACGGCAGCTGGATTTGGAGGGGAGATTGAGAGAAAATAACCCACGACTGCTCGATCTGGAGGGGAAAGAAAAGGGAGTCAACGGGGAGATTTTGTGTTGTGTCGTTAAGGGAGAAAACGAGGGAGCGCGTGTGTGTTGCAAGTGTCAAAATTATCAATTCACAGTGACTATTTATATTTATTTCAAAACGCACCGTTCAGTGCAATGTGTGGTACAAAAAGTGGTGTGAATCTCATTTTCCCTTCTAGAATATGGCATATGTCAGTCTTTAGGGGTGTGGTCCCTTTCCTTCTGTTGAACCCGTAGAATCTGGGGCGTACAGTAAATGGATCCCATATTTTTTCACCAGGCAATAGCAATACTAGGGTTGGATAAAATCGGGTTCGAATCAACCCGATTGAATTTCGGGTTGATCGGGCTTGAGAGAAACTCATCCGAACTCAACCCGAATTTTAGATCGAATCGGATCGGGTTATATTCGGTTCGGGTCGGATCGGATCTAAAATTCGGGTCAATTCGGGTTAAGGACAAAAAAGAGTCATTTTGTTAATTTTGGGGTTGTTTAATAACTATTTAATAATTACAATATCACTTTTATGCAATTAGTTCATTTTAGTCCATTTCCACTTTCCATTTTCCACTGACTGTCATAAAAAAATATATAAACTGAAATACAATTGAAAAAGTTGTGAGCTTGGAGGACTTAGTGTCGTGAATCTCAGTCTCAGTCTCGTTGGAAGAACAACCATGGATCACTTCGCGCGGGTCAAGCGGAAACCGATGGATCAAGCGGTAATGGGTTTCATCGATGGCTCATGGCTTCACGGGTTTCGTCGGTGGCTACCGAAAAAGCAAATCCGATCGAAGTGAAGTGAAGCAACCGTCGATGTAGCGATTTTGTCATCGGTGCGGATCCGGTCAAGTGGTGTGCCTCGCTCTTCTTGTGCTAACCGTTTGTAGTTCTGTTGTTGCTTGTAGTTGTTTGAGTGAGTTGTGAGGAAAAAGAGAAAGAAGATAAAGAAGAGAGTGAAGAGAAAGAACACAGAGAGTGTTGGTATGAGGCTGTGAGCCATGGTGTTCGTATCTGCTCTGTGTAGCCATTTAGGTTTTGTTTGTTTTTTTCTTTTTTTAAGCAACCCGATCGGATTTTCGGATCCGATCGGTTTTGACCCGATCCGATCACAACCCGATCGGGTTT
This sequence comes from Citrus mangshanensis, assembly GCA_030449895.1. Taxonomy (NCBI): domain Eukaryota; kingdom Viridiplantae; phylum Streptophyta; class Magnoliopsida; order Sapindales; family Rutaceae; genus Citrus; species Citrus mangshanensis. Next base: position 958,236 of record JASUUJ010000242.1, read on the forward strand.
CAAAGATTTGATCCGATCGGGTTTTATTCACGACCCGATCCGATTCGATTCGAACCAAAAAATTTTCGAGTCGGGTCGGATCGGATCGGGTATTTTGCCCACCCTTAGGCAATACTCCAAAATTTCATAACCAGGTTCTTCTTTAAAATAGGAGTAAAAAAAAATCCTTATCATCAAAGAAATCATCCCCCAAAAGTAAGTGATCTGACTCCACATATCTAATTATTGCCAGAGATCTCTGTATGACATGTGAATCACAATCTTTGGGTTTGACTTTGATTTCACAAAATAATTTAAACCTGGCTTCTCTAGCATCTTGATGGTCTCCAAATCCTACAATAGAGCTAAAAGCAAAGCCGAGTACTCTGTTTTTATTGAAGAAATCTGGTGTCATCTCCAAGGTCATAGAAGATCCCTCGCTTTTAAAGCTAAACCACTGTGGAATTTCACTTCCAAGTTCCAACTAATAAGATATAACCCTCGCGATGACAATCTTTAAATCGCTCCCTTATTATTAAAAATATTAAGTTATCTCTCAAAAATAGTTATCTATTTGTTACTTTTAACGGTTAAAAAAAGGATAAAACGGTATTTGTGAATTCCTCTAATAGTTAAAAAATGGAAAAAAAGTCAAATCTTTATATAGGTTAATTTTTATGAGCCCAAATCTTTTTAAGTTTTTCAAAACACACATAAATATTTTAGTATTTATGATATGCGTCCCGAATATTTTAAAATATTTTCATTTTGCACCAATATGTCTAATTTTGTTCGAACTGATTAAATTTTAATTTTTTGTATTTAAAAAATTTATTTTAAAAATAAATAAAGAAATTAATTAAAGTTATAAATGGAAAAAAATAATATTTTACATTTTTATATTTATTATTATAGTCATTATCATTCTTTTTCCTTTTGCAAAGGTATTTAAAAAAATATATGGATAAAAAAAAATCAAAGAACAAAAGAAAAATGCAACCACAAACTTAATCTAAAGCTTCAAAACCCTTCTCACCAAAATCACTGTCATTGCACACAATCCAGAATTCTTCAAATCTTTTGCTTATTCATCAAACTGAAAATAATAAACAATAATAAAATAAATTCATTCTATTATTAATAATACGGTTAGTTCAAGATTAAAGAATATTTATAATCTAAAATTAAGTAATCCCAAATATCATTATTATTGTAAAATTTGAGTAGTTTAGAAGTCTTCCTCATTATTATTATCATTATTTTTTTCATTTTGTAAAGGTATTTAAAGAAAATATAGATATAAAAAAAGAAAAATCAAAGAACAAAAGAAAAAAGCTATTGGAGTTTCACAAAACAAATGAATGAAGTAAGGATGAGAAAAATGAAAGGAAAGAAAAAAAAATGGTACTGAAGTCATGTACATGAAAGAAAAAAAAATGTAGAAAAAGGCGAAGAAAAAGTAAGGATGAGAAAAAAAATGAAACGAAAAATGAAAGGAAAGAAAAAAATGGTACTGAAGTCATGTACATGAAAGAAAACAAATGAAGAAAAAGATGAAGAAGGAGTAGGAATGAGGAAAAAACAAATGAAAGGAAAAGACAAAGAAGTAAGGGTGAGAAAAAAGTGAAAGAAAAGATGAAGAGAAATGAAAGAAAAAAACGAAGATGGCATTATCCTAATTTATTTATGATGGCATGTCTTATAATTTATTTCACTAATATGTTTAATTTAGAAAAATTATCAATTTATTTAGACTCATTAAGTCATTTTAATACTTTTTTTATTTTATTTTTCAATGACTAATCATACATCAACTATTTTTTTTATATTTTCCAATGATTAGTCACACATCAACTTTTTTTTTTTATTCTCAAAATGTCGTTACAAGAATATTCTGTTAAGGTAGGGGTGTTTTCATACTTTTATGAGTCAACGACGGTCAATAATTAAAGATAATGAGTTTTAGGGGGTACCGGGGTAACTTGATGTTTTTAATAGTAAGGGGGTGATTTAAAGATTGTCACTTTATGAAGTAGGTAGACTGAAATTAACCCATTAAAAAAATTAGAAATTACAATTAAACTATATTTAATTATTTATATAATACACCATCTCATAGATAGTCTTCAATAATATTTTCACATTTTAATTAAAAAAATGGTCTCTTTGGTTCTATTTAGATCAAAACTCAAAAGTCTTAACTTCTCTTCGAAGTTAATGCAGAAGTGACTTTGTTATTTTTTTTTATACAATAATATAATAATAAAATTTTATTAATATTTACAATTAAAAAAACTACTAAAACTACCATTGATAACTCTAGTATAAGAGAGCTTAAATTTTTACTCTTATATAATGTCAGAGAAATATCTATTCTGCCGTATTAGTAAGAAAGAAATCTACCCCACTTAATTTAATTGGAAGGAAAATTGAGTCGCAATTATTGATACTTTCAGTCAAAAGTCTATCAAATTATCCTTGATAAATTTAGTATAGCCTGACCTAAATTCCTACTCTCATGTAATATTAGAAAATTAGCTGCTCTATTGTATTAACAGAAAAGAATTTTACCCTTAATTTAATAGGAAAGAAGATAAAATTCCAATAATCATTACCTAGATTTATGAGTGCATAAATTGTGCCAAAGAGCCCATTGGGTCATATAGATGTAACTTGAATTATGCCTGTGCATGGGGATAGTAAAAATATCTGGATTTATCTATATCCATAAAGATTCAGATGCGGAAAAATTCAAATTCTCACATTAAAAAATATATATTGGATGTTAAAAATTAAGATTCGTACAGATTCGGATCAAGATCCAAATACAAGTGCATCTAGAAAGTCGGATATCCGGATCCGCATTACTTTTTAATTCAATTACTTATTAAATTAAAAAATATACAAGTTAAATGAAAAAAATAAAACCTATGTGGACTTGTGGTGGTGTTAAACTTGGATTCGTGTTATTCTGGATATTTGATTTATGTTGTGGTACTATTATTTATAGGTATGTAGTATTGTTGTATGTTATATATGCTTAGTATTGAATTGTCAATTGTTGAATTATGATTAAATTTTATTTGATTTTATAAGGCAAATTTGTTGAATTTTAAATTTTATTTGAACTTAACATTATAGATCTAGATATCTAAAAAATCTACCAGCAATCTATAGGGGTATTACCTGCATCCGAATTTGGGGTGACTTTAAGTATATACGAACAAAACTGTCACCTAGAGCCCCACATATTAGAAAGACCCCAATGTAGCCGCTTAAACCCCATATATTAGGAAAAAAAAATCTTGATATGCTCAAATTAATGGATTTTTTTTAAATTTACTTATATTAAGAAATCTATTTTTTAGGCCTCTCTTTAGTTAATAATTATCATACAATTAAGAATTTTTATAGAATTTTATCCTTAATGTTAAAAACTATAAATAATAGTATTATCTAACCATTAATTTATTATTAGTTCTTCTAAGAAAAAGATTAAATTCTTTATCTGTTTAAAGAAATCTTAATTATTTAACATTATAAAATTTCATGCGAATTATTATATTCATTGGTTTCTTTTTGAAGTAAAAAAGGGGGGTTTCTTGAAAAAATATTTCTAAAAAATGTAAAAAAGGTATCTTCTTGACTACTTTTCTTTTTTAATTTTCTTACTTTTTTTAATTGTTAATATTTAATATATAGTTAAAAATTGATTGAATCTTATGCACTTTTATATTTATTTGAGTGTTGAAGTTATTGAATGTGAAAAGAGCTCATTAAAAAAAAATTCACTTAAGACCCCCACCACTCTAAAGCCGACCCTATCCAAAATTCCGAATCTATAAATTTTTTTTGTAAATTAAATGTGAGTGTGAGTGTGTAGATTAATCTTTTTGCTTCTTCCTTGATCCTTCTGGGTGAAGTTTGGTGATAATTTTATTTCGTCTCATTTTTGTTTTCATTAAGGGGATCCCGCTATGTTACCACGGTGGTAACGTAGCACACTTTTTTATCCTTTTGTATTAATTACACTACAATCCCTGTTTTATTCTGAAATTATAAAAAAATCTGATAATCTTAAATTTTGACTCATTAGTCCTACTTGTTTTGATTTTTTTAAACTTAAATAAAATGTGAGGGTATATTTTAATTATTAATTCACACACCCATCGTCAAAGTTTTAAAAATAAAATTTACTCCATACACTTAAATGTCAAATATATCCTTGATAAAACTAATTTTTTATTTTTACTAAATAAATTAATTAAAATGATATAAAAAAATTGATTGAATTCTTTACATGCCCACTAGTTTCAGTTCCATATCTCTAGCAGTTAGCAATTAAATTCTATCACTAACTCAAAATTATCAAACATGAGATGTGAAAATAGGTTCTCAAATAAGTGTGGAGCGTAACATGACTTTGCCTCCAAATTCTTATTAAAAGATTCTAAACTTATTCATCAATCTCGTAGATGTAAGAATAAATGATGACAAAGTTGCCACCCCCCCTCTCGCCTTCTGATACCTTCTTATTAAACAATAAAAAAATTATTAATTGGTAAATAAATCTATTTTTATTGCATATTGAAATTATATACTGTATATTGAATAAGTATTATGAAAAAAAATTTAACTACAAATTAAGAACAAGAGATCAAATTCATATTCATATTGATCATAAAATATGGTTTATAATTAATACATGGTTGTACTATATATTAAATTAATTAATTAATAAGAAAGAATATTAATTTAAATATATTAATTCAAATATAAGAATAAATCAATTTATCGGTTAAATTAACTAGGTCATTTGACACAATATATGTATTGTATTAGATGCATTATATTACAGTGTGTGTCATTAATTTGTATTAAACTGTAATATTTATATAATTATTTAGAGTACTATTAATTTTAGATTAATATTAGTCAAATTTATTAATATTTAAGTATTTATTATTTTTTATATTAAATATTTAAAAATATTTAATTTTTATATACTAATTATTATAATATAATTAAATAACGTAATATTATAGTATATTTTTATATTTATATATTATTTAAGTATTTATTGTTAGTTATATTAAATTGCTAAATAATAATCAATTTTAAATATTAATTACTATAATATAATTAAAATGTTTTAATATGATTGAATAATAGATTGTAAATTTATGGACTTATGTGTCAATATTTTAAACTTTGTTATTTTTGTAATTTTGTAGCAAACATTAGGGAGTATAACATTAATAACCCAACAAAAACATCTTAGCCATTGCAATTATTTTGAGTTAAATCTAACGGTGGACTAGGAAAAGACAAGAAAATGTGGTATGTTATAACAGTGGTAACATAGCCGGACTCTATTAAGCAGCTTTTGTTGACTTTTAACGGAAAGAAACAAATAATTGATTGCCGCAAAACAAATTAATTAATTTTCCAATTTTTTTTAGATATCTATATTATCATTTCACGCAGATTTTCTAATACAGTAGATGCCAACGAAGGTGGCCAAAGGAGGGTGGGGAATGGAAAAACAGAAACAGGTAAATGTCGGTTCCACGTGAGTGCCTTTTATAATTGTGCCACAGTCGGTTTGGTACCCATTCATAGTGGTATAATTTAAAAAAATTCAATAAATAATAAATACTAAATTTCTAATCCATTTCAAATACTTTCATTCAGGTCCAGCTACTACATCCATGGGATTTGGTACCCATTCTTTTGTCTTTTTTAAATCTACCGTTGGATTTAATATGAGAGTTGTATAATGATTAGATGTAATTATTGGACCATTAACATTAAAAGCCCTTGTTGTTCATGTAAAATAAAAAAAATCAAAAGTTTTATAATTATGACATATAAGTTCACAATATTTTAATTTTTTTCACTCTATTGAACTAGGTTTTCAATTAAATGACTTATTCTTAAATTTATTAATATCTATTTAAATTAATAAATTTACTTATTAATTAATAAATTAACTAATTTATTACATAGTTAAACTATGTATATTTTTACTAACCATAATTGATGATAAATATAAATATGATTTTTTTTTTAAATTTAACATGGCAACCAATTTCCTTTCACCTATGTAAGCAAGGTTCAAAACTCATATCTTTTTTTTTTTTTTCAAACAAGAGATTTTATATGTCAAGTAGATGGAATATACAAAATACGAAAATAAATTTAATTTGATATTCTATGTAGGTAATGTTTTATTATTTTTTTATAACATAATATTTAGTTAACATACTAAATTATTTAATTATGTAGTAAAAATATTTTAATTTACTAATAATAATAAAGTGTTAGTTTATGAATTTGTAAAATCATTTTTGTTTGTTTGAGCAATGAGTTTTGTATTTTTAGTTGAGTTTTTGTTCTAAAATAAAAGGAGTAAATTTAATTGCACACTTAAATAAATTCAATTGAGTTTTTGTCCTGAAAATCATGGCTTCTAGAAGCATTAATGCAACTGAAAATTTGTAGGTGTAGGACTAATATGTGAAAATTTAAAAGTTTTTAGCTTTTTATTTTTATAACAAATTACAGGACTCCATTGTAGTTGACCTTTAAAAAGACAAAAACGGTACCAAAACCCTCCAAAACCCTGTTGTTCTTTCATTTAATAAATTTACAACAGTCCTTGAGGTGTTGAAATATTTTCATTTAATAAAGATAACCTGGTTTTAATACTATAATATAATGGTTTTAACACTATAATATAAATTTTTTTAACGTATACAACTAGATTATCATTCAATCATTGATCTTCTATTTAATTTCAGTAGTTGATTTTTTTATAAAATTCATGACTGAAAAATCTTTTTCTATAGTAGTTGAGGCAACTGGTAAAATCATTACTAATATCATAATAGGTAAGTCATTGCATACAAATTATCTTTATTAATCTCAACTATTATTCTTGCTACCTCACCAATCTCTTTAAATCCTAAAAATCTGTTGTTAGAACCAACATCTACGTATTTACAGTACCAGGAACACCGGCCACCTAGTACTACTAAATTAAAAATTAAAAGAAGCAACATGTACATGGATTCAAAATCAATAATTTAAAGAAAAGGACAGCTAACCTCCAAGATTTAGAAAAATAGTCATACAGACCCCATGTTTTCAATGGGAAATTTACAGTAATAACCAAAAAAATTTTGTTTTTTTTTCATGTTAACCCCCCAAAAATATTTCTATCAACATTAGTCATAAAACAACATTTGAGACCAAAATACCCCTCCCTCATTTCTCCCCCAACACTCCCTTTCACTCATCTCTCCCAAACCGATCCAACTCCCATCATCGGCGGCGACATCAACCCTCGTCAGCGGCGGCTCCATCTCTCACCGGCATCTGATCTACGATCTACAACATTCAACAAAACCTAGGTTAGTCATTTTTCTTATTTTCATTAATTTAAAATGAGATTTTAGAATAATAATAGTTATACCTTGAGAATAATAGTGGTGGTGATGATGTTTGTAGTGGTTGGTGGTGTTTGGGAGTATTGTTTTCGATTTTGGAGTGATTGCCCTTAATTTTGGGGGTGGGGAGCAGGGCAAGCGCGCCCATGCGCGGCACACTGTCGCACCAAAAATTAGAGTTTTTTTTTTAACGAGTCAATTTTTTTTTTAGTAAATGTAATGTAATAATTTTATAAATATTACAGATACATGGCGAAATCAGAATCACCGGATATTGAAGTAGGCAAGATGTATTTTCGTTATGCTGATCACTTTCCTGGTCGAATTTCGAGCATGTGTATGTTATCTTCGGTCGTAAAAGCCATCGAGGAAAAATTAACAAAGCGGCAGTTGAGTATGTTCAAAAAGGATATATTTGGGCATTTCTTAGAGTGTCGAAGTTTTCCATTTAGTGGGGTAATTTTGCACAATCTTTTACTGGCCCATGAAGAAGATAGCCGTGAGGATCAGTTATGGTTTCAAATTGGTAAGCATTTGATTCGCTTGTCAATTGTCGAATGGTGCTTGGTTACTGAACTTTCATTTGGTGTTGATACCAATAAAAAAAATGATGAAATGGGGCAGAGGTTACGGAATACGTATTTTGGTAGTGTGCATCGTAAGATTAATGTGAAGCAATTCGATGCAGTATTTAAGGAGTTGAAATTCAAGGAAATGGACGATATGGATGCATTAAAGATTGCGCTGTTTTATTTTGCGGACAGAGTACTAAATGCAAGAAAAAATCACTGTCAAATTAATTTCGATTGGCTTGACCAAGTTGATGATATACAGTACTTCCGAAAGCGTCCATGGGGTCTATTGTCGTGGGAAATGATTTATGAGAGTCTTGACAATGCACTGTTCGAGAAAGACGAGAAATTTAAGAAGACTCGGTTGAAAAATCCAGATCATAATATTGAAAAATACAATCTTTACGGCTTTACGTCTGGGGTTCAGGTGCTTTTTTTGTTTATTAATAAGTTTTATAGTATTAAATATTTGATAGTTGTTTTATTTGATTTTTCACTTTGGTTGTTGTAGGCTTGAATTTACGAAGCAATCGGAGGGTTGCCATCAACATGGGTCGTCAAAACGAAGAATAAGATTCCTCGCATTCTGCAATGGAAGCCCATGGCGTCTTCGAGAATCAACTTTGCGGAGGTTTATTCGTTCTTCAACGACGAATCTCGTCTTGTAAGTAATATGTATTACTTATTTTTTTAACTTTACTAAATTTAAGTTATGTATACTTACTTAAAATTTTCAATTGAATTTATGGCAAGGGGACGTTTTACAAACTCTTGAGCCAAATTCAAAGGAGAGTAGTAGAAAATATTGGCTCTCTATGAAGGATTACTTGCCAAGCATTCTAGACTGGGTTCATAAGGTCGGTATACTCTAAGTACTAAAAATTTGTTAATCGAAATTTTTGACTTTTCATTTACTAATTTTAAATGATACTTTATACAGTACCAACCCTCAATCAACGCAATGCCGTCGGTTACAAGGCAATCAGACGAGCATGACGATCATGACGACATACCAAACCCAATACCAGAGCAGCGTCATGACACTTTTGAGGATGAGGTGGGTCATGACACTTTTGAGGATGAGGTGGCTGATGATGACCACCAGCAGCAAACAGAAAACTCTGATGACGCACGGGATTCTGAGGTTATAAATAATATACGATATTTTTCCTTTATAAATTATTATTTTTTTATTATTATTCTAAAGTTTAATTTTTTCCTTTTGTAATAGTCGAGGACAAAACAGTTTAATGATTACGTACGACGACGGCTGGATAAGATTGATCGTAACGTGTATGAAATAAAGTCGGAATTAAAAGATTTTAAAGAAACCGTTGTTGGCTTCATCGACACATTTTCTAAACATCCAAATAAGGATTCTCCCACTGCACGCTCGTATGCGGTAAGCTAATTTAAATTTAATAATTATGTTCGTTTAACTTTTAATTTGATAGTTATTTAATATGTTCTTTTTGGCGAATGTACAGGCCCCGGATGACTATGGAGTGTATACTGACGTGGGCAATGAAAATTTATCTACGCACATGTCATTGTATAGTTTCTACGGGGATGTTAGTGGGGAGAGCGTGCAGGTGTTCACAGAGGTGCCTCCGGGCGTTAGTAAGTTCGGCCGCGCGTACATACCGTCGTATGTTTATAACAGTCCTTACATGATTCCTCCGGTCAGGCGAGGACAGAACATCCGGCCTTTACCTCGACCCCAAATCATGGAGCATGCGATTGACATGAGTACGAGTGTGGATGTAAATCCACTGAGAGGATTGGAGGACTCTAGTCTGTTTGCTGAGTTTGATCGATGGTTCACTGGTGATAGCAGAGTTCGCCGGAGAGTCCAGCACTCGCGGTCATTCTTTCAAATAATTTTGGGGACAGCTTCGATGGGATGGCTAGGGGATGAGGTATTTATATTTTCCTCGTGGTGTATACTGTTGTGGATTTGTGTATAAATTATTTTTTCAATCGTAATATTTCTGTTTTTCTACAGCATATTGACGAGTATCTCCGCTTGATTAGCGAGAAACAACGGCAGTATCCAAATGCCTTACTCCAACGTGTCACACATACTGACATATTTTTTTGGGTAACGTGCTGACAAAACTTATAAATACTATTTAATTTTTTTAATTATTGCCTTTAAGTTTTATTAATTTATGCATTTCTTGGTTATCTATGTACTAGGTGTTCTTGAATCAGTTATGAAATAACGGGAATTGTGCAGCCGATTCAATGGTATTCGACGACCGCTTGAATAGTTATCTTTGTGGGCGACAACACACAATGTCAAAATCAATGACGGATGTCGATATGATATGTATTTTATTACATTTCACATGCTCTATAATGGAAATATTCGAGTTGTTGCTTTTTCTTTGTTGTAGTTCAATTGCATATATAACGAACATATTTTTCAATTTTTATATGCAGTTACTCATCCCTGTTAACTTGGATGGCGCGCATTGGGTACTAGCACGAGTTAACTTTCGGAAAAATAAAGTCTGGATTTATGACTCATTACTCACATTTCGCGACGACAAAAGGTACAAGTTGAAATTCAAGCCACTTGAAGTTATATTCCCTCGATGGTTGGAATATGTTGGCCTCTACAATATCCGACTTGAGTTGCGGAGTGAAGACCCGTGGAAAGTTATCGCAGTTAAGAGCGCGCCGCAACAAGAGCCCGGAACTGGCGATTGTGGTGTTTTTGTATTGATGGTTACGATGTATTTAATGTTCGGGCTTAGATTGGAGTTTAACGCTAGTCATGTCGAGTACTTTAGAAAAAAGATTGCGGTTGATATATTTAATGACGATATTATATTGTAGACCTATGTAGTAATTTTAATGTTGAAATTTGAATTTTTTTTTAATTTGCGCACTTAAGTTTATATAATTTTAATGTCTCACATTTTGAACTTTAAAATAAAATAAAGTTTTATGAAATATAAGTGTACAATACACAAAAAACAATAACAGTTTTAACCAACGAAATACAAAAAACAATAACAGTTTTTACCAACACACAAAAACAACAATAATTTTAACCAACGAATAACATACAAAATACAACTAACTTCGAGTTGACGCAATAGGATTCTTACATCGCTTACGATTATGGCCTAGTTCATGACACTGGCCGCATCTTACAGTCCGCCGGTCAACGTCCTCGCCAGCCGAGGGTATTCTGAGCTCTTTACGATGGCCAGGTGGTGGTGCCTCAACTGGTGGGTATACTTGCATCTCCTGAATTTCATCTGGAACTTCCCAATTAGCCACATCACCAACTGGCTCCACTGGTTGTGCATAAGCCATCGCCAACGACTCTGTAGTGTAAAAGTCCGAGCAAAGGTTAATAAAATCCATCCGGTGTGTTAGACACGCTGCAATTGCATGAGCACACACAAGCTGATCAAGCTGAAACACTATGTAGAAGCAAGTTCTCTTTTGCAAGTCAACCAACCCTTCCTTAAGCCCACCGCCTATAACTTGAAAGCGATGCGGAGACACCGACCGAACTATCATTCTTTCAGCTATAGTTCTCCTCTCAGTGACTATTTCATCCGCCCATGTTGTTAGCCGAGTAGTCATTGATTCAGCCACAATTTTTCTATCATAAAACCATTGCTGCAATATTTTCCTAAAGTGATCAACAAGATGAGTAACAGGAAATTTTTGAGGTTCCCTAATGAAAGCATTAACACTCTCCGTGATGTTGGTGGTAAGAATGCTGTACCTCCTACCTTCAAACTGAGACCTTGCCCAATTACACGTATCGACATTATTTTCTAGGTAATCAGCCGCACCCGAGTGGATCATCCACAACCCTCAAGTTGTCTCTTAAATTCCTCGTGGCCATATGCTTTTGCTGCATTAATAAAGGCAGGCTCAAATTCATCCCAAAGAGCTTTGGACATTCTAAATTATGACTTAATGTTACCTTTGACGTGGTAAAAACAAACGCCATGAGTTGCATTGTGAAATACTTTAAGAACGGCTCTCCTTATGGCAGTGCATCGATCAGAGATAATTACCAACTCAGGTCTATCGCCAATCACTCCGTGTAACTTCATCATAAACCATTCCCAAGCATCATTATTTTCTGAATCCATGATCCCAATGGCTAACGGATACAATTGATTGTTACCATCAAGACATGTTGCCACGAACATGCTTCCACGATATAGTCCCTTCAGATGAGTACCATCTACAGCAATGACAGGCCGAATGTACTGCATAAACCCTTTAATGGAAGATCCGAGTGCTACAAAATAGTACAAAAAATTACCATCTCCATCCTGCTCGAGGTGAGTGACTGTACCCTCATTCGTTGTAGTTAGTACGTGAGAGTATTTAGGGAGCAAGTTGTATGACTCTACAGGGTTGCCTCGAACTATTTCAAGACCAACTTCTCTTGCCCGATATGCCTGCCGGTATGTTAAATGAACACCATATTCCTGTTTCATATTTGCTCTTATGTTATTAGGAGTATGAATCCTCTTATATTGAATATATTTTTCTGCGATAATATGACCGACAACCCGGCTCCTTACTTGATGACGTCCATCCACCAATATCTCATTATGACAAGTGTGTACATTATCAATTCTCTTCACCACCCAAGGAACATTTTGCTCATTCGAACATCTAGTTGCTCGAATACGCCATTTACATGATTTTTAACAACAGTGAGCCTCGAAACGTGTCGTAGTAGACCGTCCAATCTTGAAATCAAACTTATCTCTAAAGGCCACCTTGCGTAGTTGTAATATAAGCTCATTCTTCTCAGCAAATAGCTTACCCACACTGATATCATCTGAGTCACAACTGCTAACAAAGCTTGGAGCAACCATGTTCGAAGGCAAAGTTGGAGCAAGAGTTGTAAGGGGGTCAATTCTCCTTCTCGATCGAACCATAGAAGGAATAGGTCTATTGCCTCTGTTATTCACAGGAGTATTGTCTTCACACTCGTCCTCATGCTGAAACGACGGAACATTCGAAGGACCGGCTCCTCCATCATCACCATCATTATTGAAACGAGTGCCCCCCTCGTATTATTAGAAGGTTCTGCACAAACATTATCCCCCTCTGTCTCATTATGAAAATCATCATTGTCCCGAAAATCATTGTTGTGATACGGAGAATATCGTTGCTCCAATGACGTTGTTATTGGAAATACCGTTGCTCCAACATCCTGTAACGTAACGCCATTATCATCAATGTTGTCATAATTGTCGTGGATTGGAGAGTAATATTGCTGCAGCGATATTGTCCTTGGCAACACCTCTTCATCATTATCGGGGCCAGACATATTTGCTCTAAACGAAGTTTCTGTATCGACTTGTGGCTCAATACCTTCGCTCGGAACTCGAGGTGATGTGGTCACGAATATAGGAATGCATCCAAAATTAGCTACGTCAGATGCCATATGCAACACAACCTTCACCATTTCATCATCACATATATCCATGGGCATTGCACATATACGATATAATGTGTTACTAGACCTCAAAGTTGTCTTCATGGTGATACTATAGTCATTAGGGTTTATTTGTAACACCTCGTATACTCTTGCCAATAACTGATTAAACATATAACTTTTTTAAACCAAAAAAGCTCGATTTTTACCATTCACGTACTCCATATGGCCATTCTCTAATGTCTTCCACCAATCATCGTAACACAATTCAAGTACAACTGAATCCATTAAGTCTGAAATTAAAAAAAAAATTATTTAAGCCCTATTAAAATAATACAGTTTTAATGAATCTCCAAGGGTGGGTGCGACAGGCAACCTGTCGCCCGAATCTTGGTGTGACAGGGTGCCTGTCGCACCAAACCTTGGTGCGATAGGTGCTTTTGCGACAGCACTTCAAATTCACCCTTCGAAGTTCAGAAAATAACTCATACCACTAAGTGATGTCAATTTGTGTTGGATCCGGATAGATTATAATCGAATATCACTTTTACCGTTGTTTTTTGTATTTCGTTGGTTAAAACTGTTATTGTTTTTTGTGTATTGTACACTTATATTTCATAAAACTTTATTTTATTTTAAAGTTCAAAATGTGAGGCATTAAAATTTTATAAACTTAAGTGCGCAAATTAAAAAAAATTCAAATTTCAACATTAAAATTACTACATAGGTCTACAATATAATATCGTCATTAAATATATCAACCGCAATCTTCTTTCTAAAGTACTCGACATGACTAGCGTTAAACTCCAATCTAAGCCCGAACATTAAATACATCGTATCCATTAATACAAAAAACCGCAATCGCCAGTTCCGGGCTCTTGTTGCGGCGCGCTCTTAACTGCGATAACTTTCCACGGGTCTTCACTCCGCAACTCAGGTCGGATATTGTAGAAGCCAACATATTCCAACCATCGAGGGAATATAACTTCAAGTGGCTTGAATTTCAACTTGTACCTTTTGTCGTCGCGAAATGTGAGTAATGAGTCATAAATTCAGACTTTATTTTTCTGAAAGTCAACTTGTGCTAGTACCCAATGTGCGCCGTCCAAGTATACACCACGAGGAAAATATAAATACCTCATCGCCTAGCCATCCCATCGAAGCTGTCCCCAAAATTATTTGAAAGAATGACCGCGGGTGCTGGACTCTCCGGCGGACTCTGCTATCACCAATGAACCATCGATCAAACTCAGTAAACAGACTAGAGTCCTCCAATCCTCTTAGTGGATTTACATCCACACTCGTACTCATATAAATCGCATGCTCCATGATTTGGGGTCGAGGTAAAGGCCGACGTTCTCCTCGAGGAATCATGTAAGGACTGTTATAAACATACGACGGTATGTACGTGCGGCCGAACTTACTAACGCCCGGAGGCACCTCTGTGAACACCTGCACGCTCTCCCCACTAACATCCCCGTAGAAACTATACAATGACGTGGGCGTAGACAAATTTTCATTGCCCACGTCAGTATACACTCCATAGTCATCCGGGGCCTGTACATTCGCCAAAAAGAACATATTAAATAACTATCAAATTAAAAGTTAAACGAACATAATTATTAAATTTAAATTAGCTTACCGCATACGAGCGTGCAGTGGGAGAATCCTTATTTGGACGTTTAGAAAATGTGTCGATGAAGCCAACAACGGTTTCTTTAAAATCTTTTAATTCTGACTTTATTTCATATACGTTACGATCAATCTTATCCAGCCGTCGTCGTACGTAATCATTAAACTGTTTTGTCCTCGACTATTACAAAAGAAAAAAATTAAACTTTAGAATAACAATAAAAAAATAATAATTTATAAAGGAAAAATATCGTATATTATTTATAACCTCAGAATCCCATGCGTCATCAGAGTTTTCTGTTTGCTGCTGGTGGTCATCATCAGCCACCTCATCCTCAAAAGTGTCATGACCCACCTCATCCTCAAAAGTGTCATGACGCTGCTCTGGTATTGGGTTTGGTATGTCGTCATGCTCGTCTGATTGCCTTGTAACCGACGGCATCGCGTTGATTGAGGGTTGGTGCTGTATAAAGTATCATTTAAAATTAGTAAATGAAAAGTCAAAAATTTCGATTAACAAATTTTTAGTACTTAGAGTATACCGACCTTATGAACCCAGTCTGGAATGCTTGGCAAGTAATCCTTCACAGAGAGCCAATATTTTCTGCTACTCTCCTTTGAATTTGGCTCAAGAGTTTGTAAAACGTCCCCCTGCCATAAATTCAATTGAAAATTTTAAGTAAGTATACATAACTTAAATTTAGTAAAGTTAAAAAAATAAGTAATACATATTACTTACAAGACGAGATTCGTCGTTGAAGAACGAATAAACCTCCGCAAAGTTGATTCTCGAAGACGCCATGGGCTTCCATTGCAGAATGCGGGGAATCTTATTCTTCGTTTTGACGACCCATGTTGATGGCAACCCTCCGATTGCTTCGTAAATCCAAGCCTACAACAACCAAAGTGAAAAATCAAATAAAACAACTATCAAATATTTAATACTATAAAACTTATTAATAAACAAAAAAGCACCTGAACCCCAGACGTAAAGCCGTAAAGATTGTATTTTTCAATATTATGATCTGGATTTTTCAACCGAGTCTTCTTAAATTTCTCGTCTTTCTCGAACAGTGCATTGTCAAGACTCTCGTAAATCATTTCCCACGACAATAGACCCCATGAACGCTTTCGGAAGTGCTGTATATCATCAACTTGGTCAAGCCAATCGAAATTAATTTGACAGTGATTTTTTCTTGCATTTAGTACTCTGTCCGCAAAATAAAACAGCGCAATCTTTAATGCGTCCATATCGTCCATTTCCTCGAATTTCAACTCCTTAAATACTGCATCGAATTGCTTCACATTAATCTTACGATGCACACCACCAAAATACGTATTCCGTAGCCTCTGCCCCATTTCATCATTTTTTTTATTGGTATCAACACCAAATGAAAGTCCAGTAACCAAGCACCATTCGACAATTGACAAGCGAATCAAATGCTTACCAATTTGAAACCATAATTGATCCTCACGGCTATCTTCTTCATGGGCCACTTGCCGCAGTAAAAGATTGTGCAAAATTACCCCACTAAATGGAAAACTTCGACACTCCAAGAAATGCCCAAATATATCCTTTTTGAACATACTCAACTGCCGCTTTGTTAATTTTTCCTCGATGGCTTTTACGACCGAAGATAACATACACATGCTCGAAATTCGACCAGGAAAGTGATCAGCATAACGAAAATACATCTTGCCTACTTCAAAATTCGGTGATTCTGATTTCGCCATGTATCTGTAATATTTATAAAATTATTACATTACATTTACAGGAAAAAAAATTGACTCGTTAAAAAAAAAAACTCTAATTTTTGGTGCGACAGGCAAGCCTGTTGCACCAGCTTTGGTGCGACAGCGTGCCGCGCATGGGCGCGCGCCCTGCCCCCCTCCCTCCCCACCCCCAAAATTAAGCGCAATCACTCCAAAATCGAAAACAATACTCCCAAACACCACCAACCACCACAAACATCATCACCACCACTATTATTCTCAAGCTATAACTATTATTATTCTAAAATCTCATTTTAAATTAATGAAAATAAGAAAAATGACTAACCTAGGTTTTGTTGAAGGTTGTAGATCGTAGATCGGATGCCGGTGAGAGATGGAGCCACCGCCGACGAGGGTTGATGTCGCCGCCGATGATGGGAGTTGGATCGGTTTGGGAGAGATGAGTGAAAGGGAGTGTTGGGGGAGAGATGAGGGAGGGTATTTTGGTCTCAAATGTTGTTTTATGGCTAATGTTGATAGAAATATTTTTGGGGGGTTAAGATGAAAAAAAGCAAAATTTTTTTGGTTATTACTGTAAATTTCCCTTATTATAAGGAAAGATATAAAAATGTATAATTAGAGTACTCATGTGATCCACAATTCTATATTTTATTAGTCATATAATTTAATAGTATAATAATGATTTAATAGTATAATATCATACAATAAATCTTATGGCTTAATAGTTTTCTTGAGTTTTAACAAAGTTTAGACTCTTGGATTAAAATATTTTTATGTCTAATTATATTAAAAAAATGATACATATCCACAAGGATTCCAAAACAAATAATAGAAAATTTTCATTACTTTTTTAAATAATGATAACCCATATGTTTTTTAACGTATTTATGTTAATATTTTTGTTAAGTGTAATCCCATATGGTTTTAACGTTCACTCTTGTCGCCATTTTGAAAGTTCATTCTTTATAAAATAGGAAAAAAGATATTTACACTCTTATAGTTTGAGAAATGATCATGTTGACCCCACAAATTTTAACTAAAGGACATCAACACCCTCTTTTGACTATAATACCTTTAGCTCTATTAACTAAAAAAATTGACTGGAATGTTTTATAATTAATAGAAATATAAAATTAAAATAAATGTAACTACACATAAATTTTAAAATGATATAAATATCAAAAAAATATTTTAATTCTTTGCAATCTTATATTGTATTAAATCAAATTTTATAATAAATAGAAACATAATATTAAAATAAGTATATAAAAATTTAAATTATTTTAACGTCATATAAAATAATTTTAATGTTATTAATATATAAGATATATTTTATTAACTATAAGATCTATTCAACCCAAATATTTATTTAAAATTTTTACAATAAATATAATAATTTAAATTTCAAAAATTGTTTTATATATTAAAAAGTACTCTAATATTATTTGTCTACTAAATAAATTAAACCATGTAAATTATATTTGTATTTATTAAAAAAATTCAAAAGTTAATATTTTAATTATTATTTATAAAGAGTATTATAGTAAAAAGTAAGTGTTGGCGTCCCCTACTAAAATTTAGGATCTAAATACTATTTGTACAAGCTTTACGGTATAAGTATCCTTTTTTCCCCCTTTTCTCACTATAAAATATCAAATACTCTACATTAAAATGAGAGAGTTAAGCAAGGATAAA
Source organism: Citrus mangshanensis (assembly GCA_030449895.1). Classification (NCBI taxonomy): domain Eukaryota; kingdom Viridiplantae; phylum Streptophyta; class Magnoliopsida; order Sapindales; family Rutaceae; genus Citrus; species Citrus mangshanensis. The sequence goes on from JASUUJ010000242.1 coordinate 976,733, forward strand.
AAAAAAAATGAGAGAGTTAAGAGGCAGTACACCTCCACTCGTACTTTTTTCCCAATGGGTAGTTGCCATAAGCTGAATTTTTGGCAATCTTCGAGAATTCCTCTGAGCTTATTCCGATCCTGCTGCAAATTATCGGTCAGGACAATTTCACAACATGAGAACAGTAGTAAACCTGATAATGATTCCAGTCCCGTGCGATGATGTGCATCCAACTCAATTAGATTGCATGGAAGCTTCGGTAAATATTGAAGCCTCTCACAATATCTTAGTGATATTTCAACTTAGAAAGATGCATGATGCTTTCTAGTATTCTCTCAAAATTGTTTGTCGACAGATACAAATATTCTTTTGAGGATAACTGACCAAGGCTTTCAAGTAACTTGTGATGCGGCAATCATTTAGACGTAAACTCGTTAAGAGTGCGCAAGCCATCTAAGGATAATGTGATGGTAATGATAAACCCATGTACTAATGGCCTGCTTCCCTTGAAAGTCAACAAAGTGATTCAAGCAGACAATGGATGATAGTACTTCTCTTATACCTGTTCCTTCAACATACAGTCTCTCCCAAGCTTTTAAATTTCCAAGTTCGTCAGGGAATCTCTGAAACTTTGAGAAGCCATCCAGATTAAGATTTACTAGAGATTTCAACTTATATAGGCTGCATAGGAGACTCTTAAACATTTTACAGTCTTCAAAGGACAAGTACAGAATATGAAAGAGATACTCTATAGACGACGGCAGTTCTTCATTTGCAGTTCCATCCAAGCATACCTCTTTTATATTACCAGCTGATGAGATTTCTACAGGAAGCCTTTTCAGTTTTCAGCAACCGTTTAAATTCAAGCTAACTACATTTTTTAGACGTGGAATGAACGAGCATTTTGGAGTTTTGGTAAAAAAATTGCTGACAGCAGTGATTATCAGCTGGTTTAACTTACCATGGTGCTGCTCAGAGAAAAAAGAAGCCATGATGACGAATAATTAGATAATTAATCGTTATTAATTAATCAGACATTGAATAAATATTAAAATACACAAACCTTGGTACTATTCCAAAGTTGTTTAATATTGATTTGTTGCATTTCAAGTAAAACAAGCTTCTGCAAACCAGTATTTGAACAGTAATGATTTTGATGGATATCATACCAGTGAAAGTACCTCGTTTGAGCATTTATAGGACCTTGGAAATTAAACAACTTACATTCCTACTTTCCATCATCTATCCACGTATAGAATTTAAAAAGGGTAATTTTAAAAAACCTCCCCTGATATTTGAGGTTGTTGCAAGTAAATGGATAAGATTGTTTTATTTTTAAAAAACCTCTTGCCGTCAGTTAAATTTTCTCTTTACTAGTAGTTGATTTTGAAAAGACAATATTATCCTTATTGACAGTGCGATCCCTGGTGCAAAAATTACTGTTATATTTTTTAGTATTTTTACCCCTACCAATACTGAATATTTGCAATGCCCCAAGTAACTAAAATAACTATTTTATCCTCTTTAAATTATTAATATTTCATTAAAATCCTAAAAAAATGAAAAAAATAAAAGAAATAGCAACTACTACCAATCCCATCATCACCCATTCAATATATATATATTTTTTGAGTCTAGTCAGTTTCTTCATAATTAATAAAAAAACATTCTTCATCATGATCAACATTCAGCAACATCATCAAGCCTATAACTATACATCGCCTAATCCAAAGCATTAAAGACGAACGAGAAAAGAGAGTTATGTGACCGTAGATCAATATCTAAAGATCAGATTAGGCCACTCTCAAGCCTCCACGTCAGCACACTTCTTAATCGGAGAGCAAATGAGCCATGTGAAACCACAAGGATCCTTGACCTTTCCCACGCGTCCAGCCGCCTACTACAACATGCGCCGTTGCCTTCAGCAAGCTTACCCTCAGCAACAGCTCTAGCACTCACAGCCTTGGTGAGGGCAGCCTCAACGTCATCAATCTCCAAGCAGAGGACGCATTCGATTCCCATATTCTTAGCTGCAACAGAAACATCGGAAAGGTCAGAGACAAGAAAAGTGGAGCTGGCAATCTCGAGTTGAGCTCCTGTTCAGCCTTTCGTTTGGTTTTCATGCTGTGGTTGATCTCCACAGCACCAAACGCTGTCTTGTAGAACTAAACAACGTTAGTAGCCTTCGATGCTTCCACAAGCAACTGCGGCTTCATCCCCATGAAGTTGGCCGAGGTAGCAGGAGCAGCCATCTTCACCGGTACATTTTAGAACATCAGCCATTGAGAGAGTTTTGGTGTCTAGATAAAGGGAAAGAACCTGAACTTAGGAGAGAGAAAATCAAAGAAAGAGAAGAAAGATGAAACCAAAGAGACGAAATAAAACGAGAGAGAAAAGGAACTTCACCCATTCAAAATGACAAGTCACTGTGCTAGAGGCAATAAAACGTCAAGTCTTTGATAACATTGCAAAATGTCAATAATGCACCCAACTAGCCAAACGACAACCAAATGGAACTAAAACATAGGGGTTTTTTTACAAATAAAATGATCTTGGCCATTTACTTGCAACGGCCTCAAACCTCGAGGGAGGTTTTTAAAAATTACCCAATTTAAAAAATCTCAATTTACCATTTTTGTAAAAGCATTGGGATAAAGATTAATTTCTTTAACTTTAGACATATTCAAATACATGCCCTCAAGTTTTTCAGTCCCCTAATAATTAATGAAAGACCATACAGTTAAAATCAAATTTATATATATAGTTGAATTTGGTAGAAACATTGGACTATCAAACTTGTCTTGCAAACCTATAGAGAAACATAACTATATATAAAAGTAACAATCAATATAAATATTAATTGACTCAATCGTTGCTAATTAATCATTATTCGCAAATTATGTTTATTATATCATTTCTTTTTCTAGGTTTCAAATATGTATCTAAATTGACCATATTTTCTCATAAATAAATAAGAGAGAATTTAATCTTCTCTATATTGTCTTCAAAAAGTTTCTCACATTTATAATATGTTTTCAATAGATATTGGGATGAAGGAAAAAGAAATAAAAACCTAGTTAAACAAAATAACACTTGTTTTAGGTGATAGGGGTGCCTAGCTAAATTGAGGTGTGCTGCTTATTTTGGTCTTCTGAATTGCGTGAGAAACAATGGAAGAAGAGAGGTGGTTAAGATAAAATCTAAGTTTAGAGAGAGTTAGCTTGAAAGGCTGTTTTTATCCTGCAAATGGAGAAAAGAGATTAAAGGTGGAACCAACGGTGGCCAATGACCGCACTCTGACAATCAAGTTAGTTTTGGCATAATTTTTTGAGCATCAAGAGCTTTCAACCTCTTGGCTATGGTCTTTGGAGCTTGAAGAAAGCTTCAACCTTGTGCTATGTATATATTGTTTGATGAATGAGAAAAATAGAACTTAAGTGTCTTGTTATGGAGTGCCTAGGGGACTGTGGCTATTATGCCACTTGGCGCATTTTCACTGGCGTTCTTTGTTGCTGTAGCAAGAAGAATTTGATCCTTTTTGCTCATTTGACTGTTTGGACACTTTGGATTATGCTTGAAGAACATGTAGGAGGCCATTTTCATGTTTTGTCCACACATACACATGTTGGACATAGTTGGGTGGTCTTGTATTCCCAACTATCCTAATAAGCTACTTTTTCACTTTTTTTGTGGGCATTACAACTTACTATCTTCTCCTTTTCAGTACCAATTTTATTTTTCTATTGATTCCTTATTCTATGTAAAAGATTCAATCATTCTTCCTGGGCAACAGTGACTTTTTAAACAGCTGACTTTTTTATTTTATTTTTTTACTTTTTTGTTTTCACGTGGTGTAAGCTATATATTATTTTGATTACCTGGTGCATCAGGCATAGGTTGATATCCTTCTGGTGACTTTTTATTGTTATAAATCTCCACATCGACATATAGTACTCTATTACTAGTCTTTTTTCTTTCCCAAGCAATATCCTGCTAGTTTGGTCTTTCTTTATGGATCTGACTGACCACATGGGTTTTTTTTTTTTTGAATACTGTTATACAGGACTGTATGTATTACAATTAATATTTACAAACAGATTCTACAATTGGGACCTTCTTCGTGGCATGTACTCCTCTGAAGCGCTGCCCAAATTCTTCAAACCCTCTCAAATATTCGAGGGCTGTCCACTCTACTCACATTTCGTGAGGAATAGACTGGCTCCACTCAATTATTTGATAATTGAGGAAGGATTGTAAATAAGCCCCATAAATGCTTTTATGGAGGCTCGAACCCTTGCACTCATTATTCTAAGTGCAAGGGCTCTCCCACTGGACCAAAGGCCCACATGGGTTTCTAAGTTTGGAAACTGCCTCCCAACTTGCTTGCATCGTGAAGAGTAAATGCCCTATACTTGAGTATCAAGCCTTGGGGGAGAGGAACACGCATGTGGGCATTATTTGACACATAAATTTATTTCCTACATGTTGGTTAGTAGGAGTGTAGAGTCTTCATTGGCTAATTTAGAGGGTAGAAGTCATAGCCTCAAGCTTCCCCGTGATATGAGTCCAAGCCATAAACCTAAGACCCCTATTAGTCTCCCGAGCTCAGAGAGCTCAGTCTAAAGGTAAATCCCTTGTTAGTCAATCTAGAAAGAGAAACACAATACAAACTTCCCCTCGATAAATCTCCCTCTTGCTTAGTTTTTAGAATTAATAAATCTTAATCTCTAGAGGTTAGGTAGACCTTGAGCACATTAGGGCTAAGTATAAGATTCCCTTATTTATCCTTCTTAGGTTACCCCATAAAGATGAGGCCCTAGAGCGTCTTACAACTAATGTGATAGCCCTTCACATTGACGTTTTCGACTTAGGACTCTACATACTCTTCTAGCACTTTCTTATGTTGATGTTTAACCATTTGCAAGCTACTCCTGGACAATTGCTCTTCAAGTATTCTAGTTAGAACTATTTGGAACAAATATTTCTATTACAAAGCTGAAAGGGTTTTATCAATTACAAAAATCCAGGGTTTATTGATCGCCTGTTCTTTACCTGGACCACCCACAACAACTTTATGGAAATAGATCCTACCTTGAGAAAGGGTTATAAATATGGTTGTTGCTAGTTCGTGGTAAGTGGGGGTAGAGTACTTTAGCTGATGGCAAGTAAATGAAGTTTCAGAATTCCTTTGATGAAGACAATATATGCCTCCTTTCCTTTATTTTATTTTTATCTCAGTTTTCTATATTTAAATTATTTTTCTCACTTGGGACTCCTCGCAATCTTGTAGATGTCATATGGATTAAGGGAAAGTGTAACGTTTAAGAGATAAGAACAGACGTGAATGACTTTGAAGAAAGGATTCGAGCTTTATTAAGAGGGTGATATGTTAAGTTAGGTTAGATTGGAAAAAGCTAGTTGATTAATGGAAGCTCTTTATCTATTTTTGAGGATAAGCCATGTACGGATAGAGGGTGTTCTTGGGATAGTCCTCATTTTTCTATTTTTTTTATTTTTTGAATTTTATACCTTTATTTTCTTTCTACCCGTAGAATTCTGTATTTATGCGACCAACCTTTTCCCTTTATGCATAGTGTTTGACAGCTATGGATCCTCTCTAAAATGACTTTGATTTTTTTTTTTCAACCAAATGAGCAGCGATTCCCTTGGTGGCTTGGGTATTACTCCTTGTACGAAAAGCACCGGGCCTTCTCACTTCCTAGGTTATGAACTAGGCTACCCCAAAACTTAACATTACTTCCTCGCTTACTTAGTAAAAGTGTTCGCACAGTGGACCCAGGTAAAAAAGGGGCAGTTTTAAGGGAACCTTACTACTCGCAAAAGGAAAATTAGGACCTTTTTATCTCTGCCTAGAGATTTCATTGAAAGAGAGCTCGTTTCGGTGGAGAACAAAAAAGTCTTATATCTGGCTAGATATGTTCACTATACTGCTAAGAACATCTCTTAAGTGACAAATATGGATGAGCTCGAGTAAACGATATAGTCAGGTATTTAAAGTCTATTAGGATGTGAATGTTTTTTTTCGATTTTAGCTCTTTTTCTCATTTGCTCCCTTTTTTTTCTTGTGCATTTACTAAGGTACTTCTTATTAGCTACAGACAGATTTTTACTCGAGTCAATATTTTTAAAAACTTAATAGTATCTCTAACGTTTAGTTGAGGGTTGAGAAATTGAAAGGTGAATCTAAAGTTGTAAGTCCCATGAAAAGAAGCTTGCTTAGGAAAGCCAAGCTTTGAAATGGTGCCTTAATAATTTATTCGATGAGAAAGATCGTGTGGCCAAAGATCATAAGGACTTGTAGGTTGAACCCGCATAATGACTAAAGTTTAGAGTATAGAAACTAAACTGGCGATATACAAAGTGGAAGTGGTTGGATAAATCAACTATCATGGCAACGATCAAGGACAAAATGGAATATTATATGCCCCAATCAATAGTCCATAGAAGTTATTTAGTGTACCTAAATTACCTCAGAAAAAGCTCCTATTAAATGTTTCTGCCACTGAACCTTATACTTCTGCAACTTCTACCCTTATTCAGAAAGATGATTAGGGGATGATCTATCTATTATGTGACCACACTAATGCAATCTTTTGCTTGGTGGCACTCTTTTGAATTTTGTGCTTGAACTTATTTTTCTACTTTCATTCTATGTTTTTCCCATCTAGTGTACCTTAATTATTCTCTTATGGTAGACTATTTCAACAATCCTGCCTTTGTTTATACTTAAACTTTAATTGTAAGCTTTATTTAATGTGCAATTAGCTTCATTATCTGTATATTTGTATCTAGACTTTCGGCTAAGCAAGTATCTGAAATACTAACTAGGCTACCCAAGAGGGGGGATGATTGAGATTTTAAAAATTAAGCTAAGCAAACCATACAACAATCCAATCTAATGCCTTAATAAATTCGAAAACAATAAATTCAATGAAAGCACAATAATAAATGAGAAAGGGAAGAGAAAGCAAAGTCAAAGATTTTTATGTGGTTCGGCAATCCCCGCCTACGTCCACGCCTCCAATCACACCGGGCTTGAGGATTTCACTATTCGAGCCTTTCCAAGGCTTCAAACGTTTACAATTGACTTCAAAGTGTTAATGAACCTTTACAACAAGAGATTATCTCTCCAATCTCTTCACCCCAAATGTTTCTCACACTTGTACATTCACAATTTGATGAAAAATGTAAATTACAACAATGAAACTCTCTTTAAGAGTGAATATATAAATTGAAGAACAAAAATGATTTAATAAATGATGATTTATGAAATTGAAGCTCAATATATGTTGTGTGCACTTGTTTATTCTTGCTTTTTATTTCCAAAAATGAATTGGTTTTGAGTTTATATAGTTTGAGCCCAAAAACTAGCTGTTATGCATATTTTGGTCATAACCGGCTTGCCGTTTAGGAATCCGGTAAGCCGCTTTTATGTTACCGTTAAGGCAAAAATTAGAATTTGTAATATCAGAAATCCGGTTTATGCTCAGCTTGCCCAAAATCCGGTTTGCCGTTTAACTATATCCAAAACTACTACAAACTATTTTTTAAAATTATATTTTGACTCCAAAACTTTATAAAACTGTATTACGGCCCAAAACGTTATGAAACTTTACAAATAGGTCCAATTTCAGAATTTCTAAATAATACTTTGTTAATCCCAAAACTTTTTGAAATTATGATATGGCCCAAAATGCTATGACACTTTTCAAGTAAGTCCTTCTCTAAAATTTGAAGTAATACTTGTTGATTTCAAAGTTTTCAAAACTCTTTCAATTAAATCATAAACTTGAAAAACAACCAATTTCATAAAATCATTTTTCCATTAAATATAAAACCTTTAAAATGTGAAAATAATGATTTATTTAAAATGTATAAAAAATAATTTGAGCTTAAAAGATTAATCATTTTTAATCTTGTTTGTTATCATCAAAATCAACATTATGGAAACATATATGTTAACAGTATCAAAATCATTCTATGAGGCTGTTCCTTCTTTTAAGGTTAAGGAACTTTACCTCTTCAGATGTATGACAATTCTCTTGGACATGCTTAAGGCATATCTTAACAAAGATTATGGAAAACCTCAACAATAATTCATAATCAAAGCATCATCATGACAAATTGAATAAAAATGAAAATTTACCATTAGCAAAACAATAATGGGCAGCCAATTAATTTTTTGCTATTTTAAAATGTTTTTTTAGAACCTTTACGACCTTTTTTTTGGTAAAATGGTAAAAAATTTGATATTTTGCCATATGCTTCAAATCAATATTTGTGAGATTGATAATTAAAAAAGTGTCTGCTCTTTTATTTATTTTCTTTTAGACATTCAACTCTCATAAATATCATTTATTTTTTAGGAAAATTATCATTCGTATACCCTATATTTGCTCTGTTATCAAAAATATTACAACACTTTGAGGGTGTATCAATCGTCTACCCTCAGTTGACAAAATGCATCAGCCGACCACTAAACCGTTAGTTGCCGTTTGAAAGTTAACAGAATTACACTGAATTGACGATTTTACCCTTGAAAATTATCACTTATATACCCTTAAATTCTCTTTTTATCACTTGTATACCTTTAAATTATCACTTGTATCATGTTAAAAGACCAAATTACCCTTCTGACGTCATCATACTTAAACGGCAACTAACGGTTTGGTGGTCAGATGATACATTGTGTCAACTTAGGGTAGACGATTGATACACCCTCAAAGTGTTGTAGTATTTTTTATAATAGAGTAAACTAAGGGTATACAAATGATAATTTTCCTATTTATTTATTTATTTATCCTTTAATTTCTACAAGTAAGAGAATGGAGGTGTGGGCACATGCTTACCTTGATAGAACCTTATGATGCTAGGGTACAATTGCTTGCTTTGCCCTCAGGTCTTTTTAGACCTTCCCTCTCTTTGTTCAAGTAGCTACATTTTCATAATTGCTCTTGAAAAGCTACTTATGATTTCTTTTATGTTCTTTTTGTTGGCTCAGACCTTAAGTAGATCGTCATGATAAGGATAGGTCAGGTACCCAACTTAGTCTATAATAAGGCAATCTCTTGACACTATGTTGTGTGATAATAAACATTGCACAATAAATAGATATGGATGTAAACTAATGGCGATTATCCTCAAACTAAACAACATTTCAAAGTATTTATCCACATTTCATAATTGAAAAATTATTAGAATAACACACATCATCACATTTTGAAAAGAAAATGCATTCATCGGTAACGAAAGCATGGATCATTATATGATTCAACATTGTTATCCTAAAGAGAAAGAACTTGAGATCTTTTAATCTTGTCATTAAAGAACTAAAGAATTGAAGAGTACCACTGACCACTGCAGGGTATATTGGGTTCTCGTTAAGGCCTACCACATATTACAAGTATATAAGAACTAGAGAAAATAGATAAAGTAAAGTGTTATCCCTTTACTAGTAGTTTCTTTGTAGCATGGCGGTGTTCCATAGGTGCCTCATTATCATTTCGTCGTGAGAGGATAAGCTAATTAGGTTGCACAAAAGGAGGCCATCTTGGCCAGATTATATGCTTCCACTACTACAAAAATGACTTTTACTGACACTTGCTCAGTGACACTTTATAAAAAGTGTCAACAATTACGTACATATGCACCATTTTCCGCTTTTGACAAATAAGTATTACAAATTACTGATACTACTGTATCAGTAAATTAAATATCAAAAATCACTGATACTGAAGTATCAAAGGTAAAAAAAAAATTATTATTGTTTGTTTTAATTCCAACTCGAACTTGCGACTTCTAAAACTCAAAATTTTAACGCTTAGACCACAAACCACTTAAACCCACAAAATTAACTTATAAATATTTTTGGAAGTTTAAAGAACAAACATATAAAAGAAAAGAAATATAAGAGACACAAAACTAGAACGCAATCCCTAATTCCCCTTTCTTTTTCGTGGCTTCTTCTTCTCTAATCTCTATTGTGGGTGAGAGAGAACAATACATTTACTTACACAAAGTCACACACCACGTCCACGCCGCCACGCCTGCCGCCGCTAAACTATGCCCACGCCCATGCCCACGGTCTAGTTTCTCTAACCCTAAGCTAAGAAACGCCCACACCCATGCTACTGCCGCTGTCACTTTGGTTCAAGTGTGTCAATGTTGTAGCTTCTAGTCGTTCTCAATTTGCTTCCTTGTTCCCACTACTGTCATCTCTGTCGTTCATGGTCACACAAGGAAATGTTGTGCATGCGAATGGTGCATAAATGGCTGTTTGTAATTCAATCTTCTAGACTCATTTTGTTCTTCTTTTTTGTCTTTCATAAACTAATTATCACAAATTAATCTCTCTGACCCCACACCTTCACTCAGATCGTGGAACCATCTAATTCCGAAGAGGTAAGTGAAAGTACTTCAATTTTTTTTTCTCAATTTTCCTTTCATTTCCTTATAATTAACACGAGACTTATAAAAAATCCTAATTTTCTCCTAATTTTCTTGCAATTTCATAATTCTTTCTCAAATGAAAGTATTTTCCTCATAATTTCTCTATTTTCACTCGTTAAATTTAATGCAGTCCCAAATTTTAGGTTTTGGTGTATTATTATGAAATTTTGTTTCATGTTCTCTGGATTTGTACATTTTCCTTGGGTATTTTCTCAAATATTTGATTAACACACTTTCAATTTTAGTTAAAGCTTAACCTTGAAGACAATCAAACACAGAAGTTGATTAAGATATGAAAAGGAGTTGCTTGAAGAAAGTTAAAGTTACTGGACATGGTTAAGTTTCTTTTGTAACTAATTCTTGCTATAGGGTAAGTATATCAATATAATTGTTCTCTCTCTCTCTCTCTTTTGCTTTATGTCAATTTTATGTTGGATTAAATTAAGTTTCATGTGTTTTGTTGACAGACCTAAAAGGTTTTGGTTATCTTGTTAGAAGCAAGAAATTTAGTTACTTCTTTGCCACTTTAGTTGATTTTTTCAGCAATTTTATTCATATTTTTAATAAAACCTCAATGTGGTCAGTTTCAAAGTGAAGATCCTTTAAGGTTAGCAATTGTATTTTATTTTTACTCTGTAATGCTCCTAGTTTGTTTTGAACACAATCAAACAATTTGTATTAATGCAAGCATTCCAATTAACTACAAGGAAGTTAAATACAACTACCATGAGGTTAATATTTATGTTCTATGAGAGCTTGATTTCCTTATTTGCTTATTCTATTTGTATTAAGATGGCATATGGCATAGTCTACGAATTATAAGTTCAATTTTGGTTTTGATTTTGTGCTTTTAGTACATCTTGATTGCTGCCTTGAGAAGATTATTGAATTGATTACACTAGTTTGTTGAACTACTCTAAATTATTATTATAATATTCTAACTTTGGTTTCTAAACCTTTACTCAAGCTTGGTTATGCAATAACTTTGGATATTATGCACTATTTCAAAGATGTCTCTTGAGTAATTAATTATTTGTTTATATACGAGTTACCTTTTATTTATGACAAACTTGCTTGTCTCATGAGGTTATAGATCATAAATTTTGTGGCTTGTTCGGTTGAAAAAATTTAGAAAAGTTGCTTGCTCTTGGGGTAGATGCTTATAGATCAAAAAGTTTCTATTTTTGCTCTTTGAAGCAATAAATAATATGCTATCAATTATTGAAGTGAATATTTGTGTAGACTATCCGATTTGTAAGTTATAGGTTGATGTTGCATAAGATTCGAATGAATGAGTTCAAGCAAATGAAATTTTTAGAGTCATCTTGTACTAAGTAAATCAATTGGAGAAAATAAAGAACAATAGGTAATCAATTACTATGAAGCTCTAAATTGAGGGACTGAGTCATATACCTCGGCCAAATTAAAGTTGTCTCTTGTGTTTTTCATATGATTTTCTAGTTTGTTAGACCATCTTGTGTTTTCTTAATATGATTTTCTAGTTAATTTGTTAGGCTGTGTAATTATGACTTCGTATGTTTTAGCCAATGACTATTAATTTTGTATTGTTGAATTTATAATTTCCACATATTTCTTTCGACAATACAAAACAAGGGAATGTTAATGTATCGTGTTTATGTTTATTTAATTGAAGTATAGCACAATGTTTGATGTTGTGCTATTAGACCTATTCAGTAAAGTTCCTGCCAAAAACTGTAAATCTAGAATATGATGGACAAACTACTAGCTTAAGCCACAAACTAAAGCCACAAGTGGCTTAGTAAATTAAAAGCAGCTAGCTGATTGCTTCATTAAGGTCACATGCAAGCTTCACTTATATGCTTCTCCTGCTTGCTTGAATCGGTGCACATATATATGTTGAAAAGTGAGAGCTGCTTGCTAAAAATAAACTTTATGATTTTTGATGCAATGAATCATTGTTGAATCTGGGCACCATAAGTGCTATAGTGCTTGTTAACTTAATGTCTTTTGTCACCTAGTATAGTATTGTTCACTTTAATTAAATTTAGTTAATGAAATAGATTAAAAAATAAGTACTTGTGCTTGTCAATTTGTAGGCAGGGTGGCACTTTTATCATTACTAATATATTTATTAACTATTTTCTTTAATATTTTTATTTTCATTAAATTTATCATTAATGATTGGAGGGTCTACCACCCAGTTTTGTTTCACAAATTTTACTATCTTTTGAAGATGAGTTGAAAGGTATATCAGTATCAAGTTTAAGTTCTAATTCTCCTTATGGGAATTTTTTAATATTTATTTGTGAGACTTTGTTCAATTATTTTGTTTATGATTGTCAAGGTGTATGTGTTTTGTAGTTTACATACCTATGGTAGGCATGAAATTGTGGAGTCTTCTTTTAGTTTAAACATGAAAGCAAATTTGTTGTGGCCCAACAAAGACATTTAGAATTGGCAATGCCCGCAGATTCATGCATGCCAAAGCAAGAACCAATTAAAATTTAATTATTTAGTTGAATTTTTCAAAATCATTGTGCATGCATTTGATTGTTTCATTATACATTATTTGCATGCAATAATGCAGTAGAGCATATTTATTTACACACACACACACACATACTTAATTACATGGTATATAGATAGCTATAAATCAAAACAAGAGAATGAGTGTTAAGTAACATTTGATGACTTCTTTGGGATACCTATTTGGAAGTGGAAGTGAGAGACGGCAACTAGTAGTACATGTATTACACCATGAAAGACCTTTATGAGTATTTTTGCTTCCAAATATCCAAGACTTATTTTTTGTGGTGTACTAATTGATTTTATGTACTTGTAGGTGGGAAGTAAATGAAGTGGATGGATATTGAATGACCTTCTTGTGCTTCTTTCTGTTAGTTAATGCTTGTTGAAACTTAATTCAGTATTTTATTGTTTAAAACTTGTCCCAAACTTAATTTGATACTTATGTTTTTCTTTTCTAAACAGTGTTTTAGTTTAATTATGTTAATTCAAGTGATGTATTTGGGATGTTTATTATGTTAATTGTGTTACGAGATTTGATATATTTAATATATTTTGAGTTTTCTTTTAATTTTAAAACAAACAAGAAAAGTATTATTAAAATAAAAATATACTATTAACCAAAAGTATCATAATATCGCTAAATACTGACATTAAATATTTAAAATGAACTCAATAATTTTTGACATTATTGAGTCAATGTGTTTCTGATACTATAGTCACATAAATTACTGTCATGTAAATAATATCATTGAATACTAATACCATGGTGTCATTATTTTGGTGATACGATAGTGACATAAATTACTGACACAAAAATCACTGACGCTAAAAATTAGTGTCAGTGTGTTCTGGCTGGAGCATTGTTGACACAATTAACAAGTGTCAGGAAAAGTAATTACTGACACTAATTTAGTGTCAGTAAAGCCCATTTTTCTAGTAGTGTTCACAATTCTCCATCCTCGACAATTTTTTCACTTGAATTTCATTGAATTAAGACACCAATTCTTTAGCCTTCCTGAAGTACCCTTTCGTGTAGTATAACTTCTTTTTATCAAGGTCGATAATGATTACTCCTGCATTACTTTATGTGAATTGGAAGAGCCATTGATACAAATTTCCCATGCTTGTTCTTTTTCTTCTGTGGTTGTTGCCTCAATGGGGCCTTTATGATTCCCTCATCTATAGAGTCACTGGCGCATTTGGTCAAAAAATTGACAATAGCTTAAGTTTTGATGGTCGGGTGAGGCTTGAAGACAATATTGAACTTATTCAACTTAAGAAAGTTACAAACAAGCGAGGCAATAACTGTAACAATGCAAGTTTAGAAATACATATTGAGCTTTTTTACTGAAATAACTAGTGCCAATACTAACTTCTTAGAAGTGGGTGCCTCAGGTACTGTGGTACATACTAAATTAATTTTCATTGGCAAAATCCATTTTTATTTTCCTACAGTATTTGATGGTGAAGTTTTTCAGCATTCCATTCACTGTCATTCGGTGACTGTTCCTTTAGTTAGGCAAACTATATCCATGTGGCGATAGCTTTCTCCTTGCGAGGTACCTCTTCAACTGAGCATCAGAAGCAATCTAATAGCTCACTTTTGAGCTTGCAGCATAGCAACCCTGAGCTACTTGCTGGTTTCTTTTGACGGTGATAACATCCTTGGCCGTTGAAATCCTCATGGTGAGATAATGCATAGGTACCACTACTTTGGTGGTTGCTAAAAATAACCTACCCATAATGATATTATAGGCACCTAGGGCAATCTACGATGAGGAAGTCAATTAATTGGATGACATGCTTAGGCATTTTACTAACTATAACAGGCAATGTAATGATACCTTTGGGAATGACAACATCCCCAGCAAAACCAATAATTGGTGTAGCCATTGGAGTGATTTTTGGCATTTTAATCAACAATTAATCCAAGGTGTTCTTAAAGATAATATTGACAGAGCTACTAGCGTCTACCAGTGTTCCTGCCACTTTGCCAGCATCAACTTTTAATGTTACGATCTGGGCATCTTCATGGTATATGAAGTACTCTCGACATCTTTCTCTATGAACTTAACTGGGATGGGATGGCGGGGTACTTGAGATTTACTGTAGTGAGCAAAATTGACTTCTTTGCCGATGATAGTAGTAGGTGACCTACCATAGCTCTTTATTTTTCTATATTCACCAATGAGAATAGGTCTACAAATTATCATCTGAATATAAACTCTTTTTTAGATCCCTGGGGTGCCTTATGCTCAAAGCTGAAGTTAGGTATGTGTTGCCTTTGTTCTATCCCTAAAGACTTCCAAGCCCACCATATATTAGCCACGAACTCCATACACTAAGAATTAAAGATTTAATTTCCTCTCGTAAGCTAATACACTCGGTAGTGCTATAAATAAAATTTTCATAAAACTTGCAGTATTTCAAGCAACGTCTCATGTCGGGATACTTTCGTACAGGCTTTAGTGGGTAGAGTAGGCCATTATCCTAAATCTGATAAAAATCTTGCTACAGAGATTGATTCAAAGGGTAACAAGACTCATACTGAGGTTTTCTCTGCTCAGATTGTGGTAGTGGCCTAACAAATAACAGTATGTGGCATGTTGATATAGAAATTGGTCATTTATACTACTTCAAAGGAGTTAGGATCTCTAGAAGGGAAAAACTGATCCTTGGAAGGTTGCCATGAAGTTCATCAAATGGGAATCGAGGATCCCTCAAGGAAGGAAATAAGGACTTCTTATACAAAATCATAAGTTGGTTAAGGTCACTTAGCCAGCGAGGCGAAAATGTTGGGATAATGCTTTATTGGTCTTATGATCAACTTCTTTATCAATAATTTTCTCAAGAGACTGCTTAAGAGGTCCTAGGGCTGCTACGGCTCGAAATTATATTACCAAGAGACTTGAGGCTATGTCTACTACCTCTAAATTAGTTAAGGAAGACTCCACATTCTCACTGAACAATGTGTAGGAAATAAAGTTCTGTGCCAAATAATAGTCCACGTGCGTGTTCCTTTCCTCCAAGGCCTATTATTCTGTTAAATAACAATTACTCTTTACAATGCAAACAAATAGGGCAAATGTGGAAACCTGTGTGATCAGTGAAGAAAAAAGTAAGCAGGGTACTCCTTTCTTAACCGACTATCCATGAAAAAAGGCCAAATATCACCATGTGTCATTTATAATTATTTTAAGAGTTTCTTATGCCTCAAATACTTTCACTATAAAGAAACTACATGGATATTGTTTAGGGAAGAAATGAAAGACTAGTAATAGGGTGCCACACGTCGATATAAAGTTTTATAGTAGTAAAAAGTCATTAGGAGGATATTGGCCTACGCTGGGTACACTAGATAATCAAAATGATATGCGAGATACACCACGTGAAGGCAGAAATGTTAGAGAAAAAATTCTAAAAATGTCAGTGCTTAAGGAGTCATTATGATCGAAAAAGAATGAATAAATCATTTGCACAAAATAATGAATCAATAAAATAATACAGTGCTAAAAAAAAAAGGGACAACAAACTGCCGCGCCTGCAACAAATGTAAAAAGTAGCTCACTAGGACAATTGGGACCATCTGTCCCAATTGCTGAAGAGTCTCTATAGAGGCAAGCAAGACCACCTAGCTAAGTCTACAGAAAAAACATGAAAATAATCTCCAACGTATTCTCTAAGCATACTCTAAAGGGCCTAAATAGTCAAATGAGCTAAAGAATTGAAATAATCCCACCACAGCAGCAAAGAATGCTAAAAAAATGCCCAAGTGGCATGGCAATCAGGGACTTCTAGGCACTCTACAAAAAGATGCTCAGATTCTATTTTTCTCACTCATAAAAAGTACACATATACCACAAGGCAGATGCTTTCTTTAATCTCTAGCTACCATAGCCCAGAGCTCGCAAGTTCTTGACGCCTAAAAAGTTATCTTGAAATTAACCTAAGCATCGGAGTGTGGTTGTCGGCCACTACCGACTCCACCTCTAACCTCTTTTCTCTATTTTGCATGATAAAAATAGTCTTTGAAGCCAACTTTCTTCATACCTAAACTTCATCTCAACTGCCTCGCTTCTTCCATTCTTCCTCATGCTTTTTAAAAGACCAAAATAGGCAACACACACCCATTTAGCTAGGTACCCCAATCACTTTAATACAAGTTTTATTGTGTTTAACTAAGTTTTTGTTTCTTTTTACTTCATCTCAACATATAGTTAAAGTATATTATAAATGCAGAAAAATTTTCAAGGACAATATAGAGAAGATAAAATTCTCTCATCTTCATGTATAAGCAGATATGGTAAATTTATATACATGTGTGAAACAGAGAAAAGAAATGATACAATTAGTATAATTTACAAATAATTATTAATTACCAACGATTAAGTCAATTAATATTTATACTGATTGTTACTTTTATATATGGTTATGTTTCTTGTAGGTTTGCATGATGAGTTTGACAGTCTTGTTTCTACCAACTTCAATTATAGATATAAATTTGATTTTAACTGCATGGTCTTTCATTCATTATTAAGGGACTAAAAAAACTAAGGGCATATGTTTGGATATAAACTAAGGGCATATGATTGGATATGTCTAAAATGAAAGATATCCATCTACATCCCGATACTTTCACAAAAATAGTAAATTGAGATTTTTAGAATTCTATAGCTCAATAGATGATAGAGAAAGTCTTATACTTGCTCAAGCGAGATATTTTCACTGGCATGATGATAAGTCTATAAAATGAGAGTTATTACGACGTTTTTAGACTTGAATCAACAATACTTAGAGAGTATATGACATGTTTTTATTACATTTTAGTTATATTTTGCATGAACATCCATTTTAGTTTATTTTTAATAAATTTTGTTTGATTTAGAATAATTTGTGTGCTTAGGTCATATGCATATTGTAGGCGACTGGAAGCTCAAATTTCAAGGAATGACTGCTACTAAAATAGGCTTGCAAAAATAAGGAAAAAACTTTTCTACAAAAGAAGTGAAACAAGTCTGGAATAGTGCAGATGATGTAGTACTGTTGCTGTAGCAATCCTAGAACATTGATAGAGAAGATTTCACGCGAGATAACTTGAAGATTGCGATTTGGAGTTTCCAAAACTAGAAGATGCACGCCCTAGACTTTAGTTGCCCTAATTCTAAGCCATAAAAGGAGCACACACGCAAAGAAAAAAAGAGAGCCATTGCATCCAAGGAGAAAAACCGCAGAAAAATAAAAGAAAAATAGAACTCAAGAGAGAGATTGAAGGTTAACAAAGGAGAAAGTTGTAAAGATCAATTAGAAATCAGTTCTTCTTATTCTTTTCTTGTTTTCTATTTATTCATAAGGATGTATTTGATGGCTAAAACTCTTTTATTTATTTGTCTATTGCAAATCATAAACTAAATTCTATTGATTGAGTGATAAATGATCTTAATAGATGTTTGACTGATATATGTGCATTACTCTGTGTTTGCTCTAGCATTTTTTCTTAATTATATTTATTTTATTCCCTATTTTAGTTGATCACCCATTTAGATTTAGGGATACTAGCTAAGAAAGAACCTCAAAAAAGTCTGAATCAATATATCTCATTAAAAAAATTCTTGGTTTTAGATCAAGTTTCCCAAGTTGAGTTAATCTCAATTCGAATAAGGTCATGCTTGATTTAAAATTAGTGATGAACTAGACATAGGGATTCACCTTATAGGGTAAATGGAACCTAGATCTTTTAATGCTATAAAAGATCCAACATGTGACAACTGAGGATGCATGGGAGATTCTGTCCAGTGCTGTGATAGACGTTGTAGTAACGGTACGATAATTGAAAAATAATCAATGCTATTAAGTGAGTTTATTTACTCAACTACTCTATTCCCATTGGTTTTATTCTTGTGTTTGACGTGAGAATTTTCTTTATTTTATTTTATTTATTGCACTTTTACTTTAATTCATTTATTAGTTTCGTTAGTTGATTTATTTTCATTTAAAACAAAACTGCACTATTAAAGATTGCTATAGCAAATCTGATGACATTAATCCCTATAGCGCTACAACAAAAATGAGTTTTTATAGTGGAGTTCTAACGGCATATTATAATTACATGCTGTTAAAAATATGTAAAGACGGAAGGTATTAAAATATTCACCGTTAAAAGATTCGACTATATAATAAGACGGCATATTTTTAAAAAAATGCCATTGATTGCTCTGGATAATAAATTTTTAATAGCATAAAAATATCAATCCCTGTAAAAATAATTTTCAATAGCGCATGATATTTGCTGTTAATTAATAATAAAAGATGGCCTTTGACTTATCCTGTTAAATGAGAATCTTACCACAAACAAAATAGGAACACTTTACTAATTTCTCTCTACTTTGCAAATTTCCCACTTCTTCTAAAACACTCCCGCGTTAATTCTCTGTGGAGATTCGGCTATTATCAAATTCTTCCAAAATTTTTTGATTTTTTCCAATTTTATCTCATATTTTTAGAATACCGATACTTCTAAATGCCCTAGTTTTTTAGATTTTCCCTCTCTTATTTGGAATCGTATACCCTTTTAACCTTAGTATTTTATCCTCTCTACAATTTCACAAAGGTTTGGCCTCAATCTTCTTTTTAATTCCTATTATCACTGTTTGTACCATCAGCGACAAGGAAAGGTAAGAACTTTTATTTAATATGTAATTTTCTTTTCATTTGATTTGGAAATCGTTATGTTGGGACATAAGTTTGAATGGTTGTGTTACTGTTATTGTGTTATCTAGTTAATCTAATTTATCTTTCAATTAATTAAATTATAATTTTATTAAAAGATTTGAAAAAAAAAGCATAATTTTTGTTTCAAAATTTCTGGTTCCACGTGCAACAGGAGAGAAATCAAATCCATGATGCTAGTATGAGCTTTCGGCTTCAGTTTTCAGACTTCGTGGTGAGAATTATTTCAGGTATGTCCTATACTTGATCTTTTTCCCACATAGCATATTATGAATATGTTTGGCTTATAGAGTGATGTCTTTAGTTCTCTTTTCTTTTTTAGCAACAGTTTTCACATTGAAAATTAATTTTTGCAGAGAAGAGCAAAAGACTCTTGCTCCAAACTACAATCCATATGTACCAATTGGTGTTGATTTATTTGCCTACTCAAGGAAGATAAATCACATTGCTCAGCACCTTGAACTTCCCCAAGTGAAAACTAATAAGAAAGTACCGTCACTCCTAATTGTTAACATACAGGTTTGCATTCTTACTGTCCCTTTGATTTTGATATCTTGGTGTGGTCGGGTCTCACACAACTAAAATGGGATTTTTTTCCTATTTTGTTTATCTCCATAAATCTAAGCAAATCATGCATTAACTATACAATAGGATAAATGACATGGCTAATTTAGATTGTGATTTATCCGTTTTGGTAAATAGAAATGCGTTCATTTCCTTGGCAACCATCTAGTTTATGACACTATCAATTGGCTCTCACCCTCATAACTAAATTCATGATAATTAACCTGACCTATCACTGACATTTTATTGGTATTTAGTAGTTATATGAATGAAGGGGTCATGAATTTCAAGATTTTTTGTCAAAGAAAATTCAATTTGTTTTATTTACTTGCTTTGATAATATGCTGAATCAACTTTAAGGGTGGCCCGCCATGTGTGGCATGTTTGATAGTGATCAAACATTTGACAATCAGTCTTTTAATAAAATTAACTTGCTGTGAACAGCCGAAAGTGGAGTCTACTGTGACTGCATCTATCACTATTTGGTACCATTGATTGAGGAAATTGAATTTGATTTATAAATTTAGGAAAAAGTTGGAAAGAAAGTGTAATTTTTGCATTAAAATTTTGGTTTTTTTTTTCATTTTTTCTTTGATGCTTAATACTAAACGATTTTATTTTTTAGCATGCAAATAACTTTTTGATTATCTTTATCTTTTAAAAACCTTAGTTGTATAATATACGTATATATGCTTGTTTATGAGCTAGTACTTTTTCCAAATAAAGTCATCTAGTTGTGATGTCTTATTTGCAAGTTTGGGTTGAAAAAGAATTTTGATTATTTTTATTCGTAACTGTTTGTTAAAAAAAAAAAGTAAGAAAACGAATTGGTTATGTATAGCAGATTGAGCAATCTAATTCTTTGCTAGACAAATAATTAAAAAAATATGTTTTATATTTAAACAACAGATCAAAGAGGTTACAAGCAAGCACTTGATGTCATGTTGATGGATAAAAAATGGGTGAAGCTTAATAGGTTAGTATTTGAATAACTGCAATATTTAAATATTTTATGCTAATAGATTTAAAGTTTTATTTTTTTTAAATTTTTTTTATATGTAGATATACTAAAGAATTTCAAGATGGAGCCCAAAAATTTGTCAACTTGGCTAGAAAAAATGCTGGAAATTCTGATAGGATTATATGTCCATGCATAAAATGTGCTTGTTATTGTCGTCAACATGTAGACACAGTATATGAGCATTTAGTGATAAGTGGGATGGATCCCACTTATGATAATTGGGTTTTTCATGGAGAAGCTCCAAATACTTCTAGGCAAGATAAAGATGTGAAGATGACAGATGCTTACGAAATGTATAATGATGCTTATCTTCAAAACTATGGTGTCATGGATAACCCAAATGACTACATTGATGATACCACACCTAGTGTAAAGTAACCAGTGAAAGCAATTCAGTGGCATTCAAAACGACTTGAGAAGAGTGTGTTTTGGTGTTTAAATACAAAGCTAACTAAAACGGTATCAGTGACTGTCGTTTAAGTTAGTGAAACACATGATGCGCACGTGAATGGTTCTAAAGAGAAGCCGTTAAAAGTCGTTGATGAAGCATGGCTTGCACGTGAGCATCTGGAATTAGTTCTTCAGGAGGTTATCAGCAACTGAAAGGAGCTGATTCTGGTGCAGATAGCTGGCTACGAATCATGAGTATAAAAGGGGGTTAATCTCTCATATGAGAGCAAGTAATTTCCATAAGATACAATCTGTAAATTCTCTGTAATCTTGAGTTCATTCAATAAAAGCCTAAAGTCTTGTTCCTCCGTGGATGTAAGCTAAGTGATTTAGCTGAACCACGTTAAAAACTCCTCTGTTCTTTATTCTTTAGTTTGATTAGATTCTTTGATTCTAAAACCATTGATTGTTCTGTTCAGTTGAGGTTCTTGGTTAAACCTTTTTCAAGTCACCTATAGACAAGCATCTAGGAATCTGATCTTGGATCTTGGGCAGAAGCTAAAGGTGTTTGAGCAACTAAATACCCTTTAGTTTCTACAATTGGTATCAGAGCAGGGTTTCTTTAATCAGATTCTAGTATGGCTCACCCTAAGCTTGATCTGGAGAAGTTTACAGGCAAGAACGACTTCAATATGTGGAAAGTAAAGATGGAGGCACTACTGATAAATCAAGGACTGGGAGATGCTTTAAAACCAGTCATCAAGAAAGAGGGAATGGAAGCTTCATCATCACTAACACCTCAGCAGGCTACTGATATAGATAAAAGGGCAAGAAGCACAATAATCTTGAGTCTTGGAGACTCTGTTATTAGAGAAGTTGCAAAAGAAAAAACAGTGGCTGATCTGTGGGCAAAACTGGAAACCATCTACATGACAAAGTCTCTCGCCAACAGACTTCATATCAAGAAAAGGATGTTTACTCTAAAGATGGCAGAGGGATCCTCTCTTGATGATCATATAGATGAATTCAACAGGGTGTGTGACACCCTGGAGACAATTGATGAATGCCTCAGTGATGAAAGCAAAGCTCTGCTCTTAGTAAGCTCACTACCACAATCATACTTTAACTTTGTGGATGCCCTAATGTATGGCAGGCAGACATTGTCCCTGGATGAGGTAAAGGCAGCCTTAAATACTAGAGGGTTGCAACAAAAGTCTGTGAGTATAGAAAGTGGAGTTGGGTTAACAGTAAAGGGGAAGTTCGAAAAGAATAAGAATGCAGCAAAGAATCAGAAGCAGTCCAAACCTAAGACCAAGCCAAAGGACCTGAAATGCTTCCATTGCCATAAGGAAGGACATTTCAAGAAGGATTGCCCAGACTTAAAAAACAAGAATAAGGAAAGAGTTGGAAATGCAGCTACAGCTGAAGAAGAAGAAGATGGCTATGAGTCAGCAGGTGTGTGAGTTGCTACTGAGGATATGCAAAAGGGTAAGTGGATTCTTGACTCTGGTTGCACATTTCATATGAGTCCATATAAGGGTTATTTTTCTGACTATCAAGACTTTGATGGAGGAAGAGTAATGATGGGTAATAATTCAGTGTGTAAAGTCATTGGGATTGGTAAAATTCATCTTAAGCTGCATGATGGGTCTATAAAAGAAATCAGACAAGTTAGGCATGTTCCAGAACTTAAAAGAAATCTGATTTCTTTAGGAATGATAGATCAAATGGGATGTAGCATTAAGCTTGAATCAGGTGAGTTGAAGATTCTTAATGGATCCACACTGGTTATGAAATGGACTAGAAAGAATGGGGTTTATGTCTTAGATGAGGAGTCTGTAACAGGGGTCTCTAATGCCATTGAAAGCACTGACATAGATAAAACTACACTATGGCACTTAAGACTTGGGCATATGAGTATTAAAGGTCTGAAAGAACTTAATAAGTAGGGTGTTCTGGGGAATGATAAGATTGGGGAGCTAGTGTTTTGTGAAGAATGCATCCTAGGTAAATCTACTAGGAATAGCTTCAAGAAATCTATACATAAGACCTCTGAAATCTTGCAATATATACATTCAGACCTGTGGGGACCTTCTCAGGTTCCATCTCTGAGTGGAAATAGATACTTTATGACCATGATAGATGACTACTCTAGGAGAGTGTGGGTGTATGTACTGAGAAGTAAAGATCAGGTGTTTGGGAAATTTAAAGAGTGGAAAGCACTGGTAGAGAATCAAACTGAGAAAAGGGTTAAGAAACTAAGGACAGACAATGGCCTTGAGTATTGTAATCAAGAGTTTGACAGTTTCTGTGCAAATGAGGGGATTGCAAGACATAGAACAGTAAGGTTAACCCCACAGCAAAATGGCCTAGCTGAAAGGATGAACAGGACTTTAATGGACAAAGTCAGATGCATGATGATTCAGTCCTAACTTCCTAAAGGGCTATGGGCAGAAACCTTACTGACAGCCTGTACTTTGGTGAACCTTAGCCCATCTGCTGCAATTGACTTTAAAACACCATTAGAAATGTGGTCTGGAAAACCTGGTAACTATATAGAGCTTAAAGCTTTTGGATGTGATGCTTATGCACATGTAAAGCAAGGGAAGCTATCTCCAAGAGCTCTGAAAGGAAAGTTTATAGGGTATCCAGAGGGTGTAAAGGGTTACAAGTTATGGTGCACTGACCTATCCCCACCAAGGTGCA
The DNA here is from genome assembly GCA_030449895.1 of Citrus mangshanensis. NCBI lineage: Eukaryota > Viridiplantae > Streptophyta > Magnoliopsida > Sapindales > Rutaceae > Citrus > Citrus mangshanensis. The sequence goes on from JASUUJ010000242.1 coordinate 1,001,100, forward strand.
TCATCAGCAGGGATGTGATCTTTAATGAAGAAACTGTGCTCAAGAAAAAACTACAAGAAAATTGTACTGAACCTCAGACTAAAACTCCAGAGAGTATACAGTTTGAGGTGGAGCATCCAAATCTAAAGTCCTTACAAGAAGCTGCAGATTCTGATGGAGATGAAGATGACAGTAATGGAAACACTGAGCCACAGTCCCAACAGCACACTCATACCCAACTCAGAGACTATCACCTGGTCAGAGATAGAGAGAGAAGACATATAAGACCTCTACAAAGATATGGTTATGCAGACTTTATTGCATATGCACTGGCAGCATCACATGAGGTTGAGGAAGATGAGCCAACAAGCTACAGAGAGGCTATGAAGAGTTCATATAAATCAGAGTGGCAGAGGGCTATGGAAGATGAAATAGACTCACTATACAAGAACAACACCTGGGAATTGGTAAAGAAACCTGAGAAAAGAAGGATTGTGGGGTGCAAATGGATTTTCAAGGTAAAAGAAGGGCTGACAGCTGATGAGCCTAGGAGATTCAAAGCTAGGCTAGTAGCAAAGGGATATACACAGAAGAAAGGAGTTGATTTTAAATAAGTCTTCTCTCCAGTAGTTAGACATGTTTCTATAAGAGTTTTGTTAGCTCTAACAGCTGTATATGACATGGAGCTTGATCAACTTGATGTCAAAATAGCCTTCTTACATGGGAGACTACAGGAGGAGATTTTAATGACTCAACCTAAATGTTTTGTGAGCTCTGAATACCCTGACCATGTATGCTTGCTGAAGAAGTCTTTGTATGGCTTAAAGCAGTCCCCAAGGCAATGGTACCTCAGGTTTGATGAATTCATGGTTTCACATGGATTTATGAGGTGTAATTTTGATTGTTGTGTATACTACAAGCAAATATATTCAGATCATCACATATACTTGCTACTGTATGTGGATGATATATTGATTGCTTGTAAAGTGAGGGAAGAAATTGAAGCCTTAAAATAGATGCTGAACTCTGAGTTTGATATGAAGGATCTGGGTCATGCCAAGAAGATTTTGGGAATAGAAATCACAAGAGACAGAAAGAAGGGAACTATGTTTTTGTCTCAGAAGAAGTACTTGGAAAAAGTACTTAATACCTTTGGAATGAGTAACTGTAAACCAGTGATAACACCTCTGGCCTCTCATTTCAAACTCTCAAACCAGCAGTGTCCAAAGTCAAGTGAAGAAAGGCAAGAGATGTCTAAGGTACCCTATGCCAATGCAGTAGGGTGTATGATGTATGCAATGGTCCTCACAAGACCAGATATTTCACATACTCTAAGCTTGATAAGCAGGTATATGGCATCATCTGGAAAAGAGCATTGGAAGGCAGCTAAATGGGTGTTGAGATACCTGAATGGAACTTTGGAGTTTGGGTTGTTATATGGAAAGAATCGAGAGGTAAATGAAGCTGGTTTATGGGGCTATGTTGACTCTAATTATATTGGAGATCTGGACAGAAGGAGGTCACAAACTGGATACATGTTCATGTTGAATGGATGTCTGATAAGCTGGAAAGCAAGCTTGCAACATGTAGTGGCTTTATCAACTACAGAGGCTGAGTATACTGCAGCCTCAGAAGCTGTCAAGGAAGCTTTATGGCTTAAAGGCTTAATCAGCGAGTTAAGAATACTTCAGAAGGTTGTTGATATCCACTATGACAGCTCAAGTGCCATTTACTTGAGCAGAAATCCAGCTCATCATGAGAAAACCAAGCATATCGTCATTAAGTTGCATTTTATAAGGAATGTAATATCAAAAGGAGTTGTAAAGATGGTAAAAATACATACCAGCAACAATCCTGCTGATATGCTTACAAAGGTGGTACCCTTAGCTAAGTTTAAGACCTGTTTGGACATAGCTGAAATATGCAGTTTGTAACTTGCATGGATTTGAGGAGAAAGATTGACAGGGATGAATTGTTTCAAGGTGGAGATTTGTAAAGTAACCAGTGAAAGCAATTCAATGGCATTCAAAACGACTTGAGAAGAGTGTGTTTTGGTGTTTAAATACAAAGCTAACTAAAACGGTATCAGTGACTGTCGTTTAAGTTAGTGAAACACATGATGCGCACGTGAATGGTTCTAATGAGAAGCCGTTAAAAGTCGTTGATAAAGCATGGCTTGCACGTGAGCATCTGGAATTAGTTTTCCAGGAGGTTATCAGCAACTGAAAGGAGCTGATTCTGGTGCAGATAGCTGGCTACGAATCATGAGTATAAAAGGGGGTTAATCTCTCATATGAGTGCACGTAATTTCCATGAGATACGATCTGTAAATTCTCTGTAATCTTGAGTTCATTCAATAAAAGCCTGAAGTCTTGTTCCTCCGTGGATGTAAGCTAAGTGATTTAGCTGAACCACGTTAAAAACTCTTTTGTTCTTTATTCCTTAGTTTGATTAGATTCTTTGATTCTAAAACCATTGATTATTCTGTTCAGTTGAGGTTCTTGGTTAAACATTTTTCAAGTCACCTATAGACAAGCATCTAGGAATCTGATCTTGGATCTTGGGCAGAAGCTAAAGGTGTTTGAGCAACTAAATACCCTTTAGTTTCTACACCTAGGTTAGAAGAAAATGAGTTTATTGAAAAGGTGAAAGCTGCTGAGACTTCTTTATACCTAGGATGTTCAAAATATACAAAAATGTCAGCAACTGTTGCCTTATATAAACACAAGATTGCACATGGATTATCTGATAATGGTTTTAATGAACTTCTTAAGATTATTTGTGATATGTTACCTGAAGATAATGTTTTACCTGGTTCTCTACACTTAGTGAAGAAACTGCTTAAGGATTTTGACAGTGGTTACAAAAAAATCCATGCTTGTGTTAATGATTGTTGTCTCTTCACCAAAGAGAAAGAAAATTTAGATACATGTCCTAAGTGTAACACCTCTAGATGGCAAGTAAATTCTCAAACTAAGAAGATTAGGACAGGAGTACCAGCAAAAGTGCTGCGTTATTTCCCTATAATACCTAGACTTAGAAAGATGTTTATGTCATGTGAAAAAGTAGAACAATTGAAATGGCACTCAATTAACAAAAGTTCAGATGGAAAAATGAGACACCCAGTTGATTCAGTGGCATGGGATAACATCAATAAGAAATGGTCTAATTTTGCATTTGATCGAAGAAATATCAGGTTTGGGCTTGCTGCTGATGGGTTTAACCCTTTTAGTAATTTTAGCTCTGTATACAGTTGTTGGCCTATTTTCCTAGTAACATATAACCTCCCTCCATGGGTATGTATGTCTGAGGAGAACATAATGTTGACATTGTTAATACCAGGGCCAAAGCAACCAGGGAATGACATTGATGTATTCTTGGAGCCATTAATGGATGATTTGATTGAATTATGGAACAATGGTGTTCAAGTTTATGGTGTCCAGCCTCCGTAGTGTTGAGTTCGGCCATGGGAGTATTTGTTCGAGAGACGGTATCAATACTTCCAGATTGTTGGACCACTGTTGATTCAGAAACTAAAGAAGTGCTTTGGACTGCTGTTAAGGTATGATAACCTTTTTATTAATTTCATTTATAAATAATAATACTTTAAAGCAACTAACAATGTTGTTTATTTTAATATCATTGCAGCAAAAGTTGATCATTGATGACCATCAAAAAGAAAATATACTTGCTCGAATGAGAAAGTTATGGACAGATTACAAATCCAGATTGTCAATTAGTATAAGGGAAGCATGTAATAAACCTGATGCAACTAGGAAACTGAAGTTGCTAAAACCTGAAGATGTGACTGATGAAGAATGGAAGAAATTTGTTGCCCACCGATTAATCAAAGATTGGAAAGTATGTATGTCAATATATTATTTATATTTCATGTTACTACATTCAATATATCCTATGTCTTATAGGAGAGAAGTGAAAATTTCCAACAATTGAGAGCAACACAAACAGAGCCTCACACAACGAGTCGAAAAGGCATGGCACGGACACGGGATGAAATGGTTTTATCTACTCAAAACTTGATTGTGGAATATGTGCTATCTTTTTAGATGAGGTTTTTTTTTCTTATTATCTTCTGTTTTATTGGTACATAAAAAAGGATCCATCTTCAGGTACTAGAGTAAACGTTTGGCTTAAATCACGTACACGAAAGAATGGACAACCAATTAATGCGGCTGTTGCTGAATCAATGGTACTAATGAATACAATTGCTTGGTTTATATAACAATAATATGATATGAAATTCCATTAATATAGTCTTAGTATCTTGTAATAAATGTTCATTTAGAAAAAGCTTGAAGAAATTTATGCAATGTCAACTGAAGAGGATCAAACCTCCTTAAAGAATGATAGAATTGCAAAACTAAAAGGTGATGAGCGTTCTGGCTGTGTCAAAGGTATGGGATTTGGTGTAACACCTTCAAAAGTAGCTGCACAGGTCCAAGGCAACCGCAAAGTAAAGAAGCTTGAGAATGATTTGAAAGAACTAAGTGATCGATTTACTGAATTTTAAAATTTTTTCATGTCTAGGAGAAGATTTAGTAAGGCAAGTTATTCACATTAATAATTAATTGTACCATCATATTTACTTTTTTCATATAATATTGTTTTGATTTTTATATTTTAACAGGACCATGTTAACATTGATGACAACTTGGACAATAATCTTGTACCAACTCCCCAGGTTTTATTGGTTTCATATGTTTTATATAGAAATTTATGAGTTTCCAAAAACAAATTTTTACTTTGTTTTGATATATAATTTTTTGTTTTATGACAGTCCTTTGAAGATAGCACATCTATTCCAAATACTCTAACTAATGGTGATACTTGTAAACTCTTAAATTGGTTGGGTACTGGGGAAGTGGTTGCAAAAGGAATGATAGCTGCAACAAATCCTGAGGCATTGGTCCACCATGTTCAACTTGGACCAGATTACTACAAAGTATGGGTTGATGAAGTGAATAAGCCATCATTATCTCTGGTTCGACCAACTCAAGAGTTCTTTAACTTAGGTGATGCAAAAGGGAGCACAATTGCATGGCCTATAAAGTACATCACCTTGGATTAACTCAAGTAAAGGTAATGCTATAATTTAAATTATATTTTACCTATAGAATGTCATATGTATATATACGTAAAAAATAAAAGTTGGGAGTTTATAAACTAGAACATATATAATATTTTAATTCTCATTGTTGTAGGAATTTGAAGTTCTTGAGTAAGGATTATTTTCGCAATAATGAATGTTTTCATCATGGAGGACTTGATCAAGTTGCTTAATTTAAGTTCATGTTAAGGATACTATTTTTGGTACTCAGTAGTTTCTTTTCAAACAATGGCTATATTTTCCATCTTTTCTTGACAATGAGTTCTTTATATTAGATTGTTCATTACATATTTTTTTTCTTTTTTTAATACAATTTTGTTTGGACACCATGTGTACACAACTTTGAATACAATTTTGTTTGGACAACCGTGTGTATGTTTACTTTATTTATTTAGAAAATTTGAATGCATTATTTATATAAATGAAATCAGGAATCTATCGAGGAATTAAATAGTAAGTTAATTTAAATTGCAACAGGTTAATTATATGTTAAAATTGATTTTTTCAATAGTAATGACTGTTATATAAATATTCCACAGCAAAATTTTATTATCACCGTTAAAACTTACAACGGCATGTACTAACCATGCTATCACATTTTATCACAGCAGTTTCTTTTTCTCGTTAAATGTTGAACTATGTTTAGCACCCAAAAAAAAAGACAGGGAGTAGTATTGGCCGTTGATGAAACAATCCACGGCTGGTTATTATTGTTGTGGATGGTTAAAACAAGATTAGCGCCAAAGATATAACGGGGAGTAATGATGGCTATTGATGAAATTATCAACGGTGGATACCCTTCACCGTGTAATACCTTCTATAGCATAGTTAATAGCGATGGATGTTGGCCGTTAAAACCCATAGCTTTTCACGGCTCATGGATCAACGACATGCATGGTTTTGCCGTCATATCCCATTGACAGCATATTTCCCATGCCATGAAAAGCCTATTCTGTTGTAGTGGCGACGATTTGAATACTCATCAGTATATTACTTATTGTGTACACTTGCACATTGAAACCTACAGCATTAGAGATTGCACACACCACATAGATATCTATCGAAATCATTACTGTTCAAATACTCATTCGCAGAAGCTTGTTTTACTTGAAATGCGACAAAGCAGTATTAAACAATATTGGAATGGTACTAGGCTATGTATATCTTAATATTTATCCAAAAAGATGCTCATGTTCTATTTTTCTCACTATCAAAAAATACACGCACGGCACAGGACTAAGACTTTGTTCAACCTTTAGCAGCCATAATCAACTTGCAAGCTCTTGATGCTTAAAAAATAGTCCCAAAACTAACTTGAGCGTTAGAGTGTAGTTGTAAGCCATTGTCAGCTCCACCTCTAACTTTTTTTTTCAAATTTTCAAGATAAAAATAGCTTTTCAAGCCAACTCTCTCTAGACCTAGACTTCATCTCAACCACTTGGCTTCTTCTATTCTCCCTCATGCTTTCTAGAAGACCAAAATAGGTAGCAAACCCCAATTTAACTAGGCACCCCAATTTCCCTAATACAAGTTTTATTGTGTCTAGTTAGGTTATTGTTTGCTCTTTCTTTTTTTTTTCATTTGCCCCAAAATCTTGTTAAAACATAATATATTGCTACAAAATTTTAAAATCAATTTGCAGGTTTCTGACAAGCGAATTCATTTCCTCTTTCACATAGTAGTATTACAATTAATTTGCATTGGGCCATGGGGCTATTTTTTTAAATAATATAAAATGGTATCTTTATTAAGTAAAATCTATTATTAATTTAAGAATTAACATAAAATATTACTGTTTACAGAGTGTCATGCAGTAATGTAAAAAATGCTTCCCGGAGAGTGCAAATAATAGCAATAATAGTAGTAATAATAATAATAATGAAATGACTATTGAGGGTGCTGAAATAATTAAGTGTAAAAGGGGAGAACCAATGTGATGAAGAACGTGAAAACTCTTTTCAACTTTTAACTTTGTGAAAAAGAATTAATAACAATGATAAAATGAACTTTAAACCATTAATGTGACCTATTCTGGCGCAGGTGTGTAATTGTGTTCTTTCTTTATGTCAATATTTTCATTTTTCATCAACTTAGAAATGGTAAAATTTAGTTAGGGACGTAGATGAAGCAAAATTTAAATTTGAAAAAATTAGTGAAATGGAAAAAGAGAAAAAGATAATGATAGGAAGATGATAGAGACAAAGACAGAAGTAAATTTTTGGTTCATTTTAAATGATAGGGCTTAATAATGTACTTGTGAGCTTATCTTAGTCTAACAAGGATGATATATTTAATGTCCGTGAAGTCAACGAAATGATACAGAGTCATTTCAAAGGGAAGAAAAAAAAAAAAAGAAGATCTAAACGGTGATGGATTTAACTAAATCATTTTTATGGATTTTTAATTTTCGTTCCTCTAATGTTAAACCTTATTATTATTTTTAATATCTTACTAGTTATGTCGTTATATTTAAAAAGAAACTTAAAACAACACATAAGTTCCAATAAAATATTAAGTAAAATAGAGTGAAGAATCATTGTTGCACATTGTGTTCTCTATTAAAACTTCATAAATCTCTTTGTCGTGCTACAATCAACTACATTTTCTAGGATCATTGATGGATTCTTGCCAAACAATTTCTCTGCCCACATCTCACATCAAATCATGCATTCTTATTGCATTATGGTCTGATGTAGTCATAAGAGACTAATCAATGAGAACATCTATTACTAATGTCACAAAAAAAATCGCATCCACCATTTTTTTTACAATATCTCTATTCTCTCCGACAAAGAAACATGCAATATCATAAAAAGCATTCTTCACGTTTTTGTCATCTAAGCCATCATTAACTTGTTTTAAGACCTACTGAATGCCCAAATTGAGGAACCATTTATTTCCAGTTAACTGATTGCATTTTCTCACACCCCTTTTCTCTTTCCAAATAGAAAGCAATCTAAAACTTTAAGCGCTATTGCATATTTTACTTGGGATGGTCTCCTTCAAAAGCACATTCACTGAAAAGCTTAAGAGCATCCGCATGTACTAATTCCTGCATCTGATATATTTTATTGACCCCACAACTTATAAGCGCTTGTTTATCACTTGATATTATTATTATTCGACTCGCAGAAGCAAACCAATCAAGGCATTCAATTAAACACTCTATTTGTCTTGGATGATGGACATCATCGAAAACAATTAATACCTTCTTGGGAGTAAGCCTTTTGCTTTGAAAATTGAGGCCGATGTTTGGAAATTCTTCACATTTTCATCATTCAATAATGTAGAAAGAAGTTCCTTTAGCAAGTCAGGCTAATTTTCCAGTTCCTTCTGCTTCTCTAATATTATGAGCAAAGTAAGAACCTTCGAAACGTCTAGTGATTTTATTAAAAATAGCACCTGCGATTGTTGTCTTTCCTATGTCGCCAGAGCCCGAAATCCCTAATTTGCAAATATTCATGGTCGACTCAACACCTAATAAAGATTCAATTTCTTCAATGCGCGATCCTATTCCAACCAAATGTTTGTTGTTTTCTGTTTGAAATGTATCATCTAGCCAGTCCAAAACTTCTTTGAAGATTTCGTCTATAAGCTTAGATTTAGGCCTATCGAAACATTACAGCAACTAAGTTCAAAAAATAATAAAAATATAAAACATATTTTTATTATATGAAAAATATTTAAAAATAATAAAAATAATAGGAAAAATCTTATTATTAATTTTTTATTCGCATGAAACCTATATTTCTTATTTTTAGTATTTAAATTTTTTATTTTGATATCAATTTATTTAATTTATAATAAATCTGAATACAAATAAATTTATAAATAAGTATAATACTGTAAAAATATAATGCCAAAGAAGTTATTAGATGTTATCAAAACAGTAGAAAGTAAGCGGCATATATTAATTTCAGTAAAGGAAAAATTGATAATCTCTCTAAGAATAACTTTCATATAGTATGGAAGTTATTCTTAGAGAGATTATCAATTTTTCCTTTACTGAAATTAATGATTGGTAATACCTGTTATTTAGGTGCGAATGAGGGTTGATCTATATGTAATGTATAGTCTTATCACTCATTAAGTTGAGATTAAAAATAATAATTTATTTAATGTGCAGTTTTTTTTTATTTATATTTGGCTGAAATTGAAATTATAATTTTTCAAAATTACATGATTTTTTTTTAAAGGTAAGGGGATGGGTCAAACCCAAATAATTTTTATTTTCCCCTTACCTCCCCCAAGGCTCGAACCCAGGTGGTCAGCTACTACAAACTTCATGATGTTATTGACTTGACCACGCCCTTAAGGTCAGAGTACATGGAAGTTATTCTTCAAGAGATTATCAATTTTTCCTTTGCTGAAATTGATAATCTCTCTAAACTGCAAATTAAATAAGTTATTTTTTTTATCTCAACGTAATGATTGATATGACTATACATGACATACAGATCAACCCTCATCCGCACCTAAATAACAGGTATTACCAATCATCTATTGTATATTTTGTTGCAACGCCATCTTTAATGCCAATTAACTTAACATAAATAAAATCATTTATTTCAAGTTCAACAAAAATGACCATCTTGAAAACAAAAATTAAAATAATAATAACCACACTAAATGATGGGTCTTGTTGAGACTTGTCAAAGACATCTCAAGGAAAGGAGAAAACTCATTTGAATTTTATTGGGAATAAATAAAGCTAAAAAGGATTTTACAATGTGGTATAGGAGCTACCTACCTTATAGATTATGTAACAAACCGACTTTAAAAAGAGAAGTAAAGAAATCAGATTTTGCCCCATGTATGAAGCGTAAGGAAATTTAGCGGCTTTACCGGTTCCTATCCGGTTGCAAAATTTTAAACAACATATGAATTAAAAATTAAAATCTCCATCCTTGTTTTTGACGTGGTAAGACTACTTGAACTCTTCCTCGACATAATCTTTAAGTCAAAATATTAATATTTATTTAATTAGTTAAATAAATGACTTTATTTTAAATAGCCAATTATTTAATAGGATTAGTAATTATGATGTAGAAAATTATATAAGTAAGACATATAGCTTTTGTTGATTAGTATTTATTTAATTTTATAAATCAAGTTTAAATTTTTTTTACTTCATTTTTTATTTTTCTTATAAATGAGTAATAAAAAATATTTTTAAGTGAAATAGACATTATCATAGTGTAGTCTCAAGTAATTTCATTTGTATCTATGAGACAACTTATCCTATCAATCTGAAATAAAATCTTATCATTAGATGAGTAACTCATAATCATTTAGCAATCCAAATGCGGGACTAAAATAGTATACATAATTTAGTCCAATTAACCTCTATCTTTTCTCCTAATAATAGCTTAAATGTGTTGTATTATTTATCAAGATTAAAAACATGCCCTATCGATCATATCCAAAGGCATGACCTAATAAGAAATAATAATAATAATAATAAATTACGGCTAATTGTATTAATTGTCATATGTGTAAGATACTTACCTTAATATGTCTCACATAAGGTAACACTACTATTGTTATAAGAAAAAAGAATACATGAGTTATAATTAATTTTTTTTCATTATTAAAAGAAATTCTACCATTTAAAAAAAAAAGAATGGTAGGCAAAGCTCAAATCAATATTTTAATTTCATACTTTTTAAGGATTTGAACTCAAGTGGCCAGTTAATTAAAGACCATAAAGACATGTGTAAGATATTTGCAATGTTATTAATAGTCCAATATTTTCAACATATTTAATGTTTCATACATGTAAGGCAAATTCCATTACCTTTTTGTTTCAACATTACAGTTTCTTGTGAGAATAACTCATGTGTAGGAATTATTCTTAACTCTTGTACATTGACATATGAAATAATTATTTCATTATAAGCAAACATTCTTCAAAAGAAACTTATGTTTACAGTGGACAATCTTTCAGGACAAAGAAATTTTGACATCATCATTAATAACCTTAACAATTTCCTGTGGGAATTTTTTAAACATAATTTAGGGTGTGAAAAGTTTGTGCATGATTCCAGATTTTGCTTCATTTCTATGGCTAATGAGAAAATAGTCCAAAAGTAGTGTGGAGAAAGAGAGAGGAATAAAAGGAGCAAGTTTTTTTCTTTTTATAAAAACCTTTTCATCCGGTTCCACTTTTATGCTGACAGTCTATTATTACCGTTGCATTTCTATCTTCAAATCTAACAGTTGAACTTAGTTAGCTGTCACTAACAATATCTGTAACTTAGGCGGAGCTTGTAATATATCATATGTGAAGAATCTGTCCTCTAAAATTTAAACGATTTTATCTTTTTCCAAAGCTATCATTTACAGAAAGTAACGAGAATAACTGCAGAGGATAAAATAGAAATTGATATTTAGCTGCAGAGGATAAAATACACGCTCATTTTACACTTTGCGAAAATAAAAATCAACAATGTATATATATATATATTAAGGGTCACAAGCCACGGCAACAATATGAAGGATAGCGATCATCATGTGATAATAATGCGTGGAGTCTATGAAATGTCCGGCCCGTCGTGAACTCTTAAGGAAAAGTTTCATCTAGCGTGATTTAGATAAACTTATCAATAAAGATTTTGTTGCAAATTCGCTATAATCTCCCTATGTTTTTTATATTTCCAATATACAAATCTATAATATAAGCACTCTCAAAATAATTTAATATTCAACCAACTTCATTGTTCAACTTCAACATTCTTAACCATAATACCACACATCATAGTAAATAATATGCTTAAATGAACTCATCAAATATCACTCAACATCTCCAAAGTATCGAAAAAATATATCATAGCTAATGCCAACATACATTAAACTTCAGTAATCATCAAATTATAATATAATTATACAATCCAAAATGAGGTGATCAAAATGCCCTAATAATATCATCTATGTCACTATCATATGGTCAAAACCCAAAATAACTACAGTCGCTCGATCAATTGGTGTACTTGCAATCTCTTGTGAGGGAGAAAAGTATAGTAAAATGGAGTGAGTCTAAAACTTCTTGAGTGGATAATAAGTTTTGAAAGTAAACTTATTTTAGAATAATTATATTATTGTAATATACAATTTCACCAAGTTATATGTAATAACATAAGTAAATTGTTTAATCTTTAAATCAAGTAATTAGCTTTAAAAAGGAATACATGATACTAAACCTAATAATTTTGGAAATCATATCAAAAGATAAAATAATTAAATAAATGATTCTAAAATTGTCATTAAACAAATACCTAGAGGAATAACCCTGTCAAACCCAATCATCCGTATAGAGGAATAACCTTGTCAAACCCAATTATTCTACGGACAATGCAATAATGCACTAAGGTAGTGTTTACTTTCTGGAGTGGGAGTTAGGAGTGTGGATTCCTCCCACCCCAGTGTTTACTTACCTTAAAAAAAGGGGGAGTGGGAGTGGGAATCCGTGGGTCTCACCCAATTTTGGAGTGGGGAGTGGGATTCCCACTTCCATGGGAGGAGGTGGGAGTGGGAATCCACTCCCCCCTCTTCCCATTTTACCCTTATAATTAAATAAATAAATAATATATTAATAAAATAAATAATATCATTTTTAATAAAATAAATAATATCATATTTATTAAAAATAATAATTATATCATATTTATTTTATTAAATTTAATAAAATAAAAATAAATGAATATTATATTTAAATTAATAATATTAAACATTAATTTGAATAAATATTAATTATTTATTTAATTAATAATAATAAATATTTTATTTTTAAAAAATATTAATTTTGTACTATATTATCAATAATAATATTTCATTTGTGTTGCTATTATTAATAATTTTTATTCACATAATTTAAATTAAAATTAATAAAAAATTATGATTTACATAATTAAGAATATTATTAATTATTATTAATTTATAAATATAATAAAATATTTATTTTATTTTCCAAATATATTTTTTATTAATTTTTTAATTACAAATTATAATTCTGTACATAATGATAAAATTGTAATTTAAAACAATTTACTCCTAATCCAAGACAAAGTAAACAAATAATTGGGATTCTGATTGACAATCCATACTTTCATTTAGTCTAAGTAAACACCCTACTCCCACTCCCACTCCACACTCCTAATCCAAGGATTCCCACTCCTCAGGATTCCCACTCCAATCCAAAAAGTAAACGCAGCATAAAAGTGTACTATCATGCGCCACTAGGCTTCAGCCTAGTGGTTAGAACCCAAACCTCACAATTGTGAGGTCACGGGTTCGAGCCCCCACAATGCATTATGAGGGTTTAATTTCCTTCTTTAATTTGAGTGAAGGTAGTTTTCTCACTTCGAAATGTTAGTGGAGTAGACGTCCCTCGCATATTAGAGAGGATAAAAATTTGGACGGTGCTTCATAAGAATTGATGTAAAGTCCTAGTAATAGTTTGATTTGTAAATATCAGTTGTAATCTCATGTAATATGAGTTGTACTCTTAAGCAATAATCTCATGTAATAAAAAAAATGTGTACTATCATGCTCGAAGCTACAAGTCGACAACAAGTAAACCAATGATGTGCCATCTTATATGTCTCATCATACTACATGCATAAAATAGAGCAGAGGCATACAAACACAAGGCCCAAACCCTAGTGTGTGCTCAGACGAAGGGCCTCTATCTCGACTATATCTTTATAACTAAATCTCTATACTTATCTTTGTATCTAGAAGAGGGAAAGGGTTTTGTTTAATATTTTGAAAAAATAAAATTTTATGTGTGTTTATATATATATATATATATATATATATATATATATATATATATTTACAATGCTTTATTTGTAATCAATCTATATTGATTGATTACAAATCTATATTGATTGCTACTGGTCCCATCTGATTCAGTAAAAATCATCCAAATTGATCGAAGGAAAGTGTTTTGTATTTCCTTCTGGTATCAGAGCTAAGGGGAGGAAAGTGTTTTATAGTAAAGAGTCTTCGTGTTTTAAAACTTGTGTTTTATTTTGAAGTTTTGTTTTTGTGGTGAATTTTTACTGGTTGTAAGTCCCGTTTTAGGATAAGGATTCCGCTTAGGGCTGTAATTCCATACCTGTAGCCATATTGACCAAACCAGAAATAGACCATAGGTTTTAACCATGGATCCTCCGATCTGTAGAACATCGTCCTTTTCTAGCTCTTCTTCCGGGAAGACTAGTGATTCAAAGCATGTTGTGAGTTCAGAAGAATTCATTATTGAGAACTTTGATAAAGCAATTGATTGTTGGGAACTTCCAAAAATTTCCAAAGAAAAGATTTACAAAACAAAAAAGCTTGATTTTTTGAAAAATGATTATGTTATAAAGACTGAAGAACGAGATATAACTCTTTCAGAGCCATTTGAAACAATTCATTTGTTTTCAGAAAAATCTTTAAAGAAATTAAAAGAAAAGAATTTTAATTATGTCCATATCGGGTTGATTCAAGTCGGTATAAAACCCTTAACCAAAGAAGGCTTGGATACTTCTATCCTTGCTGTTCTAAGAGATGGTCGATTCATCTCTTTTGATGATTCATTGCTAAGTAGCATTGAATCTAGTCTATGTAAAGGTCCAATTTCTTTTGATTGTTATCCAAATATAACAATTTCGCTTAAAGACAAAAATATTTTGAAAAGCATGATTTTACAAATTAAAACTCATAATTATAATATGATTAAAGGTTCTGTCCCAGTAGCCTTAATTTTTAAAATTTCCTATAAGGCTATGGTTTCTGCATTTAGTACGCAACATAAATTCCAGTCAAAAAGAGATGAAACTCTTCTCTTGCAGACTGACTTATCCAGAGCAAACACTGTCATTCCAAAGCCAATCCAATGGAAAGATGTTAATCTTCCTGAGGAATGGGTCCTTGAAGGAGCCGCTCCACCAACGATTCCGAAACAACTTGAGCCAAATACAGAGTTGCAAAATGTGACTCAGTATTCTGATGGTAGAGTCAAACTATCTTTCAGAAGATCTAACTCAACCAGATTTTCTGATAAAGAGTCGTGCTCAAGCATTCCTTCATTAGAAAGAAAATTTACAAAATTCCCTTCTGTTATAAATCTCCCTTATCAACCAATAAAGAGTCAACCAAGGTTTTCCACCTCGGATGTACCCAGTTCTTCAATACGTTCTGTTGACTATACCACTAATGTTCCACACCCAATCTATACTAGTAGTCAACAAGAACAAAGACAGGACGAGAAGGAACCTTCTCCTCCAACCTCTCCAACGTTTTCTGCTGTCACAGAAAATGTAATTGGTGTCATTATAAAAACATTTGAGTTAGATAAAAATCTTCTTCATAATGATTTTTATTCTGAATCCAACAAAGAAAAAAGACTTTGGTTTTTCAAATATTTTTTAAATAAAAGAAAAGAAATCCAACAAATCTATTATGAATTTGTGAATCTTCACCAGGTTCATATATTATTTTTTGATTGGTTCGAAATATATTCTTCTGAGAACAACATAGATTATCCTTTCAAAGAGTCGAATCCTATTACTGTTAGGAAGAAGATTCCTGAGTGGAAACTTTCTGATAGTGATAGAACCATAGAGTCTGAGCACCCACCTTTGCGGAGTATAACCGTTGATCACGGTGAGCCTCCTGTCCAAATTAGGGCTTCACCTTACAAAATCCCCAAACTCAATGATTCTGAGGCGAATTTAAGTAGTATTATCCAACAGAATAATTTCTGTAATACTAACTTAAATACTATCGGAAAACAGTTGACTAGGATAGAGAACCAATTCCAGAAGTCAACCATTTCTGTTTCCTCTACTTCTACTGTTCCATCAAAATCAGATTCTGACAAAAAGCTTAAGGAACCTATTTTCAAACCCTTCCAGGTTTCGAAAACTAGCCAAAAGCTTGTTCAAGAGTCAAAATCAGATTTTGCTAAAGCCATTAGAGAACAACTAGATAGGATAGAAGCTGCTTCGTCCTCTTCTAGTAAAGTTCAAATAGCTCCTGATACTCCTCAATCCAGCAAGATTGGAGTATTAGAACAGGATGACCAAACTTCGATAGCCTCTTCTGATTTAGAAGCCTTCAAAGAAGAACCTATTCCTAAAGCCAACAAAATCCATTGGGAACTTACCCTTCCCACTGTCAAATCTCCTCCTGATTTGACCATAGACAATAGACCTAGTGCATTAAATCAATCCCGGTATAATGCATCTTCTGTCTATGGATGGAATATTGATGGTATGTCGGAATATAATATCCTAGGAGTTTTACAACAAATGACCATGGCAGCCAATGCCTACAAAACCCAATTGGGAACCTCTGACATGGCTATTGCAGAGATTCTCATTGTGGGATTTACTGGTCAACTTAAAGGATGGTGGGATCATCTTCTCACTAGACAGCAACAGCTAGATATTCTTAATGCCATCCAAATTGATGAAAATGGAGCCCCCATTCTTGATCAATTTAATAATCATATTCAGGATGCTGTCGCTACCTTAATCCTTACCATATCTCTTCATTTCATAGGTGACCCTTCTCACCTTAGAGATAAGAACGCTGAGTTACTACACAATTTGAGATGTAGGAAACTTAGTGATTTCCAAACTTACAAAACCACTTTCTTTACCAGACTCTTTCTTAGAGATGATGCAAATCATACTACTTGAAAAGAGAAATTCTTAGCAGGTTTACCTACCCTTCTAGGTGAAAAGGTTAGGAATTCCATCAAAGCCCTTCATGACAACCGTATTCCTTATGATGAGCTTACCTATGGTGAACTTGTCAGCTTTGTCAATAAGGGTTTAAAGATCTGTCAAGACTTGAAGTTACAGAAACGACTAAAACAGGAGCTTAGACAATCTAAGCGAGAACTTGGTAGTTTCTGTAAACAATTCAATTATGACCCCTTTAAAACTTCTACCTCCAAAGATTGTAATGATAAGTGCTCTTCGAGACCTTACAAAAAACATTACAATTTTAAAAGTCATAGGAAACCCCTTCCTGAACCTAGGGAATCTTTTTATAAGAAACCCTTGAGGCCTTATAGAAAGCCTAAATTCCCTAAAAAGAAAGAGTTTAAAACCAAAACCAAAACTCCTTTCAATTACAAAGAAGTCATTTGTCATAGATGTGGTATGAAAGGCCATACTGCAAAATATTGCAGGATGAACAAGAAACTTCACGAGCTTGGCCTTGACGATGACATCCTTTCCAAAATTGCCCCTCTTATGATAGAGTCTTCGGACTCTGAGTCTTCCATGTCGGGAGATAGTGACCCCTTTCAGGTCGATGAGTTAATTGATTCAAATACCTCTGTATCTAACAGTAGTAATTCTGAATCAGATTCTTATTTAAAGAAAATCAATGTTTTGACTAAAGACCAAGAGACTTTTCTTGAACTCGTAAAACATATTTCTGATCCAAATCTTGAAAAGGAATATCTTGAAAAACTTTTAAAAACCATGGATTTCAACAAAGCTGAGACTTCTAAAATCCCAATTGTAAAAAAGAATTCTTATGATCTTACTGAGATTTTGGATAAAAAGAAAACCAAAAAATCGATTCCTAATATCCAAGACCTCCAAAAGGAGATTAAGGAGATTAAGGATATTAAATCTGAAATTAAGGATTTAAAAGAAAAGCAAAAAAGTGATTCTGAAACTATCCAACTTCTTTTACAAAAGCATTTACAGGATAGTTCAGATAATGAGTCAACTCATAATGATGATAATATTGAACAAAACATTGATAATATTGAATCTATTCCAAATGATTTTCTGTTTGCCCTAAAGCTAGTCACTACTAGAAAATATTTAATCAAAGCCACTTTAATTTTTTCGGATGATTTTGCTATTGATGCAATTGCCCTTTTTGACACCGGTGCAGACTTGAATTGCATCAGACAAGATATTGTTCCGAAAAGATTTCATGAAAAAACAAAAGAAAGGCTTTCTGCAGCCAACAATTCAAAATTGAAAGTTGATTCCAAAGTTGAAGCTTCTATTCACAACAATGGTTTTGAATTTAAAACTTCTTTTATTCTTACAAATGATATCCACCATGCTGTAATCTTAGGAACTCCCTTTATAAATCTTATAACCCTGTATACTGTCAATTATGATAGTATATCTTTCAAAGTAAAAGAAAAAAAAATCGTTTTCCCATTTATTGAAGAGCCAAAAACAAGGAATTTAAATATTGTTAAAGCTTGCTCTATTCATCAAAACCAAATTAATAATCTTATTAAATCAAGACAAAATGATTTAATGTTTTTACAAAAGGATTTGAGTTTAAAAAGAATTGAAGACCATTTACAAAGTAATTTTATTAAAAGAAAGATTTCTGATTTTAAATCTCTTATTGAAAAAGAAATTTGTGCTGATCTACCTTCTTCTTTTTGGAATCGAAAACAACACTTGGTAGATTTGCCTTATGAAAACTCTTTTGATGAAAGACAAATTTCCACTAAAGCTCGTCCAATCCAAATGAATATGGATTTAGAATAGCATTGTAAAAGTGAAATCAAAGATTTGGAGTCCAAAGAACTCATTGTAAAATCCAGATCCCCATGGTCTTGTGCCGCTTTTTATGTTAATAAAAATGCTGAAATTAAGAGAGGCACACCTAGACTAGTTATAAATTACAAACCTTTGAATAAAGCTTTAAAATGGATTAGGTACCCAATACCTAATACAAAGGATTTGCTTCAAAAATTGCATTCTGCTTTCATATTTTCAAAATTTGACATGAAATCAGGTTTTTGGCAAATTCAAATTCATCCAAAAGACCGTTACAAAACTGCTTTTACTGTTCCATTTGGCCAATACGAATGGACAGTCATGCCATTTGATTTGAAAAATGCACCATCAGAATTTCAAAGGATTATGAATGACATTTATAACCCCTATTCTGATTTTTGCATTGTTTATATTGATGATGTTTTGATCTTCTCTCAAACCATCGACCAACATTTCAAACATTTAAAGACTTTTTATTTTGCCACCAGAAAAGATGGATTGGCCATTTCTAGTACTAAAGTTTCCCTTTTTCAAACAAAGATCAGGTTCCTAGGTCATCTTATTTCCAAAGGAACCATTACTCCTATCGAGCAATCACTTGCTTTTGCTGATAAATTTCCTGACAAAATCCTTGATAAAACCCAATTACAAAGATTTTTAGGAAGTTTGAACTATGTTCTTGATTTTTTCCCTAACATCAGTAGGTTATCTAAACCTTTGCATGATAGGTTAAAAAAGAAGCCTGTTGCTTGGACTGATGAACACACAAAAACTGTTAGATTAATAAAGGATTCTGTTAAAAGCATTCCTTGTTTATATCTTGCAAATCCTGCATTACCTAAAATAGTTGAGACTGATGCATCTGATTTGGGTTATGGAGGCATTTTAAAACAAAAAGATAATGATAGAGAACAAATAGTTCAATATGTTTCTGCACATTGGAATGAATGTCAAAAAAATTATTCGACTATCAAAAAAGAAATTCTTTCCATAGTTTTATGCATCTCAAAATTCCAAAGTGATTTATTAAATCAAAAATTTTTACTTAGAATTGATTGCAAAGCTGCAAAACATGTTTTAGAAAAAGATGTTCAAAACATTGCATCAAAACAAATTTTTGCACGATGGCAAGCTATTTTAAGTGTTTTTGATTTTGATATTGAATATATTAAAGGAGATACAAATTCTGTTCCTGATTTTCTAACTCGGGAATTTCTTCAAAACAGATAATGCCGCCGAAAACAAGAAGAGACAAAGGTAAAGGCATTGCCAAAGACTCTGACTCTCAAATAGCCTCCAAAGAACCTCAGTCTACCCCTTTTAAAGAAAAATTACTATCTTCTGCCATGCCCATTAAATCCTGGATTGAAATGGTTGAGGAAGAACAAGGAACCCAATATAAATCCATCTCCTCTGAACAACAAGTAAAAGAGTGGATGGAATCCATTACAAAGTCCCCTGAGCTTATGCTTGCCCTACAAGGCATTTCAAAAACAAAAGCTCTTTCTCAAATCCCTGAGGAAGAAAAACCAATTTCTAAAGAAATTACAAAACCTTCTTCCCAAAGCCAAACTGTTGTCCTTTCTGGTGAAAGTTCATCTTCTCAGATTGTTTTTTCCCAGCCAACACCTTCAAAGAAAACTTCCGATTGGTTTGATAAAACCCATTTTCAAAACGTTTTAACTATGGAAGATGGATTTTACCATACTGATCATTTCCAAGCAATTTCAAAATTTTTTCCTAAAGGCTGGTTTTTCAAACCATGGGATTTAACAAAACCCCAGCCTTATTATCAAAGCATTTTAGAAGCCACTGAGTCTGTAAAATTCAAACATTTCTTTCTCAGTGAAACCCATTCAGAACCGACCTACTCCACGGCCACAATTTTAAAAGTTTTAAGTTCAAACCAGTGGGGTGACCAACTCCATAAATTCAAATCTTTCCCTCCAAATTTTCAAATACGTTTACCACACTGTTTGGTTTATTCCTATTGGGATTACCAACAAGCCTGGTTCAACACGTTCTTCTTACAAAACCCAAAAAAGTCCCATTCGTGGTTATTTTTCTTTAACTAAAAAATAACCGTCCAAAGCCTTCCAAACTGGTTCCAACAATGGTGGAATTATTTTGGTCCAACACCACAAATCCTAACTCCAAATGCCAACCATTGCCTAAACATTTTCAAAGCCCATTATACCCCATCTGATTCAGAGAAAAGGTTTTCCCCCTTTTCTTTGTTTTTGTACCAATTTCTTTCTTCCATGGGTATGATGTGGAATTTCAAATTTCATACCCAAGAAAAACAACTCATTATCCAAAGAACTTTCAAAGTCAAATGGTGGTCGAAATTCTATGAACAATCCAAATTAACTGATACCCTTATCAAAAATTGGCTTAGTTCAAAAGGTTTTCTACCACAAACCATTAAAGAATCCAAAGCCCAACAAACTTTCCTAACCTAAAAATCTAAAGCCCAATCTCTCCTGGCCAGTGCCAAAACCGAAGATGAATATTTCAAAGTCATGGAACAGCTCCTCACCTCCAGATCAAAGTCTTCAGTAGCTGACACCTCTGACGAAGATGATCAAGATGAAGATGAAGAGCCATTTATTTCCCTTGGAGACGAAAATGAAGATGATTGTTTCAGCATTTTCTCTCCCATAAAGCATTGTAAATAATTATTTGATTATTTACTTAAAAAAAAAAGATAAATTTATATTTTGTATTCCCCGGGTGGTCCACTGGACACAAGTGAGAGCGCACATGTCTCTTCACCCGTATTTTGTATTTTGTATTTTGTATTCTGTATTTCATACGTACAAAGTAACAGTCTACAGTGCAGAGTTCCAGAGATTACTGTACACTGCAATCCCACTACAGTATACAGTACCAATTTCCAAAGATTACTGTGCACTTAAAATCCCGCTACAGTCTACAGTTCAAAGTTCTATGTTTATAATCTGAAGGAAGACTAAAGACTCCTCAGATTTTTTCATTCTCCTCTCTCTCTCGCTCACTTCTTCTCTTCCTTCTCTCTAGAATTCTCTCTCTCTCTCTCTCTGGGAATAGGAATCAGGAATCGGAAGGCAAAGGAAAAATTTTCCTGTCTTCAGATTAATTTCCCATAATTTCCCTTTCTTCTCTACAAAAAAAAAATAATCAATGTAAGCATTTCATTTTTAGTTTTATTTTCAAAGCATTGTAATTTAATTTAAAGCAATTTAAAGTATTGTATGCATGTTTAAATTTCCGTACTTTAAATTTCTGCAATTTACTTTTCTGCAATTTAATTTTATGCACATTTAAATTTCAGCAATTTATTTTTAAAGCATTTTATATATGCATCGCAGACTGATCTGTATCAGATCTGCCATAAAAACTGTACGTTCCTCTGAGGCAAAGAGACCGGATCTCGATCCTCAGTTGTAAATCTTCTCTTCTCCCTCCATTCCTTCAGAGCACCATTTCCGGGAACCGGATCTGGTACTGTGTTTGTACCCAAGCCTTTAGATGTATGGTTGTTGCTAGGCTTGCAAAAGAACCTAAATTATATTTGGTAAAATATTCATAAAAGTTGACCAACCGCGATTAAAGAACTTAATCTATATTTGGTAAAGCAAAATTGATTTGGTATATCAGCTGGACACTCGAGGATGCGGGCTACTGGTCCAAAGCGCTATTAAAGATCGGCTTTAAAATAGTTAAGCCGGAGCGATTCCTCAGATAACAACGCTACGTACCATATCAAGTCTAAAATTTGACCAACCACGTTCCAAAGCAACTGCATTTAATTTCTAAAGCAATCTTAATCTAAATCTGGTAAAGTTAGTTACTAAAAAGAAACAACCGCGTCTCAAATTGTTTTATTAAAGCAATCAATATAGATTTATTTTGAAAACACATCCATCCTTCGATCCTATTTCCTTCTGATATATATATATATATATATATATATATATATATATATATATATATTTAACATTTTAAACATACTTTAAATCTACATTCCTTTTCATTAAAATACTCTTCATACATTAATTTATAACCAAAATAGGTAAGAAAAATTGGAAAACCAATCAACATGCACCTTTAGTAAACATATCAACATGCAAATAAAATTTCTATTTCTAGAAAAAATTAAATCGGACATTGTAAAAATACTTTATTTTACCCAAATTGATATCATAATAAAAATATAAAAAGACAACTTTAGTATATTCCACTCAAAATGATGATGGTCAAGCTTGATTATCGTCGACGTAAGCAGGCTGACTCACGTTCGATGTTCCTCCTATATCAAGAAAATGACATAATTACTTTCCAAATGCATGAAATACAACTAACTTTATAAGATATAACTCGCAATGAATATTTACCCCATAACATACAACTCTCGAATCCATACTTGTAAGTTGAAAATTACTATAACACCCTCAAAGCCATAAATTACAACTTATGCTCAAAATTCCATACTCCGCCTCAATAGTTAAGTTTTCATATATCATAATACTAATAAATCATCCACATTATCAACAATTTCATTACTAACCATAAAGTACCTAAACATAATATAAAACTGTAAGCTAATTATATACTGGATCGAAATAATTGTAAGGGCTACATGTCTTCAGCTCTACAATGCCTTGTGGGTGCCCTTGTGCACCTAAAATAAACCAATTACAAAAATTAGCTTGAGACCAACTTTGCCCATTTGTTAGAAACCCTAATTATAAATAAAGTATACTAATCTTTAAATTACCTTCATTCCCATGAAATCCATCTTCAAATAAAGATAAAATGATAAAAATCTTACTCTGTTCGGTGAGAAAACCAACTTGAAAGCTTGAATCACTTTCCACTCACTCAATTCCTCTCTCTATATTTCCTACACTTAAATTCCTCTCTAATGGGTGTTTCTAGATGAATTTAGGGATGGAAATACTCTAGAATAGTTCCCCAAACCCAATTTTTATTAAAATTCCCAAGACTTGAATATTTTCCCATTTACTTTCCTCTATTCCTTGTGAGTCTTGCAAAGAAATGGTAACTGATTCCTTTTTCATTTTAAAAATTTGCCTTCTATATAGAGCTGATTATTTATTTGCGTTATTATCAGTTCAAGCCCAACAAAAATTAACTTATAGAAATATAAGTTAAGGTGTTTACGGTCCACCCATTACTTACATTTTTGTTGTTAATTATTAATATGTACTATATTAGCTAGTGAGGGAATTAGAAATTTGGCTTGGGTGACGATAAATAAGATGTAAAGAATCCTTTAAGTTCAATTATAGTGAACTTAGTCATTTTTAAAATTGAAATATAAAAGAATTTTTTTTTTATCTCAGCAATAAAGATCAATGATAAATTTTTACCTAATTAATTTTATCTAAATAAAGACCGTATGATAACGTATGATAACTTAAATCCACAAAAATAAGTTGTTACTTCTTAAACAAGATGGTAAATACAGATATTAAAAAAAAAGGTACAAAGAAATATATATAGTAGAATGGAAGAATAGAAACTTAGGTCTTGTTTTTTTGCATGTAGAAATGTAGATATAAATATGAGGAGAACATTTAAAATTTAAAATTTTACTCCATAAACCAATTTTAATACCTAAAATAACCTTAATATATAAGTTAAATTATTAAAAAAATTTAACAAAAACAAATTTCCATTTCTATATTCATTTACATTGATGTTGCTTCTCACAAATTCATTGTTGAGGATTTTTAGTTTTTAGCATCGAATATTTGTGCCCTAGTATATATAATCAGGCTTGGGGGCAACCATTTTTTCAGGCACGCAGATATATGAGGATGTTACCATATGCACTGGTGGCTCAGATCATGATGTGCGGGCCCAAGCACTGCTGTTGAAAATAAATTCTACAAATTAAGGAAAAAATTATTTGAGATTTTAATTAGCCTATGTGAAATTTATTAAAATAACTCCATTGAATCTCTAAAAATAGCCCATAAATTCATAAACACATAAAATTTGAACTTTAAAAATTATAAAAATCCACATTTTAATTAAAAAAATTAAAGTCCACAATAAACTGTATAAGTGGTTTTATTATTATTTAGTTTAGCTCTAATTGAATCTATTAAAACAACTTCCATAAACTCATAAACCCATAAAATTTCAGTTTTTACATCTAGTTGTTGTATAGTTTAGCCATGATAAATATTTTTTTTTTGGGTCTCCCACCACTGATTCATTATTTTGGAGAATATGAAGTGTGTGTATTTTGCTTGCTCTTTCATTACACGGCCTTATTATTTCGGTTAGTAATTAATTGTATTTAGAAGCTGAAGAAAAGAATTGAAAACGCATACAAAGGAAAGAAACCAAGCCAGCAAAATAAGCTACATATAGGTAGATTAATTAATTTTCAGAAACGTACCAGCTGCATGTGATGGATGATGGTTCAAGATTATTTCAGTCATCTGCTAGGGTTGTGGCTCCTCTTCTTGTTGATTATTGAAACTTCCGCTTGGGTCTTCGTTGAATCTGGGGCGTACAATAAATGGATCCCACATTTTTTTACCCCGCAACATTCCAAACGTTCGGAGTCATCCTGATCTTTCTTAAAATAGAATTGAACTGCCTCAATAACGCAATCCCGAAAACTATTTAAATCGTCGTTACCAAACGAATAGTACCCCAAAATTAAGTGATCTGACTCTACATAACAATACAGGTCCAGATATATCTGTATCACGTGCGGATCACAATCTTTGGGTTTGACTTTGATGTCACAAAACAATTCAAACACATCATCATAATGGTCTCGAAATGATACAATTGCGCCAAAAGCAAAACCGATTACTTTTTTATAACTGAAACAACCTGCAGGTGGCGTCTTCAATGTTATCAAAGATCCCACACTTTGAAAACTAAACCACTTTGGAATTTCATTCCCAGGTAATATGGCAAAACCTTCAAATTCTGGATAAGATATCTGTACCACACAAATCATTATTTAAAAAGAAAAATTTGCTAACAAAAAATTTAAAAGAGAAAAAAAAGATAAAATATATAATTAAATTGAGATGGGAGAGTTAAAGACGCACCTCTTCCCGTGCATTCATGTGCTTCCAACGTGCAGTTGCAACATGCTGAATGTTTTGCAGAGAATCTTCGAGAATTCCTTCGATCACATTCCGATCCAATTTATAATTGCCATTCAGCTCAATACGTGGCGGATAAGATTCATAACTTTTTGGGAATAAACCTGGTAATGATTCCATTGCCGTGCAATGATGTGCAAACAACTTATGTAGACTGCATGGAAGCTTCGGTAAAGATTGAAGCCTCTCACAATAATTGAAGTAGAGAGATGACAACTCAGAAAGTTGTATGATGCTTTCTGGTATTCTCTCAAAATTGTTCTTCGATAGATACAAATATTCTAGAGAGGATAACTGACCAATATTTTCAGGTAACTCTGTGATGCAGCAATCAGATAGATCCAAATACGTTAGATTGTACAAGCCATCTAAAGATAATGTGATCGGCAATGATAAACCCATCCGCTTATTACCCTTGCTTCTATTGAAATAAATATCACGAGCGTTGTGCAAACGGACAATGGATGAGGGTACTTCTCTTATAGCTGTTACCATGGCAGACAAATACTCCAAAGCTTCTAAATCTCCAAGTTCGTCAGGCAATCTTTGAAGATTTGAGCACCCATTGAGATACAGACTCTTAAGAGATTTCAACTTACATAGGCTGCTTGGGAGACTCTTAAGCCTTTTACAATTTTGAAGATCCAAGTCCAAAAGCCTCGGGACACATTCGATGGACGAGGGCAGTTCTTCGATTGCAGTTCCATTTAAACGTATCTCTTCTAAATTACCAGCTGATGAGATCTCTGCAGGAAGCCTCTTCAATTTTGGGCAACCGATTAGATTGAGGCTAACTAGGTTATTCAGATGTGGAATCAACGAGGGGCTTGGAGTTTTGGCACAAAAATTCCAGACAGCGGTGACTATCTTTTTGAACTTACCATGATGCTGTTCAGACAAAAAAGGAAGCCATGATGACAAATCATTCGATAATCAAATGCTCAATAAGAAATTCAATAATATTAACATATACCTGGAAACCACAGTCCCAAAGTTGTTCAATATTGCTATCAGGGATTTCAAGAAAAACAAGCTTGTCTGGACAAATATTTGAAGGCAATGAAGTCAATGGATAACCATCCCAGTGAAAGTACCTCACTTTAGCAAGTATAGGACCTTGGCAATTAGATACCATACATTTGCTCTTTCCCTCAGAGATTGAATTATAGAATTTCAAAAATCTTAATTTATGCATCTTTGTGAATGTATCCAAATTTAGACAGATCTGTTTCACTTTAGACATATCGAAGCAGATGCCCTCAATTTTTTCAGTCCCCTAATAATCAATAAAAGACATAAAATTAAAATCAAATCTATAAATTCAAGTTGATAGTAACTGTTAGGTAGCAAATGTAAACCGACGTGCAAGACCCAAAAAAAAAAAAAACCATAGATATATATATGTTTGACTACAAACTTTTATGTACAAATTGACACTGCAAACTTTTTCCTTTTATTAGTGTCACTCTTCTATTCATTTTATAGCCCATCTATTTATGTATGAATATCAGCAGAGATTACATATCCAGTACCATTCCAAAATAATATTATAGTGTATATATTTCTTAAAAAAAATGCTTACCGTATTAAAGGTCAAAACTTCGATAATATCCTCATAATGCCACAGTCGACTGCGTTCTCCTGGATTGTTCACAGATTCTTGCTTGACAACCTCCCTACCCATTTCTTGTAGCAGATCATGCATTGTTATTTGGTTGTTGTGTATGACAATAAGAGACTTATTGACAAGATCACTTATTCCTATTTGTGCATCAAAGCCACAAGCATTAAGAAATTTTATAATGAAGTCTTTATCTTCCCTTTTGAAGAAACAAACAATGTCCAGAAAAATACTTTTCTCTTCATCATCCAAATCATCGAAACTTACTTTGAGCACATTTTGGATTTCCATATTAGGAATTCTTTTCAATTTGTTTATTGCGCTTTCCCAAACTTCCTTTTCCCTTCCAAATAGATAGCAACCCAAAATTTCCAGTGCTAAAGGAACACCTTGAGCATAATTTATCACCTTCTCTGACAATTCCTTATAACCTGCTTCAGGAGGACCGTTTTGTTTGAAGGCATGTCGACTAAAAAGCTCAAGGGCATGATCATGTTCTAATACTTTCATCTCATAAATGTCTCTCTCTTTCACAACCCAATTTTTAAGGACTTGTTGATCTCTTGTGGTTAGTATGATACGACTTTCAGGCAAAAACCAATCAGAACCTCTGATTAAGGATTTTATTTGTCTGAAACTAGTCACATCATCGAGAACAATCAGAACCTTCCTGCGGCTGAGCCTTCTAATGTTGAAGTCGATATCAGGAATCACATTTACATCCTTCAATACTTCTGTAAAAAGTTTTTGCTGCAACCTAGCTAATCCACCAGGGCTCTGCGATTCTTCTCTTACATTTTGAAGGAAGCAAGAACCTTCAAAATTTCTGGAGATTTTGTTGAAAATCACCCTAGCAATTGTTGTCTTGCCTACACCACCGATGCCCCAAATCCCTAATATAGGTGCAGCAGCTAATAGAGATTCAATTTCCTCAACTCTTGATTCTACTCCAACTAGCTGATTTTTGTTATCAAATGGAGCCACTTTAAGCAGCCTCTCCAACATCTCATCAACAACTGTCTTTATAAGTTCAGATTCATTCCTAGCAAGTACAAAAGACATAGTAATAAGTTCAAAAAGAGATCAAAAGGAGAGTTTTTAGTTAGTTCCGATGTTTAATTTGATACAAAATTATTTGCTTTGTAATTAGTTATATAACAATAGAACTTGAGTAAATAAAAATAATTATAAAATTCGTGATAAATTGACTGTTACCTGAAGACATGAGAATCAAAGCCAGAGAGGTTGGCTGCTTCAGTTAAAGCACTACTCCACCTTTGCTTCTTGTCTGGAAATCTTTCTCCAAGCTTCGAAAATGAAACGCCAAAACTCTCAATTTGCTTTCTCACATGTGATGGATCGACCCGATAGAAAACTGGTATCACAATCTGTGCATACTCTTTCCTGCAATCGAGGATCTTTAAAAGTTCATCAAGGCACCATCTGGAAGAAGCATACCCTTCAGAGAATACGATAACTGATATGCTTGATGCTTCAATTGCATCAAGAAGAGACTGTGAGATTTCATTTCCTCTAACGAGTTGGTCATCAATGAAAGTTTCGATATTCGTTTCACACAAAGCTGAATAAAGATGGCTAGTAAAGCTGTCACGGGTTTCCTCTCCCCTGAAACTAAGAAAAACATCATACTTATTGTTTCGAGGATTATTCATCGAACTCAAACTGCTGGATGGACGAGAAGAAGAAGAAGAAGAAGAAGCCATAACAACTTAAAGAAACAGTTCAATTGATTAGAGATTTTGATGATTAGAAAATTGATTTGGGATGTGATAATAATTTTGTAAAGTGGATTACTATCTGCTATTTATTGCTTTTCTTTTTTATTTTGTAAAGTAGATACAACAATTTCAGTGAGGCGATGGCACCGAGTAGCCCACAATCATGATAAAAAGTAAAACGCGGAGATTATCGCGAATATGCCGCGAAAATTAGTTCGAAATCAAATGAGATTTCAAGACGGTGGGTCCAACAAATTTCTTTTTCCTCTTTCATGTCCTTCCTATAATTTCTTGGAAGCTCATTATATGAATAGTTGCAGGGAATTTCAAGATATTGTGTTGATATCAAATTACTTATTTTTTTGGTAATAAATTAATTAATTAAAAGTAATTATCTGAACTTTGACTAAAAATTGGGTATAAAAAAATAGAAAAATTCAAAATTTGGTACCTCATCAATATTCAATACCTTTTGGTACCATTTAAATATTTAATTTCCATTCAACTAAATTAAGCTTTGGGGGTGACACCAAAAAAAAGTAATAGCCAAACACTTTCTTTGATTCTTCCCAGAAAGCGCGTGACAATTTTACCCTTTTTTTTTCTTCATCCTTTTTAAAGTTGATAAGAATATTTTCGGTTTCACCTTTCACGTCATCCTCCTGTGCAGTGCTGTATAACATACAGCCTGCTTTTGCGACCTGAAAAGCCGGTATTTTACCGGTTATACTCATCCATTCAATTAAAATAAAGAAAATTATAAATGAAGATAAGATATTGAATGATACAAAATATGTTGGTGGATTTTATTTTAAATATGATAAAATAAATTATGAAAAATTATAAAATAATCATATTCCTACACTTTTGGTTAAACACCAATGTATTGAGTAGTTGTTCCAAATTGATTTCATCAGTTTCTAGTTATAATTAAACTTTCTTATTTTTGGGTTCTAAAGTTTCAACTTTCATGTTCTAATTTTTTTATCAGATTCCAACATTACTGATAAATATCTAATTTTGGTTAAACTTTCTCACATGCTGATTCTGAACTTCCAACTAATTAATAGCTAGTTTTGGGATTCATGTTTCTATTTTTTGGTCAAATTTCAACATTATACATAAGTCTCTAGTCTTGGTTAAACTTTTTGATATTTAATTCTAAAGTTCCAACTAATTTAACTATAGGCTTTGGATTTCATGTTCCCATTTTTTCATCATATTCCATCATTATAGATAGGCATTTAGTTTTGGTTAAACTTTTTCATATATGGGTTCCAAAATTCCAATTAATTAATCACTAGTTTTGGGTTCATGTTCCTATTTTTTTGGTCAAATTTCAACATTATGCATAAGTCTCTAGTATTTAGTTAAAATTTTTCATATTAGGTTCTAAATTTCAACTAATTTAGCCACAAGTTTTGGGTTTCATATTCCTTATTTTTTTAATTAAATTCCATTATTATAGATAAATCTCTAGTTTTGTTTAAACTTTCTCAAATTGGATTCTAGAGTTCCAATTAACTGAACCACTAGTTTTTGTTTATATTCAATTTTTTTTATACATTCCAACATTATAGATAAGTCTCTAATTTTAGTTAAATTTTTCATTTTTGGTTTATAAAGTTCCAACTAATTAATCACCAATTTTAGGTTTCATGTTCCTATTTTTTTTTTGGTCAAATTCCAACATTATAAATAAATCTGATGGGTGTCGAAGCCAACAAAAATAAATTCCTACTCTAAATAAATTGTGTATAGTGATTGAGCAGGGTCGTGTCCACAGAGATCGGTAATTATTTAAATCTTTTTAAAACATAAAATGGGGGAATTGTTGACAATAATAAAAATCAAATTAAAATAATAAGAATGCAAATTAAAATTGTAATTCAAATTGGAGAAAGCTTTGGTTGAAGGAATTAACTCAGCTTGATTCGACTACTGATCATTGATTCAAATATAGATTATTATTACTTATGAATAGACCGGTTATAGCTATTGAGACCCTCTAATAGCCAATCTCTCCTTAACTAGTCGATAACCAAAGTACGACCGTTGGATATTTCCCTAATCAATAGACAACCCTAGATACGATCATAGGATTTAATCAATTGACAGCCTGAAAAATCAGAGAGACCTAAATCCTAATCAACACATATGATGATTCATTTAAATTAGATTGTTTATTCCTACAACACAACTCTCTGCTATGTTATTTGTCACAAACATTAAATTCTTCATACGATGAATCCTTTAATTGACAATAGATTAAGTTGATAATTAAATAGTGGCCAATTACCTAATTAACAAACATAATCATGGAACTAATTCAGAGAATAAACAAATACCCAAAAAGTAATAAAACAATTATAGCATAAGAAAGATCTCACAGTAGTGATGAATCAAAGCTTCGTTATCCTTCAACCAGAAATATAGGTTTAGTTCTTCATAGAGAGAAGAGAAAAATTAGATCTAGGGTTTCTTTGTCTCCAATCCAAAATCCCCCCTTTTTCACAAGAGATTCCTCCCTTAAATACTCTCTCTCTCTTGTCTTTTAGAATTCTATTTAAAATAAAATCCTAATATCTGAAATATTAAATTCGTAATTACAAAAATAGCCAAAAATATAAAACACGTTAAACTAAAAACTGCAGGTCCGCAGTTGACAGCACGCGCTCACGCCTTATCAACAATGTTCTTCTGCCGCTCATAATTTCTCCAAGGGAACAATCATCTTTAAACATCATCTTATACTTCAATTTTATCACAAATCAATAGAATTGCACCTACAAAAGTAAAACACAAGTAAATCATTATTATTAAGTGCAAAACATCGATATTAAGAGAAGTAAACAATGCAAAACTAGTGCATAAATTGCACTCTAACAAAATCTCTAATTTTGGTTAAACTTTCTCATCTTTAGACTCTAATATTCCAACTTTCATGTTCCCATTTTTTTTTAATCAAATTCCAATACTATATATAAGTATTTAGTTTGTGTTAAACCTTGTCATATTTCAGTTCTAAAATTTCAACCTTCATGTTCCCTTTTTTTTTCCAATTAGATTCCCATATTATATATAGGTGTTCCAAGTTCATTTTTTTATTAACAATAATATTGATGAGGCAAAATATATTTGAACCCCCTTTTATTTTATGAAATATCAACTTTCAAGAAAATAATAACATATTGTTATGACCCCCAATCTTTTTCATCTTGCTTTAAAAACTTTTTTTATTATTACAAAATAAAATGAAAAATGAAGGAAATTTATAAATAATTAGTAAAAAGATATTTGTGTGAGAAAGTATTTTTAATTTAAATGAATGTTAAAAAAATATAAAATAATCATGTCCTAATTCTTTTGGTTAAAAATCAATATATTAGGTAGACGTTCTAAGCTAATTTCATATGCCCCTAATTTAGGTTAAACATTCTTATTAATGGGTTCATTTGTTCCACTTCCCAATCCACTAGTTTTGTATTCAATATTCCTACTAAACTCATTAAAAATTAATATTTTAGGTTAGATTCCAAGTAAATTCATTTCTTGTTAGATAAGTACATAAATTTGGTTAAACTTTCTCCCCTTTTGTTTTACATGTTTCAAACTGATTATTCTATCATTTTTATGTTGAATGTTTCCTACTAACTTGGAAATATTCCAATTATTTGGATGAAATACCAAATTTACTTTAATAATTTTATTTTTGGTTAAATAAGCCCATAATTTTGGTTATACTTTCGCATTTATGGGTTTATTTATTTTTAACTATTATTCCACTAGTTTTGTATTTAATATTCCAATTAACTTGATAAGATTTCAATTATTTAAGTTAAATACCAATTTTTTTTGTTAGACTAGTTCTTGATTTTGGTTAATTTTTTTAATTTATAGGTTCATATATTTCAACTTATTGGTTCACTAATTTTTTTTTTTGATATTCCTATTAAATTCATTAAATAACAATATTTTGGATTAGATTCTAAGTGACTTTTATTTGCTGTTGGATGTGTTCCTAATTTTTGTTTCACTTTCTCTCTTATTGTTTCATGTATTTTAGCTAGTTATTCCTCTAGTTTTATGTTGAATTTTCTCATTAACTTGATAAGATTCCGATTACTTGGGTTAAGTAACAAGTTTATTTTTTATAATTTATTTTTGGTTAGATTAGTCCATAATTTTGGTTATGCTTTCATCCTCATGGGTTCATATATTTAAACTATTATTCCACTAGTTTTGTGTTAAACGTTCCCATTATCTTTGTAGCATTCCAATTATTGGATTAAATTATAAATTTACTTGTATTACCAAAAAATATTATTAATAAGATGAATTATGTTTGACCCTTTACTATTTTAGCATATATCAACTTACCATATAATACTAAAAAGAAATCTTTATTGCAGCCATTAATCTTTTCCAACATTTTGGGACCATAATCTAAGTCTTTTTTTGTCTATCTTCATTACTTAATAAATCTCTTGAACTTGATCGTATGTATATGTGAGCTTTAATAATAGGTAACAGTGCATGCAATTGCTATGCTTCTCCAAAAAAAAATTATGTTTTTTAATCTTTTTAAAATTAAATTATGACAAGTTATTTAGAAAGATAAAGGATAAATTTAGAAAAGAGAATAAAAATTGTTGAGGGAAATAGGAAAATACTAATCCTTCTTTCTCTACCAAAGAAAAAAAAAACTCACTTAGATGCTTTCAAGGTACACTTGACTAAATAATATTGAGGTTAGGGCTAGGATTTGGTAAAACAAGGGAGAATTAGGTTAGGTATATTGTTCAAGTTTGTTGAAGGGAGAAGGGGTGTTGCATTAAGAAAATTTTAAAAGATTAATTCTGGATTTTAATAGAAAGAAGAGGGTGAATAATTTGTTGATTTTGAACAAGGGAAGCGCGATAGATATTTTTATAAATACTATCGCTGGATTGAAAACCTTGGAATCCAGCAGCTAAAATAGAACATGTCAGATAAAATAGGTTAAGTGCTATCGGCTTTTCTGGTGTCAATACTTTTTCTTCTACCATCCAGCGATCTCCATTCAGCCCTATTGTAAAAAAAAAACTCCATTCAGTGTGGTAGCAGTGCAACCGCATACAAGCTCTATAAAAAAGTTTTTGCATTTTGTTCAGGTTGAACTAAAAACTTTTGCGTCTAGCTCTCAATTACTATCAACTGTGTTCTTGAATTTGACTGCTGCAATATCTCATGTCACTTTAAAGTTTATTCAAACACAGTTTCGTGAATTTTAGTTTCAATTCTTATTCCCTAAAATCACGTTGGAAGTTGGCTACCGTCACGAACCGTTTGAGTTAGGTTTTCAAAGAAATTAGGGTTGTTTTTTGGAATATTGATAGTAAGGGATTGCTGTCATTAAGAACAAAATAAAGAGAAACATGAATCGACTATTTTTGTATTATGGTAGCTAGCTGAGATTATACAAGAGAAAGTACCAACTGAGTCCCGCATCATTCAACTGAGAAGATAGGTCGTTACAAGCCATACGTAGGGGATTTTATGAAGATCACATCGTATGTGTAGATAATCAAATGCATATGCATGAATGTCTAATTTGAAATTGAAGTTCTGCTTGAACATGGCTGGCTTGCGTGGTTGCTGACACACACGGGGAGAGGAACAATGTTGATCAGGCTGATTTGTTCAAGGTGGAGAATTGTTGAATTAGCTAATGAAGCAAATCAGAACTGACTAATACGACATGGGAGTGTTGCGTTTCGAGGAAGAACTTGTATAAGTGAAACGACTTCTAGAGATGTTGTTTCAGCTTTAGTAAATCACAAGCCCGTCACGTGTTAAAGCCAAGTCGTTAAAGGTTGTTATTTTCACGTGCACAAAGCGTGAGCTTCTGGGCTTCATGAAATCAATTAAAGAGTTGTTAAAACAGCTGATTCTGATAGAGCAAACAAAAGAGTATTATATGAAAGGCTGAGAGAAGTTAGGATCCGTCAGATTGACTTCTTGATCTCTGTATTGTACTCTGTAAAGCTTGGTTGATTTCCTTACAAATTAATAAAAGCTTATTATATTGTTTCTTTATGGATGTAAGCTGATGTAAATCAGCTGGACCACGTTATATTGCTTTGTTCTTGATTCTTTGTTTACACAATTCATATTTTTAATATGTGTCTCTAAATTGATTAAACTTAGTCGTAATCAAATCTTGTAAGCATCTTGGTTGGTTTGATATGAAGATCTTGGGCTGTAGTTTGGTGTTGATTGATCTTTTTTATCACACAAATTGCAACAATTGGTATCAGAGCTTGGTCTTGAGAATCAGATCCAAGTATGGCAATGAAGAAGATTGATTTGGAAAAGTTTAATGGAAAGAATGACTTTAATATGTGGAAGGTGAAAATGGAGGCTTTGTTGATCACACAAGGGCTAGGAGATGCAATTGAACTTGTTACTAAGAAAGAATGAAAAGAAACTTCATCATCAAGAACATCTGAGCAGGTTGCTGAGATTGACAAGAAAGCTAGAAGGACCATTATCTTGAGTCTTTGTGACTCTATAATAAGGGGGGTTGCCAAGGAGAGGACAATTGCAGAGCTTTGGGCAAAGCTTGAAAAACTGTACATGACAAAGTCTCTAGCAAACAGATTATATATCAAGAAGAGGATGTTTACCCTAAAAATGGGTGAAGGATCCTCCATTGATGATCACATTGACAAATTCAATAAAGTCTGTGATACCTTGAAAACTATAGATGAAGGGTTAGATGATGAAGGTAAGGCACTGCTTCTAGTGAGTTCACTACTGCAATTATACTCTAATTTTGTTGATACCCTCATGTATGGTAGACAGACTTTGTCTTTAGATGAAGTTAAGGCAGCCCTAAATACAAGGGGGTTACAACAAAAGTCTGGGGGTATGCAAAATGGTGAAGGTTTGATAGCAAATGGTAAAGCTAGCAAGGGTGATGGAAAAAAAAATAGAAGCAAGATAAGAATGAGGCAAAGTCTCAGAATTTGAGGTGTTTCGAATGCCACAAAGAAGGGCATTTCAAAAGGGATTGTCCTGGGATAAAGAATAAAAAGAAGAGTCAACATGGCGATGCAGCAACAATTGAAGAAGAAGGATATGAGTCAACTGGAGTTTGTGTGGCAACTGAGAGCATGCAGAGAGGTAAATGGATCATTGACTCTGGATGTACCTTTCATATGTCTCCTTACAAGATTTATTTTTCTGATTATCAAGAAATTGATGGAAGGAAGGTAATGATGGGAAACAATGCAGTTTGTAGAATCATAGGTATAGGGAATATGAATCTTAAATTGTAAAATAGGGAAATCTGGGAACTTAGAGAAGTTAGGCATGTCCCTGACCTAAAGAGGAATCTAATTTCTCTTGGAATGGTTGACCAAAATAGCTTTAGTATTAAGCTTGAATCTGAAAAGCTAATGATCTCTAATGGAACCAGAATTGTTATGGAGGGTATAAGAGGAATGGGGTATATGTCCTAGATGGGGAAGCTATTACAAGATTGTCTAGTGTCTCTATTGGGTCTGAAAAAGACAATACCAAACTCTAGCATTTGAGACTTGGGCATATGAGTATTAAGGGTCTAATGGAACTGCAAAAACAAGGGGTACTGGGAGATGAGAAGATCACTAAGCT
The DNA here is from genome assembly GCA_030449895.1 of Citrus mangshanensis. NCBI lineage: Eukaryota > Viridiplantae > Streptophyta > Magnoliopsida > Sapindales > Rutaceae > Citrus > Citrus mangshanensis. The sequence goes on from JASUUJ010000242.1 coordinate 1,037,909, forward strand.
GGATTTTTGTGAAGATTGTGTACTAGGAAAAACAACTAGGAGCAGTTTCAAAAGTTCAACTCATTCCACCTGTGGAATATTAGACTACATACATTCAGATCTCTGGGCGCCAGCTCAAACAGTTTCACTAGGTGGTAATAGCTACTTTCTATTAATAATTAATGATTTCTCAAGGAGAGTTTGGGTTTATGTTTTGAAGCACAAGGATCAGGTGTTTGAAAAATTTAAAGAATGGAAGTCATTGGTTGAAAATCAGACTGGAAGGAAGGTAAAGAAACTTAGGACTGATAATGGTCTTGAATTCTGCAATAAAAAATTTGATAGCTACTGTGTACACGAAAGAATAGCTAGACACAAAACAGTGAGAATGACACCTCAGCAAAATAGGTTAGCTGAGAGAATGAATAAGACCTTGATGGATAAAGTTAAATGTATGTTAGTTCAAGCACAACTCCCTAAGAGTTTGTGGGCAGAAACCTTACTAACAGCATGTTACTTAGTAAACCTCAGTCCTTTAGTTGCTCTGGATTACAAAACCCCATTTGAATTATGAAATGGTAAACAAGCAAGCTATGATGTTTTGAGGGTATTTTGTTACCCTACAAATGCACATATCAGACAAGATAAATTGGCACCAAGGGCACTTAAAGGACAGTTCATTGGGTACCTTGAAGGGGTTAAGGGCTATAAATTGTGGTGCACTGATCTTAACCCACTAAAATGTATCCTTAGTAGAGAAGTGATATTCAATGAAATGGTTGTACTGGATAATAAGAAATCTGCTGGAGATAGTCAACAGGGAAAGGATGGAAAGACTAGTAATCAGTTTGAGGTGGAGCATATCATTCACAAGCCATCTAAAGATGATGGAAACTTTAGAAACAGTAGTGAAGACCAAGAAGAATGCACTGAAACTCAGACTTGGCCCCAACAACAACAACAAACTCAGCTACAGAATTATCAGTTAGTAAAGGACAAAAAGAAGAGACAAACAAGACCTCCACAGAGGTATGGATATGCTGATTTAATAACATATGCTCTAGCTGCGTCTCATGAAATAGAAGTAGATGAACCTAAGAACTACTTTGAAGCAATTCATAACCCTCATAAGTCTGAATGGCAGAGAGTTATGGATGATGAGATAATATCACTACATAAGAACAATACTTGGGAATTGGTTGAAAAGACCAAAAACAGAAAAACAATGGGTTGCAAATGGATTTTCAGGGTTAAAGAAGGACTTACAGCTGCTGAACCTAGAAGATTCAGAGCTAGGCTAGTAGCTAAGGGATATACACAGAAGGAAGAAGTTGATTTTAAAGAAGTCTTCTTATTTGTGGTCAGACATGCTTCAATAAGGGTGTTATTAGCATTAACTGCAGTGAATGACATGAAGCTTGATCAGCTGGATGTCAAGACTGCATTTCTGCATGGGAGACTAAAAGAGGAGATTTTAATGACTCAACCTGAAGGGAATATTGATCCTAAGAAGCCTGACTATGTTTGTTTGCTGAAAAAGTCACTATATGGTTTGAAGCAGTCCCCAAGGCAGTGGTATCTCAGGTTTGATGAGTTTATGCTATCACATGGATACTTGAGATGCAATTTTGACTACTATGTGTACTATAAGTTGGTAAAAACAGATCTCTAACATATACTTGTTATTATATGTAGATGATATATTAGTTGCTTGTAAGTCTAAAGCTGAAATTGAAGCTCTGAAGCAGTTGCTGGATTCTGAATTTGACATGAAGGAATTGGGCCAAGCTAAGAAAATCCTAGGAATGGAAATCAGAAGGAATAGGGAAAGATGAATTATGTTTCTCACACAAAGGAAGTATCTGGAAAAGGTACTTAGAAATTTTGGCATGACATATTGTAAGTCTGTGAAAACCCCACTTGCTGCACATTTTAAGCTCTCAAGCTTACAATGTCCAGCTTAAAGCTTACAATGTCCAAAGTCAGATAAGGAGAAGGATGAAATGTCAAAGGTCCCTTATGCAAATGTTGTAGGATGTATAATGTATGCAATGGTCTTGACTAGGCCAGATATATCCCATGCTCTCAGTGTGGTAAGCAGGTATATGGCATCACTTGGACAAGACCACTAGAAAGCTGCAAAGTGGATACTGAGGTACTTGAAAGGCACACTTGAATATGGATTAGTCTATGGAAGATCAGATGGGAAAGGCAAAAGAATATATGGTTTTGTTGATGCTGATTTTGCTGGAGATTTGGATTGAAGGAGATCATTAATAGGCTACATTTACATTTTCAATGGTTGTTTGATTGACTGGAAAGCAAGCCTACAACATTTTGTTGCCTTGTCAACAATAGAGGCTGAGTATACTGTTGCTGCAAAAGCAGTTAAAGAAGCCTTGTGGCTGAACGGTCTAATGGCAGAACTAGGATTAACTCAGAAGACTGTTGAAGTATTAGGTGACAGTTCAAGCGCAATATATCTGAGCAAGAATCCATCTTATCATGAAAAAACGAAACACATAGATATAAAGCTACATTTTATAAGGAATGAAGTGTCCAAAGGGGTTGTGAAAATGGTTAAAATCCATACAGACAATAATCTTGTTGACATGCTGACAAAAGTAGTTTCAACAGCCAAGCTTAAGTTCTGCTTGAACATGGCTGGCTTGTGTGGTTGCTGACACACACAGGGAGAGGAACAATGTTGATCAGGCTGATTTGTTCAAGGTGGAGAATTCTTCAGAACTGACTAATACGACATGGGAGTGTTGCGTTTCGGGGAAGAACTTGTATAAGGGAAACGACTTTCAGAGATGCTGTTTCAGCTTTAGTAAGTCACAAGCTCGTCACGTGTTAAAGCCAAGTCGTTAAAGGTTGTTATTTTCACTTGCACAAAGCATGAGCTTCTAGGCTTTATGAAATCAGTTAAAGAGCTGTTAAAACAGCTGATTCTGATAGAGCAAACAAGAGAATATTCTATGAGAGGCTGAGAGAAGTTAGGATCCGTCAGATTGACTTCTTGATCTATGTATTGTACTCTGTAAAGCTTAGTTGATTTCCTTACAAAAATTAATAAAAGCTGATCATATTGTTTCTCCGTGGATGTAAGCTGATGTAAATCAACTAAACCACGTTATATTATTTTGTTCTTGATTCTTTGTTTACACAATTTAGATTTTCAATCTGTATCTCTAAATTGATTAAACTTAGTCGTAATCAAATCTTGTAAGCATCTTGGTTGGTTTGATCTGAAGATCTTGGGCTGTAGTTTGGTGTTGATTGATCTTTTTTATCACGCAAATTGCAACACCTAGCATTTGGAATTATGGCCGCTTTGTTTTTTGGTTTTTCTTTTTTGGATTTAATATTGTTGCTAATATTGCCTCTGTAGTGCTCTGCTTCTTTACCGTAAGATGGTGCATTTATATGGCATCAGCTTACAATTATCCGGTGTTTCGCTTTTGTGCAATCGATTTTTAAATTGATTAGATCCCTTATCAAGTTATTTAAAGGAGATGACTAAGGACTGAGGCTACTAGAGAGATTGATAAACTAAATGCAGAAGACGATGAACTAAGGAAAAAAAAAAAGGGGAAAAGCTAATGTTTTGAAGATATTGAGAAGAGAGACAACGCTCTATGTTAAAGCTCTGGAATTCAAGATGACTGTGACCACTAAGCACCAAATTATTATGAAATCTTATTAAAGGATATTAGATGGACTTCTTAAATTAGTAATTGATGAAATAGGATCAACTTTTAAAAGTTATATTTAACTTCAATTGTATTGGTTCTATTAATCATTATCTTTAATTCATATTTCAATAATTTTACAATTCTATTTAGTAAAAAAACTGAGCAAGCTTCTTTTTTTTTTTTTTTTGAAAGATGAAAATTAGAAAGTGATAGATAAAAGGTAAATTTAGAAATATATGGAATCAATTGGAAAGTAGGGGTGAAGACGATAAATTGAGGGGATCAAATATCATTATTATGCTAATTATTTTTGTTATTTTCAATTGTTACTACCAAAGAAGATTGGTAGTTGCTATTTTTTTTTAATTAACTCCCACACTTAGTGAAGTTCGAATCCAAAACTTCAATCTCGAGAGACCACTCTTCACTATTGGAACTAGACCTTGGCTTCAAAATTGATAGTTGCTTAACTATATTAATTTCTGATAACTAAGTGATGTCAAAAGGGATTAAACATAACTACACATACCCAAACTTTTTTGCATCATTTTCAACACTTGCGGATTATATGGATTTACATGCTGGAGTAATCATTAACCTTTCTTATCTTATATAGAGTTATCATTAACTTAACAAATAATAACAGTAAAAATAATAATAATTTGCATGCCACACAAACATCCTTACTCTCATTTAAACCTCTATCAAAAGATTGATTGTATACATTCATTTTAAAAACCTACAACATTATGGTCCTGGGGTACATTTGGCACGAATGATTAAATTGGATTAATTATTAAGATTAGACTGGACTATATTGGGATTAATTTGAATTATATTATATTGTCTTATGTTTTGTAGAGTTTTGGATTAGACTATGTTAAATATAAATATTAATTATTTATGAAATTTTATAACAATAATTAAAATAAATTTAAATAGTAATTAATAAAAAATTAAATATTTAATTAATTTTTATCAAATATTTAAAGAAATATTTTATAAAATCAATTAATTAATGGTATTATTAATTTTCATGATTATTTTTAATAATTTTTAGTGATGATTAAATTCAATACGTTCAATAATGCAATAAATTATTAAATGGTTAATTTTATTGATAAATTATTAAATATACAGCTAATGAAAATTTAATCTCAAGAGTTAGTGGAAGTACCAATTTAATTAGATCATAGATAATAAATAAGAAATAAATTTTAAGTAAATCACTAATAAAAATTAATTAATTACTATTAGATATAAATAAAAAATAATGATATAAATGAAAGTCTCATAAATGGACAATTTTTTTTCTTTAATCTTATCCCAACTAAACCCATGTGTAAATTAGGATTACTAATCCCATAATTATATGATTAGATTCAAATTTAGTTGCTCTTAGTCAAATCCAACTAAGGTTGTTAAATATGAGATAAATATTTAATCTCAAAATTAGTCTAATCTGATACTTAATCCTACCATCCAAACATGACCTTAGATTTTAATCAAGAATTTCAATTGACTTAATCCACACTCACCTAAGTTTGGCGCTACCTGTTTTTATCTATCATATTATGAAATAAAGAATGTATTTAACTTACTTCATCAACCGTATTTTCATTCAACTCCCCTTAACGATTTTATAAATGATATTTCCTTACACGGGACATTGACATTATTTTCTAATCTACCTCTATGGTTTTTTTTTAAATAATGCCCAAAATTTATATCTCTCTACTTAGGCCCCGTTTGGGATTGCTTTTGGGAGGGTTAAAAGTAATTTTAAAAATCTAAAAGCTAATTTTGGTGTTTGGTAAAAAAAAATCAAAATCACTTTTACCAGAATCAGCTCCTCCTACAGCTAATTTTGAAAAGTAGGGAAGGAGTAACTTTTAGATTTTGATTTTGAGAATCAATTTTATCCTTTAATATAATTCCATAAATATCCTTACAATTATTAGTTAAACCCGAAATTATCCTTATTTAAATTGGAAACAAAATTAATATTTTAATAATTTTTTATTGTAATTAACACACACCTTTCGTTTACCCTATTTCTTCATATTTTGTGTTCTATCAAAACTTCTCTAGTGCAACAAAGCAAGTTAATATGCCAATTCCACATTTTTATAAAAAAAAAATTGTTTGTTTCAGCGAGATATTGTACATGTACATTTTTATATCTATAAGTAAATTTCATCATATATTATGTACATTTTAGTCATTTATTTTTTTACAGTAGTTTAACAATAAGATTTACCAAAATCCATAACTGCTTTTAAAATTCACAGTACTTTTGAAAATAAAATTTACCAAACACTTAACTGATTCTCTTCACAGCTGATTATTTCTACAGAACAGCTAACAGCAATTATTTTAAAAGTTACAACATTACTAAACTGGCCCTTAGTCCAGTAGTGAAATCACTTATTTCCATTGTTCGGAATTTTGCACTAACTTTAACTGACTATAGTGTCTAGATTGATATCAGCAAAACATTGAAATTTTTATCAACTTATTTATTTACAAATTAATTAAAAAAAACTCTAACATACAATAAAATTATAAATCTTAGAGTCTCCTTAAAAAAAAACCACACACACACAAACAAGGAGCTTCTGCACATCCTTAAGTCCAAATATTTTTTTTCACTTTTAATTGTCCCTCCCCCCAACCCCAAAAAAAAAACCTTGTAGCATTAAAATAAATTATCTGTCCATGAATTCTGGTCCAAACGACATTTGCACGGATAAAAATAAATTAAAATTTTCTTGTCATCACGATATCCGTGCATGCAACCTACACTTGCATGTTAATTCGTTGCTTTTTTAATTGATTTACCTGTTCCGCATTTGCTATGAAATTATTTGTTTTCTTAAAATGTGTTAGACTTTTGGTGACTGGCTGATGACCTGTATGTCAGGTTACATCCTCCCTTCAACGAGTATCAATATGAGCCCTGGGATAATATCTAACGGTCAATTTGGTAAAAGACAAATTATAAGGGGCATGGAATCACCGTGGCAACGTAGCCCTTCCCTGTTTCGTGAGGAGAGAGGGTGATATTGTTATAGCTATTTTAGAATTTCTTTCTTCTCCAGTCCAGTAAGCCACCGCCTTTACATCGATGAAAACTAAAACAGAAGAAAAAATTAAAAATTTTCAACTTCACACGAAAAAAATGGTAAGTTAGTTTTTCATTTACGCGATAAATTCTCCTGCTTCTAATTTATTAAAATTTAAATTACTTTAATATTATTACAATAATATTATTGTTATACTTATTTTGTATCTAATTACTGTATCAATAACTATTTAATTATTTATTGTCATGTGTATATGTATGCTATTAAATTCTCATAAGTAATACAACTCAATCAATTGATAACACATAAGATGCCACGTTAGCTGTCCTATAAACAAAGTATCCCAAATGAATTACATAGCTTTATTATCTATCCATCATGGAATAATTCTGTAACACTTTTAAATAAATTATATATATATATATATATATATACACATACACACATCGTGTAACACTATATAAGTGTAATATTACTCAAATTTATTGAATTTAATTTTAAAATGAAACTATCATGATTAAATTATATAATTATAAGTAAAACACTATGTTTAACGAAAATAATACAACATTACCACATAAATCTCTTTTTAAATGATTATGTACAAAGGAAGACAGTTGGGTCACTATAGTCAAAAGACATAATTGACTAAAAAGGTGTAGTTTGACTAATATAAGAATAAGAAGGTCTTTTGACTATTTGACTAGACCATGAGTGTACCAATGTCCTATCCTTAACGTCTACAATACAATGTGAACAACAGTTGAAATTGTAACTTACAATGTTATTCGATCATAGGGGGCGGCCGATTGTCTTTCAACCTCTTTGTTTAACTAGCTATATGAGCTATACTCATATGCGAAACAAGAGTTAAAGATTCCTTCTCCCTTTTACGTTCATTATTATTATTAAATAAAATTATAAATAATAAAACATCTAATATAGAGTAATAGACCATATATGCATTTTGATAATAAAACATCTAATATAGAGTTCAGTTTAATCAAATTAATAATGGCTAATAATGATCATAATTAACTGAATTAAAAAAATTGTCTTATAATAATATCATTAATCATGAAACAACTAATTGGAAAAGATAAAAAAAAATTAATACAATGCAAAAGATTAAATAAAGTAATTAATTTAATAATTTCACATAAGTTTGTACGAATTAATTTGCATAAGAGATTATTCTTTACTATTATTTTAAAAAATATCAAATATTAGATGCTTTATATTTTTCTAATATACATTTTTTTAGAGAGTAACCATAAAACATATTAATATAAGTTGAAACAATGTTCCGGTATTTTTTTAAGTAAAATATCATTAAATTTATAGCATAATATTAAGAAAATAATATTTAATCTATAATTAATTATATTTAAATATTACTTTGATTTGTTTTAGTTATATAAGTATATTTTCATGAATTAAAAAAATATTTTTTTTCTTGTTGAGGGTGTATTTGATAATTTTCTAGTTTAAATTGACGATCTCCCTATCTTACATAAACAGTGGGTGTAATGTAAGATACACCTCTCATATGAATAGTGTGTGAACCCCACACATGCACTGTTCATGTGAGGGGGATGTACATGTAAGATAGAGATTGTCTTAAATTGATACATATAATAATGACATTAATCATGAAACAATTAATTGCAATAGATTAAAAAAATTAATGCAATACAAAATATTAAATAAAGTAATTAATTTCACATAAGTTTGTATGAATTAATACATAAAAGAGATTATTCGTAGTATTATTTAAAAAAATATTAAATATTAGGTGCGTTATATTTTTCTAATATATTATTTTTTAGAAGGTATTCATAAAACATATTAACATTACTTGAAAAATGTTCTTTTTTTTAAAGTAAAATATGATTACATTTACGTAATATTAATATATATATATATATAATTTTATTTAATATACAAAGTTATGCTTATTGGTACAGAAGTTATATTATTTTTAAAAGTAACATATCATTAATTTTGTAACGTAATATTAAGAAAATAATATCCAATTTATAATTAATTATATTTAAATATTATTTTGATTTGTATGAAGTTATGTAAGTAAATTTTCCAAGAATTAAAAAAGTAAAAAATAAAAAAATATATAAATTTTCTTCTAAAGTTGTGGGTGTATTTGATAGGTTTCAGGTTTGAATTGATAATTTGATATTTACTTTAAATGAGAGTAGTTTTATGATAATTACCATTATTATTGATTGCTTGTAACTAATTAAAATATACGTAACCGGTGGCCGGTTATAAATGAAATTTAAAAATAATAAAAAGTGGTTGTATGTAGGGATGACAATTTTTCCCGATGGGATGGGATCTTGTGGGATCCCATCCCATTTGGGACGGGATTGGGACATATTTTTGTCCTATAAAAAAAATTTAAGGACGGGATTGAGACATTTTTTTATCCCAATTACATATGCGGGACGGGAGTGGGATTGACAAATTCCGTCCCATCCCATCTCATTACCTATTAAGAATGAAAAATTTTTCAATTGGAATGGGATCCCGCAGGGTCCCATCTCTTTTGGGACAGGATTAGGACATATTTTTGTCCCAAAAAAAATATAGGGACGAGATTAGGATGTTTTTTCATCCCATCCCGTCCCATTGCCAACCCTAGTTGTATGAGATACAGCCGCTCTATTATAAGCAAACCTTCAGTGAAGATGCCTCCAATGGCAGTTAATTAATTTGTTGATCGTATCCAGAAAAAAATATTAATTTACTGATTATTTTAGTCCAATGGTACTTTGTCACATTACATAGAAATGAATTCAAAAATAGGACTAGAGTGGATCTCCTATGATATTGTAAAATTAATATGTCTCATAATAACACTCATCGGCGATGTCACACTTATTTCTCTCTAAACCACTTCTTTAGCTATAAAGTGGAGAATGTGAATCATGAAATGCCGATTTGTTTCATGCAGTAAGGAATCTCTATGTCAGGCTCCAATAATCTTTCTAAGCCATAAAGTGAAGAATGTTTATGTCGGGCGGTCTTGCTAAGTTACAGTTCATGTAACTTACAGTCTGTGTAAAAATCAAGTGGATCTTACTATCATGTTATTTATTTTTGCATGTTTTTAGGGCCATTATAAGTTACATGAATTGTAATTAAGCAAAACCCTTACGGTGGACTCGAATAATGTTTATACATCTTTTTTTAGTATGCATTTGTTAGTTAACTTAATTTATTAAGAGTAATACTATGTTTACTCACTTTCAATTAAGATTAACAAATGACATGTTTTTCAGGTTAAGTCTATGCAATTGTTAACAGCCCCAGGCCCTCTAAAGGCCTATCTAAACTTGAACGGGCTCGTCTGAGCTGGGCCTGGGCTGGCCCTAGGCCTAGTTTGGGCTTCAATTAAATTTGTTATAAAGTTATAAGTTCAAAAAAAAAATTGTCACCATGACAGTATCATGCATATGGCATCTTTATTTTTACGCGGAAAACTTCTCCCACACCATAATCATTTATCCACCAAATCTCAACAACCAATTGTTTGTCAGATTGCAAAATATTCACTCAATAATCTCAAAATTTCTACTAAAAAAAATAATAATAAAGCATTAAAATTTAAAGTTTACTTGAGGCAAAGTAGGTGTTGGGTGCTGCTGGTTCGATTCGCGTGGGTTCGATAGTGATGTGTCACGCGGTTGGGTTCGCTACAATCAAGTGCTAGGTTCGCCCTTGCTTCGTGTTCCACGTCGCACCACTGGATGACCTCACTGTCACGTTAGTTGATTTGTTTTAATTTAAGTTTTGTTTTTATTACGATTCTACTTTCTTTTCTTTTCTTTTTTTTCTCATTTGATTTTTTTTTGTATAAATTAAAGCTCGGACTTGCAAAAAGCCCATAACTAGCTCATTTATAGTGGACTTTCATTTTTTAAGCTCGGCCCGGGAATTTTTTCCACTCTACTTTGAACACTTAGGTGGTGTTTATTTTTTTATTTGAAATTTGAATAGATCTGAATTAGTTTAAATTCTGAATAGATCTGAATGTCTGAATTCTGAATAGATCTGAATGTCTGAATCTGAATAATATATTTATTTTTTCGTCTGAATCTCGAAAAATAAGTATTAAGTTGTTTGTTTTTTCAATTTAAAAAACTGAAAATATATACTTTTACATTTGTATCCCTATTAAATTTGAATGTCAAATAAATAATATATTAAATACCATAATATTTTAACATTTATAAGTAAAACTGATGATGAGATTATTATGTGGGGTAAATGTCTATGGGTGAGTTTTGGGATAGACATGAAAAATAAATTATAAAATAGGGATATTTTTGACTTTAGCAAGTAATTGACTTAATTCAGATTTCTCCATTAAGTAAAAAGTTAAAAAAATTAGCTTATTTTATTAAGTCAAAATTACCTAAAAAGTCTCATTAAGTTATAAAAATAAAGACCTCTAATTAACTTAATTAATTAACTTAAGTCACTTTAAGTTATTAAGTTAAAAAAAAAACACCGCCTTAGTTAGAACACTTATTTATATGGCATCTTATGTGCTATCTATTGAGTGGTGATAAATTAATAATTTATAACATCAAGCCTTATATTCTTATCTTAATTACTCCATTAGGAGATTTATATAGAAGCCCATGGGTCAAACTCACATTTACAAGCTTATATTATTAATTCAGTAACTACGCTCAATTGATGAGATAGCATCCTCAACAACCTTAGTATACAAGATCCTCGTGTTATTTTAGAAAACTAGTTTTATAGTGTTGAAATCTGAACTTGAAAGTGTCAGTTGGTGATTTAAGTCGTGTATGACTTGTTGGCCTTGATCTGATTGTCATGTTGTTTGGTAAGGGTGGACGTTTGGATCGGATTAATCTGAACCGAACCAAACCCAAATTTTAAAAATTAAATTTCGGTTAAAATTCAACCGAAATTTAACGTGTGAAACCCGAACGAATTCAAACTATCAACTCGTTCGGATTAAATTTTGGTTCGGGTTGAACATGAACCGAATTTTAAACCCGATCATGTTGAATTTTTTTTAATAACTTTTGGCTTTTAAAAATTAAAAAAAATGTCTATTAAAAAAATCTCCCACTCTCGTTAGCCCCTCCCTGTTCTCACACTCTCGTTACCTAGCAAGCCTCGAAAGCAAATCGCCAAATCCCTAAACAGTGAAGACGAGGCCACAACGACGGCAGTTGGAAGCCTGCTACTCACAATCGCCTTGCAGGCTTCACCGCAGCCTCCTTCATTAATCAAGTCGCCTGCGGTCGCGCCATGCCGTTTACCTCGCGGCTCACTCAGCCCCACAAGAACACCCTTTGCCGGCACTGTTAAGCTTCTCATCGATCAAGGTTTATGGCAGCCGTCCATACTTAGTACTGATATTTAGAGTGGGTTTGTTGCTATTGACTGTTGTTGTGAGTTGCTGTTTATTATTAATTAATTAATTAATTTGTGTTGTTAGTTCAATTTAGAATGGATTGATTTGCTTCATTTTCTATCTGATGTTGCTCGAAATTTTGCTACGGTGGTGGTCAATTATTGCTAATTTGGAGGCGTTGTGTTGAGTATTGACAGTGTTGGGGATGGATTATTAGTCTTCTTTGTCATGCGGAGATATTTAATCATGATTGCCATTTTTCATTTTAATTTTTAGATTTATAATTAGTAACTTTATTGTACTTGGCTATATGTTTTATATTTTGTTAACTTTAAAAAAATTTGTTGAAATGTTATTAAGGGTGCTTTGTAGTCTATATTTTTTGTTAAGGATGTTGGGAATTGAAAATTTTGGATTTTAAGTGGTTGCCGGTAGAATTTTTTAGATTAAATTATTTCAATCCGTTTTAACCCGAAGAATTGTTTTAACCCAAATTAACCTAAACCAAAATTTTAACCCAAATTACCAACCCAATCCGATCCAAATTATGAACCTAAGCCTAATCAAACCGAATTAAATTCGGTTCGGTTCGGTTTGGATTGACATTTTCAACTCGATTGGATTCAATTCTCCAACCCGATCGGATTGTAACCCAAACAACTCAAACCAAAACCCGATTTGCCCATCCCTATAATGTTTGGAAGATTAAATGGATCAGACGACTTCCAACCAATGTCGTCTGATTTAGTAAGTGGAGCACATGTTTCTCCACGTGCAATACATTAGCTCAAAACGTTAGATGAGGGAATCATTTTGATTACTTATTCAAGGCACAAGCACAGCACGTGGTTCAAGGCCGTTATTGTTCTTATGAGAGCGTTACAGCAAACCCAAAAACGCAGCTGGTCAACATGCGATCTTTCTAGGGTCCTCCAGATCCGTATATATAGTCTCAGGGGCCTTGACTATGAAATATAGAAAGCTTGTATCTTCATCGTAAGTCCTGTAACTTGTTCTCTGTGATCGAAATAAAATTACTGCTCTGTTCTTCGGTGAATGTAGGCCAACTCCAGGTCTAATCACTTAAAAAGGTTTGTGCCCTTGTTTTGCATGTTTTTGCTTAAGCAATTTTTGTGTTTCAATTTGCTAATTCTAAATCAATAACCACAGTGTTTAGTGAGATCTTGGTGTTGGTCCCAGATCAGTCATCAATTGATTCAGGGCTAACATGTAGAATACCGAAGAATGTCTTTCACGCTAGTTACATGGAAAATCAAACATTAGTTACCCTAGAATTCTAACAAGGAAAATCAAAGAGGTCGATTGCTTCCATCAACATGAAGAAATTAGAGAACATAATATCTTATCACAAGGGAATTATGTCTGTATTCACACGGCAATAAGCTCGACGCTATCCGAAAAATGCTACTAATGGTATATGCTCACATTTTTTTTTTATTACATGAGACTATTGCTTAGATTACAACTCATATCACATGAGACTATAACTGATATTTACAAATCAGACTATTACTGGGACCAACTTACATCAATGCTAATGGAGGTCTGCCCAAATTTTAACCCTCACAAATATTCGAAAGATGTCTACTCCTCACTCATGGGTAAGGGAGAAGACTACCTTTACTCAATTAATTGAGGAAGGAAATACCCCCACAATACTTTTGTGGGGGTTCGAACTGCTGCCCTTCAACTTGGAGAACAGCAATCCTGGCCACTCGGGCTGTGCCGAGTGGTAATATGCTCACATTTTAGGCAACGTCAAGTGATTTATTTTTTCCCCTCCTCCAAACAGGTAGAGGGGACTGCCACGAATTTTAATAACATAAAATCCAAAATAAATATATGGAATCACCACTTATACATTTGCAGATCAGAAAAGCTATTATTTTGTTATATAGAGCGTTCAGAGCCTCAGAGAAATGCCATTGTCAGTATTCGGTACCAAATTGAATTGCTGTTAGTTTGTCTTTTGTAACATTTTAATGATGCAAGTGCTTTAGTGCCTTATAACATTTTATATAACATGCTTTTGAAACATTTATAACTAGCTATTGTAGCACCTAAATTAGGTTATGAAGATTGGCAGTTGATTTTTCATATTGTATATTTATTTTTAATTCCTATTATTTCTTTGCTTATTTAGCTAATGTTATCTAATTGTAACAATCTAGAAACATTATAAAATCGTTCGAGTCATTCAATCGATGTCTAACATTGTCTAAACAACCATAACCATGTCATAACAATTCAATTAATACATAGAAAACGTACAATGAAAGATGACGATGGTTCTGTCAAACTCGCATGTTAATCTTTTGATCAAGAATCAAAAGAAACTTTTCTAACTCTACTTTAACTTCAGCTACAAAAATTATGATCAATATCCTCACAAACAAGAATGTTTGTCTTGGTCAAATGGTAGCTGCACATATGACATAACCAAACCATCACTAGAGAGACGTACAAACTCACATAAATATATAATAAACCAAGCTACACAAAAACAAAGAAACCAAGCTATAGGAAAACAATATAGAGGAATTCGCAGAAAAGTACCAGCTGCTGCGATGGACGTCTTCTAGAATATGCCATATGCCAATCTTTAGGAGTGTGGTCCCTCTCCTTCTGTTGAATCCGTAGAATCTGGGGCGTACAATAAATGGATCCCACATTTTTTCACCAGGCAATACTCCAAAATTTCATAACCAGGTTCTTCTTTAAAATAGAACTGAATAGCCTCAGGAACCCAATTGTTCTCCCAAAAAGTAAAAAAATCCTTATCATCAAAGAAATCGTCCCCCAAAAGTAAGTGATCTGACTCCACATATCTAATTATTGCCAGAGATCTCTATATGACATGCGAATCACAATCTTTGGATTTGACTTTAATTTCACAGAATAATTTAAACCTCGCTTCTCTGACATCTTGATGGTATCCAAATCCTACAATAGCGCTAAAAGCAAAGCCGAGTACTCTGTTTTTATTGAAGAAATCTGGTGTCATCTCCAAGGTCATAGAAGATCCCTCGCTTTTAAAGCTAAACCACTCTGGGATTTCACTTCCAGGTAATAAGATATAACCCTTAGATCCTGAAAAAGGTATCTGTGCCACAAAAATCATAATTTGAATTAATTTTTTAAAAATTAACATTTTAAAAATAAATTAAAAGGAGACGAGACTAAAGAGAGCTAAAGACACCTTTTCCCGTACTCGTTTCCAACGTTCAGTTGCCATATGCTTAAACTTTTGCAGAGCATCTTGGAGAATTCCTCTGGTCACATTCTGATCCATTTTATAATTATCGCTCAGGTCAATACACGGATGATAAGGTTCATTACTTGAGAATAAACCCGATAATGATTCCAGTGCCGTGCAATGATGTGCATCCAGCTCAATCAGACAGCAAGGAAGCTCTGGTAAGGATTGAAGCCTCTCACAATGACTCAAGCGGATATATAACAACGTAGAAAGTTGTATAATGCTTTCTGGTATTCTCCCAAAATTGTTTTTATCTAGATACAAGTATATAAGTGAGGTTAACATGCCAAGATTTTCAGGTAACTCTGTGATGCCGCAATCAGCTAGGTCTAAACACCATAGACCTCGTAAGGCGCCACTTAAAGATAATGTCATAGGCAATGATAAACCCTCGGTTCCCTTGAAATCTAATTTTCGAACGTTATTCAAATGGACAATGGATGATGGTACTTCTCTTATGCCAGTTCCTTCAGCATGCAAGTAACCCAAAGCTTCTAAATTTCCAAGTTCGTCAGGCAATCGCTAAAGTTTTGAGCAACCATTGAGGATAAGAGCTCTAAGACATGTCAACTTACATAGGTTGCTTGGGAGACTCTTAAGCTTTTTACAATTTTGAACGTCCAAGATAGAAAGCCCAGAGATGCAATCGATGGATGAAGGCATTTCTTCAATTGCAGTTCCATTTAAAATTACCTCTTCTATATTAACAGCTGATGATATCTCTGGAAGCCGCTTCAGTTTTGAGCAGCCCAAAAGATCAAGTTCTTTAAGAAATTCCAAATGAAACATTTCAGCTGGAAGGCTTTTCAAGCTTTTGCAACCGCTTAGTTTGAGACTAACTAGCTTGTTCAGATGTGGAATCAACGAGGAGTTTGGAGATTTGGTAATAGTATTGCGGGCAGCGATGGTTTTCCGCTTTAACTTAACATAATGCTGCTCAGGCAAAAAAGAGGCCAAGAAAAATCATTAATTATTAGCATTTGTGATATATAATTAAACATTGTTACTAAAACATTGCACATTTAATATCTATATACACATATTAAGATATGCATACCTGGTTAGCAGTCCAAAGTTGTTCAACATTGCTATGAGGCATTTCAAGTAAAACAAGTTTCTCCAGAACAATATTTGAGGGCAAAGATTTCAATGGATATCCATGCCAATGAAAATACCTTATTTCAGTAAATACAGGGTTTCGAAAATTAG
The DNA here is from genome assembly GCA_030449895.1 of Citrus mangshanensis. Classification (NCBI taxonomy): domain Eukaryota; kingdom Viridiplantae; phylum Streptophyta; class Magnoliopsida; order Sapindales; family Rutaceae; genus Citrus; species Citrus mangshanensis. Next base: position 1,054,580 of record JASUUJ010000242.1, read on the forward strand.
ACACCTTACATTTGTTCTCTCCCTTATGAATCGAGTTATAGAATTTCAAAAATCTCAATTTACGCATCTTAGTGAAAGTGTCGGAATTTAGATGGATCTCTTTTACTTTAGACATATCCAAGCACATGCCTTCAATTGCTTCAGTTCCCTAATATTTAAAAAAAAAAAATCCACAAAGTTAAAACCAAATATTATATAATTCAGTTTAAGTATAAATGCTCAAAGAAAGATATATGGGATACAAACTTTTACATACAAGTTGAAGTGGCATTTATGATATGTACTGCCACAATCATTAACAATAATCTATGTATGATTTCTGTCAAGTGGATCTATTTTCACTTTCGGTTAGAAATAGTACTATGATTTGTATTGAACCATGGGGCAAATTCAAAAAAAAAAAAAAAAGGGTAAGAGGCTACTTAATTTAAATAGACCCTCCTCATCAAGCTAGTTTGATTGGTTACCGGGTCCGAAGGATTGGTCACTGAATCAAGAGTAGCTCCCACAGGTTCTTATTACAGGGTGCCATGCAATTATGACAAAATCATTTAACTTTAATTTCTGAAAAGTTTAAGTGTAACTAAAGGATCTCAAAAGTGAAGAGATTATATAATGATGCAATAATAATATTATTATTAATAATGAAAGAAAGCTGAGGAAATTAAGTGTTTAGAGAAAAACAAAGGTGATGAATAATGTGAAAATTTTCAAGTTATGTGTTCAATTGTAACCAGTAAAAAAACCATAAAGTTATATCAAATTATATGGCTATTACTTTTAGTAAAACTTATAATAGCAAACTTACAAAGAAACATATCTGTACAAGTAATACTATTTTTAAAAAGTATGTATACATATTATACATATTGACATATAAATTATGCATATGAACGAGAATATACAATTTGACATGGTATCTATAAGATATTGCTACATCACAATCATTAGTTAGTTTTCTTTTTTCTTTTTTAATACAATGAGAAAATACCCTTTTCACCCTCAGAGTTTGATGTAATAGCTCATTTCATCCCAGTTTTTTTAAAAATAGTAGTGTAAAACACCCTTCCATTAATTTATCGTTAATTAACTATTGTTTATAATTCATTGAGGGCAAAATAGGTTGTCAATTAAAGAGAAAGATTTAAAAAAATAAAAGTTGACGCCTAAGTGAAAATGAATTTTATCATATCCTGAAAAAGATGAATTTTTTTTTATCTCTTTAATTGAAAATCTTATTTTGCCCTCAATGAATTATAAATAGTAGTAAACTAACGATAAATTAATGGATGGGTGTTTTGAGCTATTGTTTAAAAAACTGGGATGAAATGAACTATTACATTAAACTCTAAAGGTGAAAAGGGTATTTTTCTCATTGTATTAAAAAAAAATAAACTAACGATTGTGATTAGATTGTGATCTAGCAATATATTATAGATACCATGTCAAATTGTTACATTATCGTTCGTATACATAATTTACATGTCAATATATATAATATGTATACATACCTTTTAATTCTATTTTGGTGCCCTCACTCTTTGTTTTAGCACCATGAGGTAGTACTTTCTCAAGCTTTGTTAACCCTAGATTTAAGTGCCAAAAATAGACACAATATTCATATTTGTACAAGTACACTCTTTAATTATCCTGTGAGCCGACGTGGGGGAAAAATAATGGTAAAAAAAGAGTGGTGGTAAAGGTCAAAATAAATAAATAAACTTTAAGGAGAAAAGGAGAAGGTCAAAATAAATTTTGAAAGCATCAATTTAATTGACAATCTTATTTTGCCGTCAATGAATTATATTCAAAGGCAATAAACTAATAGTAAATTAATCGAAGGGTGTTTTGCGATATTTTTTTTATTTAAAAAAGAATGAAATGAGTTATTACATCAAATCCTGGAAGAGTGAAAAGAGCTTTTTCCTTATGTATATAATTATATGCCTTTCAAGTTTGTAACTAATTCAAGAATATTAAAAAATGATAATTCCAAAAAAAAATGCTTACTCTATTATATGCAAGAACTTCATAGATATCCTCATGATGCCACAATCGAGTACGGTTTCCAGGATTTGTTGATTCTTGCCAGACAATTTCCCTACCCAATTCTTGCAGCAAATCATGCATTGTTATCTTGTTGTATGAATTGATAGCAATGAGAGACTTATCAACAAGAATACTTATTCCTATTTCTGGGTAGAAGCCACTTGCCTCAAGGAATTTCTTTACTAGATATATATCCTCACCTTTAAAGAAACAAGCAACATCAAGGAAAATGTTTTTCTCGTCATTGTCCAAGCCATCGTAACTTATTTTTAGCACATCTAGGATATTTTGATGGAGAAAATTTTTCAATTTTTTGATTGCATTTTCCCAAACTTCCTTTCTCCTTTCAAATAGATAGCAACCCAAAATTTTAAGAGCTAAAGGAACACCTTGAGCATAGTTTATAACCTTGTCTGACAGTTCCTTATAATCTACATCCACAAGGTTTTGTCTGAAGGCATGTCTATTAAAAAGCTCAAGTGCATGATCATCTCCTAAACCCTTCATCTCATATATTTGGTTGATATCACAATTTCTAAGCACTTGTTTATTTCTTGTGGTAATTAAGATTCGACTCTCAGGCAGTAACCGATCAAGACTTCCAACTAAGGATTCTATTTGGTTCAAATAAGTCACATCATCTAAAACAATCAGAACCTTCCTGCGGCTAAGCCTTCTAAAGTTGAGGTCAATATGTGGAATCACATTTACATCCTTCAATACTTCTAAAAGAAGTTTTTGTTGCAAGAAAGCCAATCCTCCCACTTTTTGTGATTCTTCTCTAACATTTTCAAGGAAGCAAGAACCTTCAAAATTTCTAGAGATTCTGTTGAAAATCACCCTAGCAATTGTTGTCTTGCCTATACCACCAATGCCCCAAATCCCTAATAGAGGTGCAGCACCCAACAGAGATTCAATTTCCTCAACTCTCGATTCTACTCCGACCAGCTCGTTTTTGCTATCGCAGGGGACCACTTTGGGCAGTTTCTCCAAAATGTCATTAACAACTTTCTTTATAAGTTCAGATTCATTCCTAGCAAATAAAAAATATAGCATTAAGTTCAAAAAGAGACAAAAACAGAGTGTTTTTTATTAGTTCCAACTGTTAATTTGATGCAGAATTTTTTTTTTTGGCTTTTAAATTAGTCATATAACAGTATTAGAACTTGAGTAAATAAAACGATTATAAAAATTCTGTAAGATATGATGTAACCTAATCATCTTCACGAAATGATTAACATTTAATACCATAATTTTTTATATCGTTGAGTACCCTAATAAAATAATTACAAAATTGGTAACAAATTGACTGTTACTGTTACCTGACGACAAGAGAATCAAAGCCAGAGAGATTGGCTGCTTCCGTCAAAGCACTCCTCCATCTTTGCATCTTCTCTGGAAATTTTTCTTCAAGCTTCGAAAAAGAAAACCCAAAACTCCCAATTTGCTTTCTCACTTGTGATGGATCGACCCGATAGAAAACTGGTATCACAATCTGTGCATACACTTCCCTGCAATCGAGGATCTTTGAAAGTTCATCGAGACACCATCCCGAAGAAGCATACTTTTCTGAGAAAATGATAATTGAAATGCTTGATGCTTCAATTGTATCAAGAAGAGACTGTGAAATTTCATCTCCCCGGTTGAGTTGGGCATCAATGAAAGTTTGAATACCTTTCTGACACAAAGCTGAATAAAGATGGCTAGTAAAGTTGTTACGGGTGTCTTCTCCTCTGAAACTAAGAAAAACATCATGCTTGTTGTTTCGAGGATTAGAAGAGAAAGAAGAAGAGGCCATCATGCACGCACTCAGTACATTCCAATTGATGAAAGATTTTGATCGGATGAAAATGAAAATAATTGAACGTGAGACTGAACAGTATATCGTACTATAGATGAAGCTTGTTCTTTTTAAATATTTTTTAACAGTGATGTCATAAAAGATAATTAAGCCTCACTAGCGTTCAAGGACGTTTATTGGTACTTATATTTTATTTAAAAAAAAGATTATTTTTCTAATATTTAAATGATATCTATTTTATTTATATTTTATAAGAAAAATATTATTTTTTAATTAAAAAAGAAATTAAGTTTTTATATTATAATATAAGGACTCTCTAATAAGTAAATTTTTTAATAATTTTATCTTATTTTTGAAATAAAATTTCCTCTTAATATGATGTATAATAACTTAAGTATTAATTTATAATTAATAATTAATTAATTAATTAATTAAATCGTATTTATATAAAAACTCGTTAGAGGGAGGATCCTATTCTCTTATTTTCATTTTCCGTGAGCAATGCAATAATTTCATTGGTCGGTTTTGTTAACTTGCCCGAGTCTAATTCCAGCCACAAAACAAATAATGGAGGGCAGCTGGAAAGAAACAAATAATTATTGTCCTATTCTCTTATTGTCCCCTCCTAAGGGGCAAAAGGAAAAAACCATCCCCAATTCTAAACTTTGTTAAATAATTATGCAGATCATTTTTTTTTTCGAAAGTAATTGCATAGATCATTTTAGTTCAAATAATGATCAGACAAATTCTTTTTTTTTTTTTTTTACTCTTTAATTATACCACCTCACCATTTTAACTGTATTGTATAGTTTTATGATTAAGTGCATGTTTAGTATGGCTTATTTAAGAGTCATAAGTGCTTATTTAATCGTATAAGTACTTTTTAAAAATTTTTATGGTGTTTTGTTATTTTTTTACTAGAGTTTTTTTAGCTTAAATAAGCTAATTTACCTCTACTAGCAAAAGCCCAAAATTTGAGCTTTTGGGAGTAGAGGTTATAGAGCATTTAGGTACGTGGCGTTGTTCTACCAGAGTGATAAGATTCTTGGCAAGCCAAGATATTTAAATCTCCTTAGGGCCAGTAGCCCGCACACCTTGGTTTCCAGCAGATATACTCAAATGGGGAATCAAAACTCTTAAAAGCATCTTCTTTCTCGGGTTATATAACCCAAAACAGACTTTCCTTTAGTCTAAAACAGGGTATCAAACCAGATAAGAAATTGTTTCAAAAGTTTTCTGATGCACAGGATCCTTACTGGAAGGCAAGTGCAGAGCATACTTCCTTAGGTTTCAAAATGAACAAATTTAATCTTTATTCCTTTTCTTTTTCCTGAGGCTTCATTTGCAAAGAGAGAAGAAAAGTTTAGAAATTCATGGTTTTAGAAAACACACGAGAGTTTATTTGCTTCAAACTTCTATATTTTACAAGAGAGGAGAAAACTCCTTATATAGGAGAATTCTCAGGAAGATAGAACAGGACCCCTATCTTTTACAAAAGCAAAAGTAAAAGATTATGACATAACTTTAATTATTATAAAGTGACAAAGGGTGCTTTAATAATTAAAGCATGACTTTGACAAAAGCAAAGTGTAAAGCAAAAGCAAGCTTTAATAATTATACAAGACAAAAGCATCAAGCGAAACATAATTATCACAACAAGACAAACTACTTTATGGGGAGTGGAGGTTCATGTAGTCGTCTTCAGAGGAGCTTTCTATTTCATAGGGATTGTCACAAGAAATTGGTGGGAAAAAGGTTTTGGAGAGCTTTGGATTCTTACAGTGGGGACCACGGTAAGGTGGATAAGGGGAATCTTTTTGGCATCCTGGTTTGGATGGCGATTACTTAGGACTTGGCATTTGAGTGGCTTTGTCAACTTTGGAGGGTTGAGATGATGTACCATGGTGGAATGAGGATCCTGGTTCGTCCATAGTTGGTTGGGGGAACTGATGAAGGTGTTGACTGAGAGGAAGGAATTCTTCCCATGGGTCCTGGGAGTCTTGGTACAAGAAGTCAGTGTAATCTGGACGTTCTTCTTTGATGATGATGCCTGTAGACTTAGGTTTAGATATGACGGATGGAGTGGGGATCATGAGGAGGTCATGTTGTGGTCCTAAGGAGGTGTGGGAGATATCCTTAAGTGGCGGAGGTTGGTGGTTTAATTGGCTAAGGTAGTTGTGCAGGACGTCTTGGATTTCATTGTCAATGACAGTTGGGTGTGGTGCAGTAAACCATTCATACACTTGGTCTTTAGTCCAAAAGAGATTTGTGTCGGGATACTGGAAGTATGGCCTGTGAATGATAAATACTGATGTGAACAATTGTGCTTCAGAGGCAGGCATACTTTCAAGATTGTAAATCTCGGATAGTTGCTGTAGCTTCTTTCTCCACCATAGGATGGGGGAAAACCATTCAAGTAATGTCCAGGTAAGAGAGGTGACTTTGTCTGGATTAAGGAGATGTTCCAAAGTGGGAGTAATTGGTAGGACTAACTTGGTTGCATAAAGGACTGTTAGGCACCAGATGTACCATAACACATCTTTAGTGGTCTCTTTGGATGGATCAAGGGTTAAACCTGTAAGGAACAGATTTTCTGGGTGGAAGGTGGAAAATGGAAAGGGGTCTGTTACAAAGTAGGCTTTCATGAAGAAACGGAAGAGAGCTTTCCTTGCAAACTCTTGGATGACAAAGACTGAAGAGAAGTTTTTGTTAAAGGAAAAAGTTTTCTTAGTGAGGGCTTCTGGGGGTAGTGATGTAGCCATGGAGATGATCGGAAAGTGGTATGTAGTGGAAAACAGAGTGAGAGGTTTTTCTGGTTTTGAGAGTCTGGATAGCATATCAGAGATGAGGTTCTGGGATCCCTTTATATGTTTGACCGAAAAGTCATATTTGGAAAACCAATCTTTTAATCTGAGTAACATTTTTTCGGGAACAGTTTTACCTTTGAAATTGAGAATATTGGAAAAGGCTGAACTGTCTATTTGGATGAGAAAATGGTGTCCAATCAGATGATACTCAAATTTTTTGATGTCATTCTTTACCGCTAAGATTTCTTTGAACACGCTATGGTAATGCTTCTGTGTGTTAGAAAATTGTCCACTAGCGTAAGCGATAAAGTTTTCTTTTCCATCGGTTTCTTCGAGGAGGATGGCACCCCATGATTCATCACTTACGTCTATCTGTAGGATGCGCTTTCCATCAGTAATCAACTTTAAAGGAGGCGGATTTTGCGCAATTTGCTTGAGAGTAGTGACAGCAGTTGTGTGGTCAGTATTCCACGCTGGGGGCTTCTTTTTCAATAAAGCCGAGAGGTGATGAGTGTGGTGGTCCACATGTGGGATGAAATCACGGATGTAATTGATGATGCCGAGAAACTGTTGAACTTGCCTTTTGGAAAGTTGCTGGTCTGGAAAGTGAAGCAATTCTTGGGCAATGTGCTTTCCTGGCTGATAATGGCCATCTTTTATAATCATACCAAGAAATTCAATATTGTTTGTAGCAATGGAGCTTTTCTTGGCAGACGGCATGATTCCATGACTTTGGACAATATCATAGAATTGAGTTAACAGCTGGCGATGTTCATCATGTGATCCTGAAAAAAGTAAGATATCATCAATGTAAATCAATGCATGATGCAGGATGGGCTGAAAGATTTTGACCATGGATTTTTGAAAAATTGATGGGACAGTTTTGAGGCCGAAGGGTAGGACTGCCCATTGGAAATGGGCATTTGGGATACAAAAGACAGTTTTGTAACGTTCAGAGGGTTCAATGCCTAATTACCAGAAACTTGATTTTAAATCAAATTTTGAAAAGATCTGGGCATTTTTGAGAAAAGTAAACATGCTTTGTCGACGGGGCAAAGGAAAATTGTCATCTTGCAAAAACATGTTTAATGGCTGGTAATCAATGACTAGGCGTTTCTTTCCTCGAACAATTTCAGAATGTTTTTCCACATAAAAGGCTTGGCAAGCCCATTGAGAATTTGTGGGCTCAATAAGACCTTGGGCTAACAGTTGGGAACATTCTTGTTGAGTTAGGAGTAAGTCAGAATGACTCATTCCTGGGTGAGTAGCTTTGGTTGGGTTAATGTCTTCATTGAGTTTGAAAGGTAACTTAATAAAGAAAGACTTATTTTTCCACAATGGGTTTGGATGGGTGAATTCAGAATAGGCCTCTGGACAGAAACTCAAAAGTTTAGTTGAAATATCGGAGGGGGTTTCCATTGTAGAGTTTCGTAATGTTTGTGTTGAGTGTTAGAAAATGTATATTTATAAAGGAGAAAATCATCATTTTACATTTCAAGTCTTACTAACAACCTTTACTTTTATGTATTTAAGTTTCTTGCAATTTAATTATGTGTGTTTGATTTTAATTAAGTATTTTATGTATTTTAGGGGTATTATAGTCATTTCAGAATAAAGGAGAGATCATACGGAAAAACGGACATCACTTTAACTCGTGACGAAAACCTTAGGAGCATAAAAGGAAAAATGCTGTTCACATATACTATTCACATGTACGGCATCACGCATCGCTTTCACATAGACGGATCGATGACGTGGCATTGACCGATGACGTGGCATTGACCGATGAGGTGTCACGATCTGTTGGACTAAAATTCTTATGTCGTGATATCGACGAAAAATCTCGTGCGATCACACGATTATTTTCAACCAAACCGCGTTCATCCGGTCAAACCGTATTCATCCGCTGGTCAAAACCGTGGATGACGTGGCGCAATCAGCGTCAAATGCTTTTTAATCCGATGATTTACTCCATGTATCTATAAAAAGGGGCCTCCTCCCTAATTTGATATCCTGAATCCATTTTTGACTTCATTTTAAATTCCTTCTCCATCTTGTATTTTCTTCGTATATTAATAAAATTCCATATAGCCCCTAGTACAATTATGAGTGGCTAATTATCTTTCAAGCGTGGGTTGAATGTGAAGTCTCAACATGTGTCATGGGCTATATATGGTAAATTTATTTTCTCTTCCTCTAGTTTTTGTGGATGTTTTGACTTCCGACAAATAATACTAATCTTGTCTAACTTGGTTTCACCCTACAGTACAAGGTTATTATTATTTACGATAAGCTCTTAGGACGATATTGATTAGAGCGTGGTTCATGAGGTGTGGATTCCCCCCTCATGATTTAATTGGTATTAATACGGATTATTTAGCCCATGATGCATGTTGATACGGATCCAGATACCCAAGTACGTCAATTTAATAGAATTTCTCTTCAATTTATTCTCGCCATTTCAATTCCAATTTTAGAATTTATTATCGCCATTTTAATTCCAATTTTAGGATAATTTAAATCACTTCCACCACAATTCCAACCACCCATTTACAAAATTAATTCTACACACAATTAAAATCTACCTCCTCGTGGGATCGACACCCGTCACCATTGATCTATACTACAATAGATTCGTGCGCTTGCGAGTACATTAAAATTTGCACAACAGTTTGAACATAGACTTGACTCGAATTCCAGTAGGAATGATTTGGAGGTGTTTGATCTGATGAAGGATGTCAAAACCTAACAAGATATCCTTATTAGAAAGGTTTGAACCGATAACTTTGGCTCAAATGACACAATTAGGGAAGATTTGAATACCAATGGGTTTTTTGGTAATCAAAAAAGTGGTGAAGAGTTTGCCATTGACAGCTTTGAAATGTTCTTCATACTCTGTCCAGGATTCTGGTGGAAGAATATGTGGGTTTAACATGCTGCGTTGGGCGCCAGTGTCGATGAGACCAATTGCTGGAATGGGCCTTTGGAATTTTGAGGGCAAGATCTGGAGTTTGATGGAAGGTATATGAACAATAGTATCGAGGGACAGTAACTGTTGGTGAAAAATTATTTGGGACTGATCACTGTCTGAGTCATCAGAGGGGTTTTGCAGTGCGAACACAGTTTCATCATTGGGTTCATCCTGTTCAGAGAAATAGAATTCCAATTGATCCTTGTCTGGAGAGTAATTTGTAGTGGCTTGAAGATGCTCAACTAACCGAATAGATTTTTCCCGTTTATTGGGGCAATCTTTGGCAAAATGACATTTTTTCTTGCAGATGAAACATCTGCTTGATTTTCTCCGTTTAAAGTCTCTGGAAGAAGATGACTTCTTTCTGAAGAATCTGTAAGGCTTTCTGGATTTGTGAGGTCGAGATGAAAAGTCTGGATTTTTGAATTTCCAAAAATGCTTCTTCTTTTTAGGACTGCAATCACAATCCTTCTTTTGTTTCCATTTGATCTGCAAGTAAGGCTTCTTGCAGGCACTCCGGAAGGGTTCTTTGTGAAATACAAGTTACACAACCCAAGAGGGGGGGTGAATTGAAAATTTAAAAATTATCCTAGGCAAAACACACAACAATTTAATCTATTGCCTTAATCAAATCAAAATAATAAATTCAATCAAGCATAATATTAAAAGAGTAAAGGAAGAGAAAACGAACACAAGGATTTTTATGTGGTTCGGCTATCCCCGCCTACGTCCATGCCTCGAAGCTCACCCGGCTTGAGGATTTCAATATCCAAGCCTCCCAAGGCTTCAAATGTTTACAATTGACTTCCAATGTGTCAATGAACCTTTACAATAAGAGATTATATCCCTAGTCTCTTCACCCCAAGTGTTTCCCACACTTGTACACTCACAAATTGATGAGAAATGAAACTTACAACAATGAAACTCTCTTTAAGAGTAGATAAACAAATTATAGCTCAATGATGATTCAACAAATGATGATTTACGAAATGGAAGCTCAATATATGTTGTGTGCACTTGTTTATGCTTGCTTGGATTACCAAAAATGAATTGGTTTTGAGTTTATATAGTTTGAGCTCAAAAACTAACCGTTATGCACATTTTGGTCGTAACCAGATTACCGGTTATGGACATTCGGAATTCCGCTTAATGTTACCGTTACAGCCACAATTTTGAATTTCTGAAAATTCGGATTGCCGCTTTGTCACATCCGGATTTCCGCTTATGCTCAGTAGCTTACTGCCCAATAACCGGATTTCCGTTTGTCAGGATCCGGATTTTCGCTTTCAATTCGGATAGATTCTGCCTAAAATCCGAACTTCCGTTTGTCACAATCCGGATTGCCGCTTGCTACAGTAACTGCTACAGTGCACTATTTTTTGAAATTACAGTTTGACCCCAAACTTTGTAAAACTATATGGATCCATGCGATAAAAAATTTCTTTTTCTTCTAAACCATCTACCGATTTGATTAACTCTCAAAACATGTATGATGTTCTTCTTAGTTTTAGAGGAGTAGACACTCGTGACAACTTTACTAGCCATCTTTATTTTGCTTTGTGTCAAAAGAGTAGTGAAACATTCATTGATGACCAACTTATTAGAGGAAATGAAATTTCACAGTCTCTTCTTTATACAATTGAAGCATTAGGCATTTCAATTATCATTTCCTCAGAAAGATATGGTTTTTCAGGATGGTGTCTCTATGAGCTTTTAAAGATCCTCGAATGCAAGCATAATTATGGATAAATTATGATACCAACCCATATCAGTTCAATTGAGGATAGATTTCAATTAATCAAAAAATTTGGCATGTGAATATAATTGAATCCGACTACAGAGCACATAGATTACTTATAGCTACTTCATTGAAACCTTCGCGGTCGTGATAATTTCATCTCATTTTTTACCATTTGCTGGATAATAATTGAATTGTCAAGCTTACAACTTATATTTGATGTTGAACTGAGTTTTGTGTCGTACAAAATACTATTGTGTAGGTATATATATAAATTAAATTTTAAGTATATGATGTTATGTGAGAGAAGATTATGAAAAAATTCAACATTGAATCCAAAAACATACATATATTATAATCAAAAGTCTACCAACACTCGGTTGTAAACCTACTCTTACTAATATATGTGCGGGTTTATATGTACTTTAAAAATTATTTTGAACACTCTATTACTCTATATATTCGTATGCTAAATTAAAAAAATTATGTTTTACTTTCTACACTATTTAAAATGCCAAAAAAACTTTTACTTTCTACACTATTTAAAATGCCAAAAAAATTACTTAAATTAGTTAAATTAATTAACTCAAAACACTAATCAAACTATTTACCACATCCAAAATAAATTAATAACAATTTAATATATACAACAATGGAATCAAATTATACTCTAAAAGAATTCTTTAACATAAGTTTTATTTATTAGTTTTTTATGTTAAAGAATATGGTCAATCCTAGTTTTTACACCCAAATTTTTTAGCTTAGTAATTAAAAAAAGATAGCCATTTGGAAATAATAATAATAATAATAATAATAATATATTATAATAATAATAATAATTATTATTATTATTATAAAAGACGACTTTTTTTAACACTGATATTGTAATATGATTATAATTTATATTAAATGAGACAACTACTGATATATTTATAATAAAATTATTATTGAGACTAGTTTACATTAAATCTTATGACAGCATTACCTAGATTTTTACCCTCACTAATATTTAAGAAACGTCTATTCTACTCACATTTCGTAAGAAAGAAGACTATCTCACAATCAATTATTTTTGTTAATTAAAGAAGGAATTAACCCCTCTCCCTCAATGCTTTTACCCTAACCACTTGACTAAAAGCTAAGTGCCAAAAAGACGACTTAAAAGGAAGAAGAAGAAGACAACAAAAAATCTTTTTTTTAAAAAAAATCAAAGTAAAATTATGTTCAAAATATATTAAAAGTATTGATTCGCTCCTTGTTTAACTAAATACTTTTAAGAGGTTGGAAATAAAATTTCTAGGGTTTATGAAAACAGAATTATATTTTCAATAATGAGTGTGCTAGTACTATATAAGTGTTCATAATAATGATATTATGTTAGTTCATTAAAAAAATGTCAGCTTATAAAAGAGAGTCATATAATGAGTATTTTTGCAGTACAATAATTTATTAAAATGAAATTATTCAAAATCAAAATAATTTTTAAAGTGCAAATAACCTTACTCCCAATATAGTTTGATAAATATCCACTTCACCACATTTATGCAAAAATTCGAACTTTCTTACCTTCAACTGACCGGTCACCACTCACCACCAGCCAAGCGCTTAATGGTCCCAAGAAACAAACAATGGATGACAGCAGTTAAATTTTAATTCCCAAAGGGAAAAAAAAAAAAAGAAGAAGAAGAAGAAGAAGAAGGATTGATACCACGTCAAGATTAATTCTTACTTTTGTGCTGGATTTTTGCCGTGTTGGAATTTTTGCCGTGATTTTTAGGTTAACAATATCATGAATACGATAGTCCGAAGAAAAGAAATTCACTGTGTATATGATTTAGCTACTTCACGGATCCTTCCAAGAAGTTTTAAGCTGACTTCTATCTCTTGTGCTATATATTTCTAGGCAAAAGGATGCCGACATTCACGTGGTTTGGTGTTATAAATGATGGAACAGATTTTTTGGGACACACAAACTCTTTTTTTAGACAAATTTTGAGGGTTTATTTGAGTCTGTGATAATTTCTTAACACAAAAAGTGGTTTATTATTTTTGAAAGGTTGTATTCCTATTTTTAAACATAAAAATTGTCCTATGGATCTTAAAAAGAGTATGTGTAACAATTTTTGAAAATAAATGAGTCTCTACGATCATTTCCTAAGATTTTGGTATTGTTTTCTCTAACTTGTATGAAATTTCTTTTCCTATTTTGAAGTCCATCGAATCATTTTATGCAAAACTGCCTTCAAGGTCGTTGTGTTGAAGTTAAATTAACTCTAATTAGTGATATGATAAGTATGAGATATGTGTCACCGTTTTATCATTAATAGAGGGAAATTAACATTATGTTTTCAACTTTTAAGGAAAGTTTAAGTAGATTAAAGTTATTTCTCTCCCTACAAGTACTAAGTACTAACATAGGGAATCTTTTATCGTCAATTTTTCTTTTAGGGAAAATTATCAATCATTTATCTTAATTTTATCTTAATAATAAAAAATACTACAAAAATTTAAATTTATTTAATTTTTCCACCATATGTTTTTAATTAGTACCAACCATCCACCAAAAATATATAATTATGCTTATAGAATGATAAACAAAAGCAAACAAAAATTATAGTGGTAGTTATTTTGTAAAGATAATTTTATCTTTTTGGTGGACAATTGATATACATTTTAAAATGATGGTTGGAAAATCAAATAGATTTAAATCTTTGTTGTATTTTTATAATGGGATAAACTTAAAGTGGATAGCTGATAATTTCTCCTATTTTTAACATGCCATTATCATTTTTGACAAATGATCAAGTATATGTACTTTTAAATTACTTATAGAAAAGAAAGAAATTCTCCTTTTTAAAGATTTAGAGTTTATGGAAATTTTAAAGTTTAGGTTGTGCAAAGAAAATATTGAGATATTTAATTTATGTTAAATTTGATTTTAATACTTTAAAAAGTAATAAGTTAAAATTAGCTTCATCTATACTAAAATTTCAGTGCAGATTAATCTTAGTTCAATGATAACGTTTAGTTGTGGAGAACTTAAAAAAAGAAAAGAAAAAAGATTTCAGTATTAACAGAACAAAATTAGGGGTTAGCCATCTCCTCAATCTTATTGCAATACAAACGAAGCAAGATTTAATTAGTCAGATAATTGAATGTATATACTTAAGCATATGGAAAGGATCCATTCTGACAAACAGAAGTTCTGAAACCTATTAATGTGCTCCAAAGCTGAGTCTCCGCTTATTGACCAGTCAATTGTTTCCTATTTTGGTATAATAATAAAAAAATAGCAGTATTAAAAGCAATTAAAAAAAATATTGTAATTAAACAAGTCCTTGTACTACGATGATATCTCAAATATTTTGATTTTACTCAATTTTATTATATTAAATATTTCCGTAACATTTTTGCTGAATGACCTCATTCACCATTATAAGGACTTTTTCCTTCTTTTTTTTTTTTTTTTTTGAGCTATGTTATGAGATTTATCAAGTAAAATTGTTATAATATAATAAAAGTTTTTTACAACTTCTAATAACCTAGATAAATTGGTCCCTTGTAGTAGAAGTAAGAGGACAATGATTTAACTCTAAGAGAATACGCTTAATATAAGATGGAGTAAGGTCGGACATGTACCAAAAATAAATAAACAAAAAAAGATTAAATTCTTAACGATCTTAATTTATTCTCAAAAACTTTAAATTTAAATTTTTCGAATAAATAATTTCTTAATTCTTAATAAGTTCTTTTAAAGGAGAAAAAAAGGGGAGTTTTTATCGCATTGTGGAAGTTCTCACCAGTGGAGGCGGCACGCAGAAAAAGCATCAACAACCAAAGTAACTTGTGATAAAATGTTAATGGTAAAATTAGCATTTGACTACAAATTTAATTTAAGCATCTGGTTTATACAAATAGGGAAACTATGGATCAATTTGAAATATCATAAGAAAATGGGGATCTACTTAGTAAAAATTCAATAAAATGTATTTATCTGATTAGAATTGTCTGATTAGAAGACCACTTCATTGGCTTTGAAAGTGTCAA
This sequence comes from Citrus mangshanensis, assembly GCA_030449895.1. Classification (NCBI taxonomy): domain Eukaryota; kingdom Viridiplantae; phylum Streptophyta; class Magnoliopsida; order Sapindales; family Rutaceae; genus Citrus; species Citrus mangshanensis. Next base: position 1,069,993 of record JASUUJ010000242.1, read on the forward strand.
AATCTTTCAAGGCTTTCTACATATATTTCCTCTTTGACCCAATATTTGGTTTCATCTTTCACGTTCATATATCTAGCCCAAATATTCTTCTTCTTTAAGGAACCGATATTTTTCTTAAACTTTTGAATTCTCTGTCTCAAGCTTCTACGCATCTTTATTGTATTTGAATCGTACCATCAACTAGTCAAAATCTAATCATACAAAATCTGTTCTCAAAAACATGATAGATCTGCATGAGTTCATATGGAGCTTTTCTCTCATTTCACTCCTCCATTACTTTCTCCGTGGTCTCAAAAAGGCCATTTCCATGGCTTCTCTAACCATAATTAATTTCCCTATATATTCTTCTTCTCGTCTTCTTTCATCGGTGGGAGAGTTTTTCATCGGACAAGAAGAAACCAGGCAAGAAATTTCACCTCCCATGGTTAGCCAAGAAGAGAAAAGTTTAATTTTGCATGAAAAAAACCCTAACGTTGTGAAGAATGAAGGATCAAATTCCTTAGAAAATACAAAAGTTGGGAATATTAATACCATGGGATCGGCTATGAAGGTGAGGAAAAGGCCTGCAAAGCTTGTTGTGCCTGAATTTTGTGCAAGTTTGGAATTGTATGGAAATGAGAGAAAATTAGAGAGAAAAGAATTTGAGGTTGAAGGAAGAGATTTTCTTTTGGCTTGTAAGAGAGGAAGAAGAGAAGTCATGGAAGATGGCTATGGATTCATGCTCGATATTCATGGAGATCCTAAGCAGGTAAATTAATTATCATGTAATTATTAATTTGCAATGATTATTTTCTTTCTTTAATTTTCTCTATTTATCCTTGTATTTCAATATATCTTCTGCATGCATAGACAATTACTGATAATAGACTTTCTTTCTTGCGGACGTCAAATCTTTTTAAAATTTCGGACAAAGATTTTATAAAAAATGTGTCAGTTAAATTAAGAATGTCCGTACTCGAGAACTTTTTCTTTTTTTAAATGAAATTTGTAATGCTTGTACCAGGCATTTTTCACTGTAATTGACGGGCACGGCGGCCGTGCCGCGGCGGAATATGTGGCCGGAAATTTAGGAAGAAACATTGTGAAAGAGCTTGGAAATGTCGGAGACGAGGGTATACAGTTAGAACAAGCGATGCGCGTAGGTTACCAAGTCACTGATAAAGAGTTTCTTAGCCAGGCAAGTTGTGTACATTAATTGCACAAAACATATATGCATTTGAACGTTTCAACACGTTGCGTGATCTAAAAATAAATTATTTTTGACTCGGTCTATTATTATAATATTACTTCAACGCAGTCAACTCTGTTGGTTCTGTATAATATGATCTAAGCAATCAGCATAAGGCATATACCTAAAGATAAGGACAGATGTGTTATTGGAAATTTATTAATTAAAAAAAATTGTAATAATAAAGGAATATACTGTGACGACACATGAATAATAACGTACATATATTAACATATTTTTTTAAGATTAAGCAAACCAAGGTTTAAGTTTAAGATCAGAGAATTCTAACTCAAAATTAGTCTAATATGTTAATTAGTTCAATGAAAGCAATCAAAAATTTTGATACGCAATGAAGTTTATGTTGTGTATATATTTATATGAAATGTGAAGTTCACTTACAGGGTGTTACCAGTGGAGCTTGTACGGCAAGTGTGCTATTGAAAGACAGCGAGTTGCATGTAGCAAATGCAGGCGATTGCAGAGTAGTTTTGAGCAGGAACGGGGTGGCTGATTCTCTCACTAAAGATCATCGTCTCAGCAGGGAAGACGAACGTAGCCGTATTGAGAATGCTGTTAGTTCAACTTAACCTTATATTTTTGTTCATAATTAAATTTGAATTGTTAAATTTGGGGTAACTTGAAATGACAAAATTTATAATCGCTAATTTTTTTTTTAATACTGTGATGTAGCGTTAAAAAAAAGAAGTAAATGTTCAACTCAATATCACAATAAATTAAAATATATATATATATATATCTCCAATTAATTTGAGCTCTACAAATTAGAAATGACAGTGAGAAATCAACACTAGGATATGAGCATTTCGATAGTGGCTGTTAATTAATAAGTTCTTAACATCGCAGGGTGCCTTTGTGCATTTTTGCAATGGAGCTTGGAGAGTTCAAGGTTCGCTGGCAGTTTCTAGAGCCATTGGAGACTTGCATTTGAAAGAATGGATTATTTCTGAACCAGAAACTAAAAGGCTTTCATTAACTTCAGGTTGTGAATTCTTGATAATGGCTTCTGATGGATTGTGGGATAAGGTATACTCATCTGTTTGTTTATACAAAACTGGCATCCGAAAATACAAGGAAAAAAAAATTCTTAGATACTGAAATTGATGTTAAAGTTATGCCCTTTTTGGTTTACATTTAAGTTCTTTGTAGTGTGCTTTAGATCAGCAAAAGGTGATAATTTTTTGTGAAATAATCAGGTAAACGCACAGGAGGCAGTTGATGTGGTTTCAAGAAACAAGAGTTCCATGGAATCATGCAAAAAGCTTATAGATATATCTTCTAGCAGAGGCAACATGGATGATATCACTGTTATGGTAATCAACCTTGACAAATTTGTGCCAAAAAGTCATTAATGGCAGAGGATTGGCACAGTGAAGACAAGAAGTAAATTCATCATTTTCGTCCCCATCGATCTCCCTTATGATGAGTAGAAATGCACATCAAATGATTAGTTATGACAGAACAGTTTTGTATGATATTCTAGAATGCAGTAGATCAAAAAAGTCATCTGATTTTCAGGTGGGTATTTCTTACTTTTCGTTTTATTTTCCTTCAGTGGAAATGCGAATAGAAATCGAGTTTAGTACAATGCCTAAATTTTAAGCCTTGTTTTGCTTGCTCACTATATTTCAGTAATTGGTAGAGCCATTTAGTATAATCCTATTGAAGACTTCCAAAAGATTAATTTGAGATCATTTCTACTCTAATTGATTTTTGGACTGAGGTAAAGCTTTGGATCTCGAAAGAACCTAACAATCATTTCGGCTTTCTCAGCTGAAAGGTCTGTGTTCTCCAGAATGTATGTCTTGGATGCTTTGGCAATTGCTTCGATTGAACCAATGGCTTGGTTAAGCTGAAAGAGATGGATGAGCAGAAGTTATCTTATTGAAAAAGAATTAATCTTCGAACCTATATGATCATCAAATCATAAATGGAAGAATCATATTATCAGTTTGAAGACCTGGCAGCTAGAAACTCACAACTGTAAAATAAATCTAGGATTCAAAATTAAACTCCCCGATGAGAAGTAATCAGATTTCCGCAACATTTTGACAGATAAGAGTAGTCATCCATGATATTTTTAATATTCATAAACAATCAGCATACTAGCAGACTATAAATAGGAAAAGACACAAATTACAATTCTAAACTTCAAAACGCAAAACCAAACAAATATACAGGTAGTTTATAAGCCAAACTTATTAGAGAATAGAGAAAGCTCAATTTGCTGGAATATCAAGACTTCTAACAGAGGAATGCATGATGAATGCAATAGAGGACTTTTGTAAAACAAAGAGTACATAGTAAACAAAATAGTTTGCATTAAGGTGTAGTAAATTACCGCATTTGCATCATGATTATCAATCAATGGTATGGATGTGACCACTCTGAGGAAAACATCCATTGTCTGTACTGCTCGCCTCCTCTTCACATACAAGAAAAAAGATATGTTAATCTCCTAAAACAAATGTTATTAGATGAAATGATATAACGAGGGAAAAGTTTCCACCAACCTCAGCCTTCAATTTTGATATAGCATCCTGGCGCTTGCAGACTGCAGATTTTACGTAATATTTAATTTAGTACTTGAACAGAATGATTGAAGTGAGCTTCAGAGTATAAGAACTTACCCCCACGAGAGTGAGCTATTTTAATAATCTTCTCAAACCCCATCTCACTATCTTGAACTGGCACAAATGTTGGCCTACCAAGCTCCATTCCATATCTTCAAAAACATCCAGAAAAAGATTCCATATCTTTAAAAAAAGAATCCAAAATCAAAAGAGATCAGCATGGACAATATTTCCAAGTCACTCACTTGAAGTATGAGCGAACAAAAGAATCATTTTGCTCCCTTGTAGGAAGGGCAAGGACCACATAGAAATGAGCAAACTGCTCCTTCAATTTCTTAATTCTACAACAAGTCCATCGATTCAGTCAAAAAAAGTTCATTTAAATATGCTTGAATGGGAAAATTAATAGAATACCTGCTGAACACCACAGCAGTATTGTGGCAGTCCCAATTTGTTATAAAAACAAATGAAATTGACATGCCTCCACAGTTGAAAATAAAATCCTGCAGGAAAAAGCCCTAAGAATTGAGCCAGTCACCGAAATATAAATTAACAAATACATAAATAATAAGAGAAATAAGAAGGTAATTACTGGGGCAACGAGAACAAAATTAAGACGAAAAGAATTTGCACTGAGAAACGAGGAGATGAAATTGATGAATGATGGATGTTGTTCATCTCTCCACTTGCTGCTCATCATACAAACCCCAGCACAACCTTCAATCATCAAATAATATATTGACTCGATTCCAACATTTCAAGAGTACATAAATCAAAGTAAATTTGTCAGAAATTTAAACTTATTAAATAAAATTTGCTCATGAACAAAATTGAACAATTGCAAGCAGCTTTTGCACACTATTGACTCACTTCCATCACTTGAGGAGTGCATAAATCAAAATAATATTTTTCAAAAACTTAAGCTCATCAAACAAAATTGCACAATTATACGCAGCAGCTTCTGCAAATTATTTTATAGTTAGAATTCTTAATTTTCATCTGATTTTAAGCAAACAAATGATCTTTGAGTACTAGTAATGATCTATTAATATTTAATACATTCTAGGTTTTGACTGTTGTGACAAGAAAATTTTATTTTATTTTTGTTTATTTTTATCTCGAGGTTTCTCAGCAACCAAACGGATCAATGTGTAATTCGTAATCTGTTTTCTCGGCAACCAAACAATCAAATCGAGCGAAAACATTTAAGATTTTGAGATAATCAGCGGAAAAATTACCAGAACTTGCGAAATTTGATGGATTTTGAGCCGTTGGATCGCTGTAGCTTGATCTGCAATTCGCCATTTGCAAAGCCTTTTTAGAAACTGAAGTTTGTTTGAGCGGGAGATTTTGAGAAAGAAGCGGGAAATTGACGTTTTATAGCCGTAGCCGCAAAACTTCTGACCCTCAGTTCATTTTATTTACGAAAAAAAACCTGCTTTCAGAATTCAATTCTCTTTTCCAATAAGACAGTGAACTTTGATGATAATTTGAATTTGAAGATCTACTATAGAATTATATGAGATCAATTGAAAAAAATATTTAAAAAGTTAATTTTTAAATAAAAAATACATGTTAGAATATATAAAAAGCATATTATTTCAGATTATGACATAACTATTAATTCTAAATGATAGCTGAGATAAATTAGTATATAAAAAACAAAAAAAAATTCATTTTTACACACCATTCACACTTATAATTTGGAGCTCTGATTTTTAAACGTTAATGTAACTTTTATGTTCCGTTATATCTATCAACAATTAAAAAAGCTTGTAATAAATTCAATTGATATTAAATAGTTACACTTTTTATTTTAATATAAATCAATTACAAATTATATTTCCATTAAAATTCAAGAGAAGTAACATTATACTTATTAAGTCTTTATCAGAGATATATTAATAATTTATTATTAATAAATTACAAAAGAATCAAAATATCATTCTAATATTATTGGAGTCAGATAAAAATAAAATCCTAATTATTTATACCATTACCCTCGGTAAAGGTTGTACTCGTGTGCTTGCTTTAGTGGTCAGGGTGTAATCAGTTTACGAGTGAGGTGCCTATAGTAAGACTTCCTTTGAGAAGCCCAAACTTCTGTAAAGTAATAAAGTCCACTAAATTTGATATTGGGCCCCAGTTTGCTCTTTATCCTTCTTTAGTTCTTTACTTCTTAATTTTGGACACGGCCAGAAACAGGAAGGCGAACGCAATGGAGATCATAGAGTCGACCTCGAACAGCTCCAAAACGTCCATACCAGCACTCTCTTCTCCCTCTAAATTATCCTCCAAACGCCTCTTATTTGACCGCCGTTACGGCTGGGTGTAAGTTTTTATTTTTTTTCCTTTTCTTTCTAATGTAAATTTGATATCACAAAATAATAATAATGTAACATGATTTTAATTTCTTTGGATTTTATTTATTATGCAGATTCGATGAATGGAAGGACCCATCTGAAGAAGCTTTAGCTGGCGGCCGTGGAATGTAAGTTTTTTTTTTCCCTTTTTCTTGAATTGGGACAAAATATTAGTGAGAATTATGATTTATAAGTGAATTTGATTTTGTTTTGTTGTTAATTAATTTGCAATTTTTCTTTTTCGGGTATTTTGAAAAGGTTTTGCATAGTGCCTCTAGCAAAAGCTTGCTTAAAGACGGCTTCGGAGTCGGTAAGCTGAATTTTGTTTAATTGTATATACATGACACGTATACATTTTTGTTCTTTAGAACATTATCACATTTGTAATACTTTGATGCATCTGATTCTTTTCTGAGGAGCTTTACTTCACTGTGTTGTCCATTAGTGAGTTGTTAAAGAGAATCGTCAAGAGAATTTTATTTTGGTTCTGGTTGAGCTGTTTTTTAATTAGCTTCCCTATTTGTGTTTTGTTTATCTAAATTATTTGATTACGGCAGGGCTTGTTTATGATGATTGTGCTTTTTCAGCAATGGGACTTTTGTAATCATCCATTGTTTAACAGTTTTTCTGTACTAGATTAGCTTGTCGAGAAATTGATGCCTTGGTTAAGTATCTTCAAATCATGTACTAATTTCTTTCTTGTTAACTATCATATTCTCAGACAAGCTTTATATGCAGTGACTTCATGCAGTTTGATAATTATCTAGACCTCTTGCTTTGATTCTTAGAGTTGTTGGAGGGAGATTGTCTAGATTACTTACCTGGTGTTTACTGAGAATTTTGTGAAGTCAATCCAATTAAATTTCTGATCCGATTCACTTAATATATCTTTTTTCTCAATTTTGGGTGACTACTTTTTGATCTTTATCAAGAATTAGGAGTGTAGAGTATGCTACTGGGTTTAGGTTTTAAGTCTCAAGCTGAACAAAGTTGATGGTATTTTCAGAAGATGGAAAGTGAAAATATCAACTACGATAACGTCAACTATAGAACATTTTTCTGTTGAGACTGACGTACAAGAGTTTAGAAGCACACTGTGACTTGATTCATGGATTTGGCCATGATGTTTAACCTGAGGTCAGGCTATTAAATCGCAAAGAGTTGAAACTTTTCTTGGAAATTTTTCATTATTGTTGAGTTTTCTTTGATCTGCTAGGTAGTCCTTTAATGAAGAAATTGCTTTAATATTTTTAAGGTTGGTTTTTGCCAATATCTGCTTCAAATTGAATTTCCAATGCCTATGCACTGTTTTTATTTCGATGTAATAAGCCTAGTACACTTGCTACGTATTCAAGTTAATAATACCAGCATTCATTATTAACAAATATAATTCTATTCTTGCCTCTTCTTGTCATATAGCTCTTTGCATAAATGCATCTGTAGTTTGTTTACTTTTATGTTCATATGATATGATGACTGCATTTTTGAAACATGCCAATGTGGCATTTAATAATTTTCCAAGTAGCTAACAGTTTACACATTTGTTTTCTTTTTGTTTTTCCTCATTTACATATCTTACTCTCATTTCAAGGCTAATACCTTCTGCAAGAACTGAGTGCATATTCACACATCTTATGATTTCTAATTAATCCTCAACAATAATTTGCTGTTTGAACTTTTTGGAAGCTAACTTTATATTTTACTTGTGTTCCCCGCATTTTATACAGATAAATGTTGCAGCAAGCTTGGCTGCCAGAGTTTATGAAAGGACAGACCTCTCCTGTCCTCAGTCATTGCACGCTTGTCTTAATGACCAGCTTCACAAATTCACATCTATCATACAGAAACCAGAATTGAACTTGTTTGCCCTAAAAGGAAATTCTCGGTTGGATTCTACCCATTGCTCTTCACATCCAGACATCGGAAACAGAGGACGACAAATAGCTTGATGTTCTAAAACTTTTACCAATATTATTCATCTATACCTATCATTTCCAGGCATATGCAGGCATGTAAATTGATTTTCTTGCCCTGAAACAACAGAACAGGTACCTCGCAGCAACATTGTTGGATCAGTACATTATGTTGGTTATAGACTTCTAGGGTTGTTTGTTACTATTATTATCATTTTCTTTTTTAATCCTAGCATTAATTTCTTTTTTATGTATATCCGAATAATCATAGTCGAAAGTGTCATTTTAACGGGCAACATATGCGAAACACGTTGATTATTTTGTTTAAAGTGTCATTTTAACGGGCAACACATGCTAAACACGTTGATTATTTTGTTTTCACTCTCCGTTCCACTTGATTCCTGTAGTTTCATTTCATTGATCTCTTCTGGAGTCCACTGAATGATGCTTTGGCTGAATTGAGTGATCTTATATATTTTTACTAGACCAAAAATAAAATAGAAAAAAGTAATGTGTTAATATGTCTAATATGATCGTTATATAGGAGTTAACATTACTTTAATAAAATTTGCCACTATAAAGGCTGCTTTTGAAATTCACACGCTTAACAACATAGTTTACCAAATTTATAGCTACTTATTTGAGCAATTGATTTCTATAATTTTTAGCGAAGTAAAAGCATATTATTTGAGGATGGGTTATTTTAAGTTAAATTATTGAATTAAAATTCTGACATAAAATTTAAACAATTGATTTTCAAGCTGTGCAATTGTGGATAAATAACTATCATTAAATCTTATTTTAACTTTCAATTCTATCATGAGATTACTTAAGAATTAATAATTCAAAGTTTATGCTAAAATTTTAAATAAAAAATTTAAGTTAAAATAGTCTGACCATTATTTTATAAGCCACAATAATTTTATACCAGTCCTTAATTTGTATTTTGTCATTAAGGTGTTGTTTTTCTAAATTTCATCTAAAACGTATAATTTTAAATTTTTGGTCTTGGTTGAACCAATGGTAAGCCACCTACTCATATATGGATTCCGTGGTCCCTTGGCAGAGGCCCGGAGAGGACCCGAACAGAAGAAAAATACAAACTGTGTCCTTATCTGTGATTTCCTAAAAATCTAGCGATCCAAATATAATTATGATAAAATAAATATTCTTTCCTTACATTCATTGAGTCACGGTCCAGTGAGGGACATTTGCCTTTGTTCGTATGGAAGCTTCAACGTAAAAGAGGACGCTAGAACATATAAGGAAAAAATTTGACGTGAACCAAAATAATCATCACTTCAATCAAATCCACTATAAATGAAAATCAATTTTCTCTTTCAATAAACCCTGATCTACCCTTTTTAACCTCATAATTTTTTTCTCAAACCGCCGCAGTCAACGCACGCCGCTACAGGTAACCGGTTTGCCGAGTTACCGGCCTCTCGCAGCCGTTGGCGGTAACTTCTTCACCGGCTGCCTCCAGCTGACTGAATTACAGGCTGACATCTCCAACCGTTGGAACTCGCCGGTCACTGGAAAAATCGAATAGCACAGAAGGTAATTTATTCTATTGTTTATTATTATTATTGGGTTTTTATTAAGTTTTTTATTTAAATTTGTGTTGAAGAAAATCAATTATAATATTAGGGAGTTTGCCTATGATTTCTAATCGAAGTTGAGTTCTATTAAAAAGTAGCCTCAGATCTTTAAAAAAATCATTATGACTATTATTTATTAATTTTTTATCTTAAAAAGCTTGAAAAGAATCTAGGAGTTCATTTGCTGCGGTTTTCATGTCTCTATTTCTTGTCCTGATCAATGAGGAAAATTGCAACCTGATCGCAAAAAGGTTTTCTTGCTGGAAATTATTAATGGTTAAAGTAATCAGTATTTGCTAGTGATTATAATCACGATTAATGATTACAAGATCATCCAGACTAAAAGAAGAACAAACTTTAAGATCTGAGGTCTGGTTTTGAACTATAATATTTGATGAAATTGAGATTTTCAGTGTTAAAAAAAGACAGTTTAAAATGAAATCTCTTGACAAAAAAAAATAAAATAAAATAAAAATTCTGTATCTAGAAAGTTGGAGGCGAAAGAGAGAAAATTGGAAAGAAATTCTAGCTGTTTTGTGGAGAATGACAATGAAATGTATGAATATGCGCTTAGACTTTAAATTATATTATTAAATTTATCTGTCTTCATTTTTCATTTCACCTTCTAGAATTAATTTTTTTTTCTATTTCCTCTGTGAATTCATTTTTTATTAATTTTATGGCGGGCTGCTGTTTGACTTTTGTTGATTGTGTTATGGGAGCTGGGCCCAGTAATAACCCAATCCAAGTTTCTCTCTTCTTTTTTTGGTAATCTTCTTCAATTATTTTCAATTTTGCTTAGAGGCCTGGGTGCAGATATTTTTCTATGTAAAGGAAAAATATAGATGCATTTTCGAATGTCCGCTTGAACATTTTTGAAATGTTGGGAGTTTACTGGTACACTAGCCCCAAAAAAGGGGTCTAGATGTCTCCCTTATATGGTAAAAAAAATTAAAGGCTTTCTGTTTGTAAACTATATAGCTTGTTTCCATCTGAGGAAAGTCAAACTTTTGAGGAAAGTCAAACTTTTGAGGAAAGTCAAACTTTCTAATCCTACATGGGATAAGCCAGGGCATACCTAAATAGACAATTTGAGTCTTTGACCTCCTTAAATGTTGAAGTTAAATAGATCAATTCCTTGTAAAAGATAGAATTTTTTTAGTGCATATTTAATAGATAAAATAAAAGAGTTGTTTCTCATATTTATAAATTTCCAATAGGCATACAGATTTGAGCTTCAGTAATTTACATAAAAAGATTTTTTTTTTATTTTAAAATACTTTGATTAAAAATAATTAAAAATCGATCCTAATAAATTTCATGTAGAGAATTTGACGCTCGATTTATATTTTCTACTACATACATTTTTCCCCCTCTGTTGTCTTAAGAAAATGGTAAACATGAGATATTATGATGAATAACCAAGCTACCAAGTAAAACTAAAATAATAGAAAGAGACACACCCCCCCCCCCCCCCCCCCAAAAAAAAAAAAAAAAGAGGCTTGGAATGGGCTATGTGTTAGTCAAATCCCATAAAAAAAGTCAAACAACGTCCACTTTGAAATTAAAAAAAAAATTAATTGACTGAAAAAATAGAAGTGGGAATAGAATGATTCTAGAAAGTGTTAGAAAATGAGAAAAATAAAAAAATAAGGCAACTGCTATAAGATAAAGACAGTAACTTCTGGTCTAAATGGAAATGAATTCATTGTCATCCTTCACTAAACAATTAAGGTTTATTTTTAATTTTCTGTCTTCATTTCCAACTTCTTAGGTACTCAATTGCTTATTTATTTATTTTTTGTTAAAACATATTGTTCTGAACTTTATTTGTACACTTTGAAAATCTCTATTTCAAAATTTTCAAATATTTTAGATCAAGAATTTATCTTGAACTTGAAGTTTGTTCTTTGTGTTAATCATTAATGCTTGTGAATTCTGATTTGCTTATATCATTTATAATTAGATTTGATGAGAGTCATTATACATTTGAGTATCTTTGTGTTTGATGTTAATTATTATTCTTTAATTTAACCTCACAGTGAAGTTTGGTTTTTGTTTTTGTTAATTGAAGGCTTTTAATTGCTGGTGCATTTTACAGGTTAACGATTGAAAGCTATGGGGTGGTTTCGAACTGGTTCAAGTGTGGCAAAGCTAGCCATTAAGAGGACTTTATCTCAGGGTTGTTCATATACCAAAAGGACACGCATCATTCCATCGCAAACCCGGCATTTTCATAGCACCGTCTTCAAATCAAAGGCGCAATCTGCTCCTGTGCCTCGGCCTGTACCCTTATCAAAGTTGACTGATAGCTTCTTAGATGGGACTAGTAGTGTCTATTTAGAGGAGCTTCAGAGAGCTTGGGAAGCTGATCCAAATAGCGTTGATGGGTCATGGGATAATTTCTTTAGAAATTTTGTCGGACAGGCTGCTACTTCTCCTGGAATTTCAGGGCAAACTATTCAGGAGAGTATGCGCTTGTTGTTGCTTGTGAGAGCTTACCAAGTTAATGGTCATATGAAAGCAAAGTTGGACCCATTGGGATTGGAAGAAAGAGAAATCCCTGAAGATTTGGACCCTGCTCTTTATGGGTTCACGGAAGCTGATCTCGATAGAGAATTCTTTATAGGTGTGTGGAGGATGGCTGGGTTTTTGTCTGAAAATCGTCCTGTGCAGACCCTTAGATCCATATTGACCCGGCTTGAGCAGGCTTATTGTGGGAGTATTGGGTATGAGTACATGCATATTGCAGATCGTGATCAATGTAATTGGTTGAGAGATAAGATTGAAACCCCAACACCAATGCAATACAATAGACAACGCCGTGAGGTTATTCTTGATAGGCTCATATGGAGTACACAATTTGAGAACTTCTTGGCAACTAAGTGGACAACAGCAAAGAGGTTTGGGCTTGAAGGTGGGGAAACTTTAATCCCTGGCATGAAAGAGATGTTTGACAGGGCAGCTGATCTTGGGGTCGAGAGCATAGTTATTGGAATGCCTCACAGAGGACGACTTAATGTGCTAGGTAATGTTGTTCGGAAACCACTTCGTCAAATATTTAGTGAGTTTAGTGGTGGTACGAAGCCTGTAGATGAAGATGGGCTCTACACTGGTACTGGTGATGTTAAGTATCACCTGGGAACTTCGTATGATCGACCAACTAGAGGTGGTAAGAGAATTCATTTATCTTTGGTTGCCAACCCAAGTCACTTGGAAGCTGTAGACCCAGTTGTTGTTGGAAAAACTAGAGCGAAGCAGTATTACTCCCATGATGTGGACAGGACCAAGAATATGGGTGTTTTGATTCATGGTGATGGTAGCTTTGCTGGTCAAGGTGTAGTCTATGAAACTCTACATCTGAGTGCACTTCCAAACTACACAACTGGCGGCACTATGCACATTGTTGTGAACAACCAAGTGGCCTTCACCACTGATCCAAGGGCAGGCAGATCCTCTCAGTACTGTACTGACGTTGCCAAAGCCTTGAATGCCCCCATTTTCCATGTAAACGGGGATGACATCGAGGCGGTTGTTCATGTATGTGAGCTTGCAGCAGAATGGCGACAGAAATTCCATTCTGATGTGGTGGTTGATTTAGTTTGTTATCGGAGATTTGGGCACAATGAGATTGATGAGCCATCTTTCACCCAGCCCAAAATGTACCAGGTTATTCCTGCTATAATCACCCATGGGATTATTGTTAGACTTGAAGCTATCTTGCAACATGTGTTGCAACTTCAATCTATTATTTTATTTAGTTCCTGTGTTGTTTCATAGATCCTTGTATCATGTATTTCAAGTTTCTTATTAGGGTCTAGTCACATGAATCAGCCAATCTCATATTTCTGATTAAATGGATGCTAACAGGTCATCAGGAGTCATCCATCAGCTTTTGAGATCTACCAAAAGAAACTATTAGAATCTGGTCAGGTGACTCAAGAAGACATTAATAGGATACAGGAGAAGGTCAATACAATCCTCAATGAGGAATTCATGGCCAGCAAAGATTATGTTCCAAAACGAAGGGATTGGCTGTCAGCTTATTGGGCTGGGTTCAAGTCTCCTGAACAGCTTTCACGTATTAGAAACACTGGGTATGTTGATGGTTTCTTGAGTTATGTATTTTCTGTGCTGTCTCCAGCATCTTTAATTTATTTTGATGTTTACAGAGTAAAACCAGAGATCTTGAAGAATGTTGGCAAAGCCATAACCACCCTTCCAGAGAATTTTAAGCCTCACAGGGGGGTTAAGAAGGTGTACGAGCAGCGTGCACAAATGATTGAAATAGGGGAAGGCATTGATTGGGCAGTTGGGGAGGCCCTCGCATTCGCTACATTGCTGGTAGAGGGTAACCATGTGCGATTGAGTGGCCAGGATGTTGAGAGAGGAACATTCAGTCACCGGCATTCTGTGCTACATGATCAAGAAACTGGGGAGAAGTATTGCCCACTAGACCATGTTATGATGAACCAAGATGAGGAGATGTTCACTGTGAGCAATAGGTAATTGACACCACTTTTCCATGTGTTCTCTTTTGTCTAGTGTGCTAGCTCTCTCTCTCTCTCTCTCATTTTCATTAGAAAATGCTTGTTGTGATATCTATTTTAAACAAAGTTCCGCAAAACTTCTCTGGTCTCAACCATATGTGGACACTGTGTTGCCTTTCCAATAAGGCCAGTGCTTATGCATTCCTGATTAATAATGGAGTGGAGTAATTTTTGTTGGAAAATATTCTCTCTGTTTGTTGGTGGTTAAAAAGTGATCTTCATTTCTTTACCCCTGATAATTTTTAACAAAGTGTTGCATGCTAATTTTTGTTCCTTACATATGAACCTTTTGTTTTCTGCGCAGCTCTCTCTCAGAGTTTGGTGTTCTTGGATTTGAACTGGGTTACTCTATGGAAAATCCAAACTCATTAGTATTGTGGGAAGCTCAATTTGGGGACTTCGCTAATGGAGCACAAGTAATTTTTGACCAGTTTCTCAGCAGTGGTGAGTCCAAGTGGTTGCGTCAAACCGGACTTGTTGTGCTGCTCCCACATGGTTATGATGGTCAGGGCCCTGAACATTCAAGTGCACGATTGGAGCGTTTCCTTCAGGTATTTCCCATTAGAGCATTTGTATCGTCGTTTATTTGCTATTTGGCTGTGGTTTTCATATCTTTTCTATTGGAATGTTGATGAAATGATTTGCTCTGTTGCCAACTAATAGATTTGTTTATTGTGGTAGATGAGTGATGACAATCCATTTGTTATACCTGAGATGGATCCAACTCTTCGGAAACAAATTCAAGAATGTAACTGGCAGATTGTGAATGTTACAACTCCTGCTAATTATTTCCATGTTTTGCGGCGACAGGTGAGTAGAACTTGTTTAATGATTAGTCAATTTCCACCATTTCATGACTGTTCATAAGTTCATTTTCTAATGCTTTCCTGTTATGCCTTGTAGATACACAGGGGATTCCGTAAGCCTCTCATCGTAATGTCACCCAAAAACCTGTTGCGTCACAAGGACTGCAAATCAAATCTTTCCGAGTTTGATGATGTCCAAGGTCACCCTGGTTTTGACAAACAAGGGACCAGATTTAAGCGGCTTATTAAGGATCAGAATGGCCACTCTGATCTTGAGGAGGGTATCAGACGTCTGGTTCTTTGTTCTGGAAAGGTGTGTAATGCTCTTTGTGCTGGTCTAACGACACAGTTGCAACATCACAATAATTTTAGTGCTGCCTTTTAGGCATCCTAATTAAATAATCTGAAGCCATCAAGGAAAAATGGTACAAGGTTGGCTAGATTAAGTTTTTCTAGTGATTGCTATTGACAAAATTCTATGCCTTCTTTGCTTGCAGGTTTATTACGAGCTTGATGAAGGGCGGAAGAAGTGCAGTGCAAGTGATGTTGCAATTTGCAGGGTGGAACAGCTTTGTCCTTTCCCATATGACCTGGTTCAGCGTGAGCTTAAACGATATCCAAGTATGTTTTCTGAAATTATAGCCTGGGTGATTGTGCAGTATTTATAATAATGAAGCCGTTATCTTTACCCTTTTTTCTTATGAGGCTGACTTATTTTCTGACTTTGATTCTTTTAGATGCCGAGATCGTTTGGTGCCAGGAAGAGCCAATGAACATGGGTGCATACACCTACATTTCACCCCGACTTGCCACTGCCATGAAAGCAGTGGACAGAGGAACCATAGAAGACATCAAATATGTTGGCCGTGCTCCGTCTGCTGCCACAGCTACTGGCTTCTATCAGGCTCATGTTAAAGAACAAACTGAGCTCGTGCAGAAATCCATTCAACCGGAACCAATCAAGGCCCCTGCTGAAATCTGTTAAAACCCTTTTATTGTTTGTTTTGATGTTTCGATAATTCTTTTCCTTTCTTTGGCACCATGGTGATCAGTTCACAAATCAAGCTGAATTTCCATATCAATTTTCTGCTCTGCTGTTGTAATAATGTTAGGCTGTTACCAGCTATATTTTGTTGCGAGGTGAATAAACTGGCAATACATTTTTGTCTATTGAGTTGGCCTGTGAATGGATGGGAAGATTGTAAAGGAATTCAATTTTTTTTTTTTTCCCGTTGCTCTTTTATTGTCAGAAGCGTTAAGAGGCCCAAGTGCTGAACGTGACGAGTATTGAACACCTGAGTGTCATTTCCGTTAATTCTAATACCCATCACAATTTAAGACCACGTGGCGCAATTGGGTGAACATAGCACCAAAGCTCCATGCAACTGGAAGTGAGAATACCATCCATTCTCTTATCACCCTCTTGGCAGTACCCTGACCACCAGTGAAATCCGAAGTCTTTAGAAATTTCAAGGCAAAACAAATCAAGCAATTTACATGGCACAAAGTCCTCACAGCAGAAACTCACAGAAGCCACAATGCGGACGCTCGTCTTGCGCCCACAATACCATTGCCATCAGCCACCCTCATGCTTCCTCACATCTTCCAATTCATTCATCCACAGCTTCAAGCCTCACAGGCGCTTCCATTTCGTCAAACCATGCTCATCTTTGAAGCAGACCAAGAAGCAAAACACCCTTCAGAAGAGCACCACCAATGCTCCCCGGAGCTTGGGCTGGTTCTTTAACCCCAAGGGCGATGATGATGATAATAACAATAGGATTCAGGGAAATGGGATGGATGCTGAGAGTGAGGGATTAGAGGGGGACACTGCTATTAAAGGCTCCATCTTGGCAGGTGTTTTGCTTTTGGTTGTTGTTGGTGGGTTTGGTACCATGGGGTATGTTTATAAGGATCAGATTAATGCGTTTTTGACCCAGTTTTCTGGGTTTATTGAAGGTAATTTCTTGAAAGTTTTATCCCCTTTTTTGGGATTTTTCTTGTTCATCTGATTTGGATTTTGTTTGTTGGTAGGGAAATTTAGTTTCTTTTTTCTAGTAATATTGTGAGAGACTGAAGTGGACTTTGTTGAGAACTTGAGATAGTGAGCAAGAAATGAGAGGTTTATATGATCTTTGCAAATTTGATTTTAGCTTGATTGAAATGGCTCTGACGTAAATGATGAGTGTTGTGAATTAGACTTCGGTTCTCTATCTAATATTTTTCGTGTGATAGCTAATTGGTATATTTAGTAACTTTTACTATTAAACATAATGCTTTAAATCCTCTTTATTAATACATGTTGAGTTTCATAAAAAAAAAATAATAATAATGCTCTATGATCAAATGACATAATATTTTTGCTTGCAATGTCAGTGGATTGGCCAAGAGCTTTAAGAACAAGAAAATTAATGTTTTTCACGGGTTGGAGATGGCTATTAATCCGAGTGAATTGTTGTGAAGTGTGTGATACATGCACCTTGGACTATCTCTGAATGATGACACGTAGATACCGATAGGCTTGACTTGATCCTTCTGGAGCAGCTGATTGCTGTAGGATGCTGTCTTGATTCTATTGTCACCTATAATTCTTACTTTACAATAGAGAAAAAAGTGAAACCTATAATTCTATTCTAAATCTGTACTACAACATCAAATGATGCAGTTCAGGATTTCGGTACCTGTAAGGCCATTATTGCATCATTCTGTTATTCCTGTACATCATCTTCATCATAGCCCTAAGTGGAAGCATTTTTTACGCAGAAATGTATTTTTGGCATTTGTGGCCTTTGCTTATTTTCTTTGAAGAAGAATTTTGATTGTTAATGTTCATGTTATAACACATTATTCAATGAACAGGTTATGGCCCAGCTGGATATGCTTTATTTGTGGCAGTTTATGCTGGATTGGAGGTATCCATCTGAACTCTTCTAATCTTTGGTATTCAGGGTTGTTTGATTATTGTTTGTATAGTCCTTCATTTGGTTTACTTCTAATTTGAGATGTTTGGTACATTTGACTTTAGGCATTTAGATTAACCACCAAACATTAGAAAATAAATGTTATTTAGTAGTTTCTCTTTCTTACTATGTATTAAACATGGCATAGCCTTCAGATTATCTTTTTCATTGAAATTCCTATATAAGGGCGGAGAATTTATCATGCTCTTTGTGGGCTAGTCACTCCGACCCACTGCTTCATTCCTAGTTTACATGCCTGTTTTAATGTTTCTCGTGTTTAGAATCAGTACAAATTTGTTTTTATTGCCAAACTGACTTTGTATAATGAATAATCTACTAGATTCTTGCGATTCCTGCAATTCCATTGACCATGTCAGCTGGACTTCTATTTGGTTCTGTAACTGGCACCATCATAGTATCCATCAGTGGAACTGTGAGTTGACTTCTTTGTTCCTGTGTTAAAACAGAATAATGATCATGTTTTCTAATTTTGATTCTAATAGTCTCTTCTGCTTATAGGTGGCAGCAAGTGTTGCATTTTTGATTGCCCGATATTTCGCTCGTGAGCGCATCCTCAAACTAGTCGAAGGAAACAAAAAGTTTCTTGCAATTGACAAAGCAATTGGAGAAAATGGCTTCAGGGTTGTTACACTTCTTCGTTTGAGTCCTTTGCTTCCATTTTCTCTGGGGAATTATTTGTATGGATTGACATCTGTAAAGTTTGTACCATATGTTCTGGGAAGGTATGATTACTACCCATCTTATTACAGCATTTAGTCTTATTGTGACTTACTTCCACTATATCTCTGAGGATTACTCAAAGGCATGTCCAAGTATGATAAAATTCAATTTAAATGTCATTGTTTGATGCTGGCTACATCATTTCACTATAAAGAAGACTAAGTGCAATGTTTTATTACTCTGTCGGTATCTGTAGTCTAATATAATTTCCTTTCCCCCTTTACTATTAATTTCTGCACTTTTCCTCAGAATGTGGAGATGGCACTGTAGCTATATTATTTTCGCGGAAAAGAAACGATGTCCCTGCAAATTTTAGTAACTGTGGCCTCATTTATATCTAAAGATTAGAAAGAAAAATCCACACTATTTGATTAAGCAATCATTCTGACTCAATTTCAACTAATAAATGTCATGCAGTTGGTTGGGGATGCTTCCAGGAACGTGGGCTTATGTGAGTGCCGGAGCTTTTGGGCGAGCAATTATTGTGAGTTCCGCCCCCCCCCCCCCCCCCTCCCCCCTTCTTCTTTTTGGTTGATACTCCCTATAATATGATTGCCCAACTTATTCATATGATTTTACTATAATTTTTTTCCTAATATTCCAGCAAGAAGAGTCCGAGGTTGGCTTACCTGGAGGAAATGGTCAGCTTTTGACTCTTGGGCTGGGATTATTGTTCACAGCCTTGGCTGCTGCATACGTAACACGGCTGGCAAAGGTAATTTCTATATTTTTCTTAAATTTTCTTGATGACCAAAATTGTGTTTCCATGATCGATGAACTTACACTTTCCTATGTGCTTTTTCATTGATTGTTATTTGGGACACTGAGCCCTGAATATATTCGCGTGTATGTTTGCATTTGTTGAGGGATTGAGCAATTTGATTTTTAACATATCTATTCTGTGTGATGAATCCATGAATTGGACTATGTTTTTTACATTTTCCTTGTAATTCTAATTCTGACACATCTTTAAACTCTCCTCGAGTGATATTTTTGCTTTATTTGAATTATTTATCTGATCTATTATGTTATCCATTTCCATAAGTATTGAGTGTGAGGCTTTTGACGGTGCAGGATGCTGTAAAGGATATTGAATAGACACGATCGAATTAAGTGCGAAGCAATGTAGTTGAAATTGTAAAATGGACAGTTAGCTCTCCCATCATGTAAATTGACAAGTAGTATAATTGAACCCAAGAAAAGAATGCTAATTTTTTTTTCCCGGTTATGTTTTAATTGTACCATCTTTCATTTGCACCTGAATGGAGAAGCATTTAGTCATATGGTATAAATTTCCTATTAAGGAGCATAAAATAAATGATAGATCTCTCAGAAGTTTCACATTTGAATGTTATTTACACCAATAACGCATTAAAGAATCATTAATATACATTTTAAAGATTTGCATTCGTGATATTCTTCACATCATTTTGTTAAATTTTTTAATTTTAAAAACTGTTGTAGCTTAAATGTACAGTACGTGCAAAATTTTTTTTCAAATTTAAGAAGTTTTTTGAGAAAGAAAACTATAAGCAAAAGCATTGAAATGATAAGAGGAAATTAAATTGTGAAGTGTCGTCTTTATTAATATTAATATTAGACGGTATTGTATAAATATGTTGTGGGAGCGAGGGTGTTGTGTAATGAATTGTATCAAGTAGAAAGACATGCATCAAACAGAAAAACATGCAAGCAAGGAAATTTAGAAACATATCAAGAAAGCGAGAAGATTAAGTACATAATTTAAGGTGGTTCGGTCAGACAGAGTAACCAAATTAAACTTTCATATATTCTCATATCCCATAATCTCAAATCCCCTAGCTATTCAGTTTTAGTTGTTGGAGCCGAACAAAGATTCCATGGAAGAAGCTTTGTCATAGGAGAAGGGACACTGTCATATGTATTTGTGACGGTGAAGAAGCATCACAGGAGGAGCTACGCCCTCATTGTTAGAATTTGTGGGTGGCTCCAAAGTCCAAATGGTGTTGCTTCTTCCACAAACTGAATATACTCGTGTTAATCATCAAAATAAAGGAATCTTCGTCCTCCTTCTCCGCCTCTCACGGATGCCAACCACCTCATTGTTCTGAAGGGATGCCAGTTACCTCATGCCAATCACCTCATTATTCTCAGTGTCCATTATCAAAAATCACAAATTCAATAAGGTTACAGTAATGTGTAAGAGACTACCAAAAATTTGTCACTCAGAAAACCTTATTTGATTTTGACACAGGATGACTTAAGAGACTTGCAGGCATGCTTAACTTTTGACTTTTGAGTATCTCGCATTGTTTGATTATAAATAGTTTTGGCGGAATATCAATTGTCCGCGTGTTGCTTTCGGATTGGCTGCAAATGCTTCTTATTCAATTGGAATAAAGATTCGAGCTGGATCTATGACTTGGGTTCTTGTGGTTTGCAAACCCACCACATATACATCGAAGTGTTGATATGGCTCAAATATACCCATGTTGAAGCTTTGACTATTGCTAACTTAATTAGTAGTGAATCTTGGGCCTGAGTAATAATATGAATAATAAAAAACTAGAGGTTTTAAAGTACTGTCGCAGGAGTGATATGGCGGGAACTCTGAGAAAAAATCCTAATGTAGTCTAAGGCTTAAAGATCGAACTCGAGGATGATGAAAACTCAGAAAGTGTGATTAAGGAGCGTCTGAGATCATTCTAGGGCTGGTTTGCAGAATAGAAAAGGTTAGTTGGTAAAATCAATAATAATGCAGCAACGATTTCTTCAGACTTAAGGCAAGCGTCTTAGGATTTCAATTGTCCGGATGTTGCTTTTGGATTGGCTGCAAATGCTCCTTATTCAATTGGAATAAAGATTCGGGCTAGATATGTGATTTGGGCTTCTTGTGGTCAACAAACCAGCCATATTCTGTTCGGTGATTTGGGGAGTAAGTTCCACAAATGTAAGTATTGATATGGCTTAGATATACTCATGTTAAAGCTTTGACTACTGCTGCTAACTTTAATAATAGCGAATCTTTAGCCTAAATAGTAATGGAACTTATTGTGATTGGCGCTGTAGTAGAGAAGTGTACTAGTGAATAATGGAAAACCAAAGGTTTTATCAAGTATTGTCGCGGGAGGTGATATGATAGTAACTCAAGAGAAAAAGCCCTAATGTAGTCAAAGGCTTAAAGATGGAATTCTAGTATGACGGAAACTCAGAAAGTGTGACCGTGGAGCGTCCGAGATTATTCTAGTGTTGGTTTGCAGAATAAAAAGGGTTTAATTGGTAAAATCAATAATACTGCATTAACGATTTCTTAAGACTTCAGGCAAGTGTTTTAGGAATTTTCTAGGGTGAGAATCTAGGTGAGGATTTATTTATTCGATCCAATTTGATGTGAATTAAATGGATTTGAGTTTGAAAAAATTTATTCATTTAATATATAGGTGAATTCGATTTGATTCGCTAATTAAAAAAATCAAATCCGGTTTTTGAGGACATTGATTCGTTTACTCATTTAGGATTCGTTTAATAAATGGGTCATAAACGAATCAATATGATCCATTTTTTTATTATTCATTTAATTAAATTATTTATTTATCCTTAAATATGTATGAAAAAATCTTAAATTTTGAAGGCTAATATAGTTATTATAAATGATAATAAAACAGAATATATAAATTAAAATTCATTTATTATTCATTATAGGATAAAATGTAGTAAAAGAATTCAAATTCGATTTCATTCGTTTATTAATTCTACTAAATGTCTTAGATGAATTAAAATTGAATATTCCTTTAATAAACGAATTGAAGCTAAATCAGCAAAATTTTGACCCAATTCATTTATGATTCAATTCAAATTTGATTTTTTTTATTCATTTTGCCGCCCCTAGGATTTTTATATGGCAAACTAAGGACAGTGGGCTTATTCTTAGTTGAGTTGGGCATCTTAATGGAGATGGGATGGTAATGGCGGCTAGTTTCAAGTTTCTTTAGGTTGAAGAGACTGAAACTAGGGCATTTATTTTTTCTTTTAATCAAGAAGAAGGACGTTTCTTGAACAAGGATGAAGAATAGTTGTAGAGGAGATGCTAGAAAATGCCAAGTTGCTGGTGAAAGGTTACTGATGCTTATGGACGGTTATGGCTGGGTGAACAATGCAAGGGGTTCTCTAATTATATGATTTAGAAAAGAATTCTAGTTAAATAAGTCAAGGAATCTTAGTCCTAGAAGGTGGCACGAACCCTAGTGCCATAAAGTAGGGTTCTTCTTCTTAGGTAGAGGAAGAGTTGCTTTCCTCTATGGAGTGAGATTTTAGGATTTGTATTTTATTTACCTCGCAGGAATAGGAAAGCAGTTAGGCTAAATTCAAGGCTTTAGGATAGGTTTCTTAAAGGTCCTTTAGACCTGGTGTCAATTTTTAGGTATTGACATGCATAATGTCTAGTAGATGGTTTTGTTGGCTCAGTCATTTTGTGTGTTACTGTTAAGTGTCATCTCATCAGTCTCATTAGCATTCCCAAAATGATTCAATTGTTGTTTGAGGAGAGTTTTGGAGTCTTACATTGTAATTCCTCAAATCCAATATCATCACTAGATTCAGCCTTCCGGGAATCCTGGTTTCCAACAATGGAAAGTAATTTCAAAATTTTGATATGGAAAAATTTTGTCAAAAGAAAGGAATGGAGCACAAATTTTCATCCCACAGCCATCCACAGGGAAATAGACAAGCAGAAATTACCAACTGAACCATTTTTGACAATCTAAAAAAGAAGCTGGAATGTCGGAAGGGGCGATGGTTGAAGGAGCTTCCGAATGTCCTGTGAGCTTATAGAACATCAGAAAGGCGACCAACAAGAAACTCTCTTTATTCCCTTGTATATAGCGTAGAAGCTATACTCCCAATGGAAGCTACTTTCCCAACCTTGCCGTCTAAACTCGCCAGCTTACTGAAAAAAATGCCTCTCTAGCACTAGACAAAGATATAGTTGATGAAGCTCAAGACGTTGCTGCAGTACACATGGTTGCTTATAAGCAACAAACTGAAATGCTATATAAAAAGCATGTCAAGTTTCGAGAATTCAAGAAGTGAGAACTCGTCCTCAGAGTAGCAATGGATATCAGGAAAGAGGCCAATGCTGGAAAGATGGTAGAAAAGTGGGAAGGACCATACCAAACCAAGAAGGCACTTGGCAAAGGAGCCTACAAGCTTCAAAAGCTTGATGGGAACAAGGTCCCCACTCCTTGGAATGTCATTCACTTGAAGAAGTTCTACATCTAGGAAAGAAATTTGCTTGGCACCTTATTGTCTCATTTAATTCCTATTATCAGTCCACTAGTTTATTTGTTTGTCTTTTATTTTAAGTGTCATTTTCGTTTCCCTAAAAGCTATGTCAATGCAAAGTTCTTGATCCCTTTTTTAGGCGCATATGCGACTTCCCTTAAATGTCTCAAGCGAGGAGGACTTTGGTGCTATTAAAGCATGGTTCTTTATTCATTCGTTGGTTGACACGTGAGTGTATATATATATTATCATGA
Organism: Citrus mangshanensis; assembly: GCA_030449895.1. Taxonomy (NCBI): domain Eukaryota; kingdom Viridiplantae; phylum Streptophyta; class Magnoliopsida; order Sapindales; family Rutaceae; genus Citrus; species Citrus mangshanensis. The sequence goes on from JASUUJ010000242.1 coordinate 1,094,259, forward strand.
TTGTTGACGTCAAAATTTCGACTAGTCGGCTACTGATTGGATACCAAATCTTTGCATCAGCATTAAATTTATTTATTGGGGAAGCGGCTTACGATCACTAGCAGATAGCACGCAAACACCTGAAATCACAAAGAACAGTAAGAGGCACCGGAATTATTTCCGGCATGAACCCTCCGAGGCTTGAGTCAGTAATCGGGCCTTTTCGGGAAAAAAAATAAATTCTGATATTTTTTAATGAAGAAATAATCTCAGATAATTATAATAAAAGAATCAAAATTGAGAAAAAGTTTTTTTTCTCCCTTTGGCATGATTTTCTTGGTGTTTTTATAAACACCCCACCCACGACCTTAGATCGTGGCAATAAATAACCATTAATGAATTAAATTTGTACCCTGATTTTTTGGAGGAGATCTGTGGCGGTTATTTTGACTGAGTCATGCTTCTTGGTAACTTGGTCCGACATCTCCTCAAACCCATCTACTCATGGTCACTAGAATTAATTTCTGGTCAAGGTGATATGCTCATGATCTTAAGACTTACCACGTGATCGAGGTGGTCTGCTCATAGTCTCAAAATTACCACCTGGTCAAGGTGGTATGCTCATGATCTCAAGACTTACCACCTAGTCGAGGTGGTCTACTCATAGTCTTAAAATTATCACTTGGTCAAGATGGTCTACTCATGATCTCAAGAATTACCACCTGGTCGAGGTGTTCTACTCATAGTCATCAGGGTTACCACTTGGTCGAGGTGATATGCTCAAGGTTACAAAATTACCACCCGGTGGAGGTCATCAAAATTATCACCTGGTTGAGGTAGTCTGCTCAAAGTAACCAAAATTTCTCCTAGTAGCCTATCAACTATTTGCTCACTCTCTACTTTGAGGAGATCGTGGTCACCTTATTTTATTCCCCAAACAATGATTGATTAAAGTATATGTTGATAAGAAATTAATGGGTAAACAGGAGTGCTCTAGGAGTATCTAGGATTTTTTTCTAGAGCATCGAAAACTTTTTTGTACAAAACAAGGAAAGAAATGAAGAAACCCTATCTCTCCTAAGATTTTTCTTGTAAAACCACTCGACCAAGCCCTAGACAATTAGCTAATAGCTATATTGATAAACATAGCATCACTCTTATATAGCTAATGTCCCTCAATCAACTTTTTATGTGAACAAATTAACTATGGAGATTACTAGTTTTCTCACTAAAATTAATATGTAGTGCTTACCTCTACTTTTTTTTTTATAATACCCAATTAAAAAATTTTAAATACTCAAAATAAGAGATATAGGTTTTGGTGTGAATAAAATAAATTACTAATACGATCTTTTCATGTATTTTTTTTATTTCTAAATATTTTTCTTATAATAAATATATACTTTATATTTCCAAGATCAGATATTAAGCAAATGATCCTTTTATCCTCTTTTTCTTTACATTTTTATGCCTGAAAAATTATTAGACATTATAAAAAGTAATAAGAGATAAATGATGTATATTAATTTCATTAAGAGAAACGGACAATCTCCCAAATTTATTCTAAAGTCTTGATTGATAATTTCAAGTCTCTGATCGATGAACAGTCTCGCATAAAACGTGAGGATACAACAATTACAATGACAAGGTTGTTTCATTTTGAATTGATTTTAAACTTGAAAGCAGATGCAAAAGGAAGAGCAACACGTGTAGGAGTAATTATAATTTTTTTAGGCATTAATTATGAACACGCAATACACATACGAGATTGTTTTTCTCGTTTTCTGACCTTAAAAGTCTCAGGTTAGTTGCCGAAGATCATGTTTTCTTCCGAATGAGTCGCTCTTCGTACGTACACATGGTCATGGTTTAGGTATATATATCTATCAATGGTAGAACTTAAACTGGTGGACCCAATCTTATTAGAAACATGAAAAATGTGATACTGGAATGCACCTACAAGCCAGCGACAAGATATAGTATCACAGTACGAGGAAGGCCATTATACTAATGTCGGGAAAATCCCTGATTTCTAGATCTCCCCAAAAAAATATAAAAATAAAGGACTGTTTTTCGTCACGTTATTATTGTTGTTATTATTATATTATGGAGTTGCTGTTAAGGAGACATGCATTTTTCTACCTATATATATATAACGATTTAGATTGCGACATATACCAACGAGTAACGTGGAGATTGGATTTCCACGCAAATTGTCAAGAATAAAGTGTGGAAGCACAATATCAAATTGGTAAACGATAAATGCAAACGTGTGAGGTGATCTATAGATGCTAGAGTTTTTTTATTACTTATATCAGTCTTCATCCTTACAAAATATAAGTGAAGTAGACGTTTCTCGAATATTTGTGAAGGTAAAAATTTAAGTAGTATTTTATAAGATTTAATGTAAACTAATCCTAACAATTAATAGTTTGATTATAAATATCAATATATAGTCTGATGTATTAGTAATAGTCTGATTACAATATTAGTATAAAAAAAAAAAGAATTGATTTAAGCTCAACTAAGAGTTCCACTATTCTTATTGGCCAGCACAGTACCGCACATGTCTATTCTCTTCAAAAAATTAATGATTTTTTGCCTTGTAGCCAAACATTGATTGGAGACTTAGTACAAAATATCATTATTAATTATAAGAAGATGATCCAGTGAGCACCAATATCCACCAAATATGAGCACCTAAGCTAAATTTTGTGACTTCCTATAAATATATAGTATTTAAACCATGAACTAATCAAACAGTACCATGTGATACTATCTCTCACCATAATGTGAGCACCAACGCCCATTATATCATTACTCATTAATTATATCCACATGATTTAGCAGGACATCTAATTCCTTACACTGTGCCACTTGATATATAAGAGCCAAAGTATTGATTGTTGTATCCTGGTACTATAAATAGAGCGTAATCACATACACATTCTCATTCTCATTCTCAATTCTTGATTGGCGGTACAGCTGAGAAATAGAGAGAACATGAAAAGGGAAAAAAATATGGAAGTAATGAAAGTACTACACATGAATAAAGGAGATGGTGAAACCAGCTATGCAAATAATTCCGCCGTTCAGGTTTGTTAATTCCATGTTACCAAATTGCATTTCAGTGCTTACTGTATTGTTCTTAATTAATTTCTTCATGGATATACAGCTGATTCAGTTAATTATATATGTAGGGCAAGATTATAACAACAGCGAAACCGGTGATTGAAGAAGCTATACTAGGAGTCTTATGCGAAACATTCCCAGAGAGCATTGGCATTGCGGACTTGGGCTGTTCATCTGGACCCAACTCCTTGCTTGTGATCTCTGAGATAATCGACATCATACATGCAAAATGTCGCAATCTGGGTCGTCCATCGCCGGAGTTTAGGGTTTCTTTGAATGATCTTCCTGGCAATGACTTCAACTCCATATTTGAGTCATTGCCAGCGTTCTTCAAGAAGCAAAAACAAGAAAAGGGTATTGGATTCGGACGTTGCTACATATCGGGCGTGGCTGGTTCCTTTTATGACAGACTGTTTCCTGACAAGAGTCTCCACTTTGTGCATTCTTCTTCAAGCCTCCACTGGCTCTCCCAGGTTAGTATTTATTGACTGTGTCCACTGGCTCTCCCGGGTCATTATTTCTTGACTGTAGTATGTATAGTGTAGGGACATATACTACAAATGTGTGTCTGCGATTCCTTAAACAGTTTTTATATTTCCAAGTCAAAGCACACACAAACCGCTCCTGGCGGAGAGTAATTTTCACTCAACTTGCATCTACTGCATGCTTAATGACTCTGAAACCTTGAACATAGGCATATTTTATTTATATATATCCAATTTTTGGAACTCCTTTGGAAAGGTCATGCTGATCAGTTGCTCAAGTATTTCTTATCTTATGTTGGTACCAAAACAGAAATCTTCCGTAAAGAATGGATAACGTATGAAACGCGTCCTGCTCAAAGCATTTATTTGTTTTTTTAATAAATATTTTAGGATATTATCATTTTACCACATAATTTTTTTCTAACTTATTATTCTATTACCAAAGTTTTCTAATAATTACATTTTCTTATTTATTATTTTAATTTATAACATTTTACCACCAAACAATTGACTCAATTAAGAAATTGCTAACGTCACGTGAGTATTTTAGAAACTTTAATACATTAAGCTGAAAGTATTATAATACTTACAATTTTATCACTTAATTATTTTAAATTTACAAGATAATCAATTCATAAAAGCACTATCTCTTTTACTATAATTAATTTTTTATTTTATTTTATTTGTACTTATACAGATTAGGGTAAAATAAATTTTTACAATAATTTTTTTGTTAAAAATTACATTATTTTTAACAGCTTGGTAATAAAATAATAATAATCGAAACGTGAGGTGAGAAAAAATAATTGTAAAAAAAGAGCTTCAGTGCATGGAAGGCGAAAACTGTGGCTACGAAAAAGCTGAAAGAAAAACTAGTTAGATTTTGTGGTGAAATCAAGATTCGAAAAGTATGTAAGAACTAGATTGTACTTTCATCTGAACGATTAATGAAAGTAATCTGAAGGAAAAAATATGTACAGGTACCACCTGCTCTGGAGAGCAATGCTACCCCAGCGGCTTTGAATAAGGGAAAAATCTACATATCAAAGAGTAGCCCACAGTGCGTGTTGGATGCATACTCGTTGCAATTCCAAAATAATTTTTTGATATTTCTGAAATCACGAGCAGCAGAAATGGTTGCTGGAGGCCGCATGGTCTTATCGTTAATGGGCAGGAGATCTATTGATCCTACCACTGAAGAAAGTTGCTACCAGTGGGAGCTCTTAGCGCAAGCACTAATGAGCTTGGTTACTGAGGTACTAACAATAATTAATTTGTTCGAAGTGTTTATCTCCTGCGCCACCCCCCCCCCCCCCGCGCCCTCTCTCTCTCTCTCTCTCTATATATATATGCTCCTAATTAATTAAAATGTCCAAAATTTCATTGTACAAAATACAAATAATATTTGGCATGCAGCGTTTGATTGAAGAGGAAAAGCTTGATTCATTCAATGCTCCTTATTACGCTCCATGTCCGGAAGAACTAAAGATGGCGATACAAAAGGAAGGCTCATTCATCATTGATCGCCTCGGCCATTTTGAAATTGATTGGGATGGGGGTGTTGAAGAGCTCACTAATACAACGTTACTGCCATTGTCAAGAGGACAGCGAGTGGCTAAGACGGTAAGAGCCGTAGTGGAATCAATGTTTGAACTTCATTTCGGAAAGGCCATGATGGACCTTTTATTTGCAAGATATGCTGAGATGGTCGACGATTACTTGTCCAAGAACAGAGCCAAGTACATTAATTTGGTCATTTCGATTATCAAAAAGGATAACTAATCTAATTATAAATAAAGAGCTAGATGAGGAAGCATAAATTATTGTGTACTACTTCTGGTGTAATCTGAGTGCAAGTTCACGTGTTGCTGCCTCTGTTGTTCCTAATTTGTTGAAGAATGAAGCTCAAATCTGTAATTATAGACAAATATTACAAGTCAGTTATATTTACAGGAAAAGTATGATACACTAGCCAAAACAGCATGTCATGTCAATTAAAGATGGCAAATTGCAAACTTGCGCTCTTTTAAGCCTAAGCCGAAGCCCATGTTCTTGGTAACAGGCTTTGGGCCAGTTTAAAAATGTTATAATTTTTAAAATAATTACTGTTAGTTGTGTTGTAAAACTAGTTTGGGAATACTATAGTTTTTAAAATAATTACTATTAGTTATGCTGTAGAAATAATCAGTTGTGAAAAGAATCAGTTAAGTGTTTGATAAATTTTGTTTTCATAAGTATTGTAAGTTTTGAAAACAGTTATGAACATTTGATAAATTTGACTGTTAAACTGTAGAGAGAAAATAAATGATTAAAATGTATTTAATATACAATAAAATTTACTTATAAAAATATGTACATATAATATTTTTAAGGGTCCGCCTATGTTACATTTAATGTAACGTACACTCAGCCTGTGAAATTTCATCTAGCCCCTTATACTTTATGTTATTTATATTTTATTCATAATATTATAAATTTTTTGAAATGTAAAATTTCGTTTAACCCCTTATACTCAATTTTATTTTATTAAAACCCTAGAGTATGAATTCGCCCCTATAATATTAAATTCTCAAAATAACCTCCATTTAATTAAAAAATATAATTATTGTTAAATGAATTATAATTATAATTATTATTTTATTATAATCATAAATATTATTTTTAATAGATTATTGTTATTATTAATAACAAGAATAAAAAGCATTATAATTAATTAATCTATTAACAATAATTAATAATATTTTTTATTAAATTGTTAATAATAATAATAATCAATTTTTTTTTAATATTTGGTATAAAACTTATTTTTATAATAAAAATTGTTATTACTCACACACAAGTCACTATCTAAACGCAAGGTATTTTTCCAGCCTCCGCTCTCCTGGCAGCCTAAAAGTCCACACACGCATGAGACCCCCTTGCCCAAACAACTCAAAAAATATTATTATAATCATAAATATGTTAATCGGAACTAGTTTATTCAAAATAAAAGTCTCCGCTCTCCTTTCATATTTTATTATAATCATAAATATGTTAATTATCATTGATTATTATTATTATTATTAACAATTTAATAAAAAAATATTATTAATTATTGTTAATAGATTAATTAATTATAATGCTTTTTATTCTTGTTGTTAATAATAACAATAATCTATTAAAAACAATATTTATGATTATAATAAAATAATAATTATAATTATAATTCATTTAAAAATAATTATATTTTTTAATTAAATGGAGGTTATTTTGAGAATTTAATATTATAGGGGCGAATTCATACTCTAGGGTTTTAATAAAATAAAATTGAGTATAAGGGGTTAAACGAAATTTTATATTTCAAAAAATTTATAATATTATGAATAAAATATAAATAACATAAAGTATAAGGGGCTAGATGAAATTTCACAGGCTGAGTGTACGTTACATTTAGGCAGACCCTATTTTTAATTGTGTATTATAATAATTTTTATTAAAAATAAAATTAATAATATATTGATTTTATTTTTTATTTTTTATCTTTAAACAATTGATAATTAAAGTTATAATTTAGTGAAACATATTTAATAATAATTCGACCAAAAAATTGATATTAATAAATATATATATTGATGAATTAAAATAAAATTTTATTAAAATATTGAGTTTGTTTCCAATTTGAATAAGGATACTTTTGGGTTTAGGTAGTAATTTTAAGGATATTTATAGAATTGTATTAAATGATAAAATTAATTTTTAAAATCAAAATCTAAAAGTTAATATTTCTCTACTTTTCAAAATCAGTTGTAGGAGGGGCTGATTTGACAAAAGTGATTTTGATTTTTTTTTACCAAATACTAAAATTAACTTTTAAATTTTCAAAATCACTTTTAAGTCTCCTAAAAGAAATCACAAACGGACCCTTAGTTTCTCTAAAAATCCGTCTAAGGGCTTGCAAGCCTAAATAAGCCTAGGCGGGGATTAAAAATTAAATTAAATTTTTAATAAAACTAAAAGTAATTAAAAAAAGGATAACTAAACTAATTATAAATAAAGAGCTAGATGAGGAGGCATAAATTTTTGTGTACCACTTCAGCGGTAATATGGGTGCAGGTTCACGTGTTGCTGCCTCTGTTTTCCTTATGTAGTTGGAGAATGAAGGTCAAATCTGTCATTATAGCAGAGTGTGACAAGTGTCAAGTCGAGGGAAAGTACGATTTGTCATCCATAACAGTATGGCATGTCGGTTCAGTGCTCTGACAGCTGTACGATCCTTTTTTTAATGTCGGTTGATATAATAAGTAATACACGTGATGTATCACGTATATTACTTACTTCTACGGCATTATTAATTGCCGTTTTGCCTAACGGAATCAATCGAAGCCCTTCACGTGTCCCTTAGTTTGTTCTGTTGGCTGTTAAAGCCGTTACACGCGCGCGAAGATTATGGGTGTTGCTAACAAACCCAAAAATTGGTGCTGACAGTTGGGGGATCTTTCAATATTGTTTTCTAAATGTATATTAAGCCATCGGATCTGATCTTTAACTAATTCTGTTCATTTACAGTTTATCTTCAATATTTTATCTTGTAAAGACAAAAGTAGGGAAAGCTCTCTTTGATCTTCACCGTGGATATAGGTTAGTTTATGGCCGAACCATTATAAGCCTTTTATGTCAAGTGTGTGTGAATTCTTTGCTTAGATTGATTAGTTATTCTTTTTGCACAGATCAAAATCATCAAGCATAGTTTCTTTAGTAGCCATTTAAAGGTCATTAGACTTAAGAGTTAAGAGTAGTTCTTGGGGAACAAGAATCAGTTCTTGCCAGGGGTGGACCCCAGGAGGAAATTTAAGGGGGGCCAAATTTAAACTTATAAATTTAAGGGGGGGGGCCAAACTTAATTGTATAGGGGTCAATGTGTAAATTATTCATATTTTATTTAAAAATCTCAAAATATTTTAAAATTCAGGGGGGGGCCATGGCACCCTTTGGCCTTACATGGCGTCCGCCCCTGGTTCTTGCTGATTTGAAATTTAACAATACTACATTCGGATTATTTCAAATTCTACTAATTTTCTTTTTTGTTCCAAAATGATTTGATCAACAAGACACTTTGTTCAACAATTCATAGATCCACCAAACATTAATTTAGAAATCTAATTGCACAAATATATGGGAAATATCTATTCCTATAAAATTTGGAGAAATCAGGCCCTCATAGAAGGCTTGAATTTGAATCCACACCCTCAACCTAGCTTGAGAGATACGGGAGACAAGGGCTAGTGCTCGCATTACATAATTAATTTCTTAACAAGTTTGTTTCATATTCATATTTACATCACGATTATTGATTTGTTATATTTAATTATAAAATAAGAGTGGTGGATAATACTTAGAACTCATTGCCTGCGATAAAATGAAATAAATTTAAAAAAGAAAAAGGCAAAAAACAAAAAACAAAACACTAGAAGTTTCAATTTTTGTTACAAGTTTTAAGTTGGTCTACAGAAGCTCAAATTACTAGGTAGGCAGTTGTTGTAGAAACTCCGTGAAATATTTTTAGATCCTATAGTACAAAGTCTATGAAGCGGGAAAAGACGAAGGCAGGAAATTCAGATTTATGAATTAATATGTACGCCAGAGAACCCTTTATTTCAAGAATCTGGCAAAAACTATCTTTACCATTCAATTATGCACACAATTTTAATGAAAGCATTAGACAGATTTATAAGTTACTTGTACTTGTTAAATAATTCTGTCTCTAGTGTCATCACCACTTACTGACAAATGAACTTGGTAATAAAATTTTAATAATAAACTACTTGGACTTGGTAATAATCAAAGGCTTAACACTTTCAGATCATGGAAAAACTAATGATAATCTCTGTACAATCATATCGAGTTCTGACCATTTACTAAAGTGCAGAGTTAATAATCAAGCACAACAAGTATATCAAGTTTTGTCAGAAAAAAATTATTCTTTTTCCTTTTTATTTTTTATGCAAATGGGCTCTCAATCAAGAGCCAAAAAAGAATTAAACGGGTAAGCTAACCCATATATATCATGAGTAAGTAAAGGTTTAACACTTTTAGGAGGACTCAAAAACATGTGGAGTGTTGAGTACATAAAGGCACCAGGTCGGCCATACTCTTTCATCATTTCCTTATGGTACGAACACTAACGTGAGCCGAGATGGGTTCAACCAGGAAACATACCGAGGTATATCACAATCCGGGAAAAGGGGAGACCCATGACGCCGAAAAAAAGGGAAGTCCCATGACGGACTGCCACCGGAAAAAAGGGGAAGTCCCATGATGGACTGCCACAAAAAGGGGGAGTCCAAAAGAAAAGGGGATAAAAGGCAAGCAGGAGACGTGGGACAGAAGGCGGCTATAAAAGAAGGAGAAATCAATGAAGAAAGGGACAGAAAAAGAAAAAGGAGAGGAAATGCTGCCAAATTGCAACCAGGCTATTTCCTTACAACTTTCTTAAATCCGTATTACATTGTTTTCCCGTAAACACCTTGTGCTAACTTAGGCATCGGAGGGTTTACTGCAAAACCACCGCGTCTACGATCCGCTTTGCAGGTCCAGTGAGAGAGGGAAGGGCGATTCCAACCCCAGTGGTTCGAGTGACAGTTGATAACACAAACGTTGGTGACATAATCTGGTCGGTCCAAGGGCGAGCAGATTTCAGCATCAACATTTTGGCGCCGTCTGTGGGGAGCTGAATAAAAAGCTACCACCAACTTAGTAATTACCGGAGGAACAGCGAACGGTTGGATATGGATGTGTCAAGAAAGGATACTATAAGGGAAAACAATGAAACGGTGGAGACAATCACTCTCCGGGAGATCGCAAATGAAGCCCGAGAGAGGGTGATGCAAGATAGACTGGAGCGGATGGAGAAACAAATGGAGACTCTCGCGGCTGTATTGTTTGGTGAGGACGAGCGGAGAAGGGTGAAACCCCGTGGGAAGAGATGGAGTTGGAGCGAGCCCACTCTCGGGCGTAGGGTCGGGAAATCCCTCCGCCCGCAACCTCGCCTAAATGCCCGAGGGGCCGGCGTTGATGAAGGAGAACTCAGAGAGCGGTTGCAAAACGCCGAGCAGGAGCGAGATCAGATAGCTGCACGTGATCCTGATCGTCTTTGTAGAATCGGGAGGTGCGCGAGTGATAGAGGAGATGCGAGAAAGCCCCAGTGGAGGATAATGCTAGATGAAGAGTCTCCGTTATCAATTGAGATCATGAGGACCATAATCCCAAGAGACTTCCGCTTCCCCGACCTCAAATACTCCGGGCGAAGTGACCCGCTGCTGCACATTGAGCGTTTCAACGACATGACGGGTGTGCGGGGCACACCGAGGTGCAGGCGCTCCCAGAGGGCGAGCAGAATGGTACCGCAAGCTTCCCAGGAGAAATTAAGGGTATGAGCAGATGTGCGAGTTGGCCGATTCAGGCGGTGGCCAGAGGATGACATGATGGAGCTGATGGGGATGAAGCAGGAGGAACATGAACCCCTTCGAGATTTCATAAAACGATATCACCGAGCCATGCTGGATTTGGGAGCTTTTAACCACCCACAGGCGTTGAAGGGATTAAAAGAAGGTGTAAGAATCGGCCAATTGTGGTATAACTTAAGCCCCCTCGTGGGTATGAGCGAGACGAGATATAGAAATCGAAGAGGAGAAATCAAAATTAAAAATGAACAACTGGAGGAGCTGGGGCGAAGAGAACGGAGAAACCCGAAAGGGAGCGGGCGGAGAATCTTGGTGGCGGAATATCGGTTCGGTCTCGCCACCCCATGCTTCGAGAGCACAACCAACTCAACCTCCGCGCCCAATTCAGCGGCGAGTGGCGCCCACCCTTATCACAGCGCTCCCAGGAAGCGACTAATTACAGTGTCCGGCCGATCGGATCTGCTACACCGGCCGAGGTGACATCCATGATAGCGATTCATTTGTTGACCAGCGCGACATATAGACAATATACTCCGTTGAAGATCTCCGTGGAGGAATTGTATGAAAGGATCGAGGACGAGGCTGCTATACCCTCCAAATAACAAAACCGACTCACCGACGTGATAAGAGCGGGTTACGCAAATTCCACAACACTCATACTACCCCAATGCCGTGACTGAGGTGGAGGATTTGGTGAGGAACCAGTACTTGGGTGAGTACGTAGATGGAGTGTCCCCCGTCGGTGAGCCGCATATGCGCAGGATGAAGGAGTTGAAGAGTGCAGGCGAGCTATCCAGGTGATTGCAGGAGGGCCGACATTGGCCGGAGATTCAAACAGAGCACGAAAAAATTACGGAAGATATGCCATGACTGGCAAGGAAGTGCTTCTCAATTTGCCAGCAGCTAAGAGGGCAAAAGTGCGGCAAGTTCCTATTATGTGGACGACGAAGAGGGCATTTTGTACCCTCACGAGGATGCGCTGCTGATTAAAGCATTGGTGGCCAGTACAGAATTACGGCGAATACTGGTAGACACGGGTAGCTCGGTAGACATTCTGTTTAAGTCGACACTAGATGATATGGGGATTTCAGACTTAAAGCTGGAGCGAACGAATACATCCTTGAAGGGATTCGGAGGGGGACGGTTAACTCCCATGGGGATCACTGAACTCCCAAAAGCCATTTGAAAGAACGATGATCTTGGACTTTGTAGTGGTAGAGGAAAGAAGCCCTGGATGATATTGGGAGACCGTTCGAGGGTAAGCCAATGCGTTGTGTCCACGCATTACTTGGCGCTGAAGTACAGAATAAATGGGGTGGTTGGCGTAGTAAAAGGCGACCAGAGGATGGCAAGGAGTTGTTATGCTACAGCGGCCAAGGAGACACTACAGGTTACTTCTCTAGATAATCGAGGAGAATCTAAAAAGGGCCGCCAAGAGCCTGTTGAGAAACTGGAGGAAGTTGCGGTAAGCAAAAGCGACCCGAGCAGAGTGGTGAAGATCGGGACAGGATTGGTTGGGGCAGTAAAAGGCGAACTGGTAAATTACAGTCTCATGCGGATATATTCGCCTGGTCTCATGAAGATATGCCCGGAATTGATCGGGGGGTAGCTTGCCACAAATTGGCAATCAAGAAGGGCAAGGCGGTGAGAGAAAGAGGAGATCTTTGCAAAGGTACGAGGCCATAAACGCCGAGGTGGAGAAGTTGTTGAAAGCAGGATTTATAAGGGAAGCCAAATACCCAGAATGGATTTCAAATGTGGTCCTGGTAAAAAAGGCCAACGGGAAGTGGAGAATGTGTGTGGACTTCACAGACCTCAATAAGGCATGCCCAAAGGACAGTTTTCCCCTACCCAAAATAGATCAGCTGGTGGACTCAACAGCAGGTCACAGTCTGCTCAGCTTCATGGATGCCTTCTCTGGATACAACCAGATACCCATGGACGAGCAGGATGAAAAAGCCTTTATAACTAACATGGGTTTGTTACTGCTAATGCCTTTCGGCCTAAAGAATGCGAGCCACTATCAAAGGTTGGTAAACAAGATCTTGAAACCGTTAATTGGGCACACTAGGTATATGTGGATGATATGATTACAAAGTCAAAGAGACGGATCATGGAGCATCTAGAAGAGACCTTTGAGTTACTTAGGAAGTATGAGATGAAACTAAACCCGAGAAATGTGCATTTGGGGTCACAAATTTTAGGATTCTGGTAAGCCACCGGGATCGAGGCCAACCGGAGAAAATACGGGCGGTGAAATGAGGTCCCCACGAACAGTTAAGGAGGTGCAAAGCCTTACGGGGAAGTTGGCAGCATTAAACCGATTTATCTCGCGGGCCACAGACAAATGCCACCCTTTCTTCCAAACCATAAAGAAAGGGAAAAAGATGGAGTGGACATCGGAATGTGAGGAAGCATTTGAAGGAATACAACCCCCCATTATTATCGACTCAGAGAGGGTGACCACTTTAGCAATCTCTGAATAGGCTACCTCGGTATTGGTCGAAGAAGAAGGAAGCAACACCCGATATACTACACAAGCAAGGCCTTGGTAGGCGGAAACTAGATACCATGGAGAAGTGGCGCTAGCTCTAATAAGCTGCGAAAACTCCGACCATATTTTCGGCCCATCAGTTATTGTTGTGACCAAACACTTCAAAACCAGGATGCATCGGGTCGGCTAGTAAAATGGTCAAGTAGAGCTGAGTTCGACCTCTCCTACAGGCCCAGGAGCAATCAAGGCCCAAGCTCTGGTTGAATTTATGGTTGGCCGTCTGAAAGAACTTCGGGAGGAGCAAGCGGCGAGGGAGAAACCGTGGTTGGTAATGGTTGTGGTCATGTAGTGAGCAGATCGGAGCGAGGGGTTGTGATACGGAGCCCGAAGGAACCGAAATAACGTATGCGAAAGTTTGACTTTCACAAACAACCAAGTGAGTATGAGGCCTTTATCACCGGCTCGGACTTGCACACGCTAAGAGCGAGAGAGCGATTCCCAATGTGTAATCAGCTCAACGATCAGTTCCAAGCAAGGGGAGAGAAGATGGGTCTTTATTTAAAGAAGGCAAAGCAAATGGTTGGGCTTTTCCAAGCAGTGGAGGTAAAGCAAATATCCCGGAATGAGAATTTCCGAGCAGATATGCTGGCGAGGATGGCGGCCATTGCAGATCCAAAATTACCGAAGTCAGTTCCACTAGAGGTAAGGACCTCACCAAGTATTGAGGAAGAAGCAGAGGTGATGAGAGTAAGTATTGGAGAATCCTGGATGGACCCAATTCGCGCATATGTCCGCGATGGAGTTTTACCAGAGGACAAAAGGCAAGCAAGAAAACTGAAATGCCGAGCAGCTAGATACACGCTGCTGGATGGAGTGCTGTACCGCCGAGGGTTCACCTTACCCCTTTTGAGATGTTTGGATGAGGAGGAGGCGGATTATGTGCTGAGAGAGATTCATGAGGGAATATGCGGCAATCACTCGGGAGCAAGAACTTTAGCCTTGAGGCACTTGGCAAGGATACTTAACCATGCACCGGGATGCCAAAAGAATGGCAAAGAAGTGTGGAACATGCCAAAGCTTCTCCGAGGTTCTGCCCGGAAAAGGCGACTATGACATCCCCGTGGCCTTTCGCTCAATGGGAATCGACTTGATTGTCCATTGCCGGGAGCGGCGACACACGCGTGGCAATAGATTACTTCACCAGTGGGTGGAAGTAGGAGTCCTCAGATCACGAGAGGAAGACAACAGATTTCATTTGGAAAAATATCATCTGCAGATATGGGATCCCTACGCCATCATCACAGGAGGCAATGGCAACTTGGAATTTTGCGAAACACGAAGTGACGCACACCCCAAGCAAGGACAAGTGGAAGCAAGGTGATCGAAGCTCAAAGACTAGGGAGAGAAGAATGGAGCTTGAGGTTGACGAGATACCGTGGGCTTACGGGACAACTCACAAAACCGCCACAGGTGAAACACCGCTTTAGCTTTCGGTCGAATCCCAGTTGGAGTGGGAACACATCGGACGGAATATTTCACCGAGGGCAAAATGATGAGCGATTTGCTTAAGTCTGACACTGCTTAGAGAGAAAAGGGAAGGGGCGGTGCAGAAAGTGGCCCAGTGCCAACAAAGGGTCATGCGTTATTACAACAAAGGCGTACGCGTGAGGCAGTTCCGAGCAGGAGATTGGGTACTTAGGAAGGTGAACCAGAACACCAGGGATCCTAACCATGGCGCTCTTGGCCCAAAGTGGGAAGGCCCGTACCGGGTGTTGCGAGCCACTGGACCAGGAGCCTATAAATTAGCGCAGCAAGATGGACGAGAAGTGAAGAGGTCATGGAACGCCCAGCATTTGAAGAAGTATTTCCAGTAAGCAAAATACTCTACTACATCTTCAATTTGATAATCTATATTGATCAAATGCATGGTGGCTCGGTACACGTGCATATATTTTGTGCTTTTGCAACGCATTCAAATTTCAATAAAGATGAATTCAGCATGAAATTCCCCGGCTAATAAGCCCATCAAAAATCCACTAAAGCGCATAAATGCTCGCTTTCGGTAATCAACTAAAGCGCATAAATGCTCAACTACTAAAGCGCATAAATGCTCGCACTGCGCGAATAAGCGCGCACGAAACGAAATCTACTAAAGCAACTAAGTTTATTGGTCAACGAGAGACCAGCAGCTAAATTTGTGAAAATTTTACTAAGGCAAACGGATGCCTATTCCAGTTTGATGCACTAAAGAATCACAAGCACTACCAGACAAGAAAACCGAGGGAGAACATTCAAGAAATTTTATAAATGTTCGAATGCTTACAAAGCAAATAAACAAAAATAGAGTCTTTACAAAATAGACTGGGATTAGGAGGATCTACGGCCTCGGGTTAAGGGGTATCTCCGGAGGTGGAAGGTCGCGATACGGGAGGAGGAGGCGCGGACCCTTGTCCCAGACACGCTCCTCCTCCCGCGCCTCGTCCAAAGGCACCTCCACTGCCCATCATCCTCCTTATCACCCCGGCCCCCCATATACCTCTCCACCCATTCCAGCCCATCGAGCTCGGGATATTCTTCCTGCACGACATTATGCACTTATAGGAGAAGGCAACCCCAGAGTCATACTCGGCATCCAGCCGACCGTCCACATCGGCGGATTTGCCTTTTTCCTCGGCTCACCCAGGATTTGATTTCCCCGGCGGCCTCGAGTATCCTTTCAATGGAGATCGATCTCGAGTCACTAGCTCACTCTCGAGTTTGGAAGAGGTGGATTCGGCCTCTCTCCTCCATGTCTTGTTCAGAACGATCGATTGACTTTCTTCTTCAATTCCCGGTTATCATCTTGAAGCTTCCTCTCATGGCGTGCCGACCCGGTCTTATAGCACGAGACCATTGTGGCCAGCCTGAAGGAGACTCTTTGAAGCAACTCGAGAGAGGCTCATGCTCTCGATGTCCTTCACCATCTTGGGCCCAACCGATTTTCTATAATCCTTCTGATATGGGCTCAGGTGGTCACCTTGATCCCGAGATGGAAGAGGAGAAGAGCGGTCCCCAGACTGCAAGCTGACCTCCGGACTCTTGTCGGAGGTTTTATCCCCACCACTCTTACGAGGTGGAGGAGGGGGCAGAGCAGGAACTGGCGCCTTGGAAGAACCGACGCTGGGTTTCTTTGGAGGAGGAGGAGGGTTGCTAGAGCTTCCCGGAGCCCGACCACGCTTTGCGCCGAGGATCTTGTTGTCCATTCCAATATCCACTAAACCAGACCAAGTTTGTTGGCGGCAGGAGATCTTGGCAAGTAGGCGTTCAACAGCGGTTTCCACCGAAGCGAGGTCCTTCACCAAACCCCACGATTCTTAAAAAAACAAACAAGGTTAAAGAACCCAATGAGTGGCAATTCGAGAAAGAACATAGGAAAAAAATGAACAACCTGGGGTGACAAAATGGGTGGGGAGATAAACGTCCCCACCAAGCGAGGACACCCCTCCGAAGAATTTGTTCTTGGTTTTACATGAAGATGGAAACCCGGTGATCGGTTTCCTGCTTGACATGAAATAGTACCCTGCCTCGCCAGCTACTCCGCATGATGTTTCACTTCAACCGAGAGAAGGTTCCGACCCGCACTCTCCCATAACACAAACATGGACGAGAGAACCCTCCACCCATTCGGGTGTAGGCGACTGGAGCAGTGCATACCACCCAGGCAAAGTAAGGTTGAAGGGCGTAGCTCAAAACTCTCCAAGTGCATCGTCACATACCCTTTTGGGTAGGGATATCACCTTTTCCGGAACTACGAGAAAAACCTCGTTGGGGATGTTGTAAAGATTCCTAAGCTTAAACAGTCGGTGGGGGTGGTGGCACAAGCCATGAAATCAATAGGGTAGAGTCGGCCTAAGTTCCTTTTGGCCAGTCACTCCTCACCATCACCATCTCCTTGAGGATCCCAACCCCACCAAAGTGGTTCTCACCAGGACGCAGTCCACCTCTATTTCCTACAAGCTCTAATTCGGGAGAGGAAGAGACAAAGTGGGTACTCAAGGGTATCCATACCATGGGAGGACCTACCTGGAGGGACCAAAAATCGGTGGGTATTGGCACGTTGAGGCTCGATTCTTCATCACCTCATCAACAATTAACTTCTTTCGATTTGACATACCAAAAATCCCAAAGAAAAAAAAAAAACTCGAAGTATATGGATACAAGCGGGCAACACAACCCAACCAACAACAAAGAAAAGGTTAAAGGCTATACAGGTAGACTAACACGATAGCGCAAAAACGCCCGAAAATGGATACTCCGGACGCCGGAAGTGTGGGCAAAGTTCAGAGAAAATTTGGTTAACGGCGGAAAAACGAATAGCCAGACGATAATGACTCCAGTCTAGGGATTTGAAACGAAAAGGGAAATGGGAGCATTTAAGTGATGGGATATGCCACCACCCCCATATATCGAGGACGGATAGCCCGTCGTTTAAATTTCAAATACGAAGAGTCGGAGATGCCACGTCACCAATTACAAGAGGCCGGTTTAGATGTAAGCCTATGTTATAGATTTCCTTTGGGCCCGGAGCCTCTTGAAGAGAAATGGTACATCGTCGAGGCCGTCTCAATTAAAGAGGATCGGATGAGAGGCTCCCAGGGTGAGATTTGACCATCGGTTTACTCTTAACTCATTTCACTCATGCGGGGGTGTTGAGTACATAAAGGCACCAGTCGGCCATACTCTTTCGCCCGGCATCATTTGACCTTATGTACGAGCGAACACGAACGTGGTAGCCGAGAGATGGGTTCAACCAGAAACATACCGAGGTATATCACAATCCGGGAAAAGGGGAGACCCATGACCGAAAAAAAGGGAAGTCCCATGTGCCACAAAAAAGGGGAAGCCCATGACGGCCGAAAAAAGGAAGTCCCATGACGGAAAAAAAGGGGAGTCCATGACGGAAAAACCCGAGAAAAGGGGGATAAAAGGCAAGCGAGGCGTGGGACGGCGGCTATAAAAGAAGGAGAAATCAATGAAGAAGAGAAAAAGCGAAAGGAGAGGAAATGCAAATTATTTCCTTACAACTTTCTTAAATCCGTATTACATTGTTTTCCCGTAAACACCTTGTGCTAACTTAGGCATCGGAGGGTTTACGCTGGCAAAACCACCGGCGTCTCTGATCCGTTTTTGCTGAACGCAGGTCCAGTGAGAGAGGGAAGGGCGATTCCAACCCCAGTGGTTCGAGTGACAGTTGATAACACAAACGTTGGTGACATAATCTGGTCGGTCCAAGGGCGAGCAGATTTCAGCATCAACATGGAGACCCAGCAAAAGAGAAATAGCGAGATTAGCCATGTGGTCCGTAGCATTGTTGGCCTCACATTATATATGATCGATGCCAATATACCAATCGCACTTTAGAAGCTCTTTTTATAGACCAAATGAGCGGAGAAAATTCATTGTTTAACTGCCCTTTTATAGAGCAGTAAGTTTTCTATTCTTTAAAATATACGCATTTAGTTGTAAAATTGGTTGATGCTAATTTACTGTATTCTTTGTTTGTCTTTTTTATAGAAAACATTCAAGTTAAAATCTGTTGACCTCCATCACTCCCTACTTCACTATGATGCCAGACCTATCAGAAACCATAAGTCATAAGAGGGAACAAATTTTTTAAATTGTACAAACTTAATTGGCTTGCGCTCCCTCATCCATCCAGAATTTCAACCATCTAGTATATATATTGTGTTTCGAGGGCTACACACGTCTTAGATCTTTTCTAAGCAGCATTCATTTTGTTTCTCCGATAACTATTGATTTCTGCAACTCGATTAATCTCACAGAGTTTCCATAATTTTTTAGAAATTTAACACACCTAGACTTATGAAAAACTGCAATAGAAGAAGTTCCCTCATCAATAGAGTGCTTAATTGGTCTTAAAGTGTTGAAATTCAGTTAATTGCACAAGGCTAAAGACGGAATCAACTAGCATTTGTAAATTGAAATCTCTGCTCGGGCTTTATCGCGATGACTGAGAGTTTCCCAGAAATCTTGGAGAAAATGGAACATTTAAGATACATCATTTTAAGACGGATAACAATTACAGAGCCGCCATATGCATTCGAAAATCTAGTATGGCTTGAAAGGTTGTGCTTAGAGAATTGCTCTAAACTAGAAAATTTGCCAAATAATATTGGCAATTTAAAAGTTTTGAGGTACATCGAAGCAAATATATCAACCATTAGTCAACTACCATCCTCTTGTCGCAGATTCAAATGAGTTACTTAGGTTCTCCGGATGCAGAGGTTTGGTATTATTTCCTGCTTCATTATTATCAGGTTTATTTTCACAACTAAGGAAAAAAGAATTATTATTTTGATTATACAATAGTTAGAATGAAGAGAAAAGGAAAGAAATTAGAAGAGAGAGAATTAGTAATAACTCTACTCATTTGACATTCATATCATTTAATTTTAACCATTCATTCATGCTTAATTTAAAGATTCAAAGGAAGTGTAAAAACTAAGTGTAATTTTAGGAGGCGGATCATCATATTGTTATATTATTGTTGAAGGCAGATAGCAGCTCTCTAATAGTACTCTTAGCCTTACCCTCATTAATGCCACTTGGGCTTGTAGTTTAGTGGTGAACCATTACCCTTAAAATCAAGTATGACTATGAGAGTAATAGTTCGAGCCCCCATGTACTCAACCTCCCTCAATTTAAACATAATTATGTGGTGATTACTTGTAACGTCTTTCTCCCTTACCCATGGTGCAATGACCTGCTGTTTTAGTAATTGTAAATATCTGTTAAATATCTACTTTAAACCTTTTTCAAAAAAAAAAAACCATGGTGCAATGACCTGCTGTTTTAATAATTGTAAATATCTGTTAAATATCTACTGTAAACCTTTTTCAAAAAAAAAAAAACCTTACCCTCATTAATATCCGTGGAATTTGAGAAGAATCAATCAATGACATTTATTGAAATTAATTATTTAAAATTTTTTAATACTTTCCTATTTGTGTGAACCCTACTCCAAATCTTTATGCTCTAATATTTTATCTCTCCTTTTTGCCGCGCTCTCTCTCTCCCTCTCTCTTCTTTTCTCTTATTTTTCAAATCTCTCTTCAATTTCTTGATTTCGTAAACAACAAGATAAAGGATACATTAAATCCCACATTAGCCGGGAACTCTTCGGAAGCTTCAGATTCTTGTTCTACATTCGAATAAATTTTATGGTTCTTTAAAGGATTATAAGGCTGATTATTTTTCGTGTAAGTTGCGAATATTTGATGCCTAGAACAACAATTTTACTGGCTCATTTCCAGCAATATACGTAACTTGAAAAGTTGAAAATATGAAAGCCATGATGGGTATTAGTGACCCAGCAGATGAAAAGAAGTCAAAGTATGTGGGGAAACTTATTATTTAAGTAAGAGATTAAAAAAGACAAGAGAAACGAAGAGAGAGAAAGAGAGAGAGAGAGTATATGGCAAAGGGAGAGAGAAAATATTAGAGGAAAAAGATTTAAAGTGAGATCCACATAGAAAGAGACAATATTAAAACATTTTTAATTTTTAATAAGTCTCAAATTCAATAAATATTAATGGATATAAAACTAAGGGTAAAATCCCGTTTAGTATCTATATTTTGAGATTAGTATCCGTTCAGTCCCTATATATTTTAAAATAACTCAAAACATCCCCGACATTAAATTATTAGCACATTTCTTCTTACTTTTTGTTGCTTTTGGCTTAATTTTTACAATTTACCCTCTTACAATATTATTTTGGACATTAGTAAGAAGAAAAAAATTAATTATCAATTTAATCTCAAAAAATAAAATAGAAAAAAGTTAATATATGTTACTTTTTTATAACATACTGCTGAGGAGTTAATATATTAATTTTTTTATTGCTAATGTCCAAAAAAATAGGTAATTTAATTATTTTTACAATAATTTTTTTTTGGACACATGTAAGCTTTAAAAAAAAATTAATATATATTCTTTTTGTTTTTATTTTATTTTTGGGGTTAAATTGATAATTTATTTTTTTCTTTTTATTAATTTTATAAAAAGAAACATTATTATAAGAGGATAATATTGTAAAAGTAAGTCAAGAGAAACAAAAAATAACCTCATGAATGTCAATAATTTAAGGATAGAGATATTTTGAGGCATTTTTTAAAATATAGTGACTAAATGGACACTAATTTTAAAATATAGAAATAAAACAAGCTTTTACCTTAAAACTAAATATACTTTTAGAGAGCTGCTAATCTACCCCATTATTGTTATTGTTCTTATTCTAGTCATTTTTGTTGTTAATGTTAATAATAATAATAATAAATTTAAAATTATTGTTATTATTAATAATAAAAATAACTGATACAACTATTTAAGGGGTATATAATGGCCCTTATCCCTAATACAACCCATAGTATTGAGAACAACATAAGAGAAAAATCTAGGAGAAAAAAAAAATTCAATACACAAGTATATCAAAAGAAACGATGCTTCGGAAAGTCATTAGCAGCTTGTGACAAGAACTATTGAATCTCACGGGCGGATCATTCCGCCAAAAAAGCTCATCATGATTAAGACCGAGATTAACAAGACAATATGTACTATTATGTAGCATTATTATTCTCCCTAAGGGTATCTAAGCAATGGCAATCCTTGGCAGAAAGCTTTATCTTACACTTCACCCATCTGTACGTGGGACTCCAAGGGAGTTCCAAAGAACCTTTTAAAAGGAAATTAACAAGAAGCAATGAAACACATTCTATCTAAAAGTTTATGCTATCCTTTCAATTTAATACAAGAGTTGAATATGTCGCCTCAAATTTCTGACTTCATTTATATTAATCTGCATGTGCATATAAAATCAAGGGAAATTATCACTGCACCATCTCTATTTTAACTTATGTTCATCCAACCACTGTAAAATTCTAACATATTCTTTACACCATATTTCTTTTTAAATTTGTATCAATTAGTCACTTTTACAATAACACCGTTAAATAAATTAAACAAAATAAAAATTTTACCCCTAAATAAATTAAAAGATTATTTTATTTTATAAAAACTTTGAAAAATAAAAAAATTATAATTATAAAAATACCCCTAAATTTAATAAAAAAATAAATTCTAAATATAGGTGCTCAGCTGATTTTTAGTAAATTTAGATTTTACAAAATTTTACTAATTATTTTTGTTAAAAAAATTATAATTTTACAGAATTTTAATACAAATAACTGAATTCATTTATTAAAAAATTATAATTTTGCAAAATTTTATTAAAATAACTGAATTTATTTATTAAAGAAATAAATCCCAAAATTTTGCAATTATTTTTATAATTATAATTTTTAATAAAAATAAAAATTCTAATTTTGGGATTTATTATTTTATTAAATTTAGAGGTATTTTTATAATTATAATTTTTTTATTTTTCAAAATTTTTATAAAATAAAATGTTCTTTTAATTTATTTAAAGGTAAAATTGTTATTTCATTTAAATTATTTA
This sequence comes from Citrus mangshanensis, assembly GCA_030449895.1. Taxonomy (NCBI): domain Eukaryota; kingdom Viridiplantae; phylum Streptophyta; class Magnoliopsida; order Sapindales; family Rutaceae; genus Citrus; species Citrus mangshanensis. The sequence continues at coordinate 1,117,303 of JASUUJ010000242.1, forward strand.
ATGGTGTTAATGTAAAAGTGGCTAATTGATACAAATTTAAAAAGAAAGGTGGTGTAAAGAACATGTTAGAATTTTATGGTGGTTGAATGAACATAAGGCAAAACAGAAGTGGTGCAATGATAATTTCTCTAAAATCAATAACGAGGAAGCTAAGGCCCAGCTCTAATAGTAAAAAGCAGTGTTAATAATAATATGAAAAGCATTATAAAACTAAAGCCTTGAGAATATTGATTGGAAAAATGATTACAAAATTAAAAACTTAAGATTACCCTAACGAGTTGTCACCGGAAAAACATGTGATTAAAAGATAAATTAAAAGATAAGAAAGTGATTCAAAAAGAAGCGCAAAGATAAATTAGGAAAAACATGTGATTGTAAGATAAATTAAAAGTTAAAAATGTGATTCGAAAAGAAGCGCACCAACAATGTCTGTACCTATAATTAAACTGAAAACAATCTTGTTAACAGTTTTTTCACCCAAAATTCAATTGAAAGCAATCCTGTTAACGGTCCAGTTGAATATGAACGGTAAAAGTTGGCTACTTTTTTGTCATTCTATTTTTTGATAGAAGAGAACCAATTTTGCATGAGAGCACACTTAAATATACTAGAGAAGGCTGAGAGAAAATAAGAGAGATGCTGCCTTTTGTCTCCCACTATCTCTGAGCCTTTAAATATTCAAAAAATAAAAAAATTAATAGAAACACATCTTTCTCTTATCTTTCTCTCTACCCTCTTGACATTTAATTTGCATGATGTGCAATCTTTTAAAATATTTAATTTCCCTACCATTTGAATGTTATATGCATGTAGTTTTTTTTTTTTTTTAAATAACATTAAATTGAATCTTCATATTATACCCTTTTCAAGCTAAAAATGCTTTTTGATGGAAAGAAAAATTATGAAATACAAAACTTTGAAATATATATTAATGATTCTTTCATGCATTACAGATATAAGACTCATAAAAATCTGGAACTTGTGAGAGATCTTTCATTTACTTTATAATCCACAATAGGGAGTACCATGTGACAGCTAGTGATTTCATTAGTCAACTACTTGACAGTTAGTGATTTCATTCTAACTACTGATTTCACAACTCTTCAATCCTAAACATACCCAACTACGAAAACAGCAAACCACGACAAATGGAACAAAGACAACGTCTGAACCATTGCAGCATAAACAAGGCAAGATCAATCACGGCAGTGAGCAAATTGACCAAAGCTCGCTATTTATCAAGCTATCATAGCATCAACCTAAGGGTATGTTTACAACGGTCTTGCTTGCATCAGCCTAATTTTGAAAAACACTTTTACTTCGCAGATTGTGTCTGCTAATTACCCACCCAGTTATACGACAACTACTGATTTCATTCCACAACAACTGAGAATCACCTCTACCCCAAACATCTCCAAAATCAAGTTAAAGGCTGTGAGTCAAGTTCTATACAGATTAAAAGCTGATAATGTGATTAGTAATCAAATGCCCACAAGTATGAATTAACAATAATCCACTCACATAGGCGCGGTTCATCTTCTTCATTTGCTTTATTTCCATTGAGGACTTTCAACAAACACATGGCAATCATATAAAAAACAAATCAATAACGTCTTTTCGCTTTTTTTTTTAATATAATATTCAGCAATCAATATAATGCTTTAAATTAAACCCAGAAACTAGTTTGCTTCCTATTTGGTAAATAAAAAGTTATTCAAAGTTCAAAAAATCAATGAAAAAAAAAGAAAAAACAAAAGAATGAGCTTAAACTTGTACCAGCAAAATGAGGAAACGAGAGTTGGGTTGCCGGTGGATCCAGAATTAAATAGAGAAGAGTTTAGAGAATATGTGTTTCTATCTGGGAATTATGAGTTTTTATGCACTGATGTGCGTTTTGATTTATGTATTTCAGAGGAAAAGGAAAAAAAAAATTGATTTGTGATTTTTATAGTTGATTGATGTATTAGGAAAAGGCCAAAAAAATAAAAAAAAGTTTTGATTTATGATTTTTAGAGTTAATTTGAAGAACGACTTTTCAAAATGTTACGGTTTGGGCTTGTAATGGAATTAAGCTATCATTGGAAAACCAGCAAATAAATGGAGACTAAAAAATATTTTTAGTGTTAAAAGAATCTAAATTTAGTCTTTAATTAATGAACAATTTAATGCTAAAACTTACAAAATTGAGTTGCAAAATTTTGATGTAGTTTCCCTCAATTTTTTTTTTCCTTTTTAAGTTCTTATAAATTTATCTACTAATATAACAAGAAATCGATGAAACATTTTAAATTTATCTTTAAAAATTTACTTCTAAATATTTAAAAAATAGTAGTAAATAGATGTAAATATACCCTTTGGAAAAACAAATGTTTTGATACCAATTGCAAGTATAACATATGAAATTACTTTATTAGTAACTTAGATTACACGTCTGGTTAGCATTTTAAGTTACAATTACACAGCAAGGGCGACATGACTGTATCCGCACGATCTCAGACTTTCTTGATTTCTTCATGAGAGAATCAAACATTAATACTAACTGCAGCTTCAAGATAGTATGGAGGTTTCGAAGCACTTAAAAGCACACCGTGTAATTATTAAGCATCAAAAGTACACAAATTTAGTTGCAACTGGCAACATAACTTCTACCTTTGTGCTATAACTTGTATCCTATGTACACATTTTGAATTTCTAAAGCCTACACTTCTTTTCTGTACAGAATGAACATATCTATAGTACGAAAAGCTACTGTTTACAACAAGATGCTGCACAACTTACATCCACTCTTCGAAATGTACCACTTCGATAACTCCAGCAATTTTCTAGCCGTGGGAATCTATATGAACCTGAACGTGCCATGACATGGCTACTAAAGATTAACAACAAAAGTTAAATCGTCGATATGATCCGCTACACTGGCAGTTACATTTTCTATACAGCACCACTGGGAAAGCTGTTACTATTCAGCGCTTCTTTATGCACTTCTTTGCTCTTCTTGAGAAGCTTCTAACCACAGTTCTGTCAGAGAATGTCAGAGGTAGCTCTTCTTAGGCATATTCTCTTTGGTCGGACCAACCTGTGCAACCACTCTCACCCTTTGAGTTATCTCCGCCAGATTCCATTGGCGAATTGGGGTCTTCAGGTATGTCTCGATACAAGTGTTTCAGTATAAAGAGGGCAGTATCTTCATCTCTCCAATAGTTTCTGCACACAAACAATCAAATTATTAAAAGGAAATTTATACTTCCTAAAACTAGACAACATCACTTGCAAACAGCATCCCCCCTGAGCTTATGAGTAAACGGGAATAGGATGCATTATAATTAACTGATGAGCAAACAGCATCGCCCCTGAGCTTATGAGCTCACAGGAATAGGATACATTTTTTAAGTTCATGCAAGATACGAGATCAAGTAACAGGAGCAGATGACACCCCTTCATTTAGTAGCTAACAAAAGTCCAAATAATATCATTATTTAAATTTAAGATAGAAATCATCTGCGGATGCTTAAAGAAACCTTCCCAGACCACCCAGAACCATTAATAGCAATGCAAATTTACGTCCCATCCAGCTAGCAAGAGAAGCAAGAAAGATCCACCTAGCTTAGCTGGTCAATTATCAAGTGTTAGTTATTGGACAAATAAGGGGGCAAAGAAACAAATGTACTGTTCCATCAAGCAATGTTGCCTGCCCCAAGGATTTATAGCACAAGGGATACATCTGCATTCAGAGAACTATATCACCCTGAGCAGTATGGATATAGATATATCTCAGTGGTACATATGTAACTTCAGAATTTCCTATGATCTCAACCACAAAGGCTAATCTATCGAACGCTTGTCAAAGGGCTAATCAATATTTCTCATGCTTGAGCCTTTAAAATGCATGCCGCACAGCCTCAAGCGAACTAGCAAGATAGCTCAGCTCGTTCAATAAAAAGCATGGAATAATAAAATATACGGTAAGAAGACATGAAAAACAGACACAAGTATATACTTGATAATACTATCCTTTTCAAAAGCACTTACGTATGTGATCCAATGGCTTGCAAATATGGATGTTCAAATGTTTTATCCTGCATGAACAATACAAAAATGCAAGATTAGAATACATTAACAGCATGAGTTGGCAGTCATTATCTAAACTGATTAAAACTAAAATTACCCCATCCTACCACCAATAAAAGTAATTAAAGTAAATAGGAAAGTTCTTCAATATTGCAAACTAAAAAGGTAAACTTTAATTCATCTCCCAAATAGAATGATAATCTTCAATTTATCCCCAAAAGTGTGAAAACCTCAATTTACACCCCCATTTTCATTCAGAAGATGAGAGTAAACGGGGCTGAATTGATGCATTTCTCGTCTTCTAATGGCAAATGGGGCTAAATTACTGTTTTCACACTTTTGGGAAAAATTTGAAGATTGTTATTCTAAGTAGGGGCATATTGAAGCTTATCGAACTAAAAATGATCAAAGTAATAAGAAAATTACTAATCCTGTGCCCATGTCATATTGTACATTCCTTTTATGGCACCCACTTTGATGTAACACCTATTCAAACAAACCTGTATGTATTGCAGACAGATCCCCACACCCTCTTTTTCAGTCCAAGTTGCATACAACAAAGTAATGTCCAGGAACTTCCTCTTTATCAACATTCAGATCCCTAAATGCCTACTTTTAGGCCTCAAGGCATGCAACAGAGGATGTGTAAAATTCCATAGCATAGAATCTAACATATCCAATCGTTTCCAACAGTATTACATTGTCCATCTTACTGTTTCGTATGGTTGATCTGTGTCAGATGATAATCCTTATCACCCTTTTACAACACCAAATATGGGGATTTTCACTCTTGTTCAATTTGTTAGCTTTTGTTCAATTTGTTCAATTTGATAGCTTTTGTTTAATTTCTCAGGAGGTTAATGTCCAATTTGCTAGCTCTTGTTCACCTAGGAGGTTTAATGTCCACATAGTACTTTAGACTGCCAGTTGCAAGACTGACAAGCCCAGGACTGTCCAGCAATAAGAGAACCTTATAGTAACAGCCTAGGATAAAGGTACATGACATTCATCTATGGTTACAGGTTACAGACATAAGTCAAGCTAACTGTAAAACAATTGATAAAAACCACATATATTAACAAATTTATATATACTCTAAGCCTATGCTAAAGGCAAAACATAAAATATAAAACATTAATCAAAGATAGCTTCCAGTAGAACACAGGGTAGAACTGAAGTTAGACGGATAGCAAAAGAACCACAATCATGCAGTGCCCAATCTCCCTAAACTAAGAAGGTAATATCATTCTAAAGAAAAAATCAGTAGGAAAGTTCTGCAAAAAATTTATAAGGTAGCAAGGTCATCACTGGCTGGACGAGAACACAGGCCAAGGAATAATTCAAAATCAGATTACCAAGGAAACATGGCATTTGAGCACACAAACACAATCCAAGGATATTTTTGTCAAGGACATGAAATAACAGTAAAGCATAAACTGTTGGCATCAAAATTCAGTACACACTTGAAGCATGTGATCTATCCGTCCTTCTTGACGTCCAGTTAGCATCTCCATCATTATAGAACCATATGACCTTTCTTCACTTTCTTGACCGTGCTCTTCTTCTTCTGCAACATACTATGGGACAGATCATTGATTTAATAATATATAAATAGGGAAAATCAACTTAAATTAAGTGTATTTACTTTATTTGTTTCATTTTCTTCTATGCTTTATATTTTGGTCCTTCAAAGGGTCTTTTCCCTTTTTCTGGGTTTTTTTTGGGTTTTAATGTTGGGGGGTATCTGCCAGAGTCGTGGCGCCTCATCAACGTGTGGTATTCTACTACAATTTTTCCTGTTTCTCCCCAAACAACATCCCCTAATTTTTTTTTACTAAAAGCATTGGAACCAAAAGAAACTCGCATACGAAGCGACACGTGACGATGTGAAGTTTACCTTGATAGGCGGCTGAATAGGGGGTGCCTTGCTTAGTTTCTTTTATGACTAAACCTTATATATTTCTAAGCCAGAAATCTTCTCACCTTCTTCAAATCTTAGAAACATCACACACAACGACCTAATGTGGTACCCCGTTTGCCCTAAAAATTAAATCTATTGTACTAAATAGATTTTTCCCTTTTCCTTTCCTCCAAAAATCTGTCTAGAACACCTCTAATCTCTTACTCTCAAAGCTGCGCTGGCTTCTTTGGAACAATGTATTCATTCAAAGCTAGATTTCCTGCCATGCCTCTGAAATATGCAACTAATTCCTTCCATTTTGCATTTCCCTTACATTTCTGGGTCACAAAGAGGAAAGGCTTGTTGTGTTGGCTCAGTTCCACTGCTCGAGGCAGCTGACATTTCAATAAAACGAATCACTGATCCGCGAACTGGTAAGAAATTTTTTATGCATAAGGATGCGTTAACTTTAATCCATTTATTATTTTGTACAAGTTTGTGCATAGAGCTTGCTTCATTGAATGCAATTTAACTTGAATATTAGGTGTAATATCATGTGTGAATCAGTAGATTGATTTTATGTGCATCAAAAAGTGAGTGATTATTCAATTAGAAGAAGGCACAATTAGATATTGCTTCTACTTAATTGATTAGCCCTGAATATATACTTAATTACATAAATGTCCACTTTCATTGTTGGCAAACTGGTAATTATGGATAGAGATTTTTTTTAAAAAAAAATCATTTTTGGGTGTAGTTAGATATTATTGTACCATTTTGTTTGTGTAGCTAGTTGAGATATTCTTGTAGTATGTCTGGTAAATTTTGTTTCTTTTATTTTTTAGGTGTTATCTTTATTCCTCAACTTCCATCTGATATTAATATAATGAAAGATGCCATGGTCCACCTCTGCCAAAATGACAACCACTGTCAGGTTTGTTGTTACTTATTGCTTTTATTACTTTACTTTTGGAGTTTATCAATATCTTGAAAAATAAGCAAGATTAGGCTCCAGAATTTTCTACCGAGGAGCAGCTTATTAAGAAGCTTCCTTGCAGGGTACAAAGTGTAACCATTGCGACTGACCATGGTGCTGGAGATTTTCTAGGTAAACTCATGACCTTAAAACTAATTTGCATCCTCTCAAGGTTATTACGCTGCTGCTATTTTATTGACTGCTTTATGCTGTACGATAACACATTTTTTATCGGGGAAAAAAATCTTTTGGCATTTAGAAATTGTTATTTTTGTATTTTCTAGTTATGCAGTCAAATATATTAAGTTTTGCATCAGATCTGTATTTGAGAAGTTAAATTATTGATTGATGATTGAGGGATATGAGCTTTGGTTTGAACTTTTATGAACTGAGAAAGTATTTAATTGAAAAAAAATTAGTTTTTGATGTAAAGTTGTATAAAACCATGAATTATGAAACTTATTTATAGAATTTTGTGAGGAATGTAAGCAGCAGATAAATGTAAACTCCTGCTGATCTTCTATCACCTTAATCTCCGTGCCCAGTCAACATCTGTGTATTCACTTATATTCAATTCTTCTCATGCTGCTTAACACAAACCGTAGTTTGCCGTCCCCTTAGTCTACATATGTCTTAACAATTTCTTGCATCCCATCCAGTGTGCCTCAGTTTACCATATCATGCCTTAAGTGTCTGTTTGAGTTCATAGAGAGCCTTCTTTAGTCTACATGTGTAGCAAGGTTTGATTTTCTGCACAAAGCCTTATAATGATGGCTTAAACACCTCTTTGCTCAGTTCCTCATTCAAAAATGCATTGTCCCCATCAACTTGTCTGATTTCCTAGTTGAAATGAACTACCAAGCTTAAGAGAAATCTCATAGTGTAAGACTTTGCAACAGGGCTGAAAATCTCTCTTTGTAGTCAATTCCTTCAATCTGATTGTAGCCTTTAGCTACTAATCTTGCGTCATATCTCTCAGCTGATCCATTAGGTTTCTGTTTGAACTTGTAGACCCATCTGTTTCCCACTAACTTCAGGCTTGGTTTGAATGGTACCAAGGTCCTAGTTTCATTATTTGTAAGTGCCTGATATTCATTTTCCATGGCCTTCTTCCATTTGGGATCTTTGAGAGCTACTTCTTGTAGGGGATCCTCAATTTGCTAGGCATAGTTCAGATGTATAGATACTTAGTTTAGACGTGGTGATCACCGGTAGATACTATTCCTATAAGGTTGTGTTCTTGTAGTTCTGAATCTGTGATGTCTTGTGTTTCAAGAGTCATAAGATGGAGTTTGGCTTTGTTGTCTAGAGGCTTGTGGTGAGATAGTGAGAATAGTGTTCATAGACTATTGATCTAATGGCAGTGGAGAATTTGATGCAAGTAAATTTATCTCAGATGTATTTCCTTGACTGTTGTCAGAGGCTCCTGACTTATTGTTTAGTCAAAGAGGTTGCAATCATCATTCTCAGATTTAGTTCCTTTAAAGGATAAATCGTCTTTGTACGGAAAGTTTTGACTCGTAAAACTACATGTCTTCAGACGTATGCTCTTGCCTTACTGTCCATATATTTGTAACCTTTGTGTCTAGGAATAAAACCCATAAAGGCTCTTTTAGCAGAGTGGTATTACAGATTGTTTTGTTTTGATTGTAGTTTATGAGATGAGAAAAGCAGGCACATCCAAATGTTTTAATGAAGCTACATTTTGGTTTCACCTTATAGATCTTAAGAGTGTTATACATTTTAAGCCATGGCTTGGCATCCTGGTTGTAAGATAGGCTGCAGTATCAAAGATTCCCACCAAAAGTGGATAGGAAGACTTGCCTACGCAAGAGAGTTAAGCCTGATTCAACTATTTGTTTCTTCTCAAACTTATACTCTGTTGTGCACTCATTTGTTATATTCTTTTAATCGACTTCTAATGTTCTTTTCAGATAAAATTGCTTCCTTGACATCAGGCGTTGTTATCAGTGTCCCATACGTGCTTGTGAAGTCACAAGAGTTCCAAAAAGCTCGTTAGGGGTATATACTTTACTCATTTAATTTTGTGTGTAGTCTTGAACGATACATTAACATTTATTGTTTCTCATTTTGTTTCTCTTTTTATTGGTTCCATTTTGATTATTCAGATGTCCCCTAAGCTTGCCACTATGCTTGTTGGTGCGAATGATGCAACGGGCGCGGCTAGATTAGTTATTAGAGTATCTCCAAAAGACTTTATAAATTTTACTCTTTAAATACCTATTTGCTTACCTATGTGGTAAATAGAAGGGTAAAAAAATATAATATTCTCCAAAAAACTCTTCAAATATAAATAAGTTAATATTATTTTAATCAAATAATATTTTTTAAAGAAAAAGTCAATAACAATTAAAACACTTCTTTCTCTTTTTTCAATGAAAAATAATAAAATATAAATTGAAGAGAGAGAAATTAACTCTCCAAATTTGAAAAGAGAGAATCAATTCTTATTTGAAGAATCTTAATTGGAGTGTCTTTTGGAGCTTTAAATATTGATGTGGCTCTTCAAATAAGTAATAAAATTTTATTTGAAGAGCCTTTTGGTGATGCTCTTAGTATCTTTGTTTTTTATCATCCTGAAGCGATGTTGGGTTCTCTCCTTGCGTAAGTCTGATTGAAACATGGCTTTATAGAAACTGCATCATTCTCAATTTTGTTTTTCTTTCACAAATTATGTGCAGGATTTTAAAGGAGATGTAAACCGTGAGGGGATATGCTGCATATATATTTTTTCTTTTCCCCAGATTATTGATGATGTTTTGTAGTTATTATTAAGGTCTCGTTTGGGATGGAGGTGCTGTAACTTTTAAGCTACAGTTGCTTTGAAAAAAAAATTGTAACTATAAAACAAAAGTTAATAATATGTAGTAAATATAAATTAAATAATAATTTTGATAAAATTATTAAAGATATAATAGATTTTTCATTATATGAGTGAAAAATCATATTAACATAGCTTACAAAGTACAACAGATAGTGTTTACCAAACACTTTAGTATTGTACTTTTTAAGTTATAACTGCCCAACCTCAATTCCAAACACACCTTAAATATTTTTTGTAATTTGTAGAAGTTGAAATGACCAACTGTGAGGTATGATGATGCCACGGGAACTTAGGAAAGCTGATCGGCATTGCCAGTAAATATCTGGCAGTAATGAATGTCGAAGCATAATGATTTTTTTTACGGCGAGAAAATTGAATGGGTGAATGTGAGAATAATAGTGATAAAAATGTTGGGCTTTTAGAATTTAGCCTACCCCAACCGGTGAAGGCCGAAAACAATAATTTACTAATGAAATAGAGAGTTCAAGTGGGAGAGTCACTACCCAAAATACTAATATATTAAGGGTTTGGTTTGAAATTGTTCTTAAAAGGGTCAAAAGTGATTTTAAAAAAGGAAAAATTAATTTAGAGTTCGGTTAAATTTTTTAGAAATTATTTTTGATAAAATCATTCAATCTTATGTAGATTTTCAACAGTGGGGAAGAGTAGTTTTTCAAAATCTAATTTTGAGAATAAATTTTATACTTAATACAATTTCATATATATTCTCATATATATTATAAAAATCTAGAAGCATCTTTATTAATTAAGAAATAAAATCATTAATTTTAAAGAGATTATTATTATGATTATTATTATTATTATTGAGATAATATAAAATATTTATTTTACTTATCAATTATTATATATATACAAAATATATATTTTATATGCATATTTATAATTATGAAAATAAATTTTATAAAACATTATGATTAATTCAATCATTTACATTTTTATAGTTAGAGTTGACAAAATTTGACATAACTTAATTACCCAACATGAATACGACATGAATAAATGGTTATATATTGTTAAATTTGACATAATTATTAAATGGGTTGGTTATGATTTGACATTATTTTTTCGTATCGAATTAGAATTAAAGTTTTTGACCCATGTATTCGATCAATAATACAATTTGATTTTCTATTCTAAATCAATTTGTGGATTCTTGTCATTATAACTCAAATATCAAGTATGGTTCTCTCTTTTTATTTCTTTTGGGAAGGATGAACATATACATGATGTTTCATTTATAAAATTCTATATAGACTAGAATTTCAATAGACTAACTATGTAAAATATTGGGAGATATGTATATTTTATAATACACACACATACATATATGTACATATAAAATGTTATTGAAATACTAGCTAGGCAACCCAAGAGGGGGGTAAATTGGGATTTTAAAATTTATGCAATATAATTCGCACAACAATTTAATCTATCGCCTTAATCAAATCAAAAACAATAAATTCAATCAAGTACAATATTAAAAGAGTAAGGGAAGAGAAAACGAACACAAGGATTTTTACGTGGTTATCCCCGCCACGCCCACGCCTCCAAGCTCACCCGCTGAGGATTTCACTATCCAAGCCTCAAAAATGTTTACAACAAGAGATTATATCCCCAATCTCTTCACCACACTTGTACACTCACAAATTGATGAGAAATGATAAATACAACAATAAATCTCTCTTTAAGAGTGGATATACAAATCAAAGATGATTTAATGAATGATGATTCACGAAGTTGAAGCTCAATATATGTTGTGTGCACTTGTTCTTGCTTGTTGGAGATTGTTGGAGAGCTTCAAAATGAGTTGGATTTGAGTTCTTATAGTTTGAGCTCAAAACTACATTGGTTTATGGAATCCGTGGTTTATGTTAAGGCAAAATTCAAAATTTTGCCTAACTTTTTTGGAATCCGGTTTGATTCGGGTGCATTCGCCGTTTGGAATCCGGTTTGATTCGAATTGAAACATTCTGCCTGTTTTTTTTGAATCCGGTAGGATTGCTACAATACTGCTACAATACAGTGAAATGATTCTAAATTTTCAGTTTGACCCAAAAACTTTATAAAACTGCAGTATGGCCCAAAACGTTATAAACATTTGCAAATAGATCCTAATTTCAGAATTTTAAATAATGCTTTGTTAAACTCAAAACTTTCTGAAATTATGATTTAGCCCAAACGTTGTGAAATTATATAATGACCCCAAAAACATTTAAATAATTTCAAATAAGTCCAAATCCGAAACTTTAAAAACAATATCAAAGCTTTTAAAATACATGTGGTTTGTTACCATCAAAATCAATATTTATAGCCATATAGGCTAACAATCTCCCCCTTTTTGATGATGACAAAGCACATTCAAAAATTTAATCTTGTTATGAAAAAGCTCCCCCTTAATCAATGCAAGTTAAAGAAAAAATGATTTGAAAATAGTTTAACAAAAACTCCCCCTGGATACATGCTCCCCCTAGATACATGCATATATTTTCATAACACAAATTAAATCATTCTCCCCCTTCATCATAAAAAAGAATAACTTAATTGGCAAAGACAAAAGTAGCAAATTTTTATAAGTTTGAAAACATGTATTCTTCTCCCCCTTCATCATCAAAAAGAAAACTTAAAGGAAAAGAATAAAAATAGCAAATTTGTTACCCATGTTGTTCAAGTGGAAATTTTGAAAGAATCTCCCCCTAACAACAAGCATTACCTCAAATACAAGATTAGTAATATTACTCACAAATTATCATTATATCTCAAAATCATCAAGTCCTCACCATAATCACATATCATCAAAATCATCAAAAGAATACTCAAAGTGCATATTATTGTCCTCATTTTGACAATATTGAAATGATATATTATTTTGTCTCCCCCTTTGGACAAAAAAAAAAAAATTCAAAATGCATATTTTTCAAAAACATATTATATGCTCCCCCAAATATATGGCCAATTTAAAATTTTAACCAAAAGGATTTTATCCAAAAACATATCATATTTATCTCCATCTTCATCGTAAAAAATAAATAGATGCAATTGAAACAAAAGCATCAAAAATAATTCGATAAAGATATTACTAATTTTGTGCGAGAAAAAATTTCGGCAGAATCTCCCCTTAAAATGCACAAATCCTCAAATACACAACATGGTTAAAAACGCTTCCATATAAGCTTAAACAATTATACCAAACCAACAACTCCATCAATTCTTCAAGCGACACATATATAATCATTAATCATCAAAAACAATAAGAATTCCCCCAATACTTGTAACAATTAAATTCGAGGATCCCATAATCATATTCGAATAAAACACCTTAACTAAAATTTCATAGTATTGCTCCGTAATAACTAAAACATTTTTCTAGCCCATTGCAATGAGAAAATAACTAAGAGATTTGTCACAAATTTCTAAATACTTCAAATTATGAATGTTAACAAAATAAGGAGCGATAATTGACCTTGACATAAAATTGTCGTAAAACCGTTTCCGAAGAGGTAGATGCTGAAAGTGGGTTGATATGAACTCCGTATTATCTCCATAGTTGTCCTTACATCTCTTGGCAACTTGCTTGCTCATGGATTTATCACCATCCACCATTGTTGGAACAAAAACAAGCTTAAAAATCCAATTTCGGGTTTACAAAAATTAAGTGAAATGAATTTGTTTGAACCAAGAAAATTGATCCTAGAGATGAATGAAGCTAATTTATGATGTAGAGTGAATTAAAAATGAGCTAAAGAAGGCTTGAAAATGAAGAGAGAGAAACGGGTAGAGTGAGGATTTGATTTGGGGTTTTTTTGTGGAGAGATGATGAAATCAAGTTTTGAGAGTGAAAATTGAAAGAGTAATGGATGAATAATGAGTTGGATGATTGATTTTAACAAGAAAAAAGTGTGAAAGATGAAGAGATTTGAGAAAGAAAAATGGAGAACACTATTCACGCGGGAATGGAATGAGGATGGAATGATGGAGAACAAGTGAAGAAATCATGATGGGGAAGTGTTTAATGAAGATGAAATGCATGGGTATTAGTTTGAATGGTTGATTTGGGCATGAAAATGGTTGAGAAATGAAGAGGAATTGATTGGAAATGGAAGAGGGTGGCTCACGGTTTTGAGAGAGGAAGAACAAGTGCAGAAAAATAACGAAGGAAGGAGAATGAGCAAAAAACAATATGCCCAACCCGTGACCAAGCGAGAATTCGGCTTGCCGGTTTGCATAACCGGCTGGCCGGTTTCGAGACAGATTTGTGACTCCACAAATTCGGCTTGCCGGATTTTGAAGAACCGGTAGTCCGGTTGTGAGGCAGTGAGCATTCAAAATGCATCCGATTTTCCGGATTAGAGGAACCGGTTATCCGAATGTTGTCCCGAGAGCAAGCAAAGCTAATCCGGTTTTCCGGATTGAAAATCCGGTTATCCGGAATTTGTTCCGAGAGAAATTAATAAGAAATAATGATTTTCCGGATGAGTGGAAATGGAATATTTGCTAGCTCTTATACTTATACTACACACCATTTTATTTTCGGCTTTAAAAATTGATTAATTTTAAATCATTTTGAGATTTAAAACTTTTCAATAAATTTAATCGCATACAAAACATATGAAATCGTATCTAACAATGATGTCGAATTTTATAAGTGAATGATGATATACTTAATGCATATAATTCATTCATCACAAAAGATCCAACAAGCATACAATCATGAAGCATATAAGCATTCAAAACTAAAGAACATGCAGAAAGGTCAATTTCAAAATAAAAACTGTATTGATTGAGCAAGAATTAACATGCAAGTTATATACCGTTGGAAAGATAATTAAGTAAGCTTTCCAATAAATTTTACAGAACTGGATTTGGAGTTCTCTAAAAGGAGTTATAACCAATTCATTACAGCATGTGCAGACTCGGGATTTTTAACGACTCATTTGATTTCCAAACAATTTTAATAGATTCAATAACATAAATAGAGATGTTAATGCGAAAATTTCATCATCCCAAGTTCATGCCGAATTTTTAAAAATTGTTCTTCGCAATAATTAAATATATAAGCATTCGAAAGTTAATAAATCAAACACACCACTTAACTATCATGCTTAAACACTTCATAAACATTAACATCAAACAAATCCATCATGAAGAGTTGATAAACTATCATCATTTATATATTTTACTCAATCATGAAACATATATGCACTCAAAGATTAATAAGCATATCACTCATTTCTCATGCTTAGGCATTACATAATCATTAAAAATCAAACAAATTCATCATGATGAGTTGACATGCTACCATCATATATATTTATCCATGCATCATGATAAAACACTCAATGTTAAACACAACGATAATTCAGTCATGTAAATATACAAGCATATTTTCGCAAATTCATTTATCATGATTCATTCAACAAAATTAATATGGCAAGAATTGTTAAAGAAAAATTAAATCATCTTGCCTCATCTTTTTCCCTTAGCTCATACTCAAGTGATTATCCTCACAAGCTTTCATCAAGGAACTTCTCCACCATTCCTTGATTGTGGTACCTACAAAGAAAATATTCACGTTGTGCCCTTTGGTACCCAAATGCTCTTGGGTCCTTGAGTGTTAGCAATAGTTCCTTTTGGAACCCAAACACATTTTACTCCATAATATACTTTTCTTTTAATAGGGCAACCAAGCTTCATGTGACCGTTTTGATTACAATAATGACATACAACTTGATCATTTGTGGAGGTAGCCTTAACAAAATAATTCTTATAATATTTTTGTTTCAAGTAAGGCTTATACCCAAATCCTCCTTTATCAAACACACATTTTTGTGAATTAAGCATGTTATCCAACATTTTTTGCCCATTTGTGAATTTCAAAACAATTTCGTTGAGCTCATTACTCTTTTTCTTAAGCACTTCATTTTTTTTCATCAATTTATCAACATGTGATTTTTCATGCTCATATGAAGTAGTTTGTTTGCATTTAAATGATGCAATTCTATCATGCAAAATTTTATTATCTAACTCTAGTCCTTTAATCTTTTCATTTAATGAACCATTGCATTTTTGTAAAGCATCATTTTCATTTTTCAAGTCATTTACATGTGATTCTAGATGCTTGTGTGAAGTGCTAGATTTCTCATTTGATAATGCAACTCTATCATGCAATGTTTTATTCTCTAATTCTAGGCATGTAATCTTTGCACATAGAGATTCATTTTCATTTGTGAGCTCTACCATTTTCTTTTTAAAACATGCATTCTTTTTACCAATTTTTATCCAATTATCATGCAATTCTTTAAAAGCATCATACAATTCATCATAGTTTGGATCACTTACCTCATCAAGTTCATCATCCGATTCATCTCCAATTGCCATAAGTGCCAAATTCGACACTTCATGAAATTCCTCCTTGTTTGTAGTCTCCTCATACACAATTTCAAGTTTTCTCCAAATTTCATAAGCATTAGAACAATTTGAAACTCTATGAAATTAATTTTTATCTAAGGCACAAAGTAAAGCATTCATAGCCTTGGAATTTAAAGACATCTTTTTCTTATCTAACTCACTTAAAGCATTCTTTCTAGGAATGAGTAAATCATCACAAACAACTTCCCAAATTTCATAATCTAAAGCTTGTAAATAAATTCTCATCCTAATTTTCCAATAAGTATAATCATTTCCATCGAAAAATGGAGGTCTAGTGATAGATTGTCCTTCCATGATGGTTGAGCTAATTTGGGTTGCTATAGATCTTTAACTCTAGACGGTTAAGTCTACACAAGAGCACCTCGCTCTGATACCAAATGAAATACTAGCTAGGCAACCCAAGAGGGGGGTGAATTGGGATTTTAAAATTTATGCAATATAATTCGCACAACAATTTAATCTATCGCCTTAATCAAATCAAAAACAATAAATTCAATCAAGTACAATATTAAAAGAGTAAGGGAAGAGAAAACGAACACAAGGATTTTTACGTGGTTCGGCTATCCCTGCCTACGTCCACGCCTCCAAGCTCACCCGCTTGAGGATTTCACTATCCAAGCCTCCCAAGGCTTCAAATGTTTACAATTGACTTCCAAGGTGTCAATGAACCTTTACAACAAGAGATTATATCCCCAATCTCTTCACCCCAAGTGTTTCCCACACTTGTACACTCACAAATTGATGAGAAATGATAAATACAACAATAAATCTCTCTTTAAGAGTGGATATACAAATTGAAGAACAAAGATGATTTAATGAATGATGATTCACGAAGTTGAAGCTCAATATATGTTGTGTGCACTTGTTCTTGCTTGTTGGAGATTGTTGGAGAGCTTCAAAATGAGTTGGATTTGAGTTCTTATAGTTTGAGCTCGAAAACTAGCCGTTACTTACATTCTGGGCAATCTGGTTTGCCGTTTATGGAATCCGGTAAGCTGGATTTATGTTACCGTTAAGGCAAAATTCAAAATTTTGCCTAACCGGTTTGCCGGATTTGGAATCCGGATTCGATTTGGAATCCAGTTTTGGAAACATTCATTTTGAATCCGGTTTGCTACAATACCTGCTACAAAGACTGAAATGATTCTAAATTTTCAGTTTGACCCAAAAACTTTATAAAAGCTATATAAACATTTGCAAATAGATCCTAATTTCAGAATTTTAAATAATGCTTTGTTAAACTCAAAACTTTCTGAAATTATGATTTAGCCCAAACGTTGTGAAATTATATAATGACCCCAAAAACATTTAAATAATTTCAAATAAGTCCAAATCCGAAACTTTAAAAACAATATCAAAGCTTTTAAAATACATGTGGTTTGTTACCATCAAAATCAATATTTATAGCCATATAGGCTAACAGTTATGACCCCCAAGGTTTGCTTAAATTGTCACACGAACCCTTAATTTTGTAATAACTATTATACTTTTTTATTATAACAATCCAAATAAATATAAATATAGTAATAAAATAAATATAATAAATAAATATCATATGATACAAATAAAATATTAACATAAGTATAATTAATAAAATAACATAAATAATGAAAATTAATTTTAAAATGAATTATTTATTAGTTTATTTGGATTTTATTAATACTAAAATCTATTAACCAAAAATTGACTAGAAGATTTGTACTAATGTAGACATAATTAAAAAAAGATATTGTAAATAAAAAAAATATAAATTACTGCCAATTTTGTTATTATTAAAAGAATATGACAGATCAATAATGTTAAAATAGCTTTTTTAATGATCAAAATATTTTATAAATTTTATCTTATTTTATATATTAATTTATATTAATTTTAATTTATATTTGTTATAGAGTTTATTTAAAGTTACTTATTGGATTGTTGTAATCAAGTGTATAATAATCAAAAAGGGGTGTGTGTAGCCATTTAAGCAAACTTTCAAAATGTGGATGGCCGTTCCCCTATTAAGGAGTGTAAGTGCTTGATATATATTTTGTTAAATATATGGATATTAAGGAGTTATTGGGTAACCTATTTATTTTCTGTATTGGGTTAGGGTCTCAATATTTTAACACAATTATTAAATATATCGTGTTCGGGTCAACTTAAATTTGAGATGACATAAGCGCGATTCAATGACCCATTTTGCTACCTCTACTTACATACAATAGTTTAATGGTAAGTTTTACCAGAACTGATAACTCTTTTAAAAATAAATTGTAATAAACATTTGACTGATAATCATCACAGCAAAATTTTACTAAACATTTAAATAATTATGGAAACAAAACTTATATAGTTATATTTATGGATAAAATATTCAAGTGATTTTTTCAGAATTTTCATTGAAGTTTAAGCCATTGGTGCCGGCATTCATCAAAGCTTGAAGCAATTTGACAACGCATTCATTTCATCAAACATTCAGCAATTTTTTTACAAATTGCTTCAAAACTTAAAAGCCATGTGAGACAATCTGCAATTCAACAATTTTCAAATATTTTTTTTTTTGGATTTTGCTTTAAGGTTGAAGCCACTTTCAAACGCTGGCAATTCATCATAAGTTATCAATCAATTCGGAATTTGGAATTTAAGCTGGTAACGTTTTGTGAGCCCTGTTTTCATTTTCCTTTTATGATTCTAAGTTAATGGGCGTTCGGTGAGCGAAATTCGAAAAACAATTATAAAGTAAATAATTGAAATTTTCTTTTATAGTTATAAATTTGAGAACGTTTTATAGACGTTCTTAATGAATTACAAATATAAACTTAGAAATAAATCACAAAATAGATAATCGAAGGCTGATCCGTGACCGTCTATTTCTCTGTCCTAAAATCTTATCGCGATCTTCTCATTCTCTCTCCCTCACTACTGCGGTCGCTGCTGCTGCTTTGTCTCCCTCACTGCTGCTGATCTCTCCCTGTGCTGCTGCTTTCTCTACTACTGCTGCTTTCTTCATCACTGCTGCCTCTCTAAATCTGTTGTTCTCTTCGTCACCGTTTTTCTTCTAAATTGGATTCTGACCATGTTCGCTTTTTTGTGTTATGCTCGTACTTGTGTTTCTCTGCTTGTTTAGCTGAGAATCCCGTCTGTGAGATAATGTTTGATGAATTCCATTTGGTTTTGACGATAGTTTTCACCAAAGACCCTTTGGTTTTAGTAACATACAGCTCTCTTTGTGATATAGGTGGGAAATTTCCTTTCTGATTTGTGTTTTCAACTGTCGTGTAGAACTCTTATAGTAGCAGGTCAAAATAACTGAAAGGAGTGATACAAGGAGAAAAAAAGACATTTCTCTTTCCGGTCTTTTTGTTGCCTTGTCTTTGTTTTGAATTGTTTGTGACGTGGTTTTCATCTTCAGTTTTTGGTCCATGCTTTTGGATGGTAGAGACTCAAACATAATATGTATATGGCCTCTCCTTGTTGTAGAGATATATTAACACCAGGCACGAAAGTGCTTTTGTTTTACACATTTTCTGTAACTAGGGAATTGTTCTGGAAATATGATACTGCTAATTTGATCAGGTATTTTTGGAATTGTGTAAATCCGATTACTCTTTTCATTTTTTGTTCGCTGCTTAATATTCACTTAATTGGATTTCTGTTTACTTGGTCCTTACGTGCATGTAAAATTTGTTATATGTGAAACTGTCCTCGCATCCATTTTTGCTTTAGCTTCCTCAACCATCTTCATTGTAGCTAGAGATAGTATGATGTTGCTCCTAGAGTTTCTGGAATTTTGTTTGTGGTTACTTTTTTCCTTTTTCAATTCTAATTTTGGGTTAGATTGTAGGAGAGTATTGTGTATTCGTTTTGAAAGCAATTTGCTGGTTACCTTCTCGCTGATAGACTTGGCTACCGATATCTCGTTCGTACATTTTATCGGCCCGAAATCTTCTATTTGTTCACGATGTCAGAGACTGAAACACCCTTTAGGCCACGGGAGAAGCTACTGGAGAAGCAGAAGTATTATCACAACATACATAAACACACCTACTTGAAAGGGCCAATGGAGAAGGTCACCTCTGTTGCCATTCCAGTTGCTTTGGCTGCCAGTTCAATTTATCCAATTGGACAATGGATCTAAACAGTTCAATGCTTTGCCTTTCCGTCAGGGATTAAGATCTCCCTTTGTAATTGGGGAGGAATTGGTTAATGGGCTTTTAGGATTTCGTGCTCATTTTTCAAAGAAATCGGCCCCCCTTGTATTTGGAGAAGTGTCTTCTGAAATTCATCTTTACTAGATTTTAATAATTGCATGGAAATGAAAGTTGAAACCTTATGATTGGTGCATTATTTTTCATATTGATTTCTAATACTGGGAATGAAGTCTTGGCTTGAGTTGAAAAAAAAATGATGGGGCTTGGATTGCTCTAGTCCTTATACTCTCTCTACAAAACTTAAAATTAACAAATACTACACCGTTGAGTATTATATTTGTTTGTTACTAGGAATATCTGAAGAAGATTGAAGGTTTAAAATTTTATTATGAGTTGGCTTACTTTTGTCATTTGTTAAATATAGAAGAAGAACAAATAAAATCAAGTTTTTTTTTTCAATGTTATTTATAAGGATCCAGCTATGTTGCGTCATGGGTTTGATACCCCACTCCTTTGTCTTATAGCGAATGAGCCTTTAGATTGGGAAGGAAGATATTTAACGGCCAAGATTTAATATTTAGAAAACCGGTAACCGGCTTAAGACGTATTAACACCTGTAAATCGAAAACAAAAAATAACACTCACGTGTGAGCATCATCTGCAATTCTTCCCACGAATGAAGTTTTGCAGGTGATGGTCGTCGGCATTGTTGTCTTGAAACTATTTTTGAAAAACTGTGATGGAGTATTGAATATTTATTAGTTAGGTTTTATTACAGTAAAACAAGGTATTCACTTATAGGGTTAGTATTTGCAAAGAATATAGGGTTTTTATCGGCAGAATTGGGGATTTATTTGCTGATTAAGTTAGGTTGTGAGATTAACCATTGTCGTCAGTTCTGGGCAATTGGGTTAGTATCCAACAGTGGAATACAACCATTTGAGTCGTGGCGAAGTAAAGTGAGCAAAGATATACTGTGCAAAGTCTGTGTATATCATATAGTTGCAATTTGGTATCAATTAGCGCTTATCGAGTGCCTTCTTGCAGCGTTGAGGCATGTGTCGAAGATGGAAATTCATATTTTTCTTTAAATTTGTGTCCATGTGCATAATTATTTGATTGTGGTTGACTAGGTAGGCATGAAGAAGTGTAAATGGGCATAGGACGTTAGGCTTGGTTGCAAAATAGAAATTGGCAGAAAGAAGTAGAAAATGGCAACATATTATGTGTTGAATTCAGTTGACCATGTTTTGCCACCAATGAAAAGGTAGAGTAGCTCCACTTGTCTTGAGGAATCAAATCATCACCCTAAGATAATACCCAACCATTAATCCTTTCCTAGGAGGATTACAAATACGATAGATTATCATGTATTTTACAAAATCCACTGACATTCATACTCCACTTTTCCTTTGCTGCAAGTAATCATTGTTCTGTTGCAGGCATAGGCACCTCTGTTCGATTACCTGAACGCCCCTACTAGGAGCAGCAGCAACAGTGGGGATACAATTAGTAAGATGTCATTGTTAATTTCATCATCCTCTCTATGGAAAATAGTAAATGACCTTTCTCATTGTATGCCTTTAAATGTGGATTCACCAGTTCAAGGTTTGTGAAAAGATATGTTCTAACTTGCGCCATGCCGCCATATATAAGTCCCACTCAACTCAATGGCATATATAAGTCCCACTCACAACTCAATGTATGGACGCCATGAAGTTGTTTGCAGAGTTCATGGGGAGTTTTTACAATTCATTGAGTTCGACACTGCTGTTGATAGTTTTCAACTCTTTAAACATCAGTTCTAATTTTGTACTATTACTGGTATCGAATATTAGATGGAATCATTTTGTGTATGTTTTTGGATGATACTTTATGCAATTCACTACTTATTGCCTTCATGTCCTTATACCCCAATCCTGGTCCTATCTTCACGTTCATAGACATTTTACTACTTCGATATTTATCAATTCCTCCCCAATTACAAATACAGAAGGTTTGTTTGTTTTTTATTGTGTGGTTGTTCAATATAATTTTTTCCTTTACAATTTTATTCTCAATTTTTCATAACAATCATGATCAAATTCACATTTGTTTCCTGTCTCTTATTGGTCTACTTGTTCTCCATTTTCTAACTACTTTCCTATGGCAGCATGCTCCACTTATCTGCAACACCTATACTAACTATTATCCAACATCGGCAGCGTTTTGTTATCCCCTCCCACAATACATAATTCCAATTTTATTGAGCCTTTCAACTTCATCCACAATCTCTTTTTTTTTTTTTACTTCTATTGTTGCTTTTAAATTTTGGCTTTTCAATCACACTGCATTCTGTTCCTATGGCATTCCTGTTACCACAACTGTACAATCGGGATTACTTGTTTCCATGGCCTTCTGTTTCTTAGCCCAGTCCTCTATATGAAACCATGAACACTCATGTAAAAGTGATAAGTACATGCACAAACGAGTATCAAACTTATTAAATGAAGATGACCACCCCCCCCCCCCCCACCACACAAAACAAAAATATACACATATTCTAATCCTTTTTCACACCTACAACAACATTAATGAATGAGATTATTCATGTTTTCTATTTTTAGTAATACTAAAACTCAAATAATAAGTCCGCTCTTAATATATCATCAAATTATAGTTATTTTGTTTTATCCTATTTCGTCTCCTTATATTAATAATATTTTGGATTCATAAGACATATTATGTACGCTGATTATCTCTTAATTTGAAACATTAACCTATCTTCTTAATTGGATTGGATTACGTGTAAAACTTATATGAACTTAGTTTTTTCAACCATACAATTTACATTACATGTGTTCACATAAACAGTTATACAAACTTTCATGTTGATTATGAACAGTTATACAAACTTTCATCTTGATTATGACTTACACGTTTGAAGGGTAACCTCGAAAATAAATCCCAATTAATCTGATAACTTCTTGACCGACTTAAATCATCCATGTCAGATTAACTTATTTTCTTTTACTGATATCAATATGCACAACTTACCTTGATCATATTGTTTTCTAGACTAATAAATAGAACCACGGACACAATAATTTCAACCAAAAAATGGGTAAATAGGTTATTTGCTTGTTATTTTTCTCTATAATATTATATATATATATATATATTTATTTATTTATATTATTTACGTATTTCATACAATAAAAATTAATACCGCTAAACTAACTTATATTTCTTACTTTACTATTCCATTTCTTTCCTTTGGATGTGTAATACAAAGGCCTCAGTGTGTATTCCATAGTAAACGCACAACAGTAAAGTTCACGTACCAAGAGGGTTATTGTCTTCTATAAAATTACAATGGAATTAAGTTGGCTATGTTCATCTTAGTACGAACAACTCACTATCTCCATTTATAACTTTGCAAAGTATATCTGTATGTTAGACTACATTCACATGACAAATCCCAATATAATTAAATTCATTTTTCCCACAATTATCTGCGCTGAAGAAACGCATCACCTGATTATTTTGCAAAAGTTGCCAACATAATTGATTATTTTGCGTCAATCTTACGCCGAGCAGTACTAGCACACTTGCACGAAGTTGTTTGCAGCCATTACTTCCATATATCGGTTTGTTATTGGATTAAACGCATAAGTTGTAAAAATACGCAAAGGAACTTATTATATATGCTCCTTTACCAGTCCTGCTGACTGGCCCATTGCTTGCTTCTCCGGTTACTCTATTTCTCTACGTGTTTTTTTCCTAACCGTCCAATTAAATCCAACGCTGACTTATGTAAATGACAAACAAGTGGGGTATGATAGCTGTGATGTAAAGTAGTTTTGGCCTATTTATAATTGTCGACAAATTGCAATTTACTTTACTTGGTCTAATCTTTTCATGTTATTGACTTTTGTTGTGCAATGTTTTTGCTGGGTCCGAAGAATTTCTCTTTCTTAAGCTAGTTGTAATAATGCCATAGTTACTTTATCTAATTTTGTACTTCATTCTTTAATTTGATTAATATTTGATTTTTTTTTCAATTTCTTAGTGATAGATTGTTAGAGGACTTTCATATGTAAGATATAGTTACTAATGAAGAAGAAGATACTAGTAAGCCACTTATTAATATTGATTAATATTCGGCAAGTGTTGTAGAAACAAATGCTACAAAAGATAAAATTGCAACTTTTATATAGCAAGATTACATATGTTATTCATGATGTCTGCCATATAATTTGATAATAATTTTGTTTCAATCATATCTATTGGGGAAAAGAACATTTACACCCCCAATGTTTGAAGAAATGGTTATGCTAATCCTCAAGTTTTAAAAAAAGGACATCAAGACCGTCTTCTATAATACCCTTTGAATATAGTACTAAAAAAATTGACTTTAAAGATTTTAATAAATAGAAATATTATATAAATAATGTAATCTATCTAGTCGATAAATAATATTAAAATATTTTTATAAAATATTTATATTTATGGTAGAGATTTTAAACAAATATTTCATTAAATACATTTTACAATTAAAAAATTCTCACATACTAATAATGTTAAAATTATTATTTTACATAATATTCAAAATAATTTAAATTTTAATACATTTAGTTTAATATTATGTTTCTATTTATTATAAAATATATTTTAATATAATAAAATATATCTAATAGATAATAACATTTTAAAATATTGAAATTACTTTAAAATGTATATATTCTTACATTTATTTTAATTTTATATTTTTATTTGTTATAAAAAGATTGGGGTCAATTTTTTTGGAATAGTAAAGGTAAAGGGTATTATGGTCAAAAGAGGATCTTGGTATCATTTTTTGAAAACTTGGGTTCTTCATGATTATTTCTCTAAATTTTGGAGTGTAGATGTTCTTTTCCCTATCTGTTGTAGTATATATTGAAATTATAGTGTAAAAATAATGACACTGTAATTTTTTTTATTAATGTTAATACTAGATTATTTATGGTATGTTTGTGTACATACTTATATAATTTAATAAGTTATTTTTTTAATGAATTAATTGTGTTTAAAAATAATAAAAAATCATTGTATTTCTTGCTTGCAATCAGTAGCTAGCACATATCACCTCGTATATAATAGTGAAGCAAATTTTTCAAAATACATGGCTAGCATATGTTATAACCAGAATAAAAAAATACGATTTGCATATTTAACTTAGGAAGTTGCCCTTTGGTCGAAGAAAACAAAATTTTGATCTAGAAGGTCATCTTGAATTTGGACATAAAGTCCAAATCCTAAGTTGGACATACTTGAGGAGAAAACAATAAAAATTATCCTTGTTTGGATTAACTAAAGAACACTGACACTTAAACACCAAGGTTACTGACTTACTGTTAATATTAAATAATCATTATTACTGTTATTTTTATTTTTATTTATCATCTCACTGAATCAATAAGACGGTAGACACTAACCTAATAAAAACAATCACATATATCAAGTATAAAACGTGGAATAATTAATCATATCAATCTATAAATCAAACTATTGTGTAGGCTTGATCATAAGATTTTTTTTTATAGCTTTCTTTAATTAAATATCCGAGTTAAAATCTCAATGTGGGATTAATCCACCCTTATCTTTAAAAAATTAATAAATAAAAAAATTATGAGGGAATTAATCAATAATTAAATTTTTTTATACTTGCCGCTGAAATATAAATCTTAAGGATAGTAAGGACCTAAAAATTAATTTTAACTTCTACAAATAGATAAATAAATCTATATTTATTGAAACACATAATAATAACATTTTTTTTTTGCCGTTTTCACTGGATCTTATCAATACACAAGTACAATGTTGTAGACAAATGAGATTTGATTGATCATGCAGCGGAGACGCAAGAGTTGTTTCACCTGTACTCTTTTATTATTCTTTGACAAAACGACAGCATTATGATATAAATGAATAGCACACAAAACGACGGCATTATGATATAAATGAATATCACTTTAACACAAACAATATCGTCATGTTTCTGTTTTGATAGTGATCATTTTGCTCAGTTAAATGTTAGGTTGGGTGTTCTCTCCCTTTCAATTGTCAACGTCAGCCCCGCTTTGACAAGGTCAACACCACCTCCTTCAATTTGTCAACATTCATTTTTCACTTTAAATGAATAAATGAATCTTCTGCTATGAGAGAGAGAAAGAGAGAGAGAGAAAAAGGGCCTCTTTTGGAGGCTTCCTTCAGATTTCAGCATCTTCTGCTATGGCCTGTACCAAAAATCGAATGCTCTGTTCTGGATTTCTCAGTTGAACATAATTTGATTGCAGCTTAAATGAATAAATGTTTTTGTTTGTATTTATTTATTAAAGTTTGCATGTTGTAAGTACTTGATGCTCAACCTACAGAGTTTATATTTTCTAATATTCAACCCGATCTTAGAGCTTTATTGATAAGCAATTCGCAAACTTTTCTTGTGAAACTTCGATGCGAAATTACTTGATGCAAGTTCAAAAACTCTGTATTTATTAAAAAAAAAAAAACCTCTGTAGAATATGAAGGCAATAAGATGAAATTATTGGATGGTCAATCAGAAGTGCTTTAAGGGTAAAGCAATTAAAGCATTACATGTTATATAAGGTGTATCGGTATTAGCTAGTTTCTAGGAATTCTAGATACCTGATGCAACAATTATTCATATATTCCTTATGAAAGATGATATTTGTCCATCAGAGTTTTCAGAACGGTCAGAGAAGCAGCAGTAAAATCATATGGCGTTACCGTATTTTTTCATTATTTTTTAAAATAATTTTTAACAAAATATGGTTTTAACGATTGATTATGTCACCGTTGGAAAATTCTTCTCGATAATCTCAATCAGAACTGACAGCCAGTGCTGACGTCTTCATCCTAGTCCATAACCCTTTTGTTTCTGTGGCTTTTTTTGGTGTCTTGCGGGATTGCGTGCAGGAGCTGCATCAGAAAATGGCTTATTAACTGCAATCACTAAACTCACGGGAGTGAGATTGGTTGCAATATAAAAATACTTGATCACCCTTGTTTTAATAAGATTTAATATAATATATTAAAACACCCACTATCTAGTTTACTGTTAAGAATTGTTGTATAATTACTTATAAAGTGTGTATTATTTTTAACACTTATTTAGTATATTTGTACCATGAAATTATGGTTTACGTTACAATTAATATTCTTACATGGTAGAAATCCAAGACTAATAAAATTTAAGATTCACAAGCCTATTTTCATTATATTTTCCAATATTATTTTGTTGATATCATAAAAGTTAAATATAACATATATTATTAATTAGCTTTAATTTATGAATCATAAAAAAATATTTTATTGATATTCATTGATTGTAGTTATAAAATTTTATGTCACTAAAACTCATTACTTTTATGATGGTAATTAATGGCGACAATAAGTAAAAGGAAAATTATCAATCATATATTTTTAAGTTGCCATATTATAAAAAATATCATAACACTTTCAAAGTGTATCATTTATGCACCCTAAATTTAAAATATGTGTCATTCATCCATCAAATTGTTTGCTTCCGTTAGAAAATAATGATGTCACAAGGTAGTTTAGACGTTTCACATGCTAAATAAAAAATAAAATGGATATTATCGACCGTCTACCTTAAGTTTACCATGTTATCAAAAATACTACAATAGTTTAAATTTATTCAATTTTTCACCCTAAGTTTGTAATTTGTATCTACTATTCACCAAAACGTTAACTACCATTTATAATTAATGACGACAAAGGGTAATTTAGACATTTAACATGCTAATACAAAATAAAATAATAGTTTAAAATAAAAAATAAAAAACTATTTTATATAACCAATATTCAATCAAAACTCTTTTTTCTTAATTAAAAAAATTTCTAATTTGTCTTCTCCATTTTTCTTCACAACTTTACATTACCAAACTAAATCCACAAATTACACTAAACCTTAATTCATAAACACCCAATAAATCCAATCTTTAATTTGATTTCATAATTGAAAAAGCTAAATTTATTTTATTATTTATGGTGAAAAGTCAAATATACCCTTGAATTCAAGGGTAAAATGACCATTTTAATTAATTCTATTAAAATATTCTAATGGTAAAATTTTAGTGGATGATTGATACAAATTATAAACTTAGGGTGGAAAATCAAACAAATTCAAATTTTTTTATTTTTTTTATAATAGGGTAACTTAGGCTATATGGCTTATAATTTCCCCAGACCTTTTTACGTTAAATTAAGTTTCAAGAGTAAAATGATCAATTTTGTATAATTTTGTTGATTTTCTAATGAAAGCTAACTATTTCGTGGATGAATGATACATATTATAAATTTAGGGTGAATAAATGATAGAAATTGAAAATATTATGGTATTTTTAATAACATAATAATTTAAGGGTTATGACTGATAATTTCACAATTTTCAATTATAGTTCTTGATAAAAATATTTCTCATTTATTGTTAGACTCATATAGTATCATTAATAATATATAAATAATTTATTGCAATGCCTTTTATGATCATTATTATTCAAGTATTAATGGTTTTATTATTAAATTCATACAATATGTATTAGGGTTTTGTTAGGTAGGTTACAACCAGTGTAACTTACAATCCTTACAAAACATATAAAAATCCTTACAAAACATGTAAAAAGTAGTAGCATGACAGTAGGACCCACTACCATATTACATTGCTTGTAAGTTACACAAATTGTAACTTAGCAAGAACCTATATATTATTATACGATCTTATAGAATATCTTTAGATAAAGTGTTGTTGAAGTAATGTTACCAGCTAATTACATTTATTTCTAATGCTATTATATTTTTAATACTAAATGTAAAAGAAAAAAATATAAAATTGTAAAACAATAGATAACACATGACTTTTTTTATTTCCAAATTATTGTATTTTTTTGGTGACCTAAAAGTTATCTATCAATTGATTAGATAAAAGTAATTTAAAGTACCAAAAAAATACCATAACTTGTAAAGTACTTATTACATAATTAGTTATCCATTAAAATTAAATTACGCGTAAAGATTTTAATATTAAATTAAATGATCAATAATAATTCCATTATTGATTGTAGGATTTTTATCCCAATATCATAAAATTTTCCTTTTATCAATTAATTTAAAAGTAAACCTACGTTTAGTTGCAACATGAAGGTCACTTGTTAATTTTAAATTAATTAATTTTTAGTCCACTAAATTACATGAACGGTAGATATTAAAACATTTAAATCCAAAAGTTAACAATGAACTCATTATCAATACTGTACAAACTCATATAACATCATAAGAAAAATTATTTTATCCATATTCAAGTGACTTTTTTGGAATTTTCTTTGAAATTTAAGCCATTGGCACCTCCGTTCATCGAAGCTTAAAGTAATTTGACAAAAAATTCATTTCATCAAATATTTAGCAATTTTCTATTATTTGCTTCAAATTTTGAAAGAATCCGCAATTCAACAGTATTCAAATAATTTTAAAGATTTGGTTTTAAGGTTAAAGCCACTTTAGAACACCATTATTTCATCGTAAGCTAGCAATCAATTAGGAATTTAAGCTAAACGTTCGCTGGTTTATATACATACATTAATACATACATACATACATATATATATATATATGTGTGTGTGTGTGTATTGCACTACAATTATGCACGTACTTTAAATATAATAAAGACCTATCGTTTATCTTCTTTACAATCAATAGCTAGTATCATGGGTAGACTCAACTAAGGTCTAGGAGGGGCTTCAGCCCCTTCTAAACCATTAATTTTTCTTTTAAATGTACTCAAAACTCTTTCTGAAAGAGTTAAATAAAAAACATTTGAACACATTTTTTATATAACAAAACACTTGTAGTTCAATGATAAGAGTGTTATTTGATGGTTTTAAAATCTTGGTTCAAATCCCAATAGTCAAATTATTATATTTTAGAAAAATGATACTTTCACACATTTAAAATAAATAATTTATTACTATTATTATTTAGAATTTAAAAGAATGTAATGGAATTTGAGTTTATGAAACTTAAAAATGTATTCAAGTGAACATTAAAAAAAATCCAAATTTAATAAAAAAATTGAACTAAACCCCCTAGTTTAAGTTTCTGGATCCGCCACTAGCTAGTATAGATTTCTTCAAAATAGCTTATAGCTAGCACATATTATATCCCCACGTAAACAATAATGAAATATAATTTTCAAAAGACATAGCTGGCACATATTATAACCTTAATGAAGAACTATGATTTGAATTATTTAACTTGCGAAATTACCCTTTCTCATTAATGGTCAAACCAAACAAATGTTTGGTGTATAAGGTCATCTTGAATTTGGACTTTATAAAGTCGAACTCCGTCTGAGTTGGACAGACCTATAGGAAAACAGTAAAAGTTATTCTCGTTGTATTAGCTAAAGAGCATTAATATTTGAATATCAAGATTATTATAATATAAAGGGAAAAGGACATTCAACCCCCCAACGTTTAGGAAAAGGGACAAAAAATCCCTCAACGTTTTAAAAAGGACTTATAATCCCCTTTCCGTTAATAAACACCGTTTGTTTTAACAGTAAATTTATTTTTAATTTTTAATTACTATTATACCCTTATAATAAATATAAATTAATATATTGATTTGAGACATGTCACAATTAATAATTTTTTTAAAACTAAAAATTGAGATACAATTACATTTTTGCCTAAATTATTTGCTATAAATTATACCTTTCTAATGATTAAACCTTTCATATGTGATTATTACTAATAAAATGAAATTTGATTAAACCCTTTTTCTTTGAGGAATCAAAACCATATTATTATTGTTAGAAAGGTATAATTTATAGTAAATAATTTTGGCAAAAAAATAATTGTATCTCAATTTTAAGCTTTTAAAAAAATTATTAATTGTGATATATCTCAAATTAATATATTAATTTTTTTATTATAAGGGTATAATAGTAATTAAAAATTAAAAATAAATTTATCGCTAAAACAAATGTTTGTTATAAAGTCTTTTAAAACGCGTTGAGGTTTTTTATCCCTTTTTAAACGTCTTTTTAATATAAATCTTAATACTGTTTTATCTGTGGTCAACTATCATTTTTCTCAGTTAAATGTTAGGTTCGTTGTGTTTACCCTTTCAATTGTCAACGTCAGCTCCCGGTTTGACAAGGTCAACACGACCTCCTTAAATTTGTCAACATTTTCACTTTACAGACGACATAAAAAAGAAGTCTCTTTTGAAAGCTTCCTTCAGATTTCACCATCTTCTGCTACTGCTACTTCGGGTTTCGCCTTCCTCTCTATAGCCTATAACGAAAATCTAATAATCTGTTCTGGATTTCTTAGTTGTAACATAATTTGATTGCAGCTTAAATGAATAAATACTTTTGTTTGTATTGATTTATTAAAGTTTGCATATTGTAGTACTTGATGCTCAACCTACTGAGTTTATATTTTCTAATATTCAGCAAGATCTTATAGCTTTATTGCTAAGCAATTTGCAAACTTTTTTTTTGAAATTACTTGATGTCCAAAAACTCTGTAGTATATGAAGGACGAAATTATTAGATAATTAGAAGTGCTTAAAGGGTACAGCAATGTTTTATATTCTTGTCTCTAAGGTGTCTCAGTTATTAGCTAGTTCCTAGGAATTCTAGATACCTGATGCCATAATTATTCATATATTCCCTTATGAAAAATGATATTTTTCTATCAGAGTTTCTAGATTGGTCATGGAAGGAACAGTAAAATCATATGGCGTTAAAGTGTTTTTTCATCATTTTTTTCAAATCATTGTTAGCAAAATATGGTTTTAGCGATTGATTCTGCCACTATTTTGGAAAATTCTTCTGGATTAATAGCAATCAGTACTGACAGTCAGTGAGTCAGTGCTCACGTCTTCATCCTATTCCACACACCCTTTTGTTTCTTTGTATTTTTTTGGTGTCTTGCATGATTGTATGTAGGAGCTGCATGTGTACGTTTTCACTCTCTTGCTCTGCAAACAACAGGCTACCACCACCACTAATCAACATATGCTATCTCCCTTTGATTAGATCACGCGCCAAGGCTCCTACTATTTGCGCTGCCAATTACTCCTCGAGTGGTTCGAAGGCTTTGGTCTTAACGAAGCAATCCTCGTCCTTCTCTTTAGAACCTTTCTCTCTTCGCTTCGCTAGCAGCGTTGATTCCGCTAAGATTTCATTTTTAGTCAGCAGTGCAAGGTCAGATGAGTGAACTTGAAACAAAAGATATTTTCGAACAAAACAAGCCTTCGGTTGTTCACATCACTAACCTTTCTAAGAGGTATTACTAATTTAAATTTTGATGGTTGCTAGGTGTGGTTGGGGTTCGCAAAACTTTTTTTTAAATTTTTATTTCTAATAAACATTACAATTATTTTACTGATTTGAATTGCTGTTGTTGAATTTGTTTGTTTGGTTATGTAAATGTTTGCAGCATGAATCCATTTACGTTGGATGAGTTGGAATTCCCACAAGGAGATGGCTCGGGTTTTATATGGGATGAACACGGTCACATTGTCACTAATTATCATGTGATTCAGGGCGCTTCTAATGTCAAGTTTGTTTTCTTTCTTTCATTTTATGTTTTTTTTATATATAGAGAGAGAGTGGTTTTCAATACACTACGAGATAAAATTTCTGACTTTAATAAAGTTAAGGATTAGATAAAAGATAAAAAAATTTTAGATTTCAATATACTACAAGACAAAATATAATGTATTAGATAATGTATTTATTTTGTTTTTTACCTTATCTCTAACTTTATTAAAGTAAGGGATTCCTAACTTTAATAAAGTCATGGATTAGGTAAAAGACAAAAAAAATTAGATTTCAATACACTACAAGATAAAATACAATGCATTAGAGAATGTGTTTATTTTATTTTTTAGATTGCTCTAACTTAATTTATTTATTTAAATTTTGATATAAATCATGAACTTTTGATTTTAAGAAATTTTAATAATAAATGAATAATCATCATTAAATACTACTTTAACTTTTAATATGCATTGTTACATTTCTTAAAATCCGTGGCTCAGGATTAATTTAAAATTTTGACATAAATTAACGATCATTGATCTCATCAAATCTAACGGCAGTGATTGAAAGTCAACAAATGGCATAAACGTTACCAACACCTTTTTAATCATTTTTATTTTTAACCATTTTTAAAAAGATCAATGGCTATAAACTTTGGGACATAATTTTAAGTCAAAATTTTAATTTAAAATAATCCCATCCTATATAAATATTTTATACACAGCATTCAAGTTTGCTAATGCTTCATTTGTTAGTTTGGTAACTAACACATCAATTTGAATAAACAAAACTAAGATATCATCGCTAAGATGATTTGTCTGCATCGAGTTTGATTTTGAGCCATCAGCGACTAAGCGAACACAAATTCAAGGGTCAGAGTGTGTATAATTTATATTTAGAATTTGCTAAGTTAGTAATATATAATTTACATCAATTTAAAAGTGATATCTAAAAACTTAATTGTTTTTTGATTGTTAAACTCTCATGAATTATTGGGCACTACTTTTAGGTTCTGTTGTAAGTTTTAATATTTTATTGTTGATTATGTGTCTATTTACAAGCATTAAACATGCACTACTTTCTGTGCTTATTTCATCCAAAATAAATTTTTGTGTAAAAGCTCATGTTTGACTTTAGATTCTGGAATGTCTTATTTATAGGGTCACACTTTTTGACCGATCAACTTTCCAAGCAAAAGTTGTTGGTCACGACCAAGACAAGGATTTGGCGGTGCTACGTATTAATGCACAAAGCCACAAATTAAGATCTATACCTGTTGGTGTCTCTGCTAATTTGCGTACTGGTGAAAAAGTCTATGCAATTGGCCACCCTGTAAGTATGATCTTGATTGGCATGTAAGTTTAACAAGTTTGTTTGTTTGTTTTGTTTTGTGTTGTTTTCTTTTTTTTTTTTTTACTTCCTTCGGTTGAAATTTCTTTCCTAAGTTCATATCTATGTTTGCAGCTTGGGCAAGAATTTACCTGTACAACTGGTGTGATAAGGTAATTTCTTAAGAAGTACTTCTCTCATGTGGGTGTTTTCATTTTTTCTTCATGGCAAGTAGACATCCTATTAAATTGCATGGTTTTACAGTGTATTGAAAACTGACTCTATTAAATTATATAATTTAATAAGGCGTCCGTATGGAAAAAAAAAAAAAAGACGATGCCCACGCCTAATTAACTTCATAAAAATATATTTTCTTACCTCAAACATGTTTGAAATTCTTATAATATTGCCAAATTTGATATTTCGTATGAAAACCATGTCATTTGCTAATGCCTAATGCCTAATGCCTTCCTTATCTTTATTTTAGTGCACTTGGAAGGGAAGTCACTGCAGCTACTGGTCGTTCAATTCAAGGTCTTATACAAATTGATGCTGCCGTTAATCCTGGTAACAGTGGAGGGCCACTACTAGATAGTTCAGGGGCCCTGATCGGAGTAAATACATTCATTATCCCTACAAACACCGGTGTATTCTGTGGAATTGCATTTTCAATTCCAATTGATACTGTAAGTTATCATTTTGACATTGGTTTTCATTTTACAAAAGAAAACTTTGTATATGAGTTATAAACTTGAGACGCAAACTTCTCTCTTTTTTTTTTCATGCTTAGAAAAATTTAATAATCCTATTTCTTACGTATGCAGGTGAGTAGCATTGTTAACCAGCTAGTGAAGTTCGGTAAGATTATAAGACCTTATTTAGGGATTAAGTATGTAGAAAATCAATTACTAGAAAACCATCTAGGCGTAAGTGGAGTGCTTTTCCTTGCATCTGAAAATGGTCCCGCTGGCAAAGCAGTATGTCTTATTTAATTCTCTTTTCTTGTCTAATTTTCCTCTTATTTAATTCTTTTTTTGTCTACTTTTCTCCCTTGTGCTTTTGCTCTGTAAAGTTGATCAGTGTTTATCTGTAGGGTCTACGATCAACCACATTTGGAGTTGATGGCAAACTCATTTTGGGCGACATCATAAAGTCTATGAATGGAAAAAATATCTCCAATGCCAACGATTTGTACAAAATTCTTGATCAATGTAAAACTGGAGATGAGGTATCTTGCGATGCATAACTCTCTTTCTCCAACTATTTTGTCCTGGTTGTTAAGCTACCCTCAATGTCTTATGAATCTCATGACCATGTAATTTCATAGCTAATGTGTTTATTTGTCCATGCAAAATTCTTTGAATTGTTTTGATATCAGGTGATTTTAGGGATCTCGCGTGATGCTAAATTGAAAGAAATTTCCATTATTCTCGAAGTCGAACCTGATGAGGCATAGTAAAAGAAATGTTGCATGGCTTATGCCAAGGGTACTTTTATACAGGTACGAGTCCTGTAATTATCCTTTAAAAATGAGTTTTACTTATAAATTAAAATGGTTAAACTGAAAAATAATAAAAATAATATTGTATTAGACAAAAAAAATAGAAATTTACATGTCTTTAAAGCCTTCACATTAATAGAAATAAATCAAACAAAGAATGAGCTCTTTTTCACTTCACATACTTTATATTTTACTTACTAATTAATAGCGTTTATTCATTTATTTATTTCTTTTATAGGTTTTGGAAAGAAGTCTGTCGAACCATCATTTTTAAAGTGGGTTTATGAAATATAGTGCATATTTAATGGTGTGTTTGTTGATGTTGTACTCTCTCTTTTGAACAGTATTTAGCGGTATTTAATTACTTGCGAACCTTTGTATAGTAGTAGGCCAAGAAATTGTGAGTTTTTCCTTTCAATGTTGACTTGAATTTTGGGGTTGAATTTCAGTGTAATGGCTTCTGTACTTCCAAGTACAAAAAAAAATAATTCTAAAAAAATATTATACTGTGTACATATTTAACTGAATTCCTTATACATTTAAAATTATTATTATCAACATGAAACGAGTTTTAACATCAATATTTACAAGCATCGCAAGGTTTACATCAAATCTTTAAGTTAAAAGTAGACAATGGATTCAACGATTGAGATATAATTTGGGTCCCTGATTTTTTAATGATTTCTCAAGTAAGGTCACGTTCATTCTTCGTCTGTTGCAGACAGAATTCAATTGCAATATCTTCACAAACAGAAGAAAAGTTACTTACGATCCATCAAACACAAACAATCAAGTAGCAGACTCGTAATGCCCGTGTACAGCAATGAAAAACACACCATTGCATTCCTCTTTTCTACGCCCTAAACTCTTAGGCCATGTTAGTTTGAAAAAAGTGGAGGAGAGGAAAAGAGTGGAATGGAGGGGAAGGGAGAAGAAAGAAGTGGAGGATGGTTAGACATAAAATTTCATAGGGAAAGAAATTATAATTTGTTTCTTTAGACAAATTTATCCTTTACTCTAAATATTAAACTATCTATATTAGTAATGAAATATAATTTAATATCAATATCAAACTTTTTTAATGTCAAAAAATCCTAAAACAATTCACAATTTATTAGAATTATATATGTGTATAAAATAAAACGATAGTACGGCGATGGTACGGCAGCGGTCGACGGGAGGTGTAACGATTGTCCAGCGATAGTTCATTGGAGTTCCGGCGACAGTTAATTTATATTCCTATATTTTCATATTAAATAAATAAATAAATAAATAATTTTATTTATTTTGTTAAGTTTCTTAAATCATACAAAATTATTTATAATAATATTAAATTGATAAAATAAAATTATAAATAATAATTATTAATTGCATTAAACAAGTTAAAAAGTTGAAGGGTAATTTTAAAACTTTGGTTTCTAACATAAGAGGAATTTAAATTCTTTACTCCTTGGTGTGGAATTCAAATTCTACGTTATCATAAATATTAAATTCTGATGGAAATTAAATTTTTACATATTTTGTGCAACTAAATAATGAAAATAAAAATAAAATTTAAATGACTTTTCTCTCCTCCATTCTTTCATTCCAACCAAACACCTCATTAGCTGCTTTATTTTCAATCCCACTACTAATATAAAAAAATCCCGCATTTATACAATGATTAGTCAAAGATTTAAGTGAGATTCACAACCATTAGTTTGCAACCTCTCTAATATTGTCAAACATTGTTACTCTTCCACGTACTTAATCTGCAAAAGTTATGTGCAGCATTAAAAGCACAAAGAAAGTAATTCATCACATTAGATTAGTTTATATTGAGACATTGATTCATATAAAAAGATTAAAAATACTAGTATGAATTGTTTGGCATTTGAATCGGACTTGCATTATAATTAACCACAAAGTGAGGACACCAACCTGTCCAATAAATCCTCGTCGACAATTCAACTATCTTTATTGCATATAGAGCTTCATTTTTCGAATTATTTCTTGGAAAATGTTAGCATGTATGATGTAGGAAGGTAAATTAGGTTAATTTAGGTGATTTGAGATTATAGAATATTTATTGTTTTAGGATTTTTTATTTTGGTTTGAGTTAATTATGGTATGTATCTTAGTCTTTTATTTTCATTATAATTGTGATTTAGTTTCCCTTTTTAGGTTAACTTGGGGAAGTGGGTTTTCTCTATTATAAATAGAGAGACATTGTCATTATTTTAAAAGGTTCATATTCAATTATTCAATAAAGCTCTCCTTTTATAATTCCCTTAGAGATTATCTATCAAAATCTCTCTTGTAGAGTCGTTTGAATTAGAGCGTCATCTAATCTCGCTTCATGTGTTATTAAAAATCTCATAGAGTCGTCTTGGTTAGAATGATATCTAATCATGCTTCGATTAGAGCATAAGCTAATCGCGTTGGCTTGGTCCAATACTAGAACGATATCTAGTGTTTTCTATCTAATCAATCCTGTTTCCGCTATGCCTCGCCCCATCAATGTGTGAAACAGAGGAAGCAGAACATCATAAGCTCATTGAGTAGTCAAATAGCTAAATAAATCTCAGCTACTGACATGTCAAAGTTAGTTAGACATGTCAGCTACAATTGTAACAAACCATGTACCTATGCATAGTATGTTGAATAATCCAATAACTTTTATGATCAATTTGTTAGATTAATTAGAGCTAATATATGAGCCAGATTTTTCATTAGTTTCCGATTAATAATAGATTTGAGCATTGTTTTCAGAACCTCTTCAAACTTTCCTTTAGTTTCTATAACTTTCTTACTTGCCAAACACTTATTTTACACTTTCTAAAATGGTATCAAAGCCAATGACCAATACAAATCAAACTTCATATATGGTGTGGAGAAATCAAGTTCTTGTTTCCATTAAAGGGAATAGACTAGAAGGATTCATCATATAAGCCAATCAATTTCCAGATCAGTATCTTGCTCAATCTAATAGTGCTTCAAGCTCAGCATAAGGTGAATCTAGATCTAGAG
Source organism: Citrus mangshanensis (assembly GCA_030449895.1). Taxonomy (NCBI): domain Eukaryota; kingdom Viridiplantae; phylum Streptophyta; class Magnoliopsida; order Sapindales; family Rutaceae; genus Citrus; species Citrus mangshanensis. The sequence continues at coordinate 1,156,130 of JASUUJ010000242.1, forward strand.
TTGAGAATCCTACTTTTACTATTTGGATCAGGACCGATTAGCTACTCTTGAGTTGGATGTTTTCCTCCATTCAAGAGAACATACTTACCTCTGTGATTCATTGTGTTTCCTCTTAAGAGCTTTGAGAATCCCTTACATGTATGCTCATCTCTCAAACTCAAGCTAGAATTGTACCTCTTAAAATGCAAATTTAAACTATTAAGAAAGGATCTATGACTATGAATGCTTACTTTTCCAAGATGAAACGACTGGCTAATAGTTTGGCCATTGTTCGGAAACCTGTTGAGCTTAATTATTTGATTACTTATGCCTTGACTGGTTTAAATTCTCAAGACTATAAGTTTCTTGCTATAATTTTGGTTGCTAAAGGTGAAGATATGGCTCTAGATGATCTATGCGTTATGCTTCTAAGTCATAAAATGAGGATTGAACAGAAGAAAGGAAAGATTAATGTCGATGAAAGGATTTAGATCTATCGAAAATAGATGTAGGCAATTAAAAATCAAAAAATTAAATTACTTAATTAATTTTTTCAAAAGTACTGTTCATTATTACTGTTCACTGTTACTTAATTAATTTTGACAATTTTGCAATTTTGTTCATTTTTAACCTTTTCACACAGTTTTCTGAACACATCAATGTATCTGATTTTTCTTTAATGAAGTCAACCCATGCATACCTAGAAAAATCATCTACACACACAAATGCGTAAATTTTCCTAGCCAAACTTTCAACTTGCATTGGTCCTATAAGATCCATATGAAGTAGTTGTAGCACCTTTGATGTTGCTTTATCCTGAATGGCTTTATGCGACGCCCTTTGTTGTTTTCCAGATTGACATGAGCCACATATTCCAGGTTGATTCATTTCACAATTTTAGTCAGTGATCTGTAGTTCAAGTGACCCAACTTTTGATGCCAAAATTATGTGTCATCAAGAGTGGTCTTATGACACACAATTGAGATAGTCAATTTATAACAATGATTAGATGATCGATGTCCTTCCAAAATGCAATTTCCATCAACATTAAGAATGCGACATTTGTTTCTGTCAAAGTTGATAAACAAGTTTTGATCACAAATTTGACTAATGCTGAGTAAATTTGCTTTAAGATCCTCCACATGTAGAACATTGTCAAGTTTTGGAAACCCTTCCACATTCAAAGTTTCCTTTCTGAGCACTCGACTTTTCACACCATCAGCAAAGATCACATTTTCTCGATCAAGTTTTTGATAATTGGTCAAGACACTTCTATCACATGTCATGTGTCTAGAACAACCATTATCAAAATACCAAAAATCAGTAGTGCAAGTTCTTAAGGAAATAAAGGAAACATAAACTTTATAATCAGTCTTCCTTATCCAAGTAGTTCTAGGTTTATTTTAACTTGTCTCAACCTTAGGTCTAGGTGTCATCCTAGGTTTTCCACGAGTATAATTAAAGAACATAGCCTTTTTTATATATTTAATGAGCTTGAAGTAATTAAGTCTTATATGTCCTTTCACATGAAAAAAATGACAAGTGGGAATAAACTTGTTGTTCTTACCTTGATGAACTGGTGAAGAATGTGCAACAACTTTACTTTTTTAAAGATATGGAAGTTTAACTATAGGTGGAGAAACTATTTGTGAGGAAGGTTTAACAAACACACCTTGAGAATTTGAGTCTTTACCATGTTGATATCCAAGACCAAGATTATCTGAGCTAGATTTGCTAAGTGACAAGATATGGTCTAACTTCTGAGTTCCAAAACTCATCAACTTAAGTGACTTTTTGGTATTCTCTAATTCTATCGTCACTGCAAGCAATTGGTTATCTTTTTCAGTAAGTAAAGACTTGTAATGAATTACCTTACTCTTAAGTTTCGCCCTATCATCTAAACGATTGGATACTTGAGTCATCAAGGTCACATTCTCATTGTAGACTTCTTCCCATTTAGCGAACATCATCTTGTAGCTTTCATGAAATGCTTTTTTGTCATTTATATCAATGTCACTGACGTCGCTATCTGAATCATTATTCTAGTTAACATGTTTCACAATTGTGTCAAGGTGAGAATCAATGTCTTCTTTGCAATGAGCTAAATGAGAGGTTTCAGATGTGGATGCATCTATGATGTTTGATTCTTGTTTACTGCCATTATTATGGACGACAAGTCCTCTAACAAGGTCTTCTTCATCAATGTTATCATTAGAATCATTATCACTCCAAGTGAATTGCATAACTTTCTTTTTCATAAGAGTGTTGGCACATTGTGCTTGTATGTGTCCTATGCCTCCACATTCTCTGCATCGAATACCCTCAAGTTTGTTAAAATCAAATAATTTAGAATTAGAGTTAGAAAAACCTTTTTGAACCGCATGAGTCACTGATGTTGAAGTTTTCTTTGGTTTGTTGAAGTTATTCTTTTTCAAAATCTTCTTGAAATTCTTTGCAATTAGTGCAAGAGAATTATCCACGTACAAAAATGGATCATCATCCTCACTTTATTTGGTGACGGGAGGCACCGTTTCAACCTGAAAGGTAATACCTTTTCCTTTCTTGGGATTCAAATTCAAGTAGTTAGTCTCATAGACCATCAATTTTCCTATAAGTGAACCCTTAGTCATAGCAGACATATCAGCATATTCTTTAATGGCCAAAATTTTAGAATGATATCTATGATGGGCAGATCTTAAGATTTTTCTACAAATTTCTTCTTCAGAAATAGATTTTCCAAGAGTAAAAAAATCATTAACCATAGCGAGGATTCTAGAATTAAATTCAGATATGATTTCATGTTCATGCATTTTCAGGTTTTTAAAATCAGATGTAAGTTTCTGAAGTTTAGAACGTTTTACCATATTGTCGCCTTCAAAGGTACTCTGGAGTATATCCCAAGCAGTTTTGGATGTCTTGCATGTAGAAATTAGTTGGTGCTTAAATACATCAACTCCATTCACAATGGCATTAAGTCCTTTTGCATTATATCCGGATGCATCAAGTTCATCATTAGTCCATTCTCTGACTGACTTGGGAGATGCTACACTATCTTCATCAATTTTGATAGGTGGAATATATCCTGTGAGTACATATTACCAAACTCTTTCATCAATAGTTGTTAGATAAATTTTCATCATTTGCTTCCAATAAGTATAATTCGTCCTATCTAGTACAGGTGGACGAGCCAAAGAGCCTCCCTCTCTTTGCAAACTCTTACCTATAAAATAAATTTAGGTTCCAAAAATCTCACCAAATAGTTAGTGTCCCGCTCTGATACCAATTGATAGGAATTTAGATCTATAAAAAATAGATGTAGGTAATTAAAAATAAAAAAATTAATTACTTAATTAATTTTTTCGGAATGAGCTTCCTGCCAAACAATTTTGTCAAAAGCCCTTTAATGGTTTTGGTAGAGGTAACAGTGGTCAATATGGTGGTTCTTCAAGAGGATATGGCTATCAAGGTCATGTTGCTCATCAGGATCCCGTTGTTGGTATCAATCCTTCGTCAACTCATATGGCTTATACACTTTTGGTCCCAATCATCACGGTGCCTTTAATTGTTACAATAAGATGAATGATGCTATAAATGTCAATTCACCTTTGACTTCTCAGACTGTTCCTTCTCCAGAAGCAATAGATGATCTGTCTTGGTATATTGATATTGGAGCTTCAAGTCATATTACAAATGACTTAAGTAAGCTCTTTGATCTAAAACCTTATCTTGGATCAAATTCATTGCTTATTGGATTCCAAATTAAACATGTTGGATCTGTATTGCTTGCTATATTAACACATGAATCATTACTTTTTAATCGTGTTCTCTATATTCCACACAATACCAAAAACTTATTAAGTATATCACAACTCTTAACTGATAATGATGTTGCTGTTGAATTTGTTAAAACTTTCTTTTTTATTAAGGCAAAGAAAACATAAGTCTTTTTGCTTAAAGGTGTAGCAAAAAAACAATTGTATCAAATTTAAGAAATTTCTTCCTCTCCTCAAGTGTCAAGTGAAAGCTCTCAGTTATGTGTTGTCCAGATCAATGCAATAAACCTGTGTCCATGTTTGCTACATTTTCTAATTCTAAGGTGCCTAGTTCAGTTGCGTTTGTTGGTATTAATAAGTCATGTAACCAAACTACCTTGTCAGTGTTTGTATTCCTTGTTGATGTCAATCTACTTCATTAGAGACTTGGTCATCTAGCTTCACACATACTCAAAACTATTATAAAGACTTGCAATGCATTTGTTGGTATCAGTAAATTGCAGATTTTAGTTTTTGCAATACTTGTCAATTTGGCAAAAATCATCTTAAACACTTTGATTTTGTTATTACTAAAAAAATAACACCATTACAATTACTTTATACTGATCTTTGGGGGCCTTCACATATTACTTTTACTTAAGGTTACAACTATATTTCTTAATCTTAGATGATAATAGTAAGTTCACATGGATTTTTACACTGACGACTAAATCTAATTCCTTATAAGTCTTTACCACCTTTAAAACCTTCATTGAAAGGCATCTTGATAAAAGATAAAAATTGTTCAAACAGATTGAATGGTGAATTCAGATCATTTTCTTTCCTGTTAACTACTTTTGGTATTCATTTCAGGCATTATCGTCCTCATATCCACTATAAAAATGGAAAAATAGAGAAAAAACATAGACATAGTTGATATTAGGCTGACCTTCTTAGCTTAATCCAATTTGCCTCTTAGCTTCTGGTGTAATGCATTTCAGGCTGCTATTTTTCTCATTAACAAATTGCTTGCTTCTGTTTTGAATAATGTTTCATCTTATTTCAAACTTTTTTTTCAAAAGCCAGACTGCTTTATTCTTAGGGTCTTTAGTTGTGCCTAATACCCTTATCTTAGGCCCTATAACAAACACAAATTTAAATTCAAAACATGAAGATGTATTTTGATAAGTTACGGCTCACGTCATAAGGGCTATAATTGCTTGCATTCTTTTGGGAGGGTCTACATTTCTAAACATGTCACTTTTGATGAAAAATCCTTTCCTTATAAGTAAGATATTTTTTCTCCTCTATCTATAATTCATGTTTGTCAAGTTTTAATAATGAAGTGTCAGGTTCTACAATACAAGTCCTTCAAGCACCCTCTGTAGCAACTGATTCCTAAGGTCTTTTACAATAACCATCACAACAAATATTATCTTCTCCACTACCTTATGATCCTCTTATATCTCATTCAAACCATAACTCATCAAATTCACCAATCATCAGTGTATCTTCACATTTTAATCCTCTTATATCTTATTCATATCATAACTTACCAAATTCACCAATCATCAATACATCTTCACCTTCATTTCCTGATTATCATTTACCTCATTTTCAACCTCTTGGTCATCCTATGATTACTAGGTCCAAGGTTGATATTTAACCTAAAACCTACTTTAATGCCCTCCTAGCCAAACCAACCTCAGTAACTCAAGTATTACAGGATCCAAAATGGTCTAATGCTATGCAAGAAAATTCTAATGCTCTTCAGAACAATCATACTTGGATTTTACTGCAGCCACTAGCATCAGTTAAGATAGTAGGCAACAATGGGTTTTTAGAATTAACTATAACTTAAATGGCTCAATTTCAAGATACAAAGCTAGATTTGTTGCAAAAGGTTTTCATCAAACTTATAGTGTAGATTACAGTGAAACCTTTAGCACTGTTGTTAAGTCTTATACAATGAGAATAATTCTAAGTTTAGCAGTGATGAACAAATAGGTTTTAAAGAGGTTGATGTTAATAATGCCTCTCTTAATGGCATTCTTGTTGAAGATGTGTACATGGCACAATTAGAGTTTTGTTGATCCTTCTAAGCCTTATCATGTATATAAGCTACAAAAGGCATTGTATGGTCTCAAACAGACATTTAGAGCTTTGTCTGATAAGTTCAAAACTTTAATGACAACTCAATAGAACTTTACTCATTCAAAATCATATTCTTCTTTGTTTTCTAGATGGGATGCTAGTCATATTTTACTGGTTTTAGTCTATATTGATGATATTATTATCACTGGATCTAAATCCTCATAATGTATTACAAGTGATATGTGTTGTGCAAGACACATTTGCTCTTAAAGATTTAGGAGAGCTTCATTATTTCCTTGGCAAGGACTTCACTTGTCACAGAGTAAATACATAGCTGACTTGCTGGTCAATTATGGTATGAGCACGTGTAGTCCAGTGCCAACTCACATGGCTACATCTCATTCTCTTACCAAAAATTCAGGAGCTATTATCTCAAATGCCTCTTAGTATAAAAGTATTATAGGAACAATGCAATTTATAATATTGACATAACCTGAAATTGCATTTTCAGTCAACAATTTAAGTCAATTTCTTTCAGCCTCAACAGATGAGCATTGACAGGCATGCAAGAGATTACTTAGGTACTTGAAGGGGACAATTTATTATGGGCTTCAGTTTTATTCCAATGGCAATTAGCAAATTAATTGCTTCAGTAATTTAGATTGGGCATGTGACAGCGATGGTAGGAGGTCTGAGTTGGATGTGCTATTTATTTTAAATCAAATTTGGTCTCCTAGTCTTTAAAGAAACAACATGTTGTGTGAAGGTCGAGTACATAGTCAGAATATAGAGTCTTGGCATTGGCAACAACTAAAGTTCTATGGATTAAAGCTTTGCTAAGTGAATTGAAGATTAAGATTGATCATATATCTGGTGTGATAATCATGAAGCAATTGCTTTGACTACAAATCTAGTGTATCATGCCAAAACCAAACACATTGAGCTAGATATACATTTTATTCGTGAAAACGTTCAAGCTAAGCTAATCATAATCTATTTTATTTCTAGCGTAGATCAGACTGTTGATGCACTTACTAAAGCTTTGACTTATAGACAATTTTATTATCTCAGAACCAAGCTGAACATTCTTTTTGGATAATTCAGCTTGAGGGGGGATGTTAGCATGTGTAAAACAGAGAAAGCAGAACATCATAAGCTCATTGAGTAGTCAAATAGATGAATAAATCTCAGCTGTGACATGTCAAAATTAGTTATAAATGTCAGCTACAATTGTAACAAACTATGTATCTATGCATAGTGTGTAGAATAATCTAATAGCTTTTATGATCAGTTTGTTAGATTCATTAGAGCTACTGTATAAGCAAGGTGCTTATCATTCATTAGTTTTCGATTAATAACATATTTGAGCATTGTTTCTAGAACTTCTTTCCAAACTTTCCTATAGTTTCTATAACTTTCTTCCTTTCCAAACACTCATTTTACATTTTCTAAAAAAACATATGCAACTTGGACATGACTTCACATTTGAATGACCAAAATGAAAAGATTATCACTACATTTTTTTTATAGACAAATTAACGATAACATAATTATAGAATACAGTGAACAAATCAAAAGTCATTTCAAAGAAACAACACGGCAATATATTGTTTGCATTGTATGATTCTGGCTGATGGAAGTATAAACAACTATTTATGTGATAAGTTATTACATCGCTCAACTATTGTTCAAGCAAAATGACCCATTTCATGGCCAAGAATGTGCATTAACCACGAAAAAAGTGCGATCTTAAATGGTATAACAAAATATAATAGTTTCACTTAGAGTATTCAAAAGCAACAATTACATGGACCTATATTGTTTATTCATACATACTTCCCCCAACTTCAAACTTTGCTAACTATTATTGTTAAGGGCATTCTGGAGTCTTCAGAAAATAAAAAGTAAAAAAAGGCTTTGTCTTTTTCTACAAAAGTCCTAGAAATTTGTGCACAGAGCCTGTCTTCTCAAAGCTAATAAAAGGGGTCCAAGAGCAAAACGGCAGTAGGTATATATATCGCAAAGCAAATAAGCAGAGGCAACTTTGTGCTGTAAGTAAGAAGGCAGCCAACGCCTTTTGAAGCACAATTGCATTCCACCAAGAGCTTAAGTGTCAAAGTGTTTGATTGGGTTTCATTATAGATGGATGCTTGAAATATGTGTTGTGATTAATCTTCATTTTGGATTTAAAGCAATAAGCAGCAAAATACTATCAAAATTTGAGAATCTCCAGATTCTAGTTATGCATCTCAAGAATGTGATACAAATTTCACAAACCTTGAAGATTGTAGGGATTGCAAATAGTTTAAAGATAATTTATTATAGCCTACCCGAATTGGGTTGATTACATCATCTACACTCAATTCTTCACTCAATAAAGGTACACGAATAATAACTATTTGAGAATTTGCCGTAGCTGCACCTGAAAAAAAAAAAAAACAAGTCAGTATATATGGAGAATAAATCGTAGGGTGCCTGATAAATGAGCTTCGACACCATTGTCAATAATAATGATCTTAATGCCTTGGTCCTCAGCGGACAGTGCATAAGGCAACGCCTCGCGATTTTGATAAGGTGATAACATTTTAATCTGGAAAATATATAAATTCAATTATACTCATTCAAATTGATAGTTCGTTTTAAGTAGATTATAAAAAATATATCATACATAGATTCAAATATATCTAGTCACCGATGAATAATTAATTTTTAAAAGAATAACTACAGTAATAACAAAAGTATTAAAGAGTCTCAAAAGACAACCTTCTAAGTTACGCCAAAGTCGTTCAAGGTCCTTGCAGCATCAATCATAACAAGAAGATCTGAATCTGATTCTACAATTATACCAACAATTGCGGCATCTACAGTGTGCAATAAGAAGAGCTGAGTAGACAAGATTTCGGGGAGGAGTAGGCAAGCGCACACTCGATTTGACATCACAACAACTTATTCAACTTCAATAATTTTTTTTGCTGTCGCTTTATTCAACAACTAGAAAATAAAACCGCGCTTTACGCGGCTTTGAAAAAAGAATTTAGTATTATCCTTTTTTCTTACTTTACACTTGATGAAACTGATAAAAAATATGAATTGATTTGTTTTAAGATGAGACAGCCTTATAAAAAATAAAAAAACTATTAGCCAGCAATACAAATAAAGAAGCAACGCAAGATAAAGAATAAAATGAGAGAGTATATTATAGAGTGATTTTATTCATTCCAATTGTGTGTGTACAAAACAAAAAGATGAGCTCTCATTTTATAATTACATAATTACTCTATGAAATTAATGAAAAATTATGGATCATAATTCCTTGTGAAATAGTGGGAGTTATAGGGAAGTTAAAGGTTGCTAATGAGAGATAGTGGGGAGACTAAGAGATATATGTTATGAACATCTACATTTATTTTAATAAATTCATAATACTCCCCCTTGAATGTTCATTACAAACAATATGTCTCATTAAAATATTTACATAATTGTTATTGTGTAATAACAATCAAATTAATTATAAGATGAAAAGTCAAATCTAAAAGAAAATTTCTCTATTTATTAGATAATAGAGAATATATAAAGATGAGAAATGGTGATGCCACATCATCTCCTCAAGTTCTAGCTTTATATATATACTAGGCAATAGAACCGTGCTTCACGCGGCTTTGAAAAAATAATTTTTGTATTATCTTTTTTATTACTTTACACTTAATGAAACTGATAAAAAAATGAATTGATTTTTTATAAGATGAGGGAGCCTTTTGTAGTTGTTGATAAGTTCCAAATTATATTCAATATCTGTAATATTATGAAAAAATAATATAAACATGTTAAAACATAAGGATCAATAATTTCTAATATACACTTAAAGATTAACAAATATTAATAATTAAAAAAAACCTCAGAGGATTGTGTTATCATTCACAGGTATATCAACCAATAAACATTAGAAATGTTGAATGCAGTAGAAGTATCCAATGCGGTCATCAGAAACTGGATGATTTAAACCAAAAAAAAAAAAAGCTATTAGCCAGCAACACAAATAAAGAAGCAACACAAGATAAAGAATAAAATGAGAGAATATATTATAGAGTGATTTTATTCATTCTAATTGTGTGTATACAAAACAAAAAGATGAGCTCTCATTTTATAGTTACATAATCACTCCATGAAATTAGTGAAAAATTATGGATCATAATTCCTTGTGAGATAGTGGGAGTTATAGGAAAGCTAAAGATTGCTAATGGGAGATAGTGGGGAAACTAAGAGATATATGTTATGAACATCCAAATTTATTTTAATAAATTCATAACACTCCCCCTTGGATGTTCATTACAAAGAATATGCCTAATTAAAACTTTTATATAAATGTTATTGTATAATAACAATAAAATTAATTATGAGAAGATGAAAAGCTAAATTTAAAAGAAAATTTCTCTATTTATTAGATAATAGAGAATATATAAAGATGAGAAATGATAATGCCACATCACCTCCTCAAGTTCCAACTTTATATACATATATAGATATATAGATATATAGATTAGTAATCGTGGACCTAAGCCACTCGGCCTTTGGACGAGTGGTCAGGGCTGCTGCCCTCCAAGTTGGAGGGCAGCAGTTCGAACCCCCACAAAAGTATTGTAGGGGTATTTCTTTCCTCAATTAAAATTGAGTGAATGTAGTCTTCTCCCTTACTCAAAAGTGAGGAGTAGATATCCCTTGAATATTAGTGATGGTTAAAATCTGGACAGAACTCTATTAGCATTGATGTAAGTCGGTCCCAGTAATAATCTAATTTGTAAACATCAGTTATATTTTCATGTAATATAAATTATAATCTGAGCAATAATCTCATGTAATAAAAAAAAAAAAAACCGTGGACCTAAAACCCTCAATTCAAAACTTGGGCATGTAAAATGACACTGTTTTGTCTATTATTATGTCCAAGCCATCACGAGCAAGGCATGTGATTCACTTAATGAATTCGAAACGACATTGCTTGTAGGCGTGTTGGCTAAGGATTAAGTGATGCATGTGATGAAGCACGTGAGAAAGGAATCAAGTTTGTTGCAAGGTCGTTATATACGTGGCAGAATCCGATGAAATCTGGGTTTGGAGACATCAGATTTTTCAGTCAGTTTCAACACATTTTTCAGAGCTTTCCGGAGAGGATTAAGAGAGAAAAAGAGTTGTCATATTCCTTGTTAGTTTCGCTGTGTGAGCTTCGTAAAAACACTTCGAATCATCAATAAATCTCGTTCTGGTGGCTTATCCCATGGATGTAGGTTGTGTTTATTGCACAACTGAACCACACAATCTGCGTTCTTTTTCTGTGTGTGATTGCATGTTAATTTGTTCATTTTCTTGTTCCTTAATCATCTCAAATCTTGGTTAAAGTTCTTGGTTTATTATTAAGCAAATCAGATCGTTCATTTGTTCTTATGCAACTTAATTGTTCTTGATCGAGGTCCTGAGCTGTGTCTGATAGTTTGATCATTTGACTATCTAAACCTTACAGTAATGATGAAATCAGACGCCAAAGGTGATTCGCTTCGTAGCATTCTATTAAAGGGTCGGCATTTTGACACGCCGCCGAACCCTTAATTGAATTTTCGTAAGTCTTCTATAAGTCTTTTTTTTTTAAATGAAATGAAAAATTAAATTTTGCATAATCCATTTACCTGATTGTTATTTCCCCTTTTATATTTTCAATTTAGAAAACCCCAAATTTTCTCTCTTCACTTCACACGCCAGCCGCTCATAGCTCGCCAGCCACTAATATCGGTCTGTCGGTCATCACCCGCCAGTCATAGATATCGTTCTGTCATTCGTCGCTCGCCGGCCATTGATATCGTTGATTGTCGCTTGTTCGGAGGCTATTGATATCAGTTTATCTATGACTCATAGTTGATATCAATTTATTCATGACTGTACTATTGATATCAGTTTATTCACGACTCTACTATTGATATCAGTTTATTCACGACTCTACTCTGTCCTCTTCAGTATTATACCTTCTGCTTCTTCTAATTTGAGGTATCTTTCTTCTTCTTCTTCAATTGCTTTTATTTGCGAGTGAACAATTTGACGAATATTAGATTTGAAATATTCCGTAAACAAGACTTTGATTAATATTTGTGAATGCATAGTTTGATGTCCCATTCTAATCCTTAGACAAAACTTAAGTAATAAATTGAAGCTTTATCGAGAGAAATATAGATGGGAAGCAAGAGATATAAGGAGGGAAGATAGGTAATAAAAAATTGGAGAAAAACAGAGTTAATAGAGAGGCAAATAGCGACAGATTAATTTTTACACTTGTTTTCCGTATGTTCTTCTGATTCTCAGTCGAATACTGTTGTTACTTGTGTGTGGTTGTAATTGTAAAGCAAGAAAATTGATTATTTAATAAAAGGGACTGATTACTTTTTTATGATAAAAATTAATTCTAATTTAATGGTTCTATAACTTTTATACAATTTTTTTTTCTTTTTAACTTGTTGCCTTTTGAGTTTAAAAAAATAGAAATAAATAGGTGGCGGACAACATATAATAGAAAATTCAGGTTAGTTATAACTGCTGGATGTATAGTTAAATCTAGGTAATGATCTTTTGAACTTTAAAGCTAGTAATTCGGCATGACTAAGCATATAAAAATACTATTCAGATACTGCTACTTTTGATTGATGGACATTAGTTCAATGTAGGAGTTAACGCATATTTAATATTTTTTCAGAGTGCTAGCTACTGCACTAAATGAATGTTTTTATTGCGCTGAACACATATTTAATACTCTATAAACTAACGTGGCACTTTTTTTTTTTTTAGATTAATTATGTCTGATCTTGATCCTGATCTCATTGTTCAAGGATTTGAAGAGTCTGTTGTTATTTGCAGCTCTAATTCAGCAGCGTTGGGGCATGTGGAATGTGATAAAATTTATTGTATTTAAAAGCCAATATATTTGTAGATGAGTTAACTCGGAGTCAAATACTTACACATAAGAAGACGATAAGACTACTCTAGACTTTGATTATTTAATGTGGTGGAACGTGAATTTAATATGATGGAACATGAATAGAAGTAGGTATTTTATATTGTGTGTGATGATTAGAGATATGTTGGTTGTTCCAGTTCTATTGTTGCTTCCGAGTATGTTCTAATTTAAGTGACAGATTTTTAAGCCCACACCTTAGTCGACTTCATCTGATTACATTAGAGATTTTAATGTGTACTCAAAATTAGATATAAGTTCAATTGAAGGTATCAAACTCATCTCGTTTCTACACTTCATTTAATTTTGATAATATTTGTTTTCGTTTTATTTCATCGACCTTTTTTTTATTTTATAAATAGGTAGAATTCCAAAAGATAATATAATGACTAGAGAAGTGATTGATAATGATGATGAGGAGAGATAGTCATATTATGAATAATAGTATTATTATTATTATTTTTTGGGTATGTGCTTGATGCTTATTATGATACTCAAGTATGAATGATCATGGTCATTAATAATACAAATAATTTACTTGGTTAATGCTTTAATGATTTTACTTTGTAGATTTATGATGATGGCCAGGTTGGAGATTGAAGGCTTATAAGTTATAAATAGAGCTTATTTGAAGAATGAACTTTTTGTATTTAGTTTGAAATTAATTTGTAATTTCATATTATAATTTCTTTTTGTGAATTCTTAGTTCTAATATGTGTTATTTGGGATGTTTATCACTTCTAATTTGATATTAGAATATGATGTTGTTTTACCTATTTTTATTTTTATTTTTATTTTTATTTTTATTTTTATTTCATTTTTTGTATTATTTTTCATATAACAAAAATTAAATATTTGTGGACATCCATACTCATATGTATAAAATTCATATTTATATGCAGCATTTAAAATTAGATATAGATATTGATATGGACATATCTATTATGGATAACTATATATTTGCATTTGAATCGATTTGCTAGATATTGGACATCCCTATAATAATATAGAGGTGTTTTACTGTATTAAAAAATAGATGTTAAATAAGTAGTGATATTTAAACCCTTCAAATTATCTTAGTAACCCCATTTCATTTATTTTCATAAATGCCCTTTATTTAAAAATAAAAAAGATTTTACGCTTTTCCATTTATCTCTCATCTTCACTCTTTTATCTTTTATGTATCACCGTCAATTCATCAGCACAGCCTATCTTCTCACCATTACTATCAATATTTTTTTTTAAGTATATTTTATTTAAAAGATCAATATCACGATTTTTTAGCGATACGTATGGAACTGGACAAACTATTGTGTCACCACGTCCATGGTCTTCGGCACAGCCATTAAAGCTGTTGATGCAAGTAAGAATCCTAAGCCTTGCTTCGAAGCAGGAAAAGTAATGACGTAATAATTTTCATGAATTTTTTCCCCCTGCTTTTCATAATTAATAATTGTGACACTTGAAATTGAATAAAAGAAATTCTAATGTATAAAATAATAAATAACTTGAGAGAATGATTATATAAATTTAAACTGACTTCTATTTTGATTGTTAATGAGTTTTTTAATTTTTTTCTCAGCATCCAATGCATTAAAATGGTGCTGCCTGAGAGGGGCAAAAGAGATTGAGACAGAGAAGGCATGAGAGAGAAAAGGAAAAATAATTAATTTGTTTATTTTTAACAAGGATAATTATGAAAATAAAGGAAGTTAATTCAAAAGTGCGTGTTGATGAAATAAATTATGGGTTCAAATTAGGGATGTCAAAAAAACCCACCCGGCCCGGACCCGGTCAATCCGGTCTGGGCAAAACCCGGACCGCATATACTGAAAAAGCGGATCCGGGTTTCAGAATTTAAAACCTGGATATTTCCGGGCACAGTCCAGGTTCAGCACCAAAAACCCAAAACCCAGACCCAGACCCGTTTTCCGAATAAACTTAAAAAAAAAAAATTTAAAACCAGTTACCCAAACCCAAAACACCCAAATCCAAAAATCCCTAATTCCCCAAATCGCAAAACACCCAAACCCAAAGCCAAAGGCATAAGCTGATAAGCAGCGACGCTGCCACCGTCACCGTCGGCTAGCACCCACCGTCAATCCGTCACCGTCGCCCCTCAGCACTCGGCAGTCGGCATCATCTCTTCTCGTTTGGCATTTGGTGACTCGGTTTTGCTCAGTTGCGGCTATGACGGGAGTCGTTCATGCAGCGCAATGCAGCCCCCTCTGGCGCCGTCAGCGCCACCGTCTCCAACTCTCCATTGCCACTTTGTCATCCACACTCAGCCCATCACTCGGTTCGGATTTTTACTAAATTTTTCATAATCGTTCGATTACGATTATTTTAAAATCATAATCGCGATTAATCAAATTACCGAAATAATCAAATACTTGATTAATTGAAATAATTTGATTCGGTTCGGTTGATTATTTCGATTATGGGCCTATTGGACCTATATTAGGCTTTTTTAAATTTAAAATCTTAAATTAATAAATCTACCACAAACATAAAAAGTTAACAAACAAAACTTGTAAAATAAAATAAAAAAGCTTGCTACAATCTTAATTTCTAAGAGGATAAAATGTTTTGAGGAAGAAAATATTAATCCAACAGTACACAAATTCATCAATTGGATTTCCATTTAAGCAGCCTTTCAGACTGAGAAAGTGAGAATCCCATCAACATGGCAACATGCAACAATAATATGACTTGATTGTCTTATATAAGTACTTCAAGTCCTGCAATTAAATTAAAAATTGTAACTAATTAAATGTAAAGAACCCGAGGACCTGCAATTCTTCGACTAGCCATGTACAAATATAAATGGCCAACTCTACAGGCAAATTTTCATAGAAAGTAAAGCATTTTCTGGGCACCATAATGATCATGGAAGCTGAAAGTTTAAGTGAAAGCAAAAACAAAAGGGAAGAAGACAGTAAGTCAAGGCAAAAGGTGCAGAGAGAGACAGAGTTAATTGGAAATGCCAGAGACAAAGTTAATTGGAGAACTGTCTAAATTCTCCATTATTACCATTCATGATTTGATGGTCATCTAAATTCTCCATTTCCGTAACACAGGTACAAACATGAAACATTTCAGCAGTGGTTCCTTTCAATTACAAAATCACAAAAATTAAATATCACAAAATCTTGCATTTACTCGTAGAAGTTCTGGTTCCTTTCAATTACAAGAAATAACAATATCATTATGCTTCCATCACTAAAGAACTTCGATTGAAATCAAAACTTTTTTTTTTTTTTTACCTTGTGAAGGCGATCGAGAGTGAAGGAAAGGAGAACTTCATAAGGTTGCTGAGAGATAAACTTCTAGAAAACAAATACCAATCTTCACAGTTCACACGGTAGGTGATAGTGGCAGCAGCAGCAGTGACGACTAACGAGCAGCGGCGGGGACGAGCAGAGGGGATAGAAGAAGACAGAAGTGTGGGTGAAGGTCACGACTCGAGCCTGTGGCTGAAGGGCACGACTCACGAGTTCGATTTTTACTTTTGGCTGAAGGTCACGACGAGCAGCGGCCAACGAATAGAAGAATTCATGAAGAGCAGAGCAGCGGCCAGTGGGAGACAGAAGTCAGAAGTGTTTAGATTTAAGCTTTAGGGTTTTTTTACAATCGGTTTATTTGAGATTCCGGTTCGGTTTTTCATTTTTTAAAAAAAATTGATAACCGAACCGATTGGTTTTACTATTTATGTTATATTACTATTTCGATTTTTTTAAGGTAAGAAAACCCCATAAAAAACGAACCGAACCGATCGGTTCGGTTCGATTTTTGATTAATCAACTTTTTTTGCCCACCCTTAATCACAGCCACCACTACCAGCCGCAGGTATTGATTTTTTTCCTTCCATATTTTGTCTTCCCAATTGCATTTTTGCCGATTGCTTCTCTATTGGTGTTGGTTGTTGCTATTCGTGTTTATCTTCGACCAATTTTGTGCATGGTTGCTGACTTGCTATGAGGCTAAGTGGTTTTGACTGTAGCCTTGATCCAAGATTTCTCGTTTTCTCCCTTGAGGGATCCTTATTGCCTGCTTGTATAATGACAATGTTGATAAGTAGAGAAAATAATAATCACGGGAAAACCAATTTTTTGCATGATTGCTGACTTACAGTGTGTGCCTGTGATTACTGTAACTGTTGCTCTTTTTTTCGGCCAAATCCTTTTGCCTATTTTAATTTTATGTTGCTGACTTTTTGTGATTGTGAGCCTGTTAGTTATGTAATGATAAGTTTATTCGTGTTTATCTTCGATCAATTTTGTGCATGGTTGCTGACTTGCTGTAAGCCTGTGATTACTGTAACTGTTGCTCTTTTTTTTTGGGCCAAATCCTTTTGCCTTTATTAATTTTATGTTGCTGACTTGCGGTGAGCCTGTTAGTTTTATGTCTCTATCTCTATTTTCTGTTCACTTTTTCGTTTCCACACTAAAATCTGAAATTTAGTATATCTTTGCTATTGTAATAGTAAAGTAGTGCAATGTCGGACAACGTGGAAATCAATTCTTCGAGTGCTCCAGATTTATCTCGTAATGTCGAAGATAAAACTTATAATGAGGTTGAGGAAATTTCAGTGTCAACCGTGAATGATAAGAAAAGTAAGGAAGAAAGTAGAAAAAAGAAGAAAGTCTCCGAAGCTTGGGAGCACTTTACAAAAATAATGGTAAATGGAGAACAAAAGGCAAAGTGCATGCATTGTAGTGCAATTTTAAAAGCAAAATACCAATCTGGGACTTCAACTTTGAATAGACACGCGGCAACGTGTTTTAAGCAGAATCAACCAAACATAGAAGAAGCACTTCAGGGAAGCCTTAAAGTGATTAAAAGAGAGGATGGAACTTGTGGCATTAGTTATGGCAGTTTTGATCAAAATGTTTTACGGAGTTTGATAGCAAGAATGGTTATAATGCATGAGCTTCCACTTAGATTCGTAGAATATATAGGCTTCCGAGAAATGATGGCACATGCTAACCCTGTGGTTAAGCTAATGAGCAGAAACACTTCGAAGAGCGAAATCTTGAAATTATATCAAATCGAGAAGGTTAAGACTTTGCATTTATTGGAGAAAAATCATGGTAGAGTGGCCATTACTACGGATTTATGGACAGCTAGTAATCAGAAAAAGGGATATATGGTTGTGACGGCCCATTTCATTGACAATTCCTGGAAATTGCATAGTCGAATCTTAAGGTAATTTGTCTATAATTTTTTATTTGATTAATTTTTCTTTTAAGTTTATTATTACTTATATTAGATTTTTTTTTCAAGTTTAAATTGTAATATATTTTAAGTTTGTGTATTTAATACCAACTTTTGAATATTTGATAGGTTCATCTATGTTCCAAGCCCTCATACTGATGATGCCCTTTGTAATGAGTTAGTACAATGCCTATTGGATTGGAACGTGGATAGAAAGTTATCCTCAGTGACATTGGATAATTGTACCACTAATGACGCAATGGTGGAGAAATTGTTGTTAAGGTTTGATACCGATACCTTAATTTCTAATGGTAAATTTTTTCATATGAGATGTACTGCTCATATATTGAACTTGGTTGTGCAGGATGGGTTGAAAGTTATAGAAAGTGGGGTTGGAAAGATTAGAGAGAGTGTGAGTTATTGGACACAAACACCAAAAAGATATGAAACTTTTGAGTTAGCTGCTAGACAATTAAAAAATAATTGTAAAAAAAATTTGAAATTGGATTGTCCTACTCGTTGGAACTCTACTTATGCCATGCTTGAAGTAGGATTGATGTATAGAAGTGTTTTTTCTCGGTTGCAACAACGTGAGCCTCAATATAAGAGCTTGTCAAGTGATGAGGAGTGGGATTTGGCAGTCATAATGGTGGAGCATTTGAAATCATTTTACATGTTAACGGAGATGTTTTCGGGTACAAAATACCCAACTGCTAATTTTTTTTTCCGTTGATATGTAAAATGAAATTGTCAATTAATAGGTAGCGCACTACTGATAACCTTGCTATTAGGATTATGGCTGATAAATTTGATAAATATTGTAATGAAATTCATCCAATGTTAGTTGTGGTTGTTGTGCTTGACCCAAGATATAAGATGATGTTAATTCATTTTTATTTTCCAAAGATATATGGTGATACAGCAGATGAGCTTATTGAGTGTGCAAATAAGATTTTTTATGATTTAGTGAAAGAATATGAATCGAAGGCAGCGCATGTGAGTAGTGGGAAGAATGTTGAATTGGAAATTTCTCGTTCTGAATCTTGTTTGAATTCGAATAAGTATTGGGATGTAGATGAGTTTGAAATATTTTGAAGCCAAAATAAACGTGCTAAGGTAACTAGGTCGGAGTTGGATAGGTATTTAGATGAGGAATTGTTGGATTCCATTCCGGACTTTGATATTTTAGCTTTTTGGAAGATGCACACAAGCCAATATCCTATTTTGGCTGAGTTAGCTAAGGATATCTTAGCCATTCCTGTATCCACCGTTGCCTCTGAGTCAGCTTTTAGTGCCGGGGGCATATTTTTGAGTCCGCATCGTAGTAAACTTCTTCCTGACACTTTAGAAGCCTTAAGGTGTGCTCAAAATTGGATTTGGGCTTCTACTTTTCAAGGTATAAAATTATTTGAATTATATTTTAGTAGTATTTATTTGCTTAAAATGCTTTGAATTTTAATGTGTTATTTTTGTTGTAAGTTGGAGTTCCGGAGGATGAGATTTTTACTGGGGAGGAGGTAATTTCGGATGATGATGATGAGCCACAAGCGTCGACGAGTAGCATGACATGAACTTTTATTTATTTATTTGAAATTAGATATGAACCTGTTATTTATTTATTTTACATGGGAGTGTTTTGACTTTTTTATGAACTATTTTTTGAGTTGTTGAACATTTTAGGATTTTCATGTGTTGTATTGATAATTGGTGTCATAATTATGAACTTATGATATGTTGGATGTTATTTAGATTTATTGTGTTATTGAATTTAATTTTTTTAATATATAGATTGAATGAGTTTAGGTTAGAAGTTAGATGAATTTTTATTTATTATTTGTGCAAAATTTGTATTGTTAGTATGTTATAAGTTTGTATTTAACTATTTCTCTAATTTCTCTTTGACTTAAGTTTGAGATTTATCTTGTATTATGATACACAAGAAATGTGCATGCATGTTGTATTGTTGTTTCACTTGTTTTGGTGACATTTAGGTGTCATACAAAGACATAAAAATGAAAGAAATTTTTCTTGAAATAATTGTTTGCGGGCTTAGAAGCCTGGAAGAAAAAACTGGGACCCGGGACACGCCAGGCTCAAGCCCGGACCGGACATGCAAAAGCCGAGTTTTGTCCAGGTCCGGATTTCAATTTTTGGCATCCGGTTCAGTCCCAGGTTCCACCAAACCCGGACTGGATCCGGCGTTTTGCCAAGCCTAGTTCAAATATCACTACTTTAAAGTATTTTTGTGGGTTGGTTCCAAACTAGCCAACACTAAAACCAATTTTTCAGTCCGTGATCAGCAATGGCTTTGAGCCCGGCCCAAATATTTTGTTGGCTCAATATTCTCTAAACCCAAAATTATACAAAATTACAATTAGGTACTCCATCTCTACGCACAAAAATATCTACCCAAAAAGGATAAAATTATAGTAAGGATAAAACTATCTTGCCATAGTTACCTTACCATAGTATTGGCTCTATTACACAATAGTCCTGGTTGTTCCCTAAAAATAATAAAAACTATAAGTTTTGAAATTTTAATATAAACCTACTTTAAGAATTATTTATTATTTTCTCACTTTTGTTGTCCATGGTTTAATTTTAATTTTGTTTCCTTTTTTTTTCTCCTCTGTATTTCTTTTTTTTTTTTAGTCTTGTTTCTTCTTCCCTCTCTCTTTTTTGAGAGAATTTCATAGAATTTTTAAAGACAATGAGAAGGGTTTAATAATAATAATAATAATAATAAAAGGAATTTATAGCAAATCAATCAATTGAATTCGATCTATTGCTGGTTGTGTTTGGTCTTCTGTCTTTAAGTTGATTTTGCTAGAGTGGTTGGGTAGTGGTCTCTAAGATAATAAGCTTATTTGACCAATTTTTGACACAATCAATTAGTTTAATGATTAATTTTTGCTAATAGCCATTAATATTATTTTATTTTTAATTGAATATAGAGAATAAAGATTCATCTTTTATTGGTCTCTCCATATTCTCTAGTCCTTTTCATACCCCAACTAAATCTAAGTTATTCTAAGGTTGTAAAGATATTGTACCACTTGTTCTTTAGTATATAATTAGAATTTAACTACTTTTATTTTTTAATTTGTTAACTACCAATTACTTAGTGAATTTTTCTCAAGAAAGTTAGATCATGAGAAAATCATGATCCATCCTAACTATATTAAATCACAAAGTTTCAATCACATTAACATTAGAAATAAAATCTTGTTAAAAATTCATTAAAATTTAACTACCTTTATTTGAATTTGATTGAGCACGTGCAAACACTAAAATGATTCACCCATCTCAAATTGTATTATTATTATTATTCAAAGCTTAAACCATAAATTTTTAGCCTAATATGAAAGAAGTTTAACCAAACACTAAGTAATTGTTTTAAGTTTTGACCAATTAGAAGAACATTGCTTTATTTGTATTTCCATCTCTTACGCCAAAAAAAAAAAAAGAGAAACACAAAATCTCTTTTCAATTTTCATTTTCGTTCATAAAAATCAAATCAATTTTATATGAATTCTACCATTGTTAAACTCATTAAAAGTCTCCGTAGGTTTTACCAAATACGCATGAAATGTTAAGGAAAAATAATTTCATTCGTTCTCACAATAAAACTAGAGAAAGAAAAACAGAGAACCAATAACTCCTTTTCATTTCTTTGCTCAATATTAATGTTATGGATCTTCTCAATATTATGGATAATTAGTTATGGGAGTAGGTTTAGGAATGCAAGCAATAATTGGAGAATTACGAACCATTAATGTTTTTATGGAATAAATCAAGGTTTTTGTCTTTGTGAAGTTAGAAGTGATCATACACTTCATTTTACATTTAAGGGGCTATGGCTCTCATGGATAGGTACTGAATCATACATTATAATTGTCTAGTATCAATACCCTCACAAAATTCCCTGCTTCTTCCTTATTCATATCATTTAAAGTCGATAAATAAACATATTTATTTGAAAAAAAACGTAAGATAAACAACTAAGACGGAAAAAAAATCAAAATCTAAAGATGCTTATGGGTTTCGTGAGAAAGATGATATCATGATAATTACAAGGGGGAGAGAAAGAAAAATAATAATAATAATTTTTTTTGAGTATTTAGGAAATAAGAGGGATTAAAATGTTAATAATTCAAGTAAATACATCTCTGTCATTGCATTTACTTTACAATTCTTGTATTGTATACAATGGTCGATCTCAAAAAGACAGAAAACATGTTATTGTACCACCATGGCAATTGGACCCACACAATAATCAAATTGCATTTGATTAAGGAGTCATCTTACATTACAGGACTGAGGACTGTATGACATACAACCCACTTTTTCAACTTGAACAACCGGTTGTTCATTCAATAATTTTTTTAAAAAAAATTATTTTTAATGCAGAAAAATAAAATAATATGAAAAGAATAAGGAAATTTATAAGCAGTTAACATAAAAAATATTTGAGTGCGAAAAATATTTTTAATTTAAATGAAAGTTAAAAAAAGTAAAATTACCATGTCACAACCCTTTTGGTTAAATATCAATACATTAGGTAGACGTTCCAGGTTAATTTCATATGTCCCTAATTTTGGTTAAAATTTCTCACTATAGGTTCATTTGTTTTCACTTTCCAATCCACTTCTTTTACGTTTAATATTCCTACTAAATTCATTAAATACTAATATTTTGGGTTATATTCCAAGTAAATTCGTTTCTCGTTGGATGAGTTCTTAAATTTGGTTATACTTTCCTCACTTTTGGTTTATATGTTTCAACTATTATCCCACTTATTTTGCGTTTAATATTTCAATTAACTTGGTAAGATTTCAATTATTTGGGTTAAATACCCAAGTTACTTTTTTTTGTTAGATTAGTTCATGATTTTAGTTAAACTTTTTCATTTATAGGTTTACATGTTTCAACCTATTACTTCACTAGATTTTTTTTAATATTCCTACTAAATTCATTAAATGTCGATATTTTGGGTTATAATCTAAGTAACATTCACTTCCCGTTGGATCAATTCCTAATTAAAATCCTAAATAGGCAACCCAAGAGGGGAGTGAATTGAGATTTTAAAATTTTAAGCAATTAAAATTTAATGCAAATTAAACGAAGCAACCAAATTCGAAATAAACAAATCAATGTGCAATGAAAAAAAAGAGATAGGATAAGAGAGAGCAAACATGCAATTTTTAAGTGATTCGACCAACCGTGCCTATGTCTATACCTCTAAGCTCACCGGGCTTGAGGATTTCACTAAGCGAGCTTTTAAGGCTCAAACAACTCTTACAATTGACTTTCAAGGTGTTAATAGACTTTTACAACAAGAGATTATCTACAATCTCTTAACCCAAGTGTGAGGAACAATTTTCTTATAAATATAGTAGAATTTATTTTAAGCTAACAAGCCCCCTTAATTATTATAATATTCAATTCTAAAGAATGATGAAATAAACAATGACATAATAAGTGATGACATAAGCAATGATATAAGTGATGTTGTAAGAGAAGTTTGTAGAGAAAGATAAGAATTTTAGAATTTAATAAGGTATTTATGAAAGATAATCTCAAGCATTAATCAAGAGTTACAGTGGCAAAATCTTAGCTATCAATTAGCTTTAAGAGATCTTCTAAATACCCTCAACCCCCTTTCATTTTCAATGCAACCTAGAAATTTCACTCTCTTCTATTCTAAGTCATAAAATCTAAAATTAAGAAATCCTCAATTTAGAAAGGTCTAGAGAGAAGTCAATGTTAAGAGGTAAGTAACACTTCAACTGCAATTTAAGGACAAAATTTTTTTCATACTTAACTTCAATTTTAACCATACCTTTATGTTGCGATGGCCATTATGATATGATTAGCTATAATCTAAACTCTTATATGGTCGGCTATGCTGCCTAATCCATGGTACTTAATTATGTTATGGTTGGCTCTGTTGTCTAATGTATGATACCTAGTTATGTTATGGTTGGCTTTGCTGCCTAATCTACGATACTTAATTATGTTATCGTCGGCTTTGCCATCTTGTTTGTGATACTTATACTTTATTATGCTATGGTCGGTTATGTCGCCTGTATTAAAGAATCTTGCTCTTAAATAGTACTGTCTGTTGATTGTGTGATGCATCTAGGAACTTCAAATGTTATGACATTAGTTACATTAGATGCAAATATAATCCAAATTCAAAGCAATAACAATTAAGTTGATCACAATGTAAAAAGATAAGGGAAGAGGTATTCAAACACAAAGATTTTTATATGGTTCGGCCAACCTCGCCTACGTCCACGCCTCCAAGCTTTCCGGGCTTGAGGATTCCACTAAGTAAGCCTCCAAGGCTTCAAATGCTTACACTTGACTTCCAAGGTGTCAATAAATCTTTACAACAAGAGATTATCCCCAATCTCTTAACCCAAGTGTATCCCAACACTTACAATCACTCAAAGTAAAAGATTACAAATTGTTTTTCTCTCACACAATATTTAAGATTACAAATCAATGCCCAATGTGTGAATAGATGAAGAGAGAATGTGTTTTAAAGCTCTATGAAGATTGTATTCTCGGATATAAGCTCAGTGGTAGTGTTGTGATCAACCTCCTTTGAATTTGAATGAGCTTATTTATATCTGGAGCTGAAAATCTAGCCGTTACAAACTGTCGGTCAGAAAACGGTTCGCCGTTAACCATTAACGGTTAACCGTTTAGGCTGGTCAAAGTTACCGTTGGGCCAATTTTCAAATAAACGGTTTACCGTTTAGGATTACCCTTTCGCCGTTAAATTCCAGAGACCTGCAAGATGAACATTAGTTATCTGTTTATACTAAACGGTTAAGGATTTGCATGAAGTGACTTATCTGGATATTATCGGTTAACCGTTTGTAATAAACGGTTAGCCATTTGTCTCCAGTAACCTGCAAAACAATTTAGCCTTAACCGGTTATGTTAATCAGTGATTCTGGACGTTATCGGTTAACCGTTTAAATAAACGGTTCACCGTTAAGTTCCAGTAGCCTTCCCATCTTTCCTAAACTGTTAGAGCTTAGGCAATATGTTACTCTCTGGTGTTAATCGGTTAACCGTTTAAATAAACGGTTCACCGTTAAGTTCCAGTAACCTTCCCATCTTTTGTGTTTTTCGTTTTTCATAAATGGTTAGAGGTTTAGGAAATATGTTGCTCTCTGGCATTAATCGGTTAACCGTTTAAAGGAAAACGGTTTACCATTTATTTCCAAAATTACATTTTAAACCAGTTTTTTGCAGAGAATCTTTTTCTAATTTGAAAGTCCATCTTTTATGAAAAATGAATGGAATGATTATTAAGGCTTTCGTTTATTAAGGAATAGCTCCAATATTTTTATCAAAAACCATTTAAAATTTGTTATCATCAAAATCAATATTATTAACATAGTCATGTTAACAGCTAATGTGTCATAAGAAGACAAAGTCACTTGTGTCTCTTTTATGCTACGAGGAGCGACGAACTATTGGTGAGACTCTATCAAACGAATTCATAATGAAATAGCAATGCAATTGGTGTAATTTAAAGAACACTTCTATAATAAATACTTTTCAAAGACTGTTTGCTCAGCCAAAGGAAGATAGTTTATTTATTTACAACAAGGAACTATGTTTACACTAAAGTACATCCAAAAATTTGATGAGCTCTCTCGATATGCCCCACATATGGTTGCAACAGAAGATTTGAAAATGATCATTTTATGCAAGGATTGCACAAAGATCTCGCAAAAGATTTAAAGGTGGCAGGAGTTTGTGATGCTTGCTTTAATGAACTCATCGATCGAGCCTTGGTAATTGAGCAAGCATATAAAGAAAAGAATCAAGAAAAATGAAAGAACAATGAAAGTGTGGACTAGAGGAATTTTCAAGCTAACTAGAAAGGACAACGCTCAAATAATAAGAAGAGAAAGGGAATGCCAGTGATCCAAGATCAGAATAAAAGCAAGCGCCCAAAGAATCATCAGAAGAAAGTCCTACAAAAGTTAAAGTGAAACATGTGTGGTAGAACTCACATTGGGGAATGTCGAGCCAATACTAGAACATGTTTCAAATGTGGAAGGGAAAGACACTTCATCAGGGACTGCCTAAAAAATGAGACACAATAAGAAAAAGCTAATGCTCGAGTATTCACACTCACCAAGACGGATGCGGAAGAAAACCCCTTAGTAGTATCAGGTGAACTATTTATCTATAAAACTTCTGCATTGCTTATAGACTCGGGAACTACACATTCATTTGCCTCACCAGTATTCATTAGGAAAATCGATAATGTCCCTGACATAATAAATAAGTCTTTTAGTGTCATGATACTATTGGGTAAAATATTAAACTCAGGGCAATTAGTTAAGGCATGTGAGGTCAGTATTAGTAGTCATACACTATGTGTTGACCTAATAATCTTCGAGATGCATGACTATGTCGTAATTCTTAGTATGGATTGGCTATCAAAGCACTATACCAAGATAGATTGCAAGAAGAATGAGGTAACTTTTTGACCACCATAAAAGGAATCATTTACATTTAAATGAGAAGGCAAAGAGAATAAAATATCTATCATTTCTGCCTTAAAATCAGCTAGATTATTAAATGAAGGATGTGAGGGGTACTTGGCAAGTGTGGTCATCGAAAAAAAAAGAGTAAAAACCAAAGTTGGAAGATATTTCCAGTGGCGAATGAATTTCCTGAGGTATTTCCTAACGAACTCCCATGATTGCCATCGGATCGAGAAATTGAATTCAAAATCGATTTGCTACCAGGAACTACTCCAATTTCAAAGGCGCCCTATAAGACAGCCTCATCAGAATTAAATGAGTTAAAGAGTCAATTGCAAGAGTTATTAAAGCCAATGCGAATGTGCATCGACTATTGAGAGCTAAATAACGTGACTATCAAGAACAAGTACCCACTTTCACTCATTGATGACTTGTTTAATCGGCTACAAGGAGCATTAATATTTTTAAAAATTGATCTACGATCAAGATATCACCAGTTAAGAATCAGAGAGGCAAATATTCCTAAAACAACATTCAAAATACGTCATGGACACTACAAATTTGTCATCATGCCATTTGGCTTAACTAATGCCCCAGTAGCCTTCATCGACCTCATGAATAGGGCATTAAAAGACTACTTAGATAAATTCATAGTGGTGTTCATCGACGATATTTTGGTTTACTCATAATTAAAAGAAGAGCATGCTCATCACTTAGGATCACTCTTCAAACCTTGAAGGAGAACCAACTTTATGCAAAACTCAAGAAATGTGAATTTTGCCTTGAGACAGTTATATTCCTAAGGCACATCACGTCTAAGGATGAAATTTCAGAAGACCCCTCGAAGGTAAAAGCTATAAGCCAATGGTCTAAATCGACTAATGCCAAAGAAGTCAGAAGCTTATTGAGTTTAGTTGGATACTACCGAAGATTTGTAGAAGGTTTCTTGAAAGTAGCGATGCCATTGACCCAGTCGACAAAGAAAAATGCCAAGTTTGTATAGACGCCTGAATGCAAGAAAAGTTTTGAAGAACTAAAACGACTGTTGGTCCCTGCTATAATCTTAGCCATTTTTAATAACTCTGAGGATTTTGTCATCTATAGCGATGCCTCTAAAAATGGCATAAGATGCGTCCTCATACAAAATGGAAAAGTCATTACATACGGTTCCAGACATTTGAAGGAACATAAGAAAAATTATCCAACGCATGATTTGGAGTTAGGAGCGGTGGTGCACACATTAAAAATATGGTGTCACTGTCTAATGGGGGCGCATTGTAAGATTTACACTGATCATAAGAGTCTCAAATACTTTTTTTCACAGAAGGACTTAAATATGCGACAGTGGCATTGGCTAGAGCTTGTTAAGGACTACGACTGGGAAATAAATTATCATCCTAGAAAAACAAATGTGGTAGCAGATGCACTAAGTAGAAAGTCAAGCCTGTTAGCTTTAAAGATTCTACCTATGCTATTACAAAATGATATATGCAAGGCAGAGATCGAGCTAATAGTAGGAAAATTAACCAATATGCCAGTTCATTTAACTTTATTAGAAAATATTAAGGAGGGGCAAGAAAGTCATTCTTACTTAAAGATAGAAGCCAACTCAAAGGGGATGTCGTTTAAAAAGTCAAAGAGGGAATCATTTTATTCAATGATAGGATATGTGTACTAGATAATAAAGATATAAAGAAAGAAATTCTACTTGAAGCTCACACAACCCCATATTCACTACATACTAGTACTACAAAAATGTACAAAGACTTAAAGAAGCATTATGGATGGCCTGGAATGAAGAAAGATATAGTTGAGTTCGTTGTAAAATGTCTCACTAGTCAATAAATCAAAGTAGAGCATTAGAGATTAGCAAGACTTTTGGAATCCAATTAAGTTCCTCAATGGAAGTGGGAAGAAATCATAATAGACTTTGTCATTAGTCTTCTAAGGACTACTAAAATGCATAATGTTATTTGGGTGATCGTCAATCGACTCACAAAGTCTGCTCACTTATTGCCTATTCGAATGATGTACACCATGGACTAGCTTGTAGAAATATATGTAAAGGAGATAGTAAGACTATATGGTGTACTCATTTTTATAATTTATGATCAAGTTACAAGGTTTACTTCGATGCATGGTGCATTGTGTCAGGAATGTTTTGTACCAACTTGCCCTTCCACCATCATTATCAAAAATACATAATGTCTTTCATATCTCCATGTTAAAGAAATATGTTTCAGACTCCTCTCATGTGTTAGATTATAAGCCTCTTTAACTAGAAGAAAACTTAACCTCTAAAGAACGTCAAATTCAAATTCTTAAGAGAAAGAAAAATGAGTTAAGGAACAAGAAGATCCCTTTAGTTAAAGTACTATGGCGAAATAGCTCAGTAGAGGAGGCAACATGGGAACGTGAGGAATAGATGATGAATAAGCATCCTGAGCTATTCAATAAGTAAATTTCGAGGACAAAATTTTTACAAGGGGAGGAAACTGTGAGGTACAATTTTCTCACTTAAATATAGTAGAATTTATTTTAAGCTAACAATCCCATTTAAATATTATAATATTTAATTCTAAGGAATGATGACATAAGAAGTGATGACATAAATAATGACATAAGAAATGATGATATAAGCAATGACATAAGTGATGTTGTAAGAGAAGTTTGTAGAGAAATATAAGAATTCTAGAATTTAGTAAGGTATTTATGAAGGATAATCTCAACCATTGATCAAGAGTTATGGTAGCAAAATCCTAGCCATCCATTAGCTTTAAGAAACCCTATAAATACCCCCAACCCCATTTTATTTTCAATGCAATCTAGAAATTTCAATCTCTTTTATTCTAAGTTATAAAATCCAGAATTAAGAAATCCTCAATTTAGAAAGGTCTAAAGAGAAGTTAAGGTCAAGAGGTAAGTAACACTTTAACTGCAATGTAAGGACAAATGTTTTTTCATACCTAACTTCAGTTTTAACCATGCATTTTGTGTTGTGATGGCTATTATGATGTAATTAGCTATAATCTAAATTCTTCTATGGTCGGCTATACTGCCTAATCTGTGATGCTTAATTATGTTATGGCCGGCTCTATCGCCTAATCTATGATACCTAGTTATGTTATGATCGGTTCTGCTGCCTAATTTACGATACTTAGTTATGTTATGATTGGCTCTGCTGCCTAATTTGTGATACTTGTACTTAATTATGCTATGGTCGACTATATCGCCTGTATTAAAGAATCTTGTCCTTAAATATTATTGTGTGTTGATTCTGTGATGCATCTAGAAACTTTAAATGTTATGACATAAGTTACATTGGATGCATGCATATCATGGATTACATTATGAAAAAGACGTTTCAGAAAATGAATTTATGAAAAATAGGTGGTTGTACTACCAGGTGGCAAAGTTTCTAAGGAGGGCAAAGGGAGATATTGATTACCAAAGAACATGCAAATGGAGATATAAAGCAAAAATGTTATTGAAAAGATCAGTTAACATAATAAAGATTTGTATATGATCAATGCATGGGATGCTGATTCATCTTGCAAGTAGTATGGTTCCAAAATTAAAGAATTATATCAAAACTCTCTTCATACACATCATAACAACTATTAATCTATTGTGTTTTTCTTTCTTCTTTTATTTTCTTTTCTTTTTTCCCTTAATAGAAAGTTGATCTAGAGTTAATAAAAATGAAAAAAAAATTATAATTATAGCATTTACAAGAAACAAAATACTTTGAACTATGTTAAAATATAAACTTATGATCTAATTTAAACATTTCATCAAGTAGAAAATAATATTAAAAATAGAAAGAAAAAGAGATTGATTTGTTTTCCAAAACGACCTTTCAAGATGAGATCTTCAGCAAGCCAGTGAAGAGTGAGCTCAACTTTAATTAGAGAGAACTCAACTTGATCTTGATCTCATACAGTTTTACTTCTCGTCTTATGGATACTCCTAAAGCACACCTATATCCTTAACGTTCAATTCAATAAGCAAAGTTATAGAAGATCTAGTAGATACGTGCACCACTTATAAATTATCCATCTCTATGTAAGTCACCACCTTTAACAAAACATCAGTGAGCTTGTGGCAGCAACTTTTATCACAAACAGAACACTAAAGACAACACTACTTTTTTTCACATACTAGATTTTATAATTAGAACAGAACATTCTATAAATATATATCATCTAAAGTGCTTTAAATTAAATATTAAATACAAAGTATGAATATGACTAAAAATAGAGAAAACTTACTATCTTGAAATCATAAGCTCCCAAGTTCCCAAGGAAATCACTTGTCAAAACATTTTTGCATTCCATAGATGCCTTCGGTAGCTTCAACTCCAACCACTAACCACCATTCAATTCATAAAAAAAATATTCAAATTATTAAACACGTAATCCCATACAATTAAATAAGGAGAATCTAAAACTAATAACTTTCTCCTTAAGGTCACCTAAAATTGAGGGAATTGCAGCAGATGCACCTTGATACTTTAAAAATTATCTCAATACCCTAAAATCAGAATTTGCCAAAATTTTCATCAACACCCTTTAAAGATTGATAGGAAATTACTAAACTATCATCGTTTTAAAACACTTCAACTCAATCAGAATCACATCTGCTCAAACAAATAAACATTCATCCTCCATTCTTAATTCCCTCACCTCTGCAATTCCCTCACCGACATCACCTCTACTTAAACAAACACTCATTCTCTATACATGCTAAATCGAACATCAACACGAGCAAACTAAGCCTAAGAAAAGGAAGCTGCCACAACTGAGAAAGAGAAGCCTAGTTCGTCGTTATACAATCGCCGACGAGAGCTTATCCTTTATTGTAAAATTGTCAAAATATAACTATTTGAGGTAAATAATTCTCTATAATTAGTTTTCTTGTTAATATTTAGGGAAAAAACAAAAATTTAAGGTTTTGTATTGAAAAAATAGATTAATTAGTTATGGATCTCTCATAACATGTTTGAAAATAAATTTTTAATTGTTTTGCTACGTGCAAATTGTGAAAATTTGATGGATTGTGCTGATTATAATTTGGTCACATTACACATGATTTGGTCGTATAAGGTTATGTAAGATTCAATAAGATTACTGGGATCTTCAACTGGGTCTTTCAAGTACCTTTCCACCTCAGATACTACTCTTCTACTCTCATTCTGAACAGAAACCTTCCTGGCATATCCAAGGAAAGGGTGAGCAACTTGAAAAACGTCATCACATTCACCACCAGCAACATCCACCAAATTAGCCTCAGTTGTAAAACGTTGAGAAGAACTTGTATCTCCATAGCTACCACTAAAACCACTCTCACCATACACCGATAGTGTGGAACTAGCGGAGAATGCACTATATGCATCATAAAACTCATTCAACAAGTCCTTCACTGCTTTAGTCATTTGTTCAACTATCAAACTATCATTGCCAAAAATGATCTAAAAACTATGTTTAGAAAAATCCATTTTCGCTCGCGGATCAAGAATAGAGGCAACAATCAATATTTTGTCTATCTTTCCTGTGGACTCCTAATACTTATCAAATTTTTCCCTCACACTATAAGCCATAGAGGACACCCAAGCATCTGTACTTTCTTGCAGTGCAGTAAATGAACTCTCAATTAAGCTAATAATATCATAACAAAGATTATAAGTCACACTCAAACAGGTAGAAAACAATAATGTG
The DNA here is from genome assembly GCA_030449895.1 of Citrus mangshanensis. NCBI lineage: Eukaryota > Viridiplantae > Streptophyta > Magnoliopsida > Sapindales > Rutaceae > Citrus > Citrus mangshanensis. The sequence continues at coordinate 1,188,402 of JASUUJ010000242.1, forward strand.
GCATCATAAAATACCTTCAAAAACTTTACAATTCGTTCAGCACTCTTCCAGTTATCCGGTCAGGTGGGCACACCCTTCTAACATTATTTTCTTTCTTAGCAAAGTATGCCTCATAAGGTTTATCCACTTCTGCCATTCTATCAAATGCCGCTTGAAATTTCAGCGCAGTCATCAACATAAAATAAGTGGAATTCCACCTGGTAGAACAATCCAAAACAACAATTCTTTTTGGACAATTCACCTGCTCAGCACATTATTTAAATGTCTGCAGCCTCATGCTGGAAGATCTCACATACTTCACTGCATTTTGAATAGCGGTAACACTAGCATGCAACTCTCCCAATCCTGAAACAACAATCAAATTCAAAATATGTGCACAACAACGCACATGCATATATTGTCCCACCAACACAAGTGCATCATCATTCCTCTAACTAAGCAATTGCATAGTGATATAACCAACAGTAATATCATTTGCAGTGGCATTATCAATAGTTATTGCAAACAACCTCTCCATCCCCCAATCTTATAAGCAAGCCACAATCTTTTTACCAATCGACTTCCTTCTATGATCTTCAATTGCGCTAAAACTAATAATCCTCTTATTCAAACACCAATCACTATCAATAAAATGAGCTGCAATCACCATGTAGCTCATATTTTGAACAGAAGTCCATAAAACAGTTGTAAGAGACACCCGCTGCTTGTTGTTGCAAATCAAACTCTTCAACATTGACTTTTCCTCCAAAAATAACTCCATAACATCTCTACTAATTGTTCTTCGAAATGGCATAACGAACTGCGGGATAGTTATACTGCAGAAATGCTTAAATCCTTTATTGTCTACAAAACTAAGCGGCAACTCACCCATAATAATCATTTTAGTTACTGCCCTTCGACACGTGTCTTGACTCCATCCTTTACCTAAAACCAAATTACTTGCATTTTCTTCGCCGCCCTTAGATGTCAAATTTTGTTGACTTCCACTTTATTGTGCCCGAAATGTCTTGTATGATTCACATGTCTTTATATGCCTTGTCATATTTATAATCTCATCAAGCCTTGAATGACATTGATATTGCTTACCACAATAGTTGCACATAAATTTGTTTGGATTATCTTCGAGTAAAGTAAAATGATTCCATACTGCCAATCTTTTCTTCATTAGTAGTCTTTTATACTTCGCCTTTTCCTTTCCTCTATGGGTTCCTTCCATTTGTACACTTTGGTCTTCATCGTCACTCATCGAATTCGATCTTGAGTGTCCAAGCATCTGAATATTCAAAATAATAATTAATAATCATTAATACAAAAATCAAAACACATAAATATTATTAACATAATCCATAAACAAAAATTAGTAATTTCAATTCAAGTTGTTCATGCTCCATAAAAAAAGTAAGAAATTCATGATTAATTAATTAATTTATAATATCCAATTACCCATTCCCCATAATAATATGATATCATTTGTCTATCTATGTCTTATTTCTTATTATAAATTAAATCCTTTAATTTCAAGTCCAAGTTACTTGCACTTAACAACTTAATGGATGATTAACATAAATAAAATATTAATTGAATTTATTAATTTTTTTAGGGTTGAAAGCTTGAAGCTACTGAACAAGTACACATAATCACATAACACATTATAATTATAAAATATATACAACATAATACTTAATTTTAATATTTTATCTACCTAATGTGCTAATTTATTCATAAAAAATCAATTATTAACTAGTATTAACAATTATTAACAATTATCAATTAATATTATTTCAATTATTAATAATTAACAAAATTTTTGTTATTCGCTAGCTAACACCATTTTCACATGTCCTTTATGCTTGACTATTATGGTCTATTCGCTAAAGAGAGCTGTTGAGTATCAGAGAATGTATATTTATAAAGGAGAAAATTGTCATTTTACATTTCAAGTCTTACTAACACCCTTACTTTTATGTATTTAAGCTTCTTGTGATTTAATTACGTGTGTTTTATTTTAATTAAGTGTTTTATGTATTTTAGGGGTATCATGGTCATTTCACAATGAACGAGAAATCAGACGGCAAAACGGACATCACTTTTGAACTCAGGACAATTAAAAACCTTAGGAGGAGCATAAAAGGAAAAATGTCATTGCTCATATGTATGGTACTATTCACATATACGGTATTGTCTACATTACTGTTCATGACACTATTCACATAGACGGATCGATAACATAGCATTGACCGATGATGTGACATTAACTGATGAGGTGTCACGATTCCATTGGAGAAAATTCTTATGCACTGTTGATCGGTGACGTGGCAGCATGTTTGTGGACCAAAAATTGCGCGTACGGTACATGCATATATACAGGATTATTTTTAACCAAACCGCGTCACTGTTCAAGCTAGTTGACTATTCAAACCGCGTGGTCAAACCGCGTACTGTTGACTGATGACGTGGCACAATCCTGAGCGTACATACTATATTTAATCTGATGACCATGATTTACTCAATGTATCTATAAAAAGAGGGTCTCCCCCACTAATTTGGCATCTCTGAATCTATTTTTGGGCTCCATTTTCTGTAATTCGTTCTCCATCTTGTATTTTCTACGTATTTTAATAAATTCTCATTTTACCCCTAGTTCAATTATGAGTAGCTAATTTTCTTTCAAGCTTGGGTTAAAGGTGAAGTCTCAACATGTGTCATGGGATTTATTTGGTAAATTTATTTTCTCTTTCCCTCTAATTTTTGTGGATATTTTGACTTTTGTCGACAAATAATAATAATCTTATCTAGATACCGTCTTGGTTTCACCGGCTCCCTAGTACAAGGTTATTATTATTTGGCATGATAAGCCCTTAGCACCATATTGATTAGAGTGTAGTTCATGAGGTGTGGATTTCCCCTCATGATTTAATTGCCACTAATAAGAAATATTTAACTCATGGTGCATGTTGATGCGGATCTAGATACTTAAGCGCTTTAATTATTATAGTTTCCACTTTAATTTAATTCTGTCATTTCAATTTAAATTTTAAGATATTTCAAATCATCTTTACAATTATTCCAACTGCCCATTTAGAAAAATTAATTCTACACACAATTAAAATCCACATATTCGTGGGATTGACACTCGTCACCATTTATCTATTCTATAATAGATTCGTGCACTTGCGAGTTCAATAAAATTTGCACAACAAGAGCAAACGATAACAATCAATGAAATAAAAACAAAACCCACCAATCAACAATTCCTTTTTATATATGAAAAAAATAATTTCTGAAGAGCTCAATAATTAATAAAATTTCCTTGATTTTATTACTAATATTTATAAATACATAATTAGTTAATTATAACAATTAAATAATAACCAATTACTGAATTACATAATAAACAATTAAGCATAAATAATTAATTAATTATATAGTATATATATACCATGAAATGACTTAGGAAACTTGAAAAAAGTTGAAGCTTGAAAGTGGAAACTAGAAAGCTTCAAAATCAGGTTCGGGTGGGGAGAAAGTCGGATCAGGTTGTGAGGATTCGGCCTTCAAGCAGCAGATCGGTGGCCACGCCTCACGGCTGGACGCAATTTCACTTGGCAGTAGATCGCAGCTTCACTTGGGGGTTGGCAACAGCAGATCGCGGAGATGCGGACGGCTCACGGCTGGACGGGTTTGACTTGGTAGCAGTTGGTAGCGACTTCACTTGGCAGCAGCAAATCATGGTTTCAGCATTTGGCAGCAACAGATCGTGAACTGGTGTGTGTGTGTGTGTGAGTCTTGTGGTGGCTGGTTGCGGACTTGCGGCTGCCTTGTTTGTGTTTGAGCTTAACAGTGAACTTGTGATTTGTGAAGTTGTGAACTTGTGATGGTGGTGTGTGGCTGACAGCGTGTGTGTGTTAGGTTTGTGAGTGAATTTGTGAATGTGAATTGTTGAGTGATTGTCTGTAGCGTGTGTGTGTGCTGTACAGCTTGTGTGTGTGCAGCGTATGTGTGTGCTGTGTGCAGTGTTAGCTTAGATTTTTTTTTTTTTTGCAACCCGATCGAGTTTGTAATTTTAAATCCGATCAGGTTTCAATCCCAACCCGAACCCGAAATTTATCGAGTCGGGTCGGGTCGAATCGGGTAAAATGCACACCCCTACCTTATTAGGTTGTTTAATGAGCAATGCACCTCCTTTTAATTGAAAAAAAAAAAAGTAGGACTTAAAGCAATGAATACATACTTGTATTTGTGTAAGAAGTTATAAGAGATTTTAGGAAATTTTAAGAGAATTTCGATGAGGAGATAATTGAGTGAATGAAGTGAAAGAACTATAGAGACAAGAAAGTGGAGTGAATTTAATGCATTCATAAGGGTATTTCAGACTTTACACGCATTTGTTAGAGTATTTATGAAAATAAAAAAGGGAAGGAGTATTTAAATAATTTTATAACTATTAAAGAGTATTTAATTAAAAACCCCGACTGGCGGTGTCCTAATTTTTCATTTTGCACTTATTTACTATTTATACATATAATGAAAAATTGAAAATCTTTTTCAAGTTTATAGATTAAAAAATTAATAATATTAAATAAATATTTCATTTAGCAACAGGTTTACCCACCAAAATGAGCAAGTATTCATTTCATTTTAATTTACTTATATTATTATTAAATAATTTGATATTATTAAGTGTTACTTATTTTTAATTGCTATATTATTATCTATTAGTGCTGCAAATTAACAAAAAAATTCTACAATAATTTTGTAACACCTATAAATAAATTGCACAACATTTAGTATACAAATCATACAGTCACTTATATTTGTGCACAATTACTATAATAATTTTGAGTTAATTTTAAAAAAGTTTACATGGGTGTGGAGGAATTGTGTTGCCATTACGCTAACTAATAAAAATAATTGTAATTGTCCATACTACATGGATAGTTACATGATGGGCATAATTAATATACATATTTTATCTTTAATTATATAATTGTTAGTTATTTTTATTTGTCATTTTTAATTTATTAAATTATTTTATTGAACAAGGTAATAAATTGAGGATTGGGAATAATTTGTGCTTAAAGGGATCAAACCTAGAGAGAGTTGAAGATTGTTGATGCTTGCTGCTGTGGTGATAAAGTTGAAAGAAGAAAAAAAAAACAATTAAATTGATTCGCTAAATTACTAGCTAAAGGACATGAGAAATATTTGCCAAATTAAAGTGGAGCACGCGCAAGACCAACCAAATAAAAAGGCCAAAGCCTTTTGGCTTTAGGATTTAAGAGGTGGGGTCCATTTTAAAGAGTAATATAAAAGCAAGCTTTTGGCTTTTGAAGAGAGGGCAGCCGCCTGAGGAAAGAAGCAGAATTCGGCTTTGAATAGAGAGTAGCGGCAGCAGCAATATTTCGGCTTCCCATGGCTGTTTTTATTAATTTTGTTGCTCCTAATTTAAGTATGTCTAATTAATTTTCTTTTACTGAGGTTAAGGATGAAAATATATTCAATAAAATAATTATTTTTTATTTAATTAATTTCTTATATATATTCTTTAATGATTATGATTTTTATTTCACATGATTAATTGGATGTTATTAAAATTTTTTCATTAATTCTGTCATGCATTATTGATTGTTGGGATTAATATTCGATTAAATCTATGCTTGGATTTATAAAGTTTATACATAATTATCTTTGATTTTATGTCTTTCATTAAATTGTTTACTAGAGTGCTTAGGAAAACTTTGACTTTTTGTTATTCAATATGTTTATATTGGATACTTAGATATTATATTATTAAGCAGAAAAAGAACTTACACAAGATTAATTTTATTTGAACTTAATTGTTATATTCATGAGATGACATAAATTGATTTCAAGTTGTCACTCTAAAATTGGAGATTAATTAATATTTAGATAATTACTAGTTGAATAGTGATGGATTCTGAAACCTTAGTAATTTTTATCCTATTGAATCTCATTTACTTTAATTGTTTTCTAATTTTAATTAGTTTGATTTCCCTTAAAATCTCAATTTGCTCAACTAGGTTAGGATTAATATTAATTTTAAATTTAAATTAGACTTTTCAATTTATAACAATCCATATTGGATCGACCTCGTTACCACTATTTTATTTCTAGATTCGTGCGCTTGCGAGTATATTAAAATTTTCACAACATTACATTATGAATTTAGGTCAGTATCGTCAAAGGGTATAATTATTCAAAAAGAGCTATATATAATTTATTTATGAAAATATGGTATGTATCCCGAGTTAAATCATGTGGGAAGTAATAGTTAAAACTATAAATGATTAATATTACTATTTATATTATTAAAATAAAATAATATTTTTAGACTGTATACACATTCTAACAAACAGCTAATACTGATAATAAGTATCATACTTAAATTTTAATTTAATTAAATCTAATTAAAATTGGTTGACAATTCTGGCTATTACCAAAATAAAAAAAAGTTTAATATTATTAGATTATTAGTCACGATATCACTAAGAGCAATAGATCAAAAATTAACATTATATATGTATGTGTCTATTTTAAGTATTTATAGAAATTGTGTGACCTAAAAATAGTGAATAAATGTAACCACAAAAATAATGTAGTATAAAAAAATAATTTAGTATAAAAGAATAAATAAAATAATTAATTTCACATAAATTTGTATGAACTAATTTGAACCAGGGATTGTTTCGTGAGTATTATTTAAAAATATCAAACATTAGATACGTTATATTTATCTAATATACAAACGTTTTTTTAGAATGTATACTATAACATATTGATACTAGCGACTACCATTAATCATAATTAGGAAAATAATAATATTTTATGTAATTAGAATAGTTGGTACCATCAATAAGATAACTGATTGATAATTATCCAATACTTGGATAAAAACTATCCTCATATTGGTAGATAGAGGTTTGAGTCACCCTATGTGCATTGTGAGATTGACTTTTTTCTATAGATTTAGAAATAAATATGATTTATTCGTTTATAAAAAAATGATTTATTCTACATACAGACTGCATTGCACTATCAAAATGTTGGTGAACATATTCTGATTATTTCTTATGAAAAATATCGTTAAATTTATAATATAATGTTAAAAATAATTTAATTAATTTAAAATCAATGTCATTAACTTTATTTAAATTATTATTCTTACTAGTATAGAAGAGTCATATGTTAAGTATCTTTTCATGTTCTTTAAAAGAAAAAGTATATTTTGATTTTATTAAAAAAATAAAAAAGTATATTTCATGTAAAGTTTAGGGGGGTCTTTTGTATTTGTTTAGATAGAACCGATTAGTTTGATATTTGCTTAAAATAAAAGTAGCTATAAGATATTTACATAACATTGGCCTTTATTTTTACCAGTATAACCGTTACTTTCGGTGGCACTGATAAAAATAAATAAAAAATGGCTATATTTGTATTATAAGCGGACCCTCGATCAAGATATGAGGCATTCTAGCCCGTATGGTGCCGAGCTCGCTTACTTGGTGCAGCCGGTTTCTTAACCGGTTAGAAACCGGCTGCACCTTTTTTTTTAATTTGAAAAAATAAAATAAAAAATATAATTAAGAAATTGTAAAAAATAATATTAATAGTAAGAAAAATAAATAAATGCAAATAAAAAATATAATCTTACCATAATCAATAAAAAAAAATTATATATAATAAAAGATAAATATTTGTTCCATATTTTAAATGTGATGTTTCATATTTAACATCAAAATTTTCACGTATATTGTTATTTGTCTCAATTTTATTATTTTAAATACTACCAAAAATTTTTTTCCCACCTATTTAATGTTTGACATTCATGTTGTATGTTGAACATCGTCTGTCACATATGTCATGTAAATTGTTGCATTTTTAACCTCAGTTGTTGCATATTTTATGTGACTTTTTTACACGTAAATTTCATATTGTATATTTGACTTCAATTGTTGCATGTTTCACGTAAATTGTTGTATGTGTTGAATAAAGCCAAAAATGAAAAATTTCCCACCTATTAAATGTTTGATGACTATGTTGTATGTTTAATATTGTCTATCACATATTTTGTTGCATGTTTACATCTACTTGTGTTTAGTGTTCTTCGTTGCATATTTGACTTCAATTGTTGCATGTCCATGTTATTTTTTCACATGTAAATTTTATGTTTTATGATTACATGACATGTTGCATTTTTGCTTGTGATGTTGCATGCCATTGAAAATGGTGCCAAAATTTTTTTGATTCCTATCCATTTCTTGTTTGACGTTTATGATTCATTTATAACAGGATTTGTCACATATATGAAATGTCACGTTGCAAGTTTACATCATACTCATATTTACTTGTTTGGCTTGTGTGTTTGTCTATTGAGAGCATTGAACTTTCATCTCGCGTGGATTATTTTTGTCCTCCAATATCGCCAAACGAATCAAAATGTATATTTATCAATTTACCTTTAACATGTGGTAAAACGAATAAACAAATCAAATTCAAATTGAATCCATGACGGATTGGGTCAAAATTCAATGAATTTGAATTCGATTTGTTTAATACACGAATTATAATCAAAAGATTTAAATTTGATTCGTTTATTAAGGTTGTAATCATAAGATTCAAATTCATTTAATTCATTTACTGAATAAAATTAACTTTTTCGAATCGAATTTGGAATCATGCGTTGGATTTTTAATCCAATATCGTTGGATGCTTAATCCAACGTTGGGTTTATATGTGAATAAATATGTATTTGTGGACTATAATATACGGTTAAGCCCAATTAAAAGTGATCTATTAAGGTTTTCGGTATTATGGACTTTAATGTATCTAATATGGTGTGAACCTTAATGTGTAGAGACCCAATAGTCTTCTAACTCGATAATGGGCAGAATTAGGAATAACCACTGACAACAGGAAAAAATTTGTCTATATAAATGGTTATAGTCCCCAAGTCACACATATCTTTCTATTTTTTCTGAAATCTTATAATCAGAGAGAGAGCGCAGAGAGAATTAAAGAACTCTGTAGGAGAACGTGTAAATCTGAAAGGCCAACCACATAACCCTAGAGAGCAATTCAACGTTATGCATTCAGATATGCTTCCGAATAATTTTATTATTGATTTTTGATGGTGCAACATAAATATTCATAAATTATAAGTGATGATTTTCACCAAAGATTTTCTTGTTCCAACATTATGTACAATTTGTTTATTTTTGTCTTGTGATTATAGCTTATATCTTATAATTACGAAACTAGCCTCCGAATTTTAAAATATGGTCATTATCTTCGAAATCAAATATCCTGTAACCGTTTACAAGAACAATCTCCTTCTATCAACAACCAATAATCTTAGACAAAATCCAAAAAATAGTAAGTTGCGGAATTTAGAGAAAGAAAAGTGCGAGTCGCGATTTCTACAGAGACAGAGAGTAATGAGGAATGAAGACGAAGGGTTTAAGGAACAAAACCCCTCACTTGAGAGCCCAAAATCGACTAACCGGCAGAATATTGTGGCTAACCGCTATGTTCTGAGAATGCTTCTGCCTTCCAACCGGCTAACTACTTGGACCAAGTAGGCTAACTTCTTAGATTTGGCAGAGTTTCTACCTTCCAAGAGGCTAGCCGCTTGGAACAAGTGGTTAACGGCCTGGATTTGGCAAAGTTTTTGCCTTTCAAGCGGCTACCTGTTTGGAGCAAGTGGTTAACCACTTAGATTTGTAATTTCAAAATTCCTTAATAATTCAAGTGTTAATCTACAATTAAAATTATTTTTTTGTTTCATAATCCTTTTTATTATTAAGTTTAATCAAGCCAATCTATTAAGAAACAAATAGGGAAATTTTGCCTCAGTGTTAAAATTATTTGATAATTCAAGTAACTATTATATGATACTCCAAATAATGATTTATCATTTTAATAATTATTCGTTTCGTTATTTTGTAATTTGCTTAATTTTCCAGGCGAAACAACTACGTGACAATTTTAAATTACAAAATAACAGAAGTTTTGAGTTCAATTGGTAATTTGTAAATTTTTTATTTCAAAAATAAATAATAAATAGTGCTAGTTTAATTATTTTGGATTAATTTCATCAAAGCTTATAAAAGAAACCCATAAACAAAGGCATCTCAAGCTTTGTAATTATAAAAAAAAATGAGTACATAAGAGAGTGGGGGATTGCACGCCATACTTGAATTAATTTTTATCATCATCTTCCCTTATATGTCTTGAGCAATGGAGCTTTCCCTCATTATTACCATTAAGAAAAAGGTGTCGACCTGTGTCATACCTCCATCTAAGAAGTGTGCCAAAAAGTATGAAACCACACACACACACATACATATACATATACATATATATGTACATATACATATATACATATACATACATATGTATGTATACGTATATATATATATATAAAGCCCCATCTAGCTCACAACTCAACAAAAATATACATCATATTTCTCAAATAACATGCTAGAATATTAAGCATGAGTCTCAAAAATACATCTTCACAAAAGAGCACCTATGAAGCAATAACATATCCCAAAATACTCCCAAACATTGTCTAAGCATAGCACACAAACTACTTGCAACATCTCCCTTCACAAAATACCTGAAAAACAAGGCATGACCTACTATAGTCCATACACTTGTGAGCATAATGATTCTCATTACATTTCATTTATCCAAGAGGCCATGAAAACATGCTCAAAGATTCCCCCAAACAAAAAAAAATGACATTTAAACATATAACAATCAATCTGAAGAATCCATTAATTTTGCAATCAAGCCAAAACAATGACAATCTCCAATTCATAAGATATAATTTCATCGATTGAATAACAAATGATGTACAAATAAAAATCATAAAAACCTGCAGGAACCTTTGGGACTATTTTAGACCATGTAACAAGGACATAGTTCCAGTTTAGTACCAAAAAGAATAATTCAACTAAAAAGGATTAACACTAAATCAAAATACCTCAAAGTGGATGTAAAAAGACCTAATGTCAACTCCAACCTGATTGGATGAGCACAAATAATTCATTATCATAGCACATTCATTCTGCAAAATTGAAACTTTATAGCAAAAGAAAAAAGCGCAACTTCAAACATTATGGAAATTTACGAGCTTTTTTGGGATTTTTTTTTTTAATTTCTGTTTTTAACAAATAAGAGAAACACAAATGCCAAAGCATAAAACAAAATTAGGAGGAAATAAAGAAACTGAAAGCACACACTTTGACATTCAGTTCACTCGCTTTAGTAAGAATGTTTCTTTTATTTTTTTAAACAATTTTCTTTTACTTCCCCACTGACCAAACAGTAAACCAGGCTTTTAAGCAACTCCTCTTGATAATTTAAATAAAAAGAGACAAATAGATAAACAAGAAACCCATCTACTAATAAGATTTTCCTGATTCTTTTTCTATTTCTGGAGTTACCACATCATTGAAATAGAGTATTAGCTTTTGCTCATGCACATCAACCGAACAAACAAGACAACACTTACGGGTATACAAAATTTCAATCAACAACTTAATTGGAAATTAAAAAAAAAAAAGTTGTGTAA